>SEMN01000071.1:546608-1231608 GCA_005408345.1 Macquaria australasica
TATATATATATATATATATATGTATATATATTACTACAATAGTAAATATTTGACTCATATCCAGGTTTTGTCCTTCGCAGTTGTCCCTTTATACTGTTTTCCCATATTAAATCTAAACCAGTCACAAAGCTAGAAATGTATGAGGAAGCAGATGAGCTGGTGAAAAGTTTAAGCTTTGAGAAACGCAAGATGTTGATGGTAAAAAAAAAAGGGACTGGAGCTCAGTATGAGAAGATGTCCCCATGTAACCCAACATGGGATCAGACGCTTTTGTCGTGTGGTTGAGCACTTTTCCTTTTTCATAAGAACAGGACTCTGCAATAAAAGAGAGCTTAAAGTATACGGTTTGGGGGGGGAAAGCAACCTTACAGCTTAAGATTGTCAGGTTCAAATTTCCATTAAGGGCCGAGGCCATTCGGTGACCCCTCACTAATCGCTCGGACTTTTCCGCTTGGCTTCGTCACTTTCCGCGCTCTTCATATTAGTTCCCACGCACTCTCCTTCTCCCTGCGCCGTGCTGAGCTGGAAAATGGCTGTGTAAAGGGAGCAGGGAGTCATGAACGGGAAAAGAAAGAAAGAGCGAGAGAAATTAGGCGAAGCAATAAGTGAACAGAGGGTTTGCTAGACTTTTCATGCACACCGAGAAGCTATCGTGCGCAGATACGGCACTACACGGACTGTGTCTGCCACTTTGAAGTGTTAAAGCGCCGCGGCCGAAAAGTGAGAAGAGTCAAGAAATATCCGCGGGTGAGTTTTTCCAAGTTATTGCACATTTCCAGTACAGCAAGGCAGGCAGCAGCCACTGTACTGGAAAATGGTGGAGGCGCTGCAAGTGTGCTTAGTTAGCGCACGCAACTTCGTGCTGTTGGACTTGTGTGCCCTCGTTTTAAAGTTTCAACACGAGAGTTTTTTCGTGTTTGTTTTATTTTCTGTACACACTGCGCTAAAATGCAGCATGTTGCTCGGTGCTCGCGCTTGTCGACAGCTGACGTGTATCAAACGCTGAGTCCGTTAAGTTACTGTAACTAACATTTAATGTTTATTTAAGGTTGCTTTAGAGATGAATTGTTTTGTTGTTTTTGAGTTTGTTGTTTATTCTTGATAAGCCATGAGAATGTGGTAAAGAGGACTTTTGAGCTAGCAGGTAGTTCTTAAAGTTGTCAATTTATGCGGGATTTAAAGTTTAGAGTTTTGGGGGTTTTTTGGGTTTTTTTTAGCTAAATGCTAAAAATGTTTTACATGTTGCCAAGATTGGAAAAGTTATACTGCAAGACTTTAACACAACAAATAAGCCAAACTTTGCAGTGTACTCCGTGTGTGTAACATTGGCAGTGTAGGCCTATGTTACACTGTAACCGTGCCTTTACGTTGACTGCAGACTATAGGAGACCATGCAGTGTGGAGGCCTAACATAGCTGAAGGCCTGACACGATGTATGTGTGTTACATCCCTGGTTAAAGGATTTGGCATGCATCAAGGAGTTAATGGAAATGGTGCCACTTGCATAATAAGACAAGTCACTCAACTGTGTGGAGACCCCCCCCTCTCTTGTAATTACTGAATCCAGCATTATGCAACCAAATGTCAATCCTCCATTACACTGCGTTATCAATGTGAAGCATGACTTGTGGCAAAGCCTTCATTCTTCTTCTAAATGTCTTGAAATGCTCTGAATGACTGGCAGGGCTTGTTCCGTTAAAACTTCCGAAAGAAGCGGTGCTTCTCAAAATGCCAAGTGTCACTTCTCACAGGGGCTGAATAAATTTGTAAGCTGACTTCAAGTTCCACCAGACGCAGTACAGCTGTGGTTATTTTAGTTATATGTGCTTCAGCCGGGGGACCCAGTTAAACTGAAATGGTGTTATTTGATGAAAATAGCAACAGAATACAGCTTTAAGGACCGTTTAGACGTAGCTCCGCTGGAGATGCTGCAGACTCTGAGATGGGATTCGTACCCAAGAAAAAAAGAAACATCTGAAAAGTACGATTTCCTGAACTCTTCTGGGAGATATATTAGCCTGTTTGGACTCCACCTTCATGGACACATCACAGTGGGTACAAATCTAGTTGGTCACTTGTGATACACTTTTTGGAAACCTCTGTCCTGGATGTGATCAAGTGCCGACAGGAGTTGGGAACACGTCACTGACTTATTGACTGTTGGCTTATTCCTACGATCCAGGAAGAATATTCAGATCGTAAAACATTTTTATAGCATCAGAAGTGATGGACTGAAAACCAGACAAATGCACCCATTAATTGACAAGTTAAATTCATTTGTATGTATGTGCCATTTAATTTGAATTAACCAAGAAAACCAGTTCTTTATTAATCTCTCTGCGTCACAATGGGATTAGTATTTGATTAGCTTTGTCTTTGCTGTGTGTTACAATGGAGGCCACGGTATGTTACCTGTATATATTCATGTTTAGGCAAAGTAGAGTTAGTTATGGAGGGGTTTGAGTGCAGTTTTATGCATTTATATGTGACTTGTGAGGGGTAAATGGGTATTTGTTTTTAATAACCAAGAGAAATGCAGTTATCTAGGTGAAAGAAACAAGTATGAGACGTACTAATCACTTACTACATGCTAACTACGCAGCAAAAAGGCTTGTGGTACTTTCAGCGGGTGAAGACTTTGCAGGTTTATCAGATTTTCTTTCTTTGTTGCAGTCAACATGTTTAAATTTAACAGTGTCATGGTTGCATGGACTTCAGGTAGCCAAGGCGTTGAATTGCCTGCATCTTGTATCTTCTGATAAATACAGTGAGCCCTCTTTAACGGTAGAGCCTTGTGGTATATTTGACTTTTCAGAACAGTGCCGTCTCAGTGCTACATAATCTTCGTAGCAGATGTTTCTATTTAGCGAAGTGAGCTTTTCAGCTTCATTAGAGACAGACAGAATTCAGGTGAACATAACAGAAATCATAAAACACCTAAGCCCCCATTTTAGGCTGAAAAATAAGTCCTCACAAGCTCCTGTGTTGTTGGCCTGTCCTCGCTGCCTGTGGCGCAGTAGATTTTTCGCTTCCATGTGGACAGATGGCCCGAGGCCAGGCTGCATGCGTGGTGGCTCTGTAGTCAAGCTCCTTACCAGCAGGGCCGTAAAGGGCCAACACATACACAGGCTTTAAAGCAGTAACTGTGTGTCCATGTAAATGTCTTAACTCTGTACAATGCATTTATTTATCTCTGTGAACGTCATTTAAGGACAACAGAGAATTGCAGTCTTTCTTGTTTTGATGCATGAAATCCTTAAACTGTGGCTCTGAGACATACAGAAACAACCTTACATTTTGTTATTTTTATCCTTTTGTAAAAAAAAAAAAAAAAAGTGCACGAGCTAAGACTACATTGTTAAACCCATTAACCATAAGCTCTTTTTGGAAAATAATCACATACAACTGTGGGGTGAACTGCTGCCGATATTTGGATTGGATTTGCCTCGGCATGTTTCCCATCAGTCTTTCAAAGAGATGGTGAAAATTATGGGTTCACCTAATTTATTTTACAGTGACCTACATAGATGTGAGTGTTGATGAAACTCCAAAAAAAAAAAAGTCACGATTGATGATGCGGTAGGTTGAAAAGTGAAAGACGTGCAAACACCCTCAGGTCTACAGGGAAACGTGTTTGGTAGCTGATAGCTGGGTGATGGATTGACAGGAAAAATGAACTACACACATACATACATGTTTTATGCAGGTAGTTTGATATATAATATGTAGAGCTAGACCGATAAATTAGCCGGGCCGATATAGCGGCTGATATTAGCTTGTTGCAGATTGTTATCAGTGTACATGTCCCCCGATAAGTTACAATAAATTGTAGTACAGAAGTGCCAAACTAGGTTTGAAGTAATCTAGTAATAGTGTTACCATTACATAGTTTGTCCTCCAGAGAGCACTGACAAGTTCATTTTTACACTGTAAAAAGTCACAATTAAAAAAAAAAAATCTAAGGGATCCTTGTTAAGATCATTTGTTTATGTCGTGTTTATGTAAAAAAAAAAAAAAATTATATATCGCTATCAGTATCGGCCTCAAAAATCCAGTATAGGTTGGGCTATAATAATGTAGAATAATATGTAGTAGAGTTGGTCGATATGACAGTGTATACTGCCAGACAATAAATCCATCAGAGATTTTCCCATACCATTTACTCTGTGGTAGTTATCACTTAAATATCTCTAGTTTTCTATTTTGTTTTGTGTTAAAGTCCTTGATCTGGAAGGTATTTAATTTGCTGGATCAGCCGAAAGCAGTCCTGACTGGTTATTTTATACATTAACAGTTTCTCACTTGATTTTCTAGAACATTTACTATAACATGTTATACTGTCATATGAATATCACATTATAAAATTACGTGACAATTTCTTTTATCCATATCATCCACTCCTAATATGTAGTAAATAGTCTATACATGATATAAATAGTGTAGGGCTGCATCAAACTGTTATTATTGTCTAAATTATTTGTTTGGCCTTGACATCAGAAAATAGAGAAAAATATCCACTTTAAAACTATCAGAGTCCAAGTTGACGTCCTCGTATGTTTTGTTTTGGCTGACTGACAGTCCAAAACTCAAAGATATTTATTTCGCAATGATGAGAAAAGCAGGAAATCATCACATTGGAGAAGCTGGAACCATCAAATGTTTGGTATTTTTGCTTGAAAAACAACTTAAATGATTAATCATTAATAAAAATAGTTATTTTCTCCCAGTCAACAAATCTGTTTATCAACTAAGTGTTTCATTTCTTAATTAGTGCTGTTTTTTTCTGTATAAATCAATAACTAACCACCTCATTATTTTCATATGAATACTAAAAATTACCAACAGTAAAACAAATCTTTTAGTTCAAATCCTATCTACTGAAATACAGTGCAGTAACACCAACATAAAATGAACAAATTATTAAACAAACGTATATGTTATGTTGGTCTTCAAGCAATGTGAGTAGGTCTTGTGTCATTCGACTGTGTTAGTGATGCTCTGAAAAGCTTATTTGCCATTTTACATTATGCATACTGGTGTATAATGAACAGGTCAGAGCTCCACTGGCTGACTAAACACATCAAGAGTCATTTGATGTCTGCAGACAGCAGAGGAAAATCTAGATGCCATTTTGAGTTCAATCTAGGTCTCGCTTTCCCCCTCAGTTAAACAAAATGTCTATGCTGTGAAATAAATAACAAAAATGAAATCAGAAGAATAAATGTGACTGTGGAAGTGTGTGTTTTTTTTTTTTTTAAATCTCACGTTATAATGCACAGTTATTTATTTACCAGATATTGTATTAGTTAACTAGTATACCAGCACTTTTTTGTCCCTGTTTTATAAAGGCCAGAATGTATTTTTCCTTCTTTTTGTGCATATAATCATCACATTTATCATCCTGTTAACTCAGAAAAACAAAAATCTCTTCCTTTCATCCCATTGCACGACTTCAACATGACTCATGGAATTCTCTCCAATCAGACGCAGCCTTCAGTTTTTCCATGTTATGTTTTTCATCATTATCCTGTGGCAGTTTCATTTGCTCTAAATCATCTTGTCATCAGAGATGATGAGCAAATCATCAAGGTTGCAAAGATGAAAAAAGTCAAGTGTGTGTGAAAAGGTGGAGTTGTTTGGGTCAGATGTTTGATCACTGCCTAGATACATTTTCTAATATTAGAACATTTCCTTGATTTGCCCGGCTTCTCTGGTGACTGGTGAGCACATGGCCAGAGCAGCAGCCAATCAGAGCGCAGGGTTAGCTTTCCCTCTCTCTAGCAACAGTGAGTTACTTGCTGCCTATTCATTAATTATTTTCCTGTGGTCTCCCTCAGCCGTTTGGACTCTGCCGATAGCAAAGTGCGCCGTCTCTCAGGCTCACTCTGTTTTTTCCCTGCTTTCTGTCGCTCTCTGCTCTGACTGAATAAAAAGTCTTAAAAAAGGGATGGATCCAGTGACGCTGAGCTTGCCAGCTGCTTCTGCTGCCCTGAACTGTGAGCTACTACAACACTATCAGACCAGGACTGTAACAGAGATGCCTCTTCTCTCACCTCGTGCGACTTTTTCTGCTCTGGAACGAAATAATAAAAAAGGATTACTGAATAAGAGCGCTCCCTGCGCACTGCGCTTTCTTTTCCTTGGTTTTCATCTTGTTTTCGCCTCTTTTCTGCAGCAGCGCTCTGACTATAAACAAATAAAACATGGCAACTGGAAAAACGACTGGACTTTTTCGCTGGCTGAGGATGGGGGGGGCTGTCTGTTGGAGGCAAGACTCTGTGTGTGTTGGGGGGTGAAGAGCAGGTGGAGAGAGGAGGGAGGGGGGGTTAGGGTTGGGGGGGGGGTTATGGTGGTGTGAGGATTGCGGGCTGTGGTTGGGTATGCCAGTGCCACGTGTCTTGCCTGGCACCTCTTGCTTCTCGACTCGAAGGATGTTGGACCGAGAGTCTGGCTGAGCCTGTCCGGCTTCTCTCTGAACCAAAAGTGGGGTGAGTGTTGCACTCTGCTGCATCCTGTTATCACCGTAACTCTTAAGCCTTTTTTAAAAAGATGATATTCTTACTCACGAAGGTTTGCAGTGAATGTACGTTCGCTTTCCGAATGTCGTGGGGGGAGAGAGGATAATCTAGACTAAGGTTCGAAAGCATGCACTTTGGCATTCAAAGATGCAAACCGGAGGTTTAGGTTTATTTTTTTATGCTCTCACCTAGTTTTATTTAAGTGTCTGGAAGGCATCACTCAGAACATTGTACATTCAGGAACGTTTATGAAATGATTGCACAACATCGGGCCTCGCAAACCAGGCCTATGATTATTTGGATTTGGACGTTTTGGGAAATTGCCCCAAATAGCTCCTTACTCCTGGCGTACAAAACCAAAACTTCCATCCACCTTCCTGTCTCTTTCACCCTGCCGCTCTACCTGCTTCATCTCTTCACTGACATCCTTTCAATCCCGTCCAGTAAGGTTAACAGGACCATTGTCCTTGGTTGGTCCACAGACCACAGATGTCGTACTTAATCTGGAAACCCTAATCTCTCTCTCTTCCTCGCTCTCTGTCTCATCTCTCAGTATAGTTTCCATTTTGAATTTGAACTTTGTAGCATTTTAATTTTTACTGCCCCGCTCAAATCTCAAATGGCCAAAAAACATACATGATTTTTCCATATTTTGCTGTGCATATTATATAATCTACTGTTTTCAACCCCGTAAATTATGATTTTTCAAATTTAGTGTCTGATGGATTCGATTAATTTGGTGTACTAGAACCTTTTTATACCAATAAAATCCAGCCTTTTTTTGTACGGTAATAATTTCCCACTTGTGCTTGGCATTTTATTGGGCCTTGCAATAATCTTAATCAGAGAATATTCGTTATGGGCCCATGGATGACCTTTTTGCTGTATATAAATACTATGATATGATTGACTAGAAGGATATTATGTGATATTATGCATGAAACATTTGCTTTTAAGTGGTGTTTTCTGATATTGTGCCCGGCTTTGGTTGCTCAGCTGGCTGTCCATTCGGTATTCTCATCTGGAGCAGACTTGGTACAGTATGATTTAGCTATTTTGACAGAATGAAGCCGAAAATATTTCTGAGGCAACACAGAGCTGCCTTTTTTCTCTCCCACGGAGAGGGAACTGTTGCAAAGGGTTCTGCATGTTTTAGAAAATTCTGGTAGCCCTACAGCCGTGGTGCAGGTCTTAGTTTCCTTTGCATTGCTCATTCTGCGAAAACGTTTTCTTCGCCATTTTGCATGAATTTCTTCGGATGCTGCTAATTTCACACGTTGTCGTGTAAGTTGAAGAGACGTTTATTTCCCAGTGAAACTTCTTGTTCCTGTGGAAACTGTGATGCGTCAGTTAAGGCTGTGAGTGTGTGACTGTAGAGTGGAGGGAATGGAGGCTCCAGTCCAGGGACCCAGTCTGCTGTTGGTCATGACGCAGCAGCATCATCCGATCTCTCTGTCCTAAACCAAGACTGCACAAATGCAAGGAGCTGCCGCAGTTCGCCATTTTCATGCACCACTTTAAGCTTCGTTTCACATAGATATGTGCCGCTTTACTCATGGCTGTTTATCGAATAGAAGCGACATTTATTGACAATTCTCATTTTTCGTGATTGTAGTTTTTATTATTATTTTTGAGACTAATTTCAACTCTTTTTCCCCCTCTTTTTGGGTTTTTATGCCATGTAGGTCGGTCATAATCCCTGTCCAGAACATGTGGGAGCCTGAGAGAACCGAAGAGGATTAAAGACCTTCCCACTCTGCCGCTCGTCCTCCAATCAGACCACTTGATTTGACCGTGGAGAGCCAACGACGCCGGGCCCTCGACTGGCAAAATCTTTTAGCAGGCTACTCCAATAGCACCCAGCCAGCAGGTTGTCGCTGCTTGAAAGAGCATGTTGCCAACGCTCTCCCTCTGCTCCATCATCTGGCTCAACCGGGGTATCAAGCTGAGGAAAGTGCACCAGTCCACCAACACCGGTCAGGTCTGAAACCGCTGCCGCCGCAGGCATAACAGCAGCAGACCGCTACCATATCGACTTTTGAAAATGCTTCTAAGCTTCGGGTGACTCCCTCTCCTCCCCCTCATCCCCCCGACCCCCTAAGCCACCGTACCAACACCAACACCAGAGTTTAGTGACTCACCAGCCTTTTTGGTTTCTGAGGAGGATTTCTGTGTAGCTGAACCCTGTTGTTGCAGTGGGACTCGGGCTGCACCATCTAATCCTCTGTTCGGTGGCCATTTTGAGTTTTGCCTCCCTAACAAAATGGCGGTGGAAGGTTTTCAGTACCTTGCCCTCTACGCATTTACCAAGGACCAGGAAGAGGACTTGGATCTGCAGCCTGGAGACCTTCTGACAGTCAGCAAGGCCTCTCTGCTGGCCATGGAGAACTACCAGGAGGGCTGTGTGGAGCAGCCTGAGCGCCTCGGCTGGCTCCTCGGCTACAACGAGCGCACCAAACAGAGAGGCGACTTCCCAGGGACGTATGTTGAGTACGTGGGCCCAGTCAAGATGGTGCTCCCATCAAGTCAACCCAGGTCCCAGCGACCCCTCCCTGCTGCTCCAAGACCAGAGTCATCTGAAGGTAAGAGCCTTTTCATATATATCATACTCACTTACAGCACGGTAACCGCCATTTTCATAATATATTGTAGAGAATAAAGATACGCTCGTACGATACCATTGCACACATTATGGTGACCTTAAAATATAGTGTTGTAATATCATACATAAAGTTAGAGGTAAATGTGTTGTTTTAGAGACCAGCACAGAAGTTAGTTGATTTCTCAGTATGTAAATTGACAATAAATAAGTTAAACTCTTCTTCAGCATTTATTGTGAGTTTTTAGTAACTCACATCAGAAAGATTTTTTCTGTATGCAATTTCTATGTGTATTTTTCTTTTCTGCTCAGTTCAAAATTATAATTCAAAAGTCATATGTTAGTTAACCCCAGGTATGCAGAAAGTATCCAACTGGAAAGGAGTTGGATAACAATGAACACACTAATTTCTACCACTTTTTGTGGTTTTATTATTGTAGATTTTTCTGGATCTGTCTTTATTCTTGTGAGGTGTGATATTTTTTATAGACTTTTTCTTTTCTTTTTTTTCTTTTTTTTACAATCAAAAGGATTGCAGTTTCTTTGTTGACACAGTTTTTAATGCACAGGACTCAGACCATCGACAAATGCTCAAATGCAAAAATGCCCAAATTTAAAAACAGCTATTGGCTGTTAGCTGGTGTGCTGCTGGTCAACCACCTTGGGAGTTTTGATAGGGCTCTCACATTTGGCAGTGACCTCGAGGTGACCCTTTAATCTATACTTAAAACACGTCATAAGCCTTACCTCTTTGGAAGCACAGCTAACCAAACTCTCTGCTGAATAGTAAAAGGGCTAATCCATCTACTTACTGGACTCTCCTGTACAGGTCTGGCATTGATTTTGTCCATCTGTGTGGTCCCCTTTACATTCGATGTTAACGTGTCTTTGGCATCCAAGCTGCATCTGGGCTTATCTCCACAAAAATGCTTGCCTCTCCTTCGCTGTGACTTGTTATTGACCCTACTCAACTATGGGTAAATGATCGCACAGGCAGGAGGGCTACAAGTATGATCTTCAACTGTGCTATGACCAAGTTTGAGATAACAGTTATTTGAGTGCATTTTTTGGCACTTCTTTACTGACGTTTTGAGAAAGACTTAATGTTTTAATAAGTGTGTTTGTATTTTGTGCAGCTTGAGAGTTATTTAGCATTTCAGGGAATACAATGTCAAATGTTTTACTCAGAGATAAGTGCTCTGTTCTTTCACACCTCTCTTCACTTCCCGTGACTTTGGGAAAATAGGCACGCCTGATATTTATTCATAATGGTAAGAGCCTGCTTTCAGCTGCAACAGCGTCCAACTCAAACATACACTTGGCATGGGTTGGTCGACTTTAGTGAGCTCAACTTCAAGTAAAAACTTTGATTTGTTACCAAAGTTCCTCCACACTCCCAAGATTTCCATCATTTACTCCTCATTTGCATTCCCTTGCTTTTGGCTTCAGCTGGTTAATTTATTGCTTCCCTGTATGGGATGCCAGAGAAAAAGGTGCATAGGGCCAAAATAGATAAATAAAAGTTTTTATATCATTCTGCATATGAAACCATACATTCCTCCACTGTCAAAAGCTGTATTCTCTGTTATTCCCCCGTGCTTTTATATGACAGATGGGATAAGTACCACTCTCAGCACGTAGACTGTGAACTCTGAATTACCTCTGGTTGAGCCAATTGGCTATTCATCGTGTACAACAAAGTACACTGGGCCTCATTCAAATTCATTAGTTTGAATTCATTTCTCTGGGGGGGGGGGTTCGGAAAAGTCCTAAAAAACAGGGAATATCATAGCTACCTCCAGAATTTTTATCAAATGAGCTTTCTGCGTGCCAATAATATAATAAAAACTTGAGAGCAGAGGGGATGTATTAGTGAATAAGCACAGGCCTTAACTTTCTCCAGCAGAGGCAGGTGAGGAGGACAACAGTATCCTCGTGGTTTGACAGACAGTGAGACAAACCAGTTGGGCAGCAGGCGTTTGTGTCTGTGATACGGGGAGACAGGAGCAGAACAACCAAGTGAAACCCTGAGAGGGGGGGGGGGCAGTGGCTGAAGGAAGGATATCTTGGCTTAGCACCAAAAGTGCATTGTAGATTAGAAATGGTCAGGCCCAAATTTTACAAATATCATCTTCGCTTCCCTGAAGGCGCAGAGGCCCTGGACGTTGTGTGAATAGAGCTATTGTTAGTGTGGGGCATCGAGGGGCAGCACAAAGTTTGGCCAAGTTACAGGTTTAATCCCAACGTCCATCCTTTAACATGTAGCTGAACTTTGACTCTGACTACAAGCAGTTTAGCATAAATTCATTTATCTAAACTACAGTTTTAGAACACGTAGTTTTCTTAGCAGAATTAATAGGAGAAATGATTTGGAAGTAAATCGGTCACCGTCTTTATATACACTGCAGTAACGTGTACGTTTAGATGCAGCTGGTCAGTTATCAGATATCTGCCCAGCAGCCCTGGATCACTTGAAAAGCTGAAATATTATATTGTATATCAGTGATTTTTTTGTTTTTGTTGATTGTTGCTGGTCAGACCATTTTCACTGACTCCTGCTCTTTAATTACTGTTCTTGTGTGTGAAAAATTACTTATTTAGATTCATTTGTCTGTGAGACATTTTGGATTGAATTCTTTTGAATGCAGCTACAATTAATATTTCTTTTCTTCATTCCACTCTGCTGCTACAGCGATACTCTCAGTCTCTTTGTCCTGCAAATGCACGCCTGTAAAAGTCTCATTAGAAACCTAGTTAAGTGTGTAGCATTGCCACAAAATCTGGTCTCTCCAGCAGAAATCTTACTGTTGACAGGGTTTTTCTTAATCCCTTACCCAGATTAAGGAAAACAGGTCTCTCATTAGCATTTATCAAATCAGGTTACTGCAGAATGTCTACAACAACAACAACCCAGCTACATAAGTGCATGTAAATGTACCAATGTTTTTCAGCAGTAGCAGGCAAAATGTGGATTTCTTGATGGCCAAAAGATGCAAATGGGCCATCTTTTTTTCTTTGTAAAATTACACAGTAAGAAAAAGATTCTGGGTTGGCCGATGACGTCCTATTAGTTTGAGTATTTGTAAAAGATTGTCTGCAATAGTGGTGCCCCTGTTCTAGTGATGCAGCACTCACCTACGCAAAAGTGTTTTGTGTAGAGTTTGTATGTGTTTCATTGTTGTATGCATAAAAAATGATATACACATCGCTCTGTATTCAATTATGTTTAGTTTTCTTTTGGTCTTGTTTCAGCCATGAGACAGGCCATGCTTGCAATACAACAATAGTGTTTCCACATTGAAAAATAGTTTGTTAGAATGTATTTTGGCCGGTAAACACTTATCCAGCTTTGGAGTGATAGATGAAAAGATAAGTACACTTTTCGAGACAAATTGTGACTAAAAATCAGTTTGATTCCCCGTATACGGAGGCAAAACGTTTCTCAACTCGCACCAGAAATAATTCTACAAACCCAGAGAGTTTTTTTTTCTCTTTCCCTCCTTTCTCTCTCTCTCCTCTCCCCGGCCTCACTTTAACTGCCTGCTGAAGTGAACCATGGCTTGGCATTTTTGCAAACTCCTCCCTCCCTCCCTCCTTCCCTCCCTCCCTCCTCTCCCTCTCTCCCCCTTCTCTCTCATCCTCCCTCCTTTTTTTGCAGCCTCTCTCCCTGATTCACATACACGTCTGATACTGTCTCTGGGCAGCTATAAACCATGTTAGCAGGGCCAGTTCTCAGAAAGGGGAGGCCTCCAGTCACTCTCCGCTCCCTGCGCCTTACCAGGAAAACACTTTCAAAGAACCCATGGAGGGGGTGGTAGAGGGGCTGAAACAGTAAAGAAAGTGAATGGGAAAGATATGGAGGGGGAGACGAAGGCTACATTTTAAGCCAAGGCTATCCAACTGCAAATATAGGAACCAGCTGTATTTGGTTTCTCTCCTGACTGTTGTATTATTCTCCTGGAGTTCAGTAAATTTAGCATTACAGTTTGCAGAGCTATAGAAAATGTTGTTTTCTGGAGCATTTACAGAGCAGTGAATGAGAACTCGTTTAGGCGTGAAGTTGTCTTACTAAAAGATTAATGGCTTTAGCAAACCAGAAACAGTTAAAAGTACATTTTATATAGTTACTTACTGCAGGAGTGAAATCATGATTCCTGTTTGTTTCTACAGAATATCATGAAAGCATTCAGAGCTGAATATTGTTTTTTTTTTTTTTTTCTCCTAACAATAATGATAATGATGCTGAGTAGACTATCAGCCAAATTATATTACAAAAGCATGGTCTGTTCTTTTTATCTAAGGGCCAAATCTCCAACTCGGCATAATATGCACATGTATGCTTCAATGAGCTGAGAACAATTCATTTACGTACTGAAGGCCGGGTCTACGCTTGAAACAAACTAGTTTGTACGAAGGGTTGTCCAACCGCATCCAAAGGCAAAAGTTTTCATAGCTGTTTAAAAAAGCTACACTCAAAAGTGGAGTAACAAACCTGTCAAAGTCGTTCAAATTTGGATAGCGGTGGGCACACTTGTACCGCATCTCCTCAAAAGCATTAATGGTGTTGCGCATGTTTGTGTGCGAAAAGTGACAAAAGACAGAAGTGAAAAAAAGAGAGCTGGAGAGAGAAGTTCAAATCCAGCCTACTTTCTCACATCCGCACAATCGCTGCGTGAAGTGGTCGTCAATTTTGTATTGCTGGTTTTGGAAAGTTACAAAATGTGTCAGTCGTCAGGTGGTGGGTGTGTGTGTGTGTGTGTTTCAGACGGTGTTCAACAATCTGACAAGCACTTTGTTTGAAGCACACAGACCCCATTACCTTTAAACTGTAAAGAGTCATATAACACTGAGTCAGGTTAGACACCACGCTATGCCACCATGCACAGAGTTATACAAATGACAATTCGCCCGTTTATAGTCAGAAGCTTCACAAAACAGTTACAAATATACAAATGCAAATGCAGCGCAGCCTCATAACATTACCATTAACACAACCGTTTTCCATTCAGTTACATGGAAAAACATGTTGTAGTAGACACCACTCTTACTATACAACTATCACATTCACTGAACATAAATGGAAGAGGGAACGACACCAACACATTTGCACGCTGGACTCACGGTGGACAGTTGAAATAGCTGGAAGGGCGACACAGACTGTTCTGATGAAACGCTCACTCCTTGGTTCAGGGTTCATGCAACGTCTTGAAAGTTTGGAAAATGCTTAATTTTACCCGTTATGTTTTCTAGGTTAGGAAAATGCTTGAATTCGAATATACTCCTCGAAAAATGCTTGATTTTCAACATAATCTAAAAAGGAAAGTTCTTGTCTCACGTTCACTCGTCATTCATAGCTAGATAAGTCCTCTGTTGATCCCTTACTCTGGAAATTAGGAAGCTTTAAATAATCATGATGAAATCAATCAATCAAAGTTAATATGAACACCTGCTAAAATAAACAGTGACAATATAGATTGATTGCTGTGGGTGTAAAGGAATTCTGTAAACTTTATGTTTCGCAATAGCATTTATAGTAACAATTTAGATGTGATGACAAAGGCTTAGAGTCTGGACATTCTTGGTTTAGGTACCTTGAAAGTGCTTGAAAAGCACAGCTCACAGTCCTCACAGCTGTATACATGGGCCAGTGAAACAACACATCAGTCCCCTTAGACACCCCGTAGCCAACTGACAGAGCACAAAAAATTAATTTTCCTACAGCCTCACAATGTCAGCTAACGCTTAACCAAAAGACAAACTTTTATTTCTCTATCTTCTCTTTGAGCCTGGTGTGACTGGGGACCATTTGTTTGCATATAGTGGTAAAAATGTATTTGCACCTTTTGTATAAATTAAGAGCCATATATTGACATTTTAATACAAAAGTTGTACCTGACTGCATGATATTCTTCTGTATTTGCTCAATTTGACTATAAACATTAAATAGTTGCATGTCACACGTCTCAATCAGCCTGCTATGACAGGTTTTATAGCCCATCTCTGCATTAACATTTCTTCTCAGTGCTGCCTATAGGCCTGTAAAACCAGATCCGGCATTGTGTAGAAATCACCTCTGTTTGACATGGTTGCAGGGGCTCACACGTGTAGCTCTGAAGAATGTTGTGACAGAGGAATGGATGGGGTGCCCGGTCATGATGCATTGCCTGTCTACATGGTCATGTTGCAGCGAGGACATGTAGCACTGAAACCTGACCAGCAGCATACACACTGTTACACACCATCCGTGAGCCAGACACCAACTGGCCTTGTCACCACTGTGCATAAGAAACACATGCTTGGAGTAACCGGCGTGGTTTAAAAATATTTTGGCAAAGTTTATCCTCATTTGTTGATAAAGGTGTTTACTTTAAATTTAGTTTTAAATGGGTGTTTTTAGGGGGCGGTGAAACCTTGGGACGTCAGTTACATCTGATGAAATAATGCAGATCAAAAAATAGAAGCGTTTCAGTGGAAATTGACACATTTAAGTTATTTTAATATCCAAAGGGGAGTGTTTGTTAAAGATCCAGCAGCTAATGATTTTGGTAAACTGAACTAGGCAGAGCTTTTGTTTGTACAGCGAATAGAAATGTTACCCCTCTGTGTTTCTCAGAAAAGTGTTGAAAATCTGCAGTCAAAATAAATTATTCTAGTGGTTTAAGTCATGACCTTTGCGAATATGAGTTTGACGATCTTGATCTTTAATGCAGGATTCACTTACATGCTGATAAAGACACTGAGATGCAGTTGAAAGCACTGGAAAAACCTAGTAACGGGCCTTTAGTTAAGATTATTTTGTCAAACTAAACATTTTTATTTTTGTAAAGCATAAATGGATTTCTCAAGCCGACTGTATTTCTCAACCATGCCCACCACAAAACCATTGAATTAGGTTCTCTGAGGTCTGTGAAAACTAATCTTATTGCTTATTCATATTTTGTTCAAGTACCCTTTATCATGATCGCTTTGTTATTTTACAGTAAAAATATATATTTCTTTTTCAGTGGTAACTTGTAGCTTTGGCTGCCTGGTCTTTGTTTTTATCACTAGCCAAAACGTGTGAATTTTTCTCAAATACAAAAAGAGTGAAATCCAAAGTTTTCACCACATAACAAATGATAATTTAGTGGTAGTTGAGCTTCATACTCCCTTCATCATTTCAGTCCTGTTCAATAAGACATTCAATAAAAAATCATCTCAGATCCAAAGTGTTGGAGTGTGGAATGAATTCATGTCGTATCTCTGCTCTCGGAGAAGCTTCAGTTTTTGACACAGAGCTCTGAGAGGGAGAATGCAGCAGAGCCAGCTACGTATTACATAAGCATACCGATGCAGAAGATACAGAGCAAATATTTTGCTTCGCATCGCTTCGCTTCATCCAGTCTACTTTTGCCTGTCTGCTGCTTGCCTTGGACCGAGCGAGCGAGTCGGTGGGAACACAAAGACAGGCTCTGCAGCATTCGTCCGACCTTCACAGTCCCAGCTTCATGTGTAGATAGCACACATCACACGTGACTTGATAGGTTTTTTTTTTTCACTAACACAGATCATGTCGTATGACTCCGTTCGATCATCATTTACTTTCTGTAATGACTTTATCAACGCTTCTCTGAAGAAAAGCAGCAAATACAGTCATGAGATCTTGTCTGTACAATGAATGCATGCATAAACTAGACGTACAAGGCCTCAAATGCACCAGGACTTACTCTGTGCCAAACTATACTCTGTCATGCTTTTTTCTCTTTATCTCTCCCATTGGCTACGTCTCAGGGCATGTCAAGTCATATGCCTGTCTCCCAGTGTGCAGTCTGCCAAGGAAGTGGTTCTAATTGACTAACGAGTTGCTGTTACTTTATCTCTCTCGCTCTCTCTCGCTCTCTCTCTCTCTCTTTTTCCATACCTTTCCAAAGCCCTGAGAAGACTCCAGGGCTACAGCTGCCTTTGCAGCTAAAAAAGGGGGGGGGGGGGACTCCTTCTTTGCACGAAAGTCAAAGTTTAATTTTTTTTTTCTTTTCGAGTGAAGAGAAATATACAGTGAAATGAAGTGTTGATGTTTGTTTGCATGTAGGAGTGAGAAAGTTCCTTCCTCTTGGGGAAAATATGGCAGTGAATTTTTCCTTCCTACTCCCCCGGCTCCCAAACTGTTGGAGTACATTCGTTTTGTGGTTTTATAGCCTATGTTTGTACTTTATTTCCCAGTTTCATTTGAGTTCCCTGTTTTATTGCCTGCAACCTGCCTAAACACTGTGTTGCTGGGTTCCATGAGGATTGGCTTTTGCTCTCTTATACTGAATAATTAATACATTCTGCTTTCTAAAGCAATAGCATTTGCATTTTGCTGCGTTTGTATTTATGACAATCCAGTCTTACTTAGACAGTTTACTTTTTCTGACAATATTTTTTTAATTAAATAAAGGCATGGAATTAAGCAGTATGAAGAAGGAATTGGCCTAAAGGGTTTGTAATTTTTCACAGTTGTACATCAAGGCATTTTATGATACGCGAAAAGGCGAAAACAATGTTTAAGTTTACCTGACACGGACCTCTAGTGAGAGCGTGCATTATGACTCTTGTCTGTCGGGAGCAAAGGTGGATGCAGCATGACATTATTATAGAGCTGCAAAACCTCTTAGGCCGCCTTCAGGCCGACATTAAACGCAGCCCCCTCATTCACTTCATTGAGACATCTGCGTTGGCAACACATGGTTGCAGACACAGCAAAAAAAAAAAAAAAATAAAGAACAGTGATGCCTGGCAAAAAAGGTTGAACCTTGCTCAAATTTTGCAACACAATGCGATATCATAAATCAATGCATCAATCAATAACGTGCAAGCTCACGTTCGTGGTAGATTACTCTGTAACATGAATGGGTTATTATAGATATTTTTATATATATTAGATGGAAGATAAAATGATCGTCGCCGTGATAACTTTCCACAGTTAGATCCTATCTCATCATATTAAAAATCGTCTGAACACCAGGTCAGCGAGGAGACACAAGAGACTGATGTTTGCATCCCGTTTTCTACCAACAGTCAACATTACTTTCTTTTAACCAGGAGCACAATCTGTTCCTAAGTAGTTTTTATGCCTACAAATCTTTTTCTAATCGTCATAAAATGGTTTTGTAAAACACTGATTAACTATGTTGCCGTGCCGATAGCGGAGCCAGATCAGAAATTGCTCGTATGAGTTGTTTTGAAAGGCAGTGACATATTTTCATGTTTAGTTTGGGTTTGTAATTTTGTGTTAATATAACTAAACTGTACTGCACACCAAAGAGAGAGAGATTCTGTGATGAGAGAGGAGGAGGGAGGGGCCTGCCAGCCAAAATGGCCAACAGGGATAAAGAAGAGGCAGAGGTCTGTCTGTGTGCTCGCTAGAGAGCTGGAGACACTGCCAGGCAAAGTTTCCATGTTTAACTGGCAGGCATGGAGACAAAGAGAGAGAGAGACACGCAGGAAGAAAAAAATAAAGAAAAAGAGAAAGGGAGAGATCAAATTCAAACTTAAGTGAAAGAGACCAAAAGGGAGAAAAAGAAGGAGCAAGAGAGAAAGTCCAGCAAGAGCAAGAATTCAAGAGCGCAAAGGACAGAGAGAGTGAGGGCGAGAGACACCCAGAGAAACTGAGAACAAGAACCAGAGAGAGAGAGAGAGGGGAACGGAATGTGCTGACGCGGTGTTTCTTGTCTGAACTCCCCAAATTAATAATCAGCAGCGGTTTAGCCGAGCCGTGCCAGGAACAGGAGCCTACTGCCAAGCCCCGGCCCGGCCAGGCCAGGTCCTCCCTGCTCCCACCGTTACCCCACGTCCCTCACCCCTACCTCCCCCACCCCCTCAACCCCCAGCTCACAGCCCTGCTCTGGGGCCGAATAGGAGGCGCTGCCTGCCTGCCTGTCCGGGCCGGGCCAGGCCTGGCACACTGCCATAGGGCTTTTGCTTGTTCAGGAGTTTTGATTAAATCCTTTATTGTGCTCCACTCACGCAAAGAGCTAAGGCGAAACACCGAGCAGGACGGAGCGGAGGGGAGGAGAGAAAGCGAGAGGGGAGAAAAAAAGAGAGGGAGGGAGGGAGGGAAATGGGATCTCTCTTTTTTTCCCTCTTGCTTTCTCCCTTTCTCTTTCTCTCAGATTGAAAAGATGTTTGATTTAGTCTATGGGGAGTTGTGAAGTAGATAAAGTTTTTGCTCGCCATCAGCAGTCTGTTTTTTTTTTTTTGGGTGGGGGCCTCTTTTCATTCTATTGTACATTTACTAAATTGTTATGGTTTTATTATCATATATCTCATCAGCTAGACCTCCAGACTACAAACTACCACAGTAACATGCATCACATGTTTTCTGTGTTTTAGTTACTGTTAGTGTTTTTTTATTAAAATACTTTCCAAACAAATGCAACACAGACGTTTCACTGCTGCTGCGCTTTTTTTGCAAAACAGGTGTGTCTCTTGCGAAATGGATACTAAAATCCACCTTATCATATTTTATTGTGTTCCTCACAGATTTTATATACACTCACAACATTATACACGCTCTATATCCCCAACTGCTCCTAGTTAACTGTGCCCTTGTCGGTGCTGCAGCACCCCCGTGGCCTTTCAGAGGCTTTGTGCCAGAAGTGTAACAGTGATTTGTGTTGTTGTTTCAGCTGTTTCTGTGCCGGACCTGAGCGAGCAGTTCACACCGCCAGAGACGGCTCCCCCAGCCCTTGTCAGCCTGATCCAAGCCATAGAGAAGAGAGGTATACCCATGTCAACCGGCCAACATATTCGTCTGTCTCGCCTCCCCGTCTTTCCATCTACGTGCGACTGTCTCCCTCCCGCCATCTGCCTCTTGCTCTCATGCCAGCGTTTGCACAAGTGTAGACATATAGACATGTGGATCCAGTCAGGCGGTCACACAGATGTAGAAGTGCATGCACACTCACAGTACCTCCTACGTTTAATGGGGTTAAAGTCAGAACAGTTCTCATTGGCCTCACTGAGAGTCCTGCACAGTGGGTTTGATTCACACTTTGTTATTAACAAATAGCGCTTGGTGGGGCTCCATTCACAGCTTTGCCTCTTTTTTTTCTGTCTTCCTTTATTTTCTGTCTGTCTCTCTCAGACACACGCGTGCGTGCGTGCGCATGTAGGGCTGCAACTAATAATTATTTTCATTATCAATTAATCTGCAGATTATATTCTCGATTAAACATTTAACGTACTGTACTTTTGTACAAAAAATTGTCAATATAACGTCTTCAAATTGCTTGTTTTGTCCGACCAACACTCCAAAACCCAAAGATATTCAGTTTACATGATGTAAAAGAGAGAAAAGCAGCAATTCATCACAATGGAGGGGCAGGAACTAGTGATCTTTTGGCATTTTTGCTTGAAAAATGACTGAAACGATTAATTATTTATCAAAATAGTTGCTGATTAATTTTCTGTGCATCGACTAATCGATAATTGACTAATCGCAAGTCACATATGCACACATAGGCATTTGCACAGACAGCAACATTCAATGTACGCAATACTAGGAACACTTTACCTGTGTCCCAGTTCCATGAATCTTTATAGTATACTGGTTTTGCAGTTAGTATACAAGAAATCAACATACCGTTTTATACAGAAGATGATGTGATATGTGTGCTGAATTTAGAAAGACACTTTTTGTAAAATTATATTTACTTTCTTGATTTTCGTAACTTTCTCACCACCATTTGCAATTTATTTCCTTTATTTTTTGCAGTTGTGAGAATCAAATCAACAGCACACCGATTAAAAACAAGCATTTTTAGTGTGCATACTGACTTTTTCGAGTATATATAATTTGTCAATTTTCCAGTTTGAACTCGCTACATATTCAAAACCTGACTGGAATGAGTTTGTGTGGAACTGGGACACATCTTTAGTCTTTTCATGAGTGAATCCAGGTAAAAGCCATTATACCTTATTGATGTCGCTAATAAAATCTGTGATGATCATAAAGGAAGAAATCGAGTCAAAGAGAAGCAGACAAGTTACAGAGAGTAGATCTGAAACATTGCGAGGGATTCTTCTCATACTCGGCATTGGAAAAGATTTCAATATTGATATCTATTAGAAGGGCGACGGAAGGTCTGTCTCTGAATGTAAATAATATAACATAGCAGTAATATTGAATTACTTCCTAGTGTTGGATGCACACGCACTCTGACTGCATGGTGTGGTTTTCACAACTACGTGAGAGACTGGCTAGTCTCAAAGAATTGCCTCCTAGATGCAAGCTGTCTAGACCCAGTGGTCCTAAATGTTTTTTTTTAAGCCTGGGACCCGAAAGAGAAATGTAGTCATTCAGAGTTAAATGTTTTCTTCAGGGATATTTTCACAGGATGTGTGAAATCTTTCTCTCTCTCATGGAACAGTCTTTCTGACAAGGTTTTAGACTGGGACTGTATGTTAGCATGCTGAAAGGTTTCTTCTTGATCACAATATAGAAGACTTAGTAGTTTAATAGTTTACCTGTACTACCTTATCAGTCTGCTTTAAATAATTTCATGATCCAGGGTTTCAGTTTAGAGTTTAAATGGCCTCTTCTGTGTCTGGCGTCACTGAATGAATCACATTTTCCACCAAAAAAAAAGAAAAAACAAAAATGAAACACTTAACACGGGAACATGTGTTGGCTCTGCTCTTGTAAATATTGCTTGTACAAAAAAATTTCAAGGGCCAGTTGATTGATTTGTTGATCTCTCTGTTGTTGGATGTGAGACTGGAATGAAAACAACACACAGCTGAATATTATTTCAGTATTTCCAAAGAAAAGATCTGGCCATGTGCTTTGTCATGTACAAGTTGTTGCTTACAAACTGAAATTGTCCAGCCGGTAATAAAGTGTCTGTATTGAGTGTCTCCTACCATGTCTTACATGTCTTTTACATATCATCTAGTCCAAACCAGGCAGACATAGAGTCATCCCCTACATTAGACTAAGCTTCTGGCTGCAGAGTAGTTCATTTTATGAATATGTTGTCTATTGGCAGAATGTGCTATTGCTACTTTAAATATCCCTTCTCTTTTCTACTTTGCAATGCTTCAGATTTTTGGTCAGCTCAGGTTTGTGAACCTTTACTCGACTGCTGTTTTTGTCTCTCTCAGGTCTGGACTGCAAGACATTGTACAGGGCAACTGGTTCCTCAGGTTCAGACAGCCCAGTGTACAGCCTGAGCTCTGGTGAGTTAGTCTGAGTAGAGAAATCTACTTTTTCATCTTCTTTTTGTTGTTTTTTGAGTCATGTGTTTAATAATCTCTGTGTGTTCACGTTGCATTAGAGCTAGACTAATTAGCTTATTGCGCATTTATCGCATTGGTGTATATGTCGGAGAAAATTGGGGGAGAATTCAACCCACAAAACTCAAGAGAATCAAGTGTTCAGATTCAGGTTTCTTTGTGGTTGTTCGTAAATGTCTTTGTTTATGTCTTTGCGCTCCAGAGAGTGACATGGGTCAGAAAGACGTGGGTCACCTGTCTGAGTGTGTCCTGCGCTACCTGAGGGACCTCCCGTCACCTGTCATCCCTGCCTGTATCTACCCTCACCTTCAAACTGCTGTCACACTGCAGCAGCAGGTCCTACAGCAGTCAGCAGGTGGGTCTCGTCTCAAGAGGAAATGCTTAAAGTTGACACTTGTATTGACTAAACAACCATTTTTCTAATTAGAAAAGGGATCCAAAATGGCATGTTAATGGACCATTGTCAGAGGTTTTATCTGATACAAATCACAGATTCTGTACATTACTGTCGACCATTTTCCAAAGCATGCCATTATTATTTTTTTTTACATTAACTTGCTACCTTCAAGTGGGACTTGAGTTCATGCCGGTACAGTATTAAAAGCAACTTCAGAGGGCCTGAAACTTGCTTGAAATAGACAGAGGGCTCACCAGAGGGAACATTTTGCCATTTTTCTTTCCTTTTTTTTGTTGATTGATGAATTGTCAAAGTATTGCAGTTGAGAGCTGGAGCTGTTCTGAAAACGCCCTGGTGCATTCAAGTGCCAGCATCTGACAGTTATAGTCAGTCCGCTGCCGTAAAGTATTGAACTGATTATCTGTTTTGTTGTAAAATCAAACAGTGAACAAAGATGGAGCTGGATGTCGGAGTGTCTCACAGGAACATGGACACACCAGTGAGGAACTGTTTTTAAATCCTCTGCTCCCAACTACATTACCATACAACCATAACATAACTTTAGCAAAAAAGTAAAAGCAACTACATGTTTTCTGTGATGGATTATCCATCTCAAGATTCAAGTCTCTGCAAGCTGATGTTCATACATTTCTAGCATGAACTGAAACCAGTGGCGCCTGGAACTTTGGAAAATATGCATTTATCAATCTAAAAACCCATGGTATGCTTTGGAAAATGGTCTACAGTAATGCGAAGCACACACAATTTGCAGTTAATGGGCTTAAACATGCAAAGCCACCAGTATGGTCCTTTTTAAAAGAGCGACTAAGGTTTTGTTGTTCTAAATCTGTAGAATTTAGGTTAATGTAGGGGCCTGACTGCTCTAGATCTAGTATTAAGAAAACAACCCTTCATTCTAGAAAACTCTTGAATTAACTTGATCTGTGCTTGAAATCCTCATCCTGCTGGTATATTTTTGCTTGTTTTAAGAAAATATTTTTGGACTCAATAGTAGAAAAACGAGTTGTTAAGATGGGGATTTTATGCAGTGTAGTAGAATAGCATGAGGCCAAAAAATGAAGTAGGTGTGTGCTGCTGATGTTGTTCCAGTGGAGAGAAAGGCACCCTTCATTGTAATTTAAGTAAAAGACTTGCGCAAGGCCTAAACTGAGCTTTATATGCAGCTGGTCGAGGTCAGTCGCATGTCAGCGTTGAGAGAATAGAGTCAAGAGGGGATGAGGATGAGCTCACTGAGGCATGCTAGAAATGTTTCAGCTGATTCTCCTCTGCACAGAGGACGCCATGATTTAATTTCAGATATATTCTAGACCTATTTACGTAAACATGCAATGACCGGGTATTTTAACTGCTCATGAAATGGACTTGATGAAGATAAAAGCAGCAGTCAGAATGTCTCAGACGCAGGCTAAACAGTATGTACAAATTCCTAATTTAGCATCATTTTGTTGTGTTTAATATCTCGACTCTCCTCAGATTCTCCTCATGCTGTAAGACCTGATAAAATTGTTGCGTTAGTTTTATGTACATATCCTCTTCATGGTTATTTGAACACCTCTTCCAGATGGTGCAGTCGCTGGAAGCCATGACAGAGAGGTAAGCCTGGTCCTCGAGAGCTCCTCCACCGTCCCTCTCCATCACCGTCTCACCCTGCAGTACCTCCTCACACACCTGGCCAAGGTCACCCAGGCGCAGGCCAGCAACGGCCTGGACACACACACGCTGGGAACAATCTTTGGACCGCTGCTGATATGGACAGGCCCCTCTACTCCTTGGTAATCGATTGATATTTTATACAGAAACGGATGCAACAGAGCGTGTGAAGTTGAAGAGCTGTTCATGTTGGATTTGTCAGTTCTGTGAAGCATTCGGCAATGAAAGTAAATAAGCAAATCTAGAGTTTGAATCTATCAAATGTGTCAGATCCGGAGTCTCAGCTATGTATTGTTAAACTGTCCATTGATCAATTGATTGATTGATATGCAGGGTGTCATTGGATGAGGAGTTCCCTGCCCTTGTGGTGGAGAGGCTGCTGATAGAGAGAACTACGGAGCAAGACCTCACTCCTCCAGGTATGTTAGTTTTAGTAAGGCTGCGTAGAACTATGTTTATGTTATAGTACAGCACAAAGACATTTCATATGTATGCAGTAAAATGTTATGTTTAGCTTTAATGTGCTACAAGCTATTTCTTTCACACTTCCAGTTTCTTTCAGACAAATTTATACTTGGAGGTACTTTTTTTAGCAGTTTCCAGGGAGTTCATGTGTTAAGTGACTGTTCGGATCCCTTCCATACAAAATGCTTTCAGTGGTGATATTTGTGTGTTTATGTGTGTGTGTCTGTGTCTGTTTCCAGTTCTTCCAGCAAAGCCAGTCAAGTCAAAAATGGCCCCATCAGCCATGACAGACACGAGCAGCCTACTGACAGATGCTGAGTGGTACTGGGGAGAAATCTCCAGGTAAATTACGAAAATTGATTTTTTAATACTAAGTTTTGTGTGATAGCCTTTAGATCTTCAGTTTGTTGAATGATTCACTTGCTGTGTTTAGTAGATAGCAGCCAATTAGGATTATTGTGTGCAATTCATCGTGGATGTTATTTCTTTGCTGTTAAATTGCAGCTGATCACAGTTAGTGTTCATGAAGTAAATGCTGCATGTCATCGTGTTTGCAGAGAGGAGGTGAATGAGAAGCTGCGAGACACTCCAGACGGCACCTTTCTGGTCCGAGATGCCTCCAGTAAACTGGAGGGCGAGTACACACTCACCCTCAGGTAAAGCAACACTTCTGGTTTATTGTTTCTTGTCGAACATCTGCAGTATTGACGTGCTGACATCTCCCACACCAGTTTGAACCACATTTCAATCAATTGAATAGTTACTATAGAAATAAAAAAAAGTGCCATTCAATGTAAACAAACCAGGCCTTTGTTAAAAGTTAACAAACAATCAACATGTACAGTCATACGTCCCCTTTTTCTCTTTTTCCCCCCCCTCATTTGGCTTCTGTCTCCCCCTGCAGGAAAGGGGGGAACAACAAGCTGATAAAGATTTACCACCGAGACGGGAGATACGGCTTCTCAGAGCCTCTTACCTTCCTGACTGTAGTGGAGCTCATCAATCACTACCGCCATGAGTCCCTGGCCCAGTACAACGCCAAGCTGGACACCAAGCTTCTGTACCCTGTCTCCAAATACCAACAGGTTGGTGATGCTGCAGATTATGTAGCAGATTATTGATTGAAGAGTCTTCAAATTCACTTCACAAACTTTGTATCATCAAATTCAATTACAACCAAAATCCCACTGTAAGCGTCCCTTGATTTAGAAACCCTCAGCAAAGTTGATCTCAGTAACAATAGGCATGGCCTGCTTGAATTGTGTTTAATTCTTCAAAGTGGTGGTTTTGCTCTCATCTGCATTTTGCACGGCTCAGTTGGTGAAGGAGAACAGTATAGAGGAAGTGGGAGAGCAGTTGAAGGTCTATCACGAGCAGTACCAGGAGAAGAGCCGCGAGTACGACTCTCTGTATGAGGAGTACACACGCACCTCACAGGTAAGACTTCAACACACACACACACACACATACACACTGTCCCTCTCACTCAAATTGGGGGGTGTTACACAGTGTAATAGATCATACTTACTTTGTATCCTGTTTGTATTCTTCAAACATTTAATCGTTTAGTATATCTAGACGATAAGATGAAACAATGATTATTTTACATTGGGATTCTGGTTATAGCCATAGCACGTGCGTAAAGTAACAGACAATTAGAATATAAATGAGAATATAGTTATATGGGGTTATGTAACAATTTTTATTAAAATATAGTCAAAAGATAACATGAATAGAAAATATTAGGGAAAAGACCAGATTACGTTACAAATGTGTGCAGAACACATGTAGTCAAAGACAAAGATGAAATCAGTGTGAAAGCATGTACAATATAAAAATACATAAAACGAATTAAACTACATGAAGTATTAAGTAAGTGAAAAAGTAAAAACAAAAAAAGAATATATCTGCAGTATACGGTAGGACTCTAGATGAATGTGAAGACTAGTTGTGTATTTGAAGCACACATGTATACATTCACACGAAGTCTACATAAGGTCATTATTATATATACAAGCGTTGTGCTGTGTACATATGCAATATGAAATAAACTTATGTCACCCAAATATTAGGGGAAGACAGTATGCTGTTACCTTTTATTTCACACAGGAGTTTTTAGTTTTAACATGAGCAGGTAGAAGACTGGATATGTTTGACATCAGCAGTTTAGGACTAAATGAAATACGATAAAACATCAAATGGACAGTCACAGTCTGTCTCTCTCTGTCCCTCTTTTCCACAGGAGCTGCAGATGAAGCGCACAGCCATCGAGGCCTTTAATGAGACCATCAAGATCTTTGAGGAGCAGTGTGAGACTCAGGAGCGCTACAGCAGAGAGTCTTTGGAGCGTTTCCAGCGCGAGGGCAACGAGAAAGAGATTCAAAAGTAAATTTATGTTTGTGCGCATGGGATTCTTAATAATCCTTCAACTGCAAAAGCATGAATGCAGAGCAGGCAGATGCAACGGATGACTACAATTTGTCTTACTGACTTATAAAACTGAACTAAGCTGCTAAATTGGAATAGCATTTGGTCGCATTTTTTGTTTAGCATTTGAAGAACACATTTGCAGCCATAATTTTGTTGTTCTTTCAAATCAGGATCCAGAGCAACTCTGAGCGTTTGAAGTCTCGTGTGAAGGAGATCCATGACAGCAAGCGGAAGCTGGAGCAGGACCTGAGAGAGCAGGTCTCTGATAACAGAGAGATTGACAAGAAGATGAACAGCCTCAAGCCAGACCTCATGCAGCTCCGCAAAATCAGAGACCAGTATTTGATGTAAGGAGAATCAATTAAAGATTTACTTTTCTCTGTGTTTTGAGTTCACTTTAGAGAACATGTACAGAATATATATTGGTAAATTGTCAGCATTAAATCTGTGGATTTCTGGCTTTGCAGATGGCTGACACAGAAGGGGACGAGGCAGAAGAAGATCAATGAATGGCTGGGCATAAAGAATGATGCTGATGAGTAAGTGTGTAACAGCTGTGTGTACCAGCTCAGCAGCTTGTGCTGTGATGACTGGGTGCTGGAGTATCTCCACCTGTGATTTAGGGAGTGGTTGGAGCTCAATGTTTTATTCACGGTATGACGTGTGATTCTGCGTTTCCAGCTCCTACTCACTGGAGGAGGACGAGGGCTCACCCCACCATGATGAGTGCACCTGGTACGTGGGTGACATCAAACGCACCCAGGCTGAGGAAATGCTGAGAGGCAAATGTGACGGAACCTTCCTCATCCGTGAGAGCCAATCACAGAAGGGCTCCTACGCCTGTTCTGTAGTGTAAGTTTTGTTTGTGCGTGTTTGGGGGAATTCTATTCAAAACATCTTTTTCACTGTTAAGAAGTTATTATTTTCTATTTTTTAGTATGATGTATTTCTTTAAACACTTAAATAACTGATCAAATGTTAGTTTGATAGCAGGATATAATTTTTATATTTTTTATTATCTAAACACTATCAATATAATATTAACTAACAATAACCTGTAATCTTCTAGCTATGATAGGCCCTCTGGACAGTTTCCTACCAACCTGAGGTAGACACCTTAACACAAAGTGTTGTGATTGAGAGTGAGCAGAAAAGTCGTAAAGGAAAACTAAAAGTGACGGATAAATGTTTAAAATGTCCAACTTTTGCCGCACCAAGTGGTAGCAGTACAAATGCAAACATGACCGAACCTACTGAAAAAAAGAGCCTAAACATCAACAATTCCAGGATCACTAAGTCTTGCATGGATTCACATGCAGCCACGTAATGACAACAACACCTGTGTTTTTCTCTGTGGGTCTGATGAAGGGGTACTTGAGCCCAGCTAATAGGGCTGTGGGTGTACGTTTGGAACCACTGAGTCCATTTGAGTTTGTGTCAGTTCTTGAAGTGGCTATAATCAATATTTTTATAATAACTATATATGAAATGACAATGTAAAAGGGGTCGCTCGTAGGGATGAACCTATAGAGAGAACTATCACCCGAATCTGCAGCTCCCCTCGGCTTTACTGTGCTTCATAGTGATTTTCAGCTCATTGTTTATTTGTCCAGCCACAACTTCACTGTTTTGGTTCACTCTCACCGCTCTCATAGTGTCATTTATGGCAGCAGCAGGCTGCTGTTTTCAGTGAAATCCCACTGTTCACTACCTGCTCGGCACCAAACGGCAGACAGACAAAGTTAGCGACTAGCTGGTGAACATAGTGGAGCAATGCAAACAGAGCCCCAAGACTCAAGCTTACATTACTGCAAAAGTTCTCACACTAATTCCCACACAGTCACTGTCATTACTAGACCTTTTTTCAGGCATTTGACTTGTCATAGCAGGAAAAGCACAAGTGAGACAGATTTTGTTAACAATGGCTCAGTTCCATCAAATGTCCCAGTACAGTGAGCCAGCATGCACAATACCAGGACCCCCGAACTAGCTCACCTAAATGTAATGCAGTCATTTTTAATGTTATCAATTAGACCTGCGCTTTTCCTGCTATGACATCCCAAAATGTCCGTACAATAAATAATGTATGTGTTGACAACATTTTACTTTTAGAACAACGTAAAGCATCTGTAAAAACGATCTGTCCTTCTTTCCAGTGTGGAGGGTGACACCAAGCACTGCGTCATCTACAAGACGGCCACAGGTTATGGATTTGCTGAGCCCTACAATCTGTACTCGTCCCTCAAAGACCTGGTGCTCCACTACAAAAATGTCTCCTTGGTCCAACACAACGACCAGCTGAATGTAAATCTAGCCTACCCAGTCCTGGCCCGCTCTCAGAACCAGAACCAGCACCCCAGATGAATTATCCACCAGCAGTGAACGACGCCAACCAGGGTGGGGAAACGATATTTTCACTCATATGCGTTGGGAAAGAATAAACCTCTGAACAATGCTTGTTCTTGTGTAAGTGGTGATAGACTCAACAGCCACAATTTATAATTCATACGTTTTTGACTGGAGGCTGGTGCTAATTTCCCACACTGACCCCGGTCCAGCAAAGAGCACTCCTTGCTAACAGCATGGCTTCAAAATAAGCACACTACTACCAGTAACGGAGCACTGTACAGTTAGCCTGGCTGACGCAGTGAGTTTTAACTTGAGGAGAGTGTCGCATTAGCCAGCCATGACTCTACAGTGTCAGTTATGAAAAAGAAAAGAGTGAGAAATTCATAATGAAAATACCTTTTGATAGAGAGAAAAAAACAAGACTAAATGTGTTACAAGAAGACAAAATAAGCACACAAAAATGTTGTTTTCAAGATGGTGGAGAAGACGAGAGAAACCAGATGGTGGGATGAATTTACAGGAGGCACTTTTGTTGTTTTTTTTTGTTTTTGTTTTTTGCCTTGAACATGTGATAACTGTCCATAGACAAAGGCCCGATCTGTCATCCCCAGACTGCCTGCAAACTCTCCGTCGACAAAAGCCTGAGCTGTCATCCACTGAAAGGACTGGCTAGGCTGAACCAGGCTGCTCGCTTCACACCTAAAGGCGGCTGAGAAACCGTGGACCAGGCGGGTGTAGTCACTGGACCCGGGAGGGGGAGGGTGTGGGAGGGAAGGGGAGAGAAATTGCTGGGGTTGATGTTTTTAGGTGTTTTTAAAAGATTGATTGAATTTAAAGCTTGCTTAAGTGCCATAGTAATAGCTTTGAATGACCACAAGCCTGTGTCACTAGAACAAGGGGGCACGTTGAGGTTGAAAGAAGGAAGAGAAGGAAGGCGGGAACGAGTGGCTGTCGACATAGACAAAGCTACAGCTTTAAAAGATACACACACATAGGTATATTTTTTATGAAATGATTATTTCCAACTGCTTTGGCTTGTTGCTCTCAGTGGGCCTCCTTTTGAATTGACGAGGTACAACGTACAGTAAATGCTGTATTACAGGATAGAAATGCATGGTACATATTTGGTATATTGTGGATATAGAATGACTTTTTAATCACAATACACTAAATAGAGAGGTACATTGATGAATGCAGTTCCACATGATTCAGGTTTCCTGCAAAATGGAAATTGTGGAAAGACTCCTGCATCAAGCGTCTCTTTGTTTCAGACTTCTTCCTTCTTTTTCCATCCTCTTTAATACTGTAGCACCTGTAGCCATCGACTAAAGGCATAACTGTTGGTGCTCCTCTTTTGTGTCTTGTTTCTGTATGCTAAAGACACTTGCAGAGCATCAATCTACGTGATTCTTGTATCTTCGGTACTGTATTTGCCTCGTCTCTAGTTAGAGTAGACCGTTTTAGCGGTACAATGTCCTTGCAGATGTTTATTGTCGTTTTGTTTTGATGCAGATTTACTCACGGTACTTCCTGCTTCCTGCCCCCTTGCGCTTGACTGTTCATTTCTTCACAAGCTTGACTCACAGAGCTGTAGAACATTGATGTACAACAAAAAAAGGAAAGCAGTAATATAACTCATGTACAGTATATTTCAGACACACGTGCAGTCAGTGTATGTGACTTTATACAGTTTCATCGCTGTGTTTCTTTTATGTTTTCAGAATATTTGCTATGCTCTTAGATTTCTGTTTAAGGATGCACAGTATCCAGCTAATGTGAGCCAAATGAAGGATGTCTTTTCATGTAGCAAGAAAGAAAAGAAAAAAAACAAAACAGAACCAGTCCTTTTGCCATTTAGCATGGCCTCTGTGGTCTGAGAGATTATCTAGTACAGTATGCATGGAGTCCTTCATTTGGGTTGTTGTTTTCTTTTTATCACTTGGCACCAGTGGTTGATAATTGTACTTTTTGTAGTGCATATACAGTATGATGTGTGGTAGTACTATGCACAACACAGTGGTATGTGGATAATAGGTTTTAGATTTACAGACAGAGTTCTCCGATCAGTTCCCTCCCTCTGTTCTGTGCTCTGGCAGTAAATTTTCTCCCCGTCTTCCTCATGTTCATTTGGCTTGAGGTAAAGATTGTACCATCTTGGTTCTATGTCACTTTCAAAGCACAGTTCATTTGTGTAGAGGCCGGGTTTTTCAGTTATTCTTGTGTGGTCGATGACAATGAAAAGAGGCGTCACGCGATGCCTCTTTTAAATTTGATTTACATAGTTGATTTCTTGAGAATGAATGAATCTGAATGATCTCTCAAATTTCGTACATATAGTAGACTCAGACAGCCAAAAAGAGGGGAAAAAAGTGTTTTTCTAGAAAGGTTTAGAAGAGTCAAAAGTCATTGGCAATAGAAAGTTTTAGAAAAAAAGTTATTAAAGGTTGCACATTTGGCATGTTGGATTTATCTTTATTTTTGCTGAGGAGAGGCAGAACTTGAGGTTTTGTTCCAAAATGAGAAATTCACCTTCTCTTCTGGTCGTAAAAGTCAATTATGAGTTAAAATTAAACCTATGTTTCATCTAAAGACCTACTGTGAGCTTTCCACAAACACAGTGCTTTTTGGCGTGTCATTTTTTTTTTTAAATGTCGATTCACACATTTCAGGTAGCAACGTTTTTCCAAACAGACCAATCCCATTTTTAAACGAAAACCTAACTCGACCTGAAAAGTTTAAAATCAAGACTTCAGTTTGATTTCAGTCAGGACGAATCAATTGTACTGTACTTTGCATAGTTCTTGGCAAGTAGAAAATCCCAAGAATTAAACTAGAGGTGACGGCGGTGCTTCTGTTTAGAGGGCTATAAAAAAAATAAACACGTGAGCGAGAAAGATTAGAAGTGCCTTTAGTCGTTGTGATGAGCTCGTCTTCTCCTCGTTGTCATTGGAGCGTTGCTCTACAAGATGGTGCCACCACCACCATATGCTGTGCCCCCATAGTTCACACATTTGCCATTTATTAAAGACTAAAGGGTATCTGGCAAATGAGCATAGCTGGTGTGTGTGTGTGTGTGTGTGTGTGTGTGTGTGTGTGTGTGTGTGTGTGTGTGTGTGTGTTAGAGCAAGTCTGAGCATGTTATAGATAAGAGTGTGGCAGATTTTAGTTGTGCCTCTAGTTGTTAAATCTATAGTTGTTACATATTCCTTCTTTCTATGGTGGGGGCTGTACAGTAGCTTGGTGCTCTCTCTCACTGCACCAAAGCTAGATTTCTTTGGTGTTTTTGTTTGTTTGTTTTTTTTTAATTTGTCTGGTATATTTTTGAATAAAACTCAGATAAGATAGAAATGTGAACCGTACACATCCGTGGCCCAGCCCAGTTGTTTGAAGCTCGTTTGATAAGCTCTCAAGTTAATGCATGCAGCATTTCTCAGTGTTTTATAGTAAGAGTCAGTTCCTTCGTGAACAGGCAATCTGGTTGAGTCATCCGCCACTGCTGACACATCCATTATCCAGTTTGTTGGACCAACACTTTTGTGACTGCACTTTTTTTTTTCTGTTCCACACACTTAAAGTAGTGTGTTTAACGCCCAACAACCATAAACTCGCAGACAGCGGTGAAGCTCAGTTGTCAATAGTGTTTTTAGTTGATAGTTTTAAGGTCTTTTACAGTATATCGGGAGTGATTGACATTTTTCTTCATGATATCGGAGTATACAGTGTACAGTATATGCTTTTGTTGTTTTTAGTGGTCAACAACTGTTGTGTAATTCTGATGCTTTTGACTGATTGCAATGTTTTCATTATAGAGTTAGTTTTACTATATGGACTGTATAAACTCTAATACTTTTCAAACCAACTTTAAGGAGAGCTGCTGGCTCATTATGCAATTTGTGTCCGCACAGCAAAATTGTCCGACTTAACAAGACGAATAACATTAATTCACCCAAATTACAGAAAGATGTTTGTTCACTTACTACTTCCGGTATCTAAACATGCAGTTAGTTTTGAGACACCAATCGTTTTAATTTTCCTTGGAACTACTTTCTAGTGAAGAAATAGTCCCTAGGAAAACTGTTCCTCTGAAAATTATCCAGAGTAACCAAAACAGTGTCCAGAAAGACATATTGCTGTTTATTATTTCAAATTTTAAATGATTTTAGCAGCACAAACAACTTTCTGATCATCTGCATTGTACTTGTGTGGCGGCCAAAATTTCAGATATGGATATCTCAAAAGCTCAGCACATGAAAGTGAAACTAAATGCATGGCTAGATACTTCCAGGGGAATGTGAAACTTTGGGTTTTTTCGGGGGATGTTGGTAAACCAACCATTTATAAACATGTCTGGGGAAATCATGCCAGTGGAGTGAGATAGTTGCAGTTTACCCCAAAACAGTTCATGAACCAGCTGGTTCTGCTTCCATTTAAGTAATTTGCTCAAATGTTTTAAGTTGCTTAAAGCAACATAGAAACGTAGAACTGAATAGCTTCCTGCATCACTTGTTAAGATGAACATATTTGCAGTGTAGATCAACACTTTCATCTGCCATATATGCCATGTTAATCACAGATGTTTAATGGCTAGAAGCAATGCAACTTTAGTAGCAATGAAACCTGGTCAGGCAGTGAGACGGGCAGAAGATGAAGACTTTATTGCGCTTTGACTTAGAGTTGAGACTTTATTCCCACTTTCGGTAGACGTTACTCTGAAACTCAAAGCTTTCATCCTGCTCACCTATTAGATATGCATTTGTGTCGGAGCTTCTTGAAAAACATTTTTCTATATGACAAATGATTATTCAAATATTTTTTCATCAGCTTTGGTACACTGTAAATGATATTTCTTGAAATGGCCTCACACACAAAGCACATCTTTCACTGACTACAAAGACAGACATATAATTGGTGTCTATTAAGATTTGAAGAATGAGAGACATACTAGAGAATAAATATTTTGAAATATATACTTAGATATCTATATTTTTGGATGATGTCATTCTGATTTGGACTGTGCTTGAAACAAATCAGAAGGAGGCTTTGATGTGAACACGATCTTTAGACTTGCTCCACGGCTGCTTTGTATTCGAGCAGTTATTGAAACGCAAGCATTTTTACTAATCGGCTGCAGTGAGCTTCATCATGATCAGCAACAAACTTTGTGGTTACAGTTGATCGACATACATGTAATCTATTAAGCATGAATTATCAGGTGCATTCAGAGGATGAAGCAAGCTTATGTACATGTGTTAATATTTACAGAGCTGAGTCTATATGTTAAATGCAGTCTTGGCTGCTTTGCATTTATTAAATATTAGAGAGGAGTTGTTTCTTTTTCTTTCTTTTTTTTTTTTTTTTTCTTGAACGTGAGAATCTGTTTTGTCGTTTGGAAGATTCTGGTGTTGGAGAGTGTTAAAGTTGCACCACAAAAGATACACTTACTGTAGGACGCTGCCGCAGAGATCCACCACAGATTGGACACTGATTCTGTAACAAAGTGAACCATCTTACCACTGTATCTTCCTTTGGTAGATCTCTGTGGTCGCTGAAGGGTTGTTTCGTTTTTTTTTTTTGTTTGTTTTTTTTCTAGCCTGGACTTAACCACACAGGCAGAAAAAAAAGAAGAAGTAAAACCTGTTAACCTAACAGAGAAAAAGGTACACGATTCAACGGTTCGTGATCACTCCTTTACGCAGATCTTTGTACATGGAACAATGATGGCATTAGAAAGTGTTCTTTTATGGTGCCTGAGTATTTTTTTTTTTTTGGCTTTTTACAAAAGCTGATAGATTTGTCTGTCCAAGTGTTATTTTTGTTTGTTTTATACCTGTTAATGATAACCTTACAGAGCCTATAAAGAAAAAAATAAGCTAGCTTGAAATTTTTCCTCCATACAGAAAAAAGAAATACAAATGTTTACAATATGTAATTAACCAAATAGTAAATATGCGTTTGAGAATCAATCTGTCTGTCCCTCAAAGTGGCTGTGATAGATTGATTTATATTTCATTATTTCCTCTGTCATTTTAAACTTGAAAATGTTATGACTGCCTGTTCTGTTTTTTTCTGTTTCGGTTCGTTCCTCTTTTCTTTTTTTCCTTTTTTTTTCTTTTTTTACTTATGAGAACAGTGCTCCCTCAATTTCAAAATAATAACTCAACAAGATTCATTTTTCCATAATGCATAGGTATTCACCAGTCTTTACCTGCTGACTACTTCATCTTACACTGAGCCTTGTTTATGCAGGACTGAATCCTAACTTGAGACGCTGTCGCATCTTTTGCTGTTTATATTATGTACAGTTTGGTAGATTTCAGTATGACTCTGCCAGGTGTTTCTCTGATAAGGACTCAGTTCAAAGAATTTAGTGGGTGATACCCACATGTTGTGAATAACAGTAAAAACACACCACTTGGTGAACATGCTTGAGTACAGTTTTGGTACACAAACGGTTGGAAATTCAGGAATAACTATCAAGAGGCATCCTATTCTTGATTTTTGCACTACACAGCAAATGGTACTCAAATGAAAAGCTGAATCAGTTGCTCTATTGGTTGGTTAACTAATTTTTAAGACCAAAATTGATCCACTATAGTCTCAGCTTGTGTGTGACATTTAAAACAGGTACTCTTTCAAATATGATGACGTTAACAACTGCGCTTTCATTTCCCTTTTTCTGTATCCTGTATTCAGTCATCTCACATCATCACTTCTCAGTCTGGACTTTGACCTGAAAGGTTGCCATTTGTTTGATTACTCTGATGGGAATGTTGTGGTATTTGTCACTGGTGTACAGTAGTTCATAATCGTGTCCCAACTCTGCATGTTGGAGACGAGATTGGCAGTGATCCATTGGGCAACGGCCTGGGCAACATTACAGAGAAGCAGCAATTTAAAACACGTATCCATATTTTTACACTAATAACAAGGCAACGTCTTGTCTCCTTTGCTCTACTGTGTTGCCCAACAAGTTGCCTAGTGTATCACTTCCTAAGCAGCAGCAACAGATATATGGTTCTTAATGCGTAGTAAGCAAGTTCTCTTTCTTTCAAAAAATGGAAATGAATGGGGCAGTCAGATAAAGCTACTCTACACCAAAGTGCAATTGAACTCAGAGGGAGCACTGTTGTTTCAGCCAGTAGAGGCCTATTGGTTGAGGTGTGCCCAACCCCTATGCACGAAAAGATGGTTCTTCTTCTTCTTCTGTTCTCTTGTGTTATCCTCCTTCCGTTGGTCTGTCTTAATGCAGATGCGACATTTCTTTCTTTCTCTCTCGTGTACAGCTTGCTTCAGAGTTGTGTTTGTCCTCAGACAGGTACTCTTTCATCTGTACGGTTCTTTCTTTAGGCTGATGCAATGATTTTAAAAGACAATAAAAGATATATGAAAAGAAGTTCACTGCTGTCTGGTTTTTCTTGATGTGTTCTCCTTATACTCTTTATACTCTGGCTGACTTTGCTGGCCTTAAACATGAGGGCATCCCTCATTTGTAGCACTCACTGAATGGTGTTTGGGGGTCAAAAACTAAAACATATTGTACAAAACTTAAAATGTATGTATATGTGGGAAAAATCATTCATGCAGTTCTCAAAATGCTGGACTACTTGTTTTACCATGAGATCTAAACAAAAACACAGAGGTATTCATTCCTTTGCCCTTGTTCAGTTTTAACGGGTTGGGTTCCCATTTTGTTTATCATGCACACACACAGTGATGCACGTGTGTCCGCGCTCTGCTAACACACATAGCAATACGCCAACAAAGGCAGTGAAGAAGAAGGCTGCCAGGAAGCAAATACGGGTGTAAACAATGCAAGTACTTGAAATATTCAAAAAAACATCTTTGCAAATGCTTTATGAGGAAGGAAATGCATTCATCACATGTTTTCTAGGCCTCAAGGGCACACACGCTACCTGAACAGTTCCTATAGAAACTTTTTCTTCGGTAGAAAGCAGTTCTAATGAAAACTGTCCATAGTGAGGTTTGTGGCGTAACCAGGACTTTTGTTAATCTAGGAAGATAACGCTGCTGACTTTTCAAACATATAATGTTCTAATGTTGTGAGGACCACAAATGAAATACCATTAACTTACATTATATTAGGGTGGAGACATAAACCTCATAGGGGCATCTCAAAACCTGGCCGGCGTCTTTTACAATCACGCCTGACACCTCAGATATAGTTCCGGTCAACAGTTTAACCACCATTCTAAATCACTACGCTAGTCCTGGTGGGGCTTTACTATGAGAGCCTGTGTCCCGGCTGCAGACTTTATCTCAGTGAGATGTTCTTCCCCACCTGGTTGTTGCTGAAAGACCTGGGCACTTAAAGCCACAATAGGAAAGTGAGAAAATGTGTTTGTGATTGAGTGAACCAACAGTATAACAGTATAAGAGTAGCACATGCTAGTTACTGTACTTACTGCACATAAACATAAACAACTGAAACAGTAAAAAATACATAGACTTTCAATATGAAGCTTTAGTTTAATCTGTTACACTGCAGGTCAAAGCACGGGGAAGCAAGCAGGAAGCAGAGTGAGTCATGCAGAGTCATGTTGTGTCCTGTCTGCTTTTTTTTTTTTGTCTCTGTCCTGGTTTTAGAAGAAAGCTGTGAGAGATCATGTGAGAGTCACCAGGTAAAACCTTTCATAATGTTCAAAGGTTTGTGATGTTTTGCTGCAGTGTGTGTTTCTTATGACTCTGCTTGAGCAAGACCTATGGTCTGAGGAGCTGAGCTGAGACATGCCATTGCTTTATAATTAGCCAGATGAGGTATCAGTCATGCCAAGGAGACTATTAAACAAAACAAGTGTAACAGCAAACTGGGCAAACAGGACTGCAACTCCTACTAGACAAATTTTCAATTTCCTCATTTTTCTTTATATGTACAAAAACACTTCCTAGAAAGTAACCCCCTACATACAGTACATGATGGGTGAAGAGTTGTAATTTAGATGTAACTCACCAAACTCAATTTAACCTCCTCTACATTTGCAGAATACATTTTATCCAGTGTATTAGGTGTAATTAGGAGTAATTAATTAAGCAATATAACTCATAGCACACAGAAGTGTTAAATCAATGCAAGTGGTGAAATGATTAAGTTTTCAAAGCTAACTTGTGTATAACAGTTTTTACCCAGTTCTTCGATTTCCAGTGCATCCCAAGATTTGAGAAACAATGTTTTTTTTTTGTATTGTTTGTGTACATTATTTCCTTCTGAGAGACTTGACATATCCAGGTGAAAGCTAACAAAATGCCAACTAATTGAACTTCAGGATGTGAACATTTGCATGATGTCAAAAACCCTGTGCCCACAAAAACCTCATGACATTTTGACTCATTTCTGTGTGTTTCCCCAAAACAGCAGCAGCGAGGTCTCTCTGCGTGCACGGATCTCTTCCAGTTACAAGTGACGCCGTCTTGATCGTATGATCGAGAGCCAATCAAAAAATAGGTAGCCTCCACGAGGAAGCATCGGTGCCGTATTTAAAGTTGCACGGCACAGTCGTTTGTGGGTCAGTGTTGAGTTTCCTCTAACTTTGTTTCGTAGTGTCAAACTCTGCGCTGCAACTGAAGATGAAGGCTCCTCTGCTGCTGATTTTGACCGTTTGGCTAAACACTCAGTACGGCGGTGCCGCTCTGTCTACATGCTCCCATCCTCCATCACAGTGGTGCTCGTCTCTGGACTCAGCTATCCAGTGCGGGGTAAGATTGTTGACGTATTATGAGAGCGTTTTAGACCTTATTTTATCTTATCTTATGACCACGGAAAATGTTCCTTCTTGAGTGGCCGGGCGTCTTTTACAGTCACGCCTGACACCTCAGGTATAGTTCCGGTCAACAGTTTAACCACCATTCTAAATCACTCCGCTAGATATAACGTTAACCGCAGGCGAGAAAACTATGGCAACAGTATTCAGCTGTACTCCACGACACGAATGACCCTTTTGAACACTTTTTCACGAGTCTGTTGTAAGAAGTCATGGTACATAATACTTTTTTTTTTTTTTTTAAAGATAAAGGAAAAAAACGGAGTGGGCGGGTGAGACGTTAGCTTTGTCCAGTATTTTCGTGACGCCATAACTGTCGCTTTAAGTAGCGTTAGTTAAGTTTCACTGATAGGAAGATCCAAATGATGTTGTGTGTAGACTGTGTTTAGCGCTGTAGGTTGTATTTTTGTCATGTACACTCATTGAGGAAGAAGTGGTCATTTTATAGCTGGGACTACCCGGTCGGCCAAGGAAATATTTAGCGAAGGAGGAAGTAAAAACCTCAAAAATGTTAGGCTACTCGCTTTGCCAGTTTCCCTCGGTGTCTGGCTGCCCGTTGCTCACAGAGAGACACTCCAGAGATGATGCAAATCTACACATCTTTCCGTACTGTTGCAGTTTCACACAGGATAGTCAAAAACACACCGGTTCCGCTCATACTTTCATCCAATCAGAAACAAGTTTAAGTGCTGGGCATGCTCGGTTGCTTAGTATGTTTTTGGACATCTTTTTTGTGTGTGTGTGTGTGTGTGTGTGTGTGTCAGTAATTTAAACTGATATAGAAAGGTAATGCCACCAAAGTCTCAATTGAAATTTGGAAAGTATAAAAAAATCTTACCGCTGACCTTGAGCTCTCCTTATATTGCCACCAAATGAAAAATGGTCTGACCCTGCAGACGCACACACTCATAGAGAAACAGAGAGAGCCATCACATGTAAGCTAACCTCCCCACCTTTGCCCCCATGCGCAGGTTTTGAAGCAGTGCCTTGAGTCTAACTTCACCAGGTCCCGTCAGACCGTAGATCCAGTCCAGGTGGGGCTTTACTATGAGAGCCTGTGTCCCGGCTGCAGACTTTTTCTCAGTATGATGCTCTTCCCCACCTGGTTGTTGCTGAAAGACATCATGTCTGTTACTCTGGTGCCATATGGCAATGCACAGGTAAGCAGTGAACCAAGCACCTTGGGTATACACTGGGACTGTAGTTCCTCTATACATTACAGAGTGGGTAACAGTGTTGTCTTAGAGATATGTGAGAAAGGGATAAACATATGAACTATGCCATATCTTGGTTGCGAAATTATGGCTTGTTTTTGTTTTTTAACTTGTGAATCTGTTGCATTTACCCCACCCCAGGAGAGACCTGAGGGACAGAAGTATATTTATGAATGCCAGCATGGAGAACAGGAATGTCTGGGCAACATGATTGAGGTAAAGTTACAACCCAATCGCACAAAGAGAGAAAACTGGTGAATAATACTGTAACCACAATTTGGAACCATGTAATCTGCTTTAGTTTAGTGAAAGAAATACTATTCTAGTGTGGATTCTTGTAAATCTGGGTGTTGTGAAAGAAATATAATCGCTCAGAGAAATGCCCAGTCTTCAAAATGCCCTAATTTTATTTATTTTGTAAGTTATAAATTGAGTCAGTATTGTCTTTTAGTAGTGTCACAATGTTGACAGTCTACTGTGATTAATTTATTGCCCTGTTCCTCTCAGACATGTTTACTGAACATGACCGAAATGGCTTTCCCCATCATCTTCTGTATGGAATCCTCCGGTGATGTCCTCAAGGCAGCCCAGAGTGTAAGCAACTCTTGAGTGTGTGTGTGTGTGTGTGTGTGTGCGCGTGCATTTACCCAGTGGTGTCTGTGTGTCTCTCTACTTCTCTGCACGATCTGTTCTGTTCACTGCCACTTCCCCAACATGTTATTTATTATTTCACTGCTTAAGTTGATGTGTGTTTATTTCCCTCCGTTGCTGTTTATAGTGCGTGGAAGTCTACGGCGGCCCTCAGTTGAAGTGGGACAGCATCATGAGCTGTGTGAAAGGGGACCAGGGAAACCAGCTGATGCATCAGAATGCCTTGAAGACCGGAGCCCTGAATCCTCCTCACCAATATGTGCCCTGGGTGACCATTAATGGGGTAAGGGTCCGGTGCATTTAGCGGCACGACCTATGGCCTCTGTGGTGGAGACCACTAGAGACTATAAACCTTGAATAGAGAAAATCAACCTGACTTGGAGGTAGAATAAATGCTTGTTTAGACATTACTTCCTGCCATGTTTGAAGCCAATTTCCCGGCTATGTCCCCATTCTGCCACTGCCGTTGATGCTCACTTTTTAAACAAGTGATGTTACATTTACAGTGACGATATGATCTTGGGATTTTTCTGACACTTGATCTGCCCCAAAGCTTCTGTGTGTGTGTGTGTGTGTGTGTGTGTGTGTGTGTGTGTGTGTGTGTGTGTGTGTGTGTGTGTGTGTGTGTGTGTGTGTGTGTGTGTGTGTGTGTGTGTGTGTGTGTGTGTGTGGCTACATCTTGATGTAACTCCAAAGCACAGCACAACAGATGCTACTGTCTCTCTGCCAAGCAACCTGAGACCGGCAGCATGATAGCAACTTCAAACTGGAGTTCGCTCTCAAGCAGCTCCTTAAGAAACAAAGAGAAGAAACACATCCTGTCTACACCAAGCATCAGCAGAGAAGAGCTGATCACCCTGTGGGGAACTTTTTTTAATTTGGGTTTGTCAAATAAAGCTTGGACAGAAAATTAAAAGCAATTTTAAAGCATATATATGTATCAATATTATCCCATGTACAAACTGAATATTTACATATTTGAGTTGTTACATGACAAAATTATATATGATACACTTAATTCACTTAATTTGAAGAAAAACTGAATAATTTTACAACTTTGAATTAGGATTTTGTTATTTAGCCCCCCAATTTTATTTTATTTCTCTCTAGTATTTATGAAAACATTCCCACATTTGCTTTCAAACCTGTATGAAGGGAATTATGTTGGACTGTGGGAAAATCACAAGCAGCAGTCTTGGCACCGAGGGGTGCCTCTGATAAGTGGACTCAGATTTCTTGACCATTACATCACCATCCAGAAAAATCTTCTTGTCCAGTGACTCCGATTAAATAGTTGTCCATATCAAGACCGTATCTGCTACAAAACACTGTAATGAGATCAGACTTTGGCTCTATCCAAGTTGGGTGGCAGATGGCTCATCAGATCATTATACTTTTTGTTTGCGTTTAAGTTCAACTTTTGTGCTGCATACAGCTGATTATCCATCTTTGTGAATTGGCCGTGGTGACAGCCAACTGTGTTAAATCCCAGCTTTGTAAAGCAAAGTTCACTTCTTTAACAGAGGTGTTGATTTATTTATGAAGGCATAGTTTTGCAACTTGACCCTGTTGATAAGCTTGTACTTACAACCACTGTCCCTCTTTGTCTCCCTTACCGTTATACACAACATGCAGTTATTGAAAACTACCCTTTTTTTCATATGACGTCATTTATCCACCCCTGTAGATCTGCTGTGGAAAAGGTCAACTGTGTACCCGCATCTTTTGCCTAAATGCTACTTGTTTCCGTAGCCTTTGGCATACTCATTTTTATTTGATTTGCAGGAGCACACAGAAGACCTGCAGAACAAAGCCATGTCCTCTCTCTTCACTCTGGTCTGCAGCTTGTACAAGGTACAGTTAATGTCAATCAAATCTGAGTCATTCATTGACTCTGTGTTCTGCACTTCTGCCTTTTTAATATAATTTTTTGTGTGTGTTATAAAAGCACAAGCAGTTCCTAATTTGTTGTTTGCTTAGACTTCACCCTCGACCTCTAACAAGCTCTTCATTTTTTTCCAGGGCCCCAAGACTGAGGCCTGTGGAGAGGGCCAGAGACGCTACAGAAGCTACTGCAACAATGAGTGAAGGAGCAGCACTGCACACGCCTGTATTCTTGCTCTGTTGCAGGTGTGGCCACTAAATAAGGAACACTGAGGAATGTCACCCAATATTTTTTAAATGTGATTTTACTATCTGTTTCTATGAAGGGAAAAAAATGATCGCCTCACTTTATATTTGACCGAATATAAATACAATATACTTTCTAAAAAAAAAAAAGTGTCATTATTGAAATGTTATCTACTGAAACCATACATGCTTTTTGTAGCATTTCGACTCAATGATAGCATTGTGGTATTTGCAGTGTCCTTTTGCAAAGTCTGGCCAAAGACAGTGTTGTCATTGTCCTTTAGATGGCGCCATAACTCATAACCTCATCTTCAGTCTCCTATTACCAGAGGTAACAAACAGCAAGTTACATACATGGTTAGAGAAAGAACTGTTGATGATGTCATACTACTGCCTTAAAATAGATGTTAATTTTATTTAGCAGATTCCTTAACTTTAAACTCTGCCAGAACATCCTGAGAAAGGGTTTACACAGTTGATTTAATTTTCAATAACATGTTATTCAAAAAATAGATGCAAAGTATACTAAATAATACATTATACACATGTATAACTAAAGGTGAAAACAAGTGAGTGATTCCATGAGTCATAGCTGACGTTATACTTTAGGTTTTGTATTTGGTTTTTAAACCTGCGTTCATGAGGGCGTCATTAAAGTTCACAACATGTCCTGAGGATCATACTGAATGTTTAACATGGACTCATGTCCTGTTAGAAATAGTAAATTCATCCAAAGCTGTGTTTATGTTGTAAAAATATAGTCACATGGACAGATCGTAGGCAGCAGCAGCAGCTTGATTAAAACCAGTCTTGCTGAACCAGAAGGTCTGGTTGCATGAGGTCCGCTGATTCTACGGTCAGATAGACACACATGAATACTTGGCTGTCATGCAGGCAGCTCCACCACCTCAGTCTCACTGCCAGCTAACATCTGCAGCCTCCATGTCCTTTCTCATTTCTGCTCCACGGTTTTATTCTCGCCATTTTCCAAAATATTCACTGCGTTTGGGTTTAGTTAGGTTACAGTCTAAAAAAGGCCACAGTGGAGGGTTAAGATGCTAACTCAAAAGTACGCTAAGAAAGTTAGCAGTGAAGACTAACACTGAACGAATGACAGCTGAGGGTTTATGAAGAGGCGGGGAAATAGTTGTTTTTTACTGAGTCCAAGGAAGTATTGGTGCCTCAGACTACATATCTGATCTTAAATGTGGTATCTGTATCCTCCTCCTTGGTATTTCCTTCCCAGTTGTCTTGTTCTCATGATACAGTAGCTGAAAGTATGAGGAGAAATAACTCATCCAAATTTTTCAACTTCACCGAGGTAAGGGTAATTAATGAACCTTTAAGAAATACCGAAAAGAAAAAAATGTTATTAAATGAAATGAAATTCTGTCTGTGGCTTAGGGCTCGTATTTATTATATTTATTTTCTGACATCTTTTCAAAACTCATTAAAAAAAGAAAAACGTTAACCGGTTTCACATTAGCTATAATACCAAAGATGGCAGGTTACTCGTGTGATTAACGTCTGGATTATGTAATAACTCGTGTATTGTTCATCGTGTTTTTCCATTGCCAGATAGTTGTGGGGAAGATTATTGGAGCCTTGTATGTTAAAATAAGCCCTATCTAATTGCAAGTTCAGGTTAATAGCAATTATTTGTATGTTATGTTCATTAGATCAAACAAATGAGGTTTGGGAGCTCATTCAAAGGCCATTTAAAATTTACATACATAATTTACCAGTAAAATAGGTGTGCTCTGTGTCTTGGTCAACTTGGTCAGAGACAGTCAACAATCAAACCGGAGAGTGTGTTGACAATTGTTTATGGAGAGGTGGAACTCCTGAGCAGATGGGGAGATAAGATCACGGGATGCAGCAGAAAACAAGGACTCTTATCTGTTTCCCCTCAACACTAATGCTGAAAGACAGATGCCCTAAGAGCTCAATCCCAAACACTATCTCACTGTGAGAACCGTCTATTGTGTCCAAGGTGATAGTGTGTGTGTGTCTCAGGACCTGGAATCAGATAAACCTTACAAAAATAACGCCCGAGTGGAAATTTTTTTGCGGGGCTCGTCATATTTTCGGCAAACAGCACAAAAACAGCCCTGTCTGGAACTTGCCTTTAGATCTCGGCGAATGTTTTTTATTTCATACTGTCTCTTTGAGAAGTTCAACAAAGGCCAAGCTTGACCTTTTCTAATTGTCTGATTTCTGAATCATTTAATTGTATGAATATGAAATGAATATTCACTTTCTACTGCCAATAAAGTAAAAAAAATAAATAAAAAATCTGAGCTCTGTTAACTGTCATTACCTACGTTTCTGGTCCTAAAATTGTTGAATTTGATGGGTGCAAGTATAAATGTAGATTTCACATTATCTTGACGCCATCACAGCTTTTATTCTCTAGTCTGACAATTTGAAGCATCTGATCTGATGATGTAATCCAACTGGCCGCATTGCTCATCGCAGTTCTAGTCTTTTGTTTCTTCTGCCCGTCCAGAGACAGTGGGACTCTCCAGAGCAGGCCTCCTGCGTCGAGCTCCTCCAGGACCCCGACGTCAGATGTCTTGTAAAGAGGCTCTTCTCCGGCACCCTGCAGCTGCCCAGGCTGTCCTGCAGACCTTCCGCGCAGGACAGACCCGAGGACGGCACCCAGTCCGGACCCTCAGCTCGCAGCATCAAACCCTCCAGGAGCCTGGGGACCCTGACTAGCTGCATCTCCAGAGCCTTGTGAGTCAATATTGCCAGGTGTTGTCAGTGTCTAAAGCAACTAAATCTACATAACTTTCCCTACAGAGCCTTTTCTCCCTCTTTAAAGAAATGTGTTGGTAACATACAGAACTTTATGATCTGGTAAATTTATTTTTTTCAATTTTATTTTCCGTTTTTCTTTCCTCATATAATTTAGATCACTTTTACTAGTGCCCAAACATTTACAAGATTAATGATTAAGACTATATGTGGTCAATCAATAACCAACGCATGTGACTCCAGCATGCTGCGGTCTTGTAAGTCAACACACGTTTAGGATAACTTTGCAGCACCATCTTCCAACTCCGTTTCCTGTTAATATTCAGCAGAGCTTGATTATTTTTTTGTTGCCTATCTGCTTAATTTAGGTGGGGGAAAAAAAGCTGATTTGCTTCTTGAGCATATGATCCAACAAAGTGTCCTGCTTAAGGCGTCGCTCTCCCATCTGTGATACTGCTGAACAATTATCACTATAGAAGATCAGACAAACAAGGCTCTTGTGATTGTTTCCACAACGACGTTCAGGCTGCAAACACGTCTCTCTACACTGTATGTGTGTATGTGCTGAAAATGTGTGTGTGTGTGTGTGTACTGCACCTTTGTCCTCTTTTTTCACATGTCGAAGGAATGCAGACAGACCTGTTTGATTACGTGCGTTGTTGTAGTGCATGTCAGAGGTGATCAGATATGGCTGTGGACAAAGACACAGTTGTATCCTTTTTCATTGTGGTATTGATCAGTTTGAATGTTGGAAGCAACATATGCATGTTGAGTTAAATTTGACTAAAATTGGTCATATTGAACCAATAGTTTCTGAAGTTGAATTCTCTTGAAAATTTTAGGTTTTTGTTCTTGTAAAATTCTAAAATATCATTTGATTTAAATTGATGAAACACAAGTTTAACTTTTTTTTGGTGACAAGACAAACGTACACAAACGTTGTCGGGCACCAAATAACAAGAGTGGGCATTTTAAACTCAATCATTTAAAACTAAATAGTGTAGTTTCATGGATGTTAGTGATAACCTATTTGCTTTACACAATTCACATGTTTAAAACTATGAGTTTTGCCTTCACACTCTTTTATTCAGGCGCAGTGAACTGTGTTTCTGAAACCAGTCCACCGCCGTTCTGTTCAAGAGAGCACAGTATGTACGCAGACACAGCCTAACATGTCAAGGCAAACACACTGGCATGCTGATTCATCACAATGAATGTGCCATGGTCAAACCTCTACAGATGAGGCACTGGAAAATAGGTTTGTATATTGTGATGATTAGACTATATTTATTCCATTCGTGTTTATATAGCAGTAGGTATAAAGCAACGCTGCTGTAGACATGACTCCTATGATGTTGATGGACGAAAAAGCCCTTCATTGTGTTCCTTCTCTGTGAAGAAGGCCATGTGCTCTCCTGTTTACAAGTTGGTAGTGCAGTTTTGATGCAGTGCCAAGGAAATTGTTTATGGAGTAGCATTTAAAGCTACAGGTTGTTTAAAGATGACAGTGCCACACACGCTGGGAAAATCTAATCAAAACTGAACTGAATTAGTTTATTATGATATCACTAATTTGAAAAGTTAATAATAAACTTGCAAAAAGTACCTCTAAAACAGTCATGAGATGCAGGCTGACAGTTGTCCTCAGTGGAAGCTTGTTTCAAGACTCGGTGAACTGAAAGTTGACCTCAGACTGTTATGTAGGCAGTGTCTACTGTCATGCAGTCAGACACGCTCTTATATGGCTAGACTGATGAAGACAAGGTTGAGAACGAGTGTGCCCGTGTGGCCCCGGCAGGATCAGCTATGTGTTACCTCCTCCCTTGGAACAACTTCTAACGTTTCCGAGGCGTTGGTCAGGATGCAGGTGCTTGAAATCCCTGATGAGGTCCCCATCCAGAATTTGCCAACACAGGCACCGAAGAATTACCCACAAGAGTATGGACACTAGTTACACGAAATGATGAGAGTCTGGGATGTAGCAAACTGTGAGAAGAGTGATTATCTGAGGAGGAGATGGTGCAGGAGCAGCGGATGCAGTGGAAGGCTGGAGAACAGGAATTTAATTTGGTGTGAATGCACACTAGAACTCAAGGTTCTTGTATCACCTGGCTTGTATCACCTGCATCTGCCTTTCTGTCCAGAAAGGCAGATGCAGGTGATACAAGCCCGGTTTGCTCTCCTTGAAAGGTTTCATAAAGCAAGATGCTTATGACTTTCCCCCTGAAAAGGAAGATCCCCAAAAGGCAAACCGTTCTGGATCAAAGTGGATGATTTATGTAATTGATCTAGAGTGCAAACTTGTCTCCAGACGTCTCTGATTCTTATTAGCAGTTCCTCCTCAGATTTCTACTCAGGAAACAGCTGTGGCTTGAACGCTGTGAACACACATACACTCATACTTTGTGTAGCTTTTGTGATGATGGGTGATATAAAAATCTTGACATGCATTTGACCCTAAAATGACGAGGTTACATCTGCAGCGCTACATTTGGATGAGAGCTAATTTCTCAGTGCTGTTGCTCCAGAATACATACAGTACAGTAGCTATGAGTTTATGTTCATAAAAAGCCTTTAACCAAAGAATCTTTCTTCCCGGCTCTCCCTACCATCTGTTGGTCATAGGTTCAGTCCTGTGTCAGATGTTCCAGCTCCCTAGGTTATATTAGTTACTCTAGACAGCACCGGTGTTTAGCTGTGAGTCCTTAATCACAGGAGGACCTTTCCTCACTCTGCAGCGATAAACAAAGAGATTTGGTGGGGGTGAAGATGATGTTGCCTCTGGTCACAGATAGAGAGCGCCATCGTGACAGCACCCATTCTCTCTATAGCTTTTATCTACCTCTGCTTTTTATAGTCAGAGGCCCTTCATGTGACTCTTCCTGGTCCGCTCGGAGCATGTGAAAGGCAAAGAGGCTGTCTCTGAGGAAATAGGCAACTAAACAACAAATAGCGCCTCGGGGACTGGAGGAAAAGCCTGAGTATGCAAAGTCAGTTGGAGTGAGAGTAAGAATGGCGAGCTGGAGGGCCAAGCCAGGCTACGGCTTAATGTTTATACACGGGAGGAAGTAATTATGGAGCACAGTTTGAAGTCGATGAACAATATGCTCCATAAGATTTGGAGTGTGTGTGTGTGTGTGTGTGTGTGTGGGGGCAGAGGGAGAGAGAAGAGGAGGTGATCTGTCATGCTTCTCCTCGCTGTAAATCAGACGTCCATATTTAGTTGGAGAGAAGGAAGGCCTAGCACTAATGTAAACAAAGCCTGGGAGAGGGAGGGAGGCAGGGAGAGTACATCAACACTAATGTTTGAGTCTATTGCCCGGCACGGCAGTCAACATGATCCTCAGGAAGAGACCAGAGAAGGGCTGATAGGTTTCAAATAAAGATATAAAGTCAGATAGGGAGGTCGTTGTGTTGGCTTTTTTTTTTAGGGGTTTTGGTGCTCTTTTTGGATTTTGAAAGAAGCTTATTTGAGAGTTTTAACAAGAGAGTTTTGGAGTGATCAGGAGCAGGCCCAGGTTTTGTGCAAATATGAGGAAGCAAGGATTGGACCAGACACACTAGCTTAACCTGTACTTCAGGACAGAAAGCCACCGGAACAAACGGACCACTGCCACGCGTCATGTCACGAAAAAGTTGATTTGAAAAACCAGAGCGAAACAGATCAAACACTGTTCCTCGGACCAAAGTAACCAAAGGCAGTGCGAACAAAGGGACTGATTACCTGACCCCTGACCATCCTCTGTTCACCATGAGCGAGCTGTGCTCTGAGAGCTCTGACGAAGAGCAGGCTGAAGTTGAGGAGAGGCCGCAGGAACGAAGGGTGACCAGGCTGCCCATCATTCAGCTCATGCCCAGGTCCAGTGTGGGCTCCCCTGGAGGATCCCCAAGGATCTCGCCCAAGGATTCCCCACGCGGGTCTCCCCGAAACTCCCCGCTGCTCTTCAGAAAGCTGCTGATGAACCGCAGCATCAACCTCCAGAGGCGCCGCTTCACCCTGGCCCACACGCCCAGGTAGAGTCCATAACCCTGAGGCCAACATGGCAAAGATGGCCACTGTTTGAACCACGTGTAGCTTTATTCTGATGTGCAGACGTATTTCTCTTTGACAGGTGGCAATACGGTTAACACTGCCCTGGACTGCACAGGTGAATTCTTAAGTTGCAGCTAACAGTTGTAATGGATGAGTCACAAAACCACAACAGATATACTAAATTCATATCCCAATATCCATCATTGGATCGTGCTTGCATGCAGTATATGTGAGGAGCATCCAACGTTTTTCGTATACATTTTTTCCATAAATGTAACACCATGAGTATAATACTTGCACTGTGACCTGAACCTTAAGCCAGTTTTTAAAAACTGACAATAGTTTCTCTTTTTCTTCTCTTATTCTTTACCTCTAATTGTTTCAGTGAAGCTGTGCGTGTCGTTGAAGTAGGACATGGTTCTTTTATCTCATGGCCGAGGGTTATTCTACTCAGCTGCAGATGTTGATGTACTTTTGTTTTATTTTTGTGCAGGCAGCAGCCTTTCACACTACAAAAATGGTTGCCCTTAAGCTTATGTTATGAAATTGATCCTGACCACAAGATGCTCATGTATTGCTGCATTTCAGTTAAACCCGCTGTCCTGTACCTGAATAAAATCAGCCATTGTTTGGTAAATCAAATTCTCATAATGTGAGGATGTGAGAAATTTGCTGTTTCATCCTCTATATATGGACCAGCTGATATTTACTGAGAATATTACACAGCAGATGCAGATGCAGGATGGTTGCTGGTTACTTGGCCTGACTTTTGCTTCCTTTATGCTTGGTTAGAACTTTTATTTATTTATGGCTGCAGAACACATTTGATTCACACGGTACCCCGAGTGGATTTTGCTGAAAAACAAAGGTCTGTATGAAGAGTCGGATTTCAAAAACTGCTCCGTTTTAGTGCTTCATTTCCTACAGGTGAATGTGTTTTTCCGAAGCTTTTGTTTTCCTACTGAGCGGCATCATCTCAGTAAACACACAGCTCATCGACACCCCTGCTGTCACTTGATCGGCTGTTTGTTGTTCCACTTCTTTGTCAAGCAAGTACTTTAATCTAGTGCTTTAAACCACACCTCCAGCTTGTAACAGGATATCTCCTGCTTAGCTTAAAACACACGTCATTTATTCTTAATTTTTCATCTGTTATAGTGGTCATAACTCTTGTGTGTAAAGAGTACAGCTGGCTCTGCTCTGGTACCTGTTGACAGGTTCAGTTTTATGAGCCATATGACCCATGATTCCAATGCAAATTAAACATTTACTTGGTTAACAATGTCAAGGCATGAGTTGTATGATCAATTAAACCATATTTGGTTAACTTCTTAAGAGAGGAAGAATAAACAGAGCCTTACACATATGTGTGGATGGATATACAAACAGACAGATATTTGTTAGGGGGCAGTGTATTTCCTCGTTGGTGTGTTAAAGAGGTACTGCACACTTGAATGTATTTTTTGAGCTGGTAACTAAATGATGTGACTGTACTGTGATGGAACGCATTAATGCTGGTGTTAATATTGACATTTCATGGGGTGAAAATGGCTCAACATGCAGTCTACTATTTTAAATCAGCCCTGAACCTGCAAGGTCATGAAATATATAAAAAAAGACTCTAATCAGTGTCCCACACACACACTACATAGCCACGCTACATAGGCCACGCCTCCTACAGTTGTTGTTCCCTCACTCGTTGCATTTTTTAAATATGCTGCGAGAGAGGGTTCTAGCTGAATTTGAGGGTGTAGTTACACTTAAAATATGCTTGTAGGTTTCTTCAAAGGAAAAGCCTTCTGTGGCAATTCTACAGTACTGTAAAACCAATTTCTACGCACGTCTCCTATCCCTTTGTCAATGTTTACCCTTCTCTCCTCAACATATACACACTCAGATGTAGGCACCTAGCAGTTCTGGGCTGTTACTAGGTGTCTTTGACTTGTTGCAGTGATGTTAGATGACATCCACCTCAGTGAAATACAATTGAAAGCCGGGGAGAAACTCTAGCTGGTGCTGTAAAACCCTTCCTCACTTTTATTGGCAAGAAATGCGTATTAAACATTCCTAAAGAAGACCGTGCCTACTAGAAAACTCAAAAAGTGTTTACAAGTTAATTCACCTTTAGAAACATGCAGTGGGGGGGATCATTTCCCCACAGGAGTTTAATGGTCTTAGATTTGAGATTGGCAGACACATTTCTTTTCCAAGGTTTACTGTAACTCTCCAGCCAAACCGTTTCATTAATTTCAGTGTGTCTGTTAAAAATCTAAATATTAGAGGGCAATAGTCCAGTCAAGGGGATTTCACGGCTCGATCTGGAAAGTCAGATGCTCGCAGTCTAACACAGATATTCAACATGTCAGAGCTTTTATATTATACAGCTCCGAGGTCAGGCCACTGGAAGTGTCCCTCTGCAGGGTATGCACAGTGTCCCATAATGTCAGAGCTGAAATAAATGGATGGAGATGAGTTATTGCAGGATGGCTGGCGAGTGGGAGGAATTAAACAAACTGGGGGTCCAGCGGAAAATAAATGTCGCAGGCAGCTCAAATATAGAACATACCCGCAAAGTTATTTTCACTTAGTGTCTACGTTGATTAAGCCTCTTTTTCCACTCCAGAGACACCATGTCAAATGGATTTTTTGTGAAAAACGTTTCATGAAAATTGTTTTTGCAAGCCAGCTCTGGGGTGACAGCCAGTTTTGTTTCCATTATCTCTTTCATTGATAAATGTAGAACATTTTCTGGGCTGAGAGAACCTAAACAAACACAATAATGATTACTTTATTTCATGGGCCTCTTCCTCTCTTTGGCTCTGTAGTCGATCAGGAGTATTGTTTTCTAAGGTGAATACAGCAAAGTTAACAACTGAACTCTTGCTCTCATAGCTTACAGAAAACTGTCTACATACCAGAACTGCATGTACAACTATATATTATAAAAGCCAGAGTATGTGCTGTCCTGTAATCACAAAATATTTTGCAACACATATCACCATATATGACAGTATAACTGTGTTACAAGATGCCACACAATAGTAATACAATAGAAAAAAGTAGAATCAATCTAAATCATTTGTATATGAAAAAAGCTCTGTGGAAGAGTTGCATTTACTGCATTTTTTGAAACAAGTGATATGTTGAGTGAGTGATTAGATATTACTCAGTAAATAAAATATTCTCTATAGAAAAGCATGTAGTGCCCAGGTGTAAATCAGAGACATTTTTTTCAACCAGCTTTTAAAGGTTAAAGGTCATGATCCCAATTTATACAACAGTTTTATTCCTTTCAATATGAGTCGTTTCAGAGGAGCTTGGGATTTTAAAAGAGCGTCATGATGAGCCTGAAGAAATAACCTCAGATCAGCACTTCCACCCAGATATATGTTACAATCCTAGTAGTAGAACAAAAAAAAGAGTTATGTTCAGGCTGTTCAAACATTCTGCAGATGAAAATTAATATTGCATTTGTTCTTCTTTTCCACTAGAGGCCGCTGTGTTGTGAACTGTGGGCATGAAGCATCAGGAGGATGTGTTTCTGTTTCTGTGATGGGTCAGAGTAGAGGACAGAGTAGAGGATGAGATGTGTGGCCGGGTAGGGACCCTAATATTTCAGGAGATTTAAAAAGGTCCTGAAGGTATTGTGGTGTGAGGCTGTGGAGAAACAGTGTTAGTATCTCAGTTATGTTAGCAGCCTTTTCTCTCAGACTTTTCTAACTTGCATAGAATAGCATGATACTGGTAAATAGTTGAGAAAATGAAAATTTCAAAGTCTCAGCTTTTTGACATTCCTAGAAAAGGTTTGACAACTTAAGTTACATAAAATGTGTGTATTTTACACCCCAAGTAGTTTGTAAATCTGTGTCATGCCAAACATTTGGCCCATCCCTCATGGCATTACAAGACACCGCTATTTATCAAAAAAAAAAAAAAAACTATAATGTGCATCTTCCTGTAACACATAACCAGAACCAAAAGAAAAAAAAACATTAGTTACAACATATATATATGTACTTCTATATACTTTCAAATACCACCTAAAGTTTATCCTGATGAAGGATCATCTCCCAGGCTTTGTCCATGTTAACTGTCTAATTTCAATGGTGTTAACTTGTGGAATAAGTGAGCAGTGAGCATTTTTGGGCCTAGCTTCAGAATAGACAGTTTTAACTTGATTGTCATTATGGGAAGTGATAAACCTCAGATGTGTTGTAAGGGGAACTTCCTGCCTGCTCCTCGTTTAACAGTGAAGAGGATATTGTGCGAATCAGATGGATTATATCATGGCATGAGAAGAGGACTCAATATTAAAAAGGAAAATTGAATCACCTTTAAAAAAAAAAAAAAGGCACGAACACACAATATTGAAGTATTGATTGACCAGTGCACTGCTGTTGCTGCTGGCATGGAGGCAGGCTGGTACATGAAAAGAGGAACTGTACACACTCTCATAGAAAAAAACTAATATAATGCAATACTAATATAGCACTTGTTTTTCTTCTTTCACCTCGCCTCTACTCATCCCACGCTAACCCCAGCACTGCTCACGCTGGTCCACTTTCTCATGCGATGACTGTCACTCTCTTTACTCTCTCTTTGTGCAATTTGCTCTCTCTCTCTCTCTCTCTCTCAACCACCCAGCACCCCACCCCTTCCCTCTCCCTCCACAATATCTCTCTCTCTCTCTGAAACACACACTCTGGGGAGATAGTGTTGTTGTTTGTTGTTTTAAGCTGAGTTTGGTCCCACCGCTCTCAGGAGAGAAGAGAAGAGAGAGCAGAAGTCTGTTATAGCCCGCTGACAGGGACTACATGGGACGGCCCACTCCAGGGAGCATCTGATGGGATTATAACACTCTTTCCAGCTCACTTTTTTCCCCACTAAGAATAACTCTACTACAGAGGCAACCCTATGTTCAAATGGACAGCTTTGTGTCAGTGTTGTCGGACCTGATTTTTAAAGACAGAAAATACCTGGGGCCCATTGTGGAGGAATTCGGTTTTGTCAGTTTGCAGCTCATTTGGAAGAATTCAAGCTTTCTGTTTCCTATTTAGGAGTACGAGGAGAGAGAAAAAAAACAAACACACACACACTAAGTGTTTATCTTGGCACGTTTGTGGTGAGCTGAAAGGAGAACAAGTGAGGAAGTAGTCCCAGATGAGCACTGACAGCTGACACCATACTCAATTTCATTTGATTTGATTCGGCCCCATACTTTCACTGTCAGTGAGATGATATGCTAACTCACTCTGTGATTGGTCTCTAACAGCCAAGACTCTTTGCCTTTTTAGGCTGTTCTCACACACACACACACACACACACACACACACACACACACACACACACACACACACACATACACTGAGCTGAACCTTTTTGATTCTTCCTTTTCCACAAAAGCAAATGGACATATCCTTAACGCTGGGACCAAAAGCTGAACCGCAAATTGAATTTCCAGTTTGATGCACTTTGATCTTTTGATTCTGCGCTGACCTGGAAGTGAATCGCTTCTAGCTAATACGTTTTATCTAATAAAAACAGAGGGGGGGCTCAGCAGGCCTGACTTACTGTTGTGTTCACTTTCATTCTTGCTCCTACCAGGTGCAGCTGATGACACTCTTGTGTTTTGCATCTTGGCGTTGTTTTACATTTGTCGTTCTTGGACCTGTTTTTCCTGCACCGTCTCCCGGTGACATAACTTGTGGCCACAGACAACGTTTTGGACAGCTTTCCTTTCTGATTCAAGACAGCATGGGGGTTTTGGTTGCGCCACAGAAGTTCACTTTGTTTATCCCTCGCCTCCCAAATCTGCTATTTTGAGGCCCTTCTGAACTCTCCCCAGCTCTTTTTGAACCTGCCAATAAGATGATGAACAAAGACTCTCGCTTTTCGAGGAAGATGCACGGCAACTTCTCCACGCGCAGGCACTCATGCATTGGGTACGTATCCGGTTTTGTGATTGTGATTACAGTGAAGGCAACACAATACATGTGTTTGCAGATGTTCAGGAAGTATCAGAAAGCTGATTTCCCTTGTTTTTGTATCTGGCATGTACTGCCTGTTTTTGTCTTTTACAGAAATATAATCAGCTGGTGGGGAATTATTTGACACTGCTGCTCTGTCATAGTGTTTACAGTAGTATTGCTTTGTGTTGGTGTTTATCTGGTGCTTTTGTGTGTTTTATTCTGTTGTGTAGTCGTGGTGTTTGGAGCCCCAGTTTGAGAGAACCATTTATATTACACAAAATGTAAAAAATGATTTAAGATAGAAAACATTTTGACATGGAGATTTATCTCTTTGCAGCTCTTTGCTTTGGTTTGCTTTAGTGATAACAATATCTAGTGGTGAGCCTGCACATGTACCTTGTTTAACTGAAACACTGTCTAACGCCTAAAACCAAACATCTGCCAAACGATTCGACGTGTGCTGTGGTGAAGCTGGTGGGTGTTGCTGTTAGTGTGCTGGGTGCTGCGGTCGGCATTGCAGGCCTCGGGGTGGCATGGTGGATCAATGGCTCTGTCTACTGATGGCCCTCCTTGGGGTCCGTGGACCCGAGCCAAGCCGAGGCGTCCGTGTTAGGCACGGTATGGCCGTCATGTGGTCCAGGACTTTTTGGGTTTCATAAGAGGACTGAAAAGATATCGGCGCACTGTGGAAAACTGTCCATGACAGCAGCAGATGGGGCAGATTTCATCTCTGTTTTCTATCTTGTCCTCTAGGAAACAAAACAGAGAGGAATAAAATAACGTGTCAAATGACCTCACTTCCAAGAGGTAAATCATGCTCCCCTGTCTACACGCTGATGAGACTAATTGACTTAATTGTAGTTGTAACTTGATACAACTGTGTAATCACCAGGCCGGATTCAGGAAAAACATAAAATCTACTACAGCTGTCATGAGATCCCTGCAGGACACATCTTTATGTAAGTTTACAGAGACTTAAAACAGAGACTTGATACATGAAATACAAGAATACACACACATAGGCAACACAGCATAGGAATTGATACATACTGGAATCTGGAGGCCAACTTGACTCCTTATGCATTGTAACTCACAATCAGAGATGCATTAAAATAAGCTTTAAATGCTGCACAGATTCATGAAGAATCACCCTCCTCTTCCTTGCACTGAAAGAAGAAGAAGAAGAAGAAAAAAAACATTTCAGAGCAGTTGTGGGATCTTTCTTCAGTGCGGTGCGGCAAACTTTTCTGAACTTTGGGCATAAGGCATGTGCCTCGCGAGTGTCATCCGAACTCCTCCAGCCGTGAGCCTGTTTGGATCATATGAGGAGATCAAAGCAGGAGATTTTAGACCACAGCCAGAGATACAGAAGTGCAGCAGGGAACAGAACAAGCCTCTGTTCTCTTTACCTGATTTGTACATCGAGCTTCCTGGCTGAAAAAAAACCAAAAAACAAAACAGTACTGAGGTGCAGTCACTGTTGGGAGCCTCAGATCAAAGCAAAGTTCAAAACTTGTTTTTTATTTTCAGTAACAATCATGTATTTATTGTAAGGTGATGGAGACAATACCATTGATGTGGGTGTGTTACAGCAGCAGTAGTGCTTAACTTAGTTAAGGTAGTAGTCAAATTCTTATTTAAATACATAATTTTCTCTGCCATTGCGCAACACACACACACACCCTGAGACAAAGCAGTCTCTTGTAATCCATGTGTGTCCATCACAATAGAGACAGCTCTTATGCTCACTTGTACTAACAGTACCCTGGTACTATTCATCCTACCCTCTGACTACCACACACACACACACACACACACACACACACACACACACACACACACACACACACACACACACACTCCCACACTACTGGTAACCTTCTCAACAATGTTTTTTATGGCTTCTTTGGCAGCGTGGTACGTTTAAACAACACAGTGTCACTGCATTAAGCTGGATGAGTCTGGAGAGCTCTTAGAGTCAGTATCATGAGAAGATAGTTGGCGCTGCATCTGTACAGCTTGTGACAGTTTGAGAAGATGCCATTTATCTAAAGTAGAGAATGATGGGAAGGGACACGAGTGAAGTGAGAGCAAGAGAGACAGACGCAACGGCTGACCGACTGGGAAAAAGAGATAATTTAGACAAAGAGGGTAAAGGCACAGACTAGAGGGCGGTGAAGAAGTGATAGAGAGGACGTGGGCCGAGATATGGCTGCTTTTAGCACAGAGATAATGACTGGAAGGAGAAGGCTGGGCCGAGAGACGGGGGTGTTTACAGGGTGAAACGAGAATAAAAAGATATTTCCGAAGTGGTCAAAGAAGAGGTAGAAAGTGATTGTGACTGAAAGAATAATGAGGAAAACGAAAAAAGTGTCAAGTGAGGCCATCCAAGCAAAGGGCAACAGTGTCAATGTCAGAGGTCCCAATATAGCCACCAGCCCCCCTGCCTCCAACAAACACCCAGATTAGTCAATAGGGCCTGTGTGGCTGTGGCGGGCTGGCTGCTGTGTGCGTCACTGCTGTACTCCATATTTTCAGCATGACTGATTTCCCCAATCGCCTCCAGAGTCTCATTGATTTCTGAGGCAGCAGCAGCAGCACCCGAGGACAACACCAACACTGCTGAAATTCTAAACTTGCAACTCTACTGTATTTTTTCCTACTCACGCCGTGAGAGGACACAGGCGTCTTTCCTTATCCAAAGTTCAGAGAGAGTGTAACAGCAATAAAAAGATTAATACTTCTAAGAAAATGTAATTTTTCATGTTTTTTCCCAAACAGTGCGATGTCCTGAACAGATCGGATGTGCTGCTACCTAAGTCATTAGAAGAAGAATTAGAGACGTAGCCTCAGACATTAAATTATAAGAAACAATTTGGTTAAAAAATGCTTAATACTGTCAAGTCTGATCAGAAACAGTAAAATCTGTAATGCAGTTAGGCCTAACAGAAAGTGTTGTTTTGTTTCACTTTATTATTGGTGAATAAATGCATTTCAGGAAAAAAAATCCTCTAATTTGTTTCAGACGTTGGAGCTGAATGTTAGCTCTGTAATATAGCAGTATCAGGATGACTGTTCATCGTAACCACTAGAGGGGGAAACCGACCAAGTTATGCTCAGAGACTGTTAGAGAGGAACGACCTCCTGCAGACCAAACAGTTGTTGGATATAGTGGAAAAAAAACAATGTGGTGGTTTGGTAGACTATAACTCTATTTTTAGGCTGCTGGAAAGGGGCCATGTGTCACTGATAAGACTTTGATAGTGCTGCGGAGGGTTGTGGTAAGCAGTTTAATCAAAATGTCTAATTGTACATTTATATTGATATACTGTGTGTGGGCACAATTAACAGGTATTCCCCCTATTTTCTTTCAAAGAACAGTCGCTTAGGATTGATGCTTTTACTCTATAAAATCCTTTAATTCTGTACACTTAATATTTACTTAATATTGTATGTTTGTTTGTCTTTTTCACCATATTGTATTTCTACTACTGCTACTTCTGTATTCTCTGTATAAATGACACCTACTGCACATTTATTCATTCTGCTCTTCCTGAGGTTTATCTCTGTTTTTCCTTTGGGGTTAGAGGGTCATATGGAGTTGATACTGCAAAGCCCTCTTAGACAAATTGTGATTCTGGGCTATATAAATAATATAGACCTGACTCGACACCCAATACTGCTGCTCTACTGGTTCGTAACATTTAACCTGAGTAGCTTGTACATCGGTCTCTTGAGGCAACAGTTTACAGCAGGAGAGATGTATGTAGAGAAATGTAGTACAGAGAAAATACCATTACAGCCGGACTACAGGTACGTTGTAAATTATTCTTAATTACAGAAATGGAACATTAATTTTTAATTGTTTAATTTTAATGTTCTAAAAGTAGAATAATCCCTTTAAATTCATATAAACAGTTAGTGTGACCAATAAACGCTGAGCATAATTATTAGATTTCTTTTATTTTAAGTCAGTTTTGAGTAGTGTCCTGCAAAATTAACTTCCACTTTGGTGCTTTCTAAATAACAGCCAGTGTTGCCTTCTCCCATACATTAAATTATCAATGATCAGTAATTTATCACATGATGGCAAAATGGAGAATTCGTTGTTTTTATTTATTTATTTCTATCGTTTTTTAATTTTATTATTACTGTTGTACTCCATGTACAACTAGTCTTACTTACACTTAATATTACATACACAGTAACCACACAAAAAACAACACGCACACACATTGACTGTAGCCTACACAGTGGGTCAGAGTGCATAAGCTAGGTTGCATATTATCGGAGATGAAATGGTGACGTGGCTGCTGTGACTGAGCATTTCATGGCCTTTGTTTTTCCTAGAAATGCTCCCCTGCTGAAGGAGTGGCCACCTGCCATCTGGGTGTGCGCTCAGACCATCTGAATGTGCATTTAATGTGTGCATTTGAGTGTGTGTCCATGTCCCCGTACATGTGCATGCATTAGGGAGCTCCCACGTGCGTATGTCCTGGCCTTTTTTGGGCTGTGTGTGTATGTGTATGTGAGTGCCACTGTGAGTGTGTGCGTCTGCATGTGTGCGTACAAGTCTGTCATCCACCCAATCCCCAAATCAGACGAGCCCCAAACCCCGCCGTCATGCTAGCAGATGGCAGCCTAATGAATCATGAGGCGACACACTGATAGCCTTTACTACAGTACAGGCTGTAACATGACGTTTGACATCACAGAGACTCCGAGTTAAATATAAGCCGCTAGCAGCAGCCACATGCACACACCTGGTGCTGCTGCTTTGTTATGTACACAGTGTTTTAGATGACATTTTGTACCAAGAAGAAATGTGTTTTAGTTTGTTTACCACAGGGCGGGAGAAAAGTAATCACCTTTAATTTGCAATAACCAGAAGAACCGCTGTGCCGTTTGGGTGCTTTTGAAGAGATGTGACACGCTGCAAGCCTGTACTTCTAGTATTTCTAATGTAGATACATTGCTGCATTATGATCATGACTGGATACAAAAGTTTACGTGAGAAAGGAGTCCATTTTTATTATTGTTTAAAGGAAGCAGTCATTTTTGGGAATAATTCTTCCTGGAGATCCTGTTACAGGTGTAGAAAACTATAGAGGAAATGGGCCCCGCTCATGTGAATATGCCTGTGTGTGTGTGTGTGTGTGTGTGTGTGTGTGTGTGTGTGTGTGTGTGTGTTTGTGTACCCTATTCTTCTGCAGCTGCTTTTCTAACCTCTTGAACTCTGCTGTATCCAACACCGGGTCCTTCTACAAACTCATGTTGTCCAGCTGAGCGTGGTTCAAACCAACAGAAAGTTATTTCATAGAAATTCTAGCGGAGATCCCAGAGTTTCCATAGATTGCAAACATACTTAATTTAGGAAATTGTGTGTGTAAAACTGCACAATGCATTTAGAATATTTCCATTTGATGTAATGATGCAGCAACATAACATTTTGAGGTTGATTTACTCAGGCTTTGTGATGCTTTTTCAGACACTAGTAAACACTATAAAGTGGCTTTTGACTACAAAGGCAAACATGTTTGGTGAATATTCAGAGCAGAATTAATACTGTCCTTTTCCAGTGAATGTCAAAAGCTTAAAACTTTTAATATAAAAGAAAACTCAGAGAAACCTTTCATGTTGCACTTGAGAATGTCAGTCCCTCCTGGTTATGCTATTACAATACTTTATTTTATTGTCCATTTTCTGGTACTTTCATTCAAACACAATTGGTTCTCAGTGGACAGTACGACAGAGTAAATGAATCAGTGTCAACTAGCTTTACAAACAAACCACAAACAGACAATATGTCCACTGACGGGCAACAACTCTGACACACAGTGCTCCTCGCTGACTTCAAAACAGCTCGTTATGCAGGAATGCTCACCATGCCACCATGTAGCCAACATGATGTCATGAGGCCCCTTTGCAAATAATGGACTATTAAACCCACAACTAAGGGGTCAGCCAGAATTTGTGATACCTCGCTATTTTATGAGTTTTAGTGATTACCTCGCCACATCGTCTCGGCTTCGGCGTTCAGCGTCTTAGAGCACGAGTGTCCAACGACGAGATGTGAAGATACTGAGCAGAACCAAACATTTAATGTCTGTCTTTCTTCAAACATCCACTCTCTTCCACCACGCTGACGCAGATACATGGAACAATGTGAAGTCCTCTGGTATACTGCCAACCAATGAGTGTGTGTGTGTGTATATGTATGTGTGTGTGTCGGTAAGTGTGTGTGCATGTCCACTCTAGATAACAAGGACACAACTCTTGAACCGTATTGTGTAAGCACTTTATTCTTCTAAATGCACACGTCATGAAAATGTGTTAAAAGTGTATACTTCTGTAAATTTGACTTCCCAACATCCCCTCATTCGGTTTGCATCAGGACACTGTTCATGCCGCTGGGGATAAATTCTTCAGTTTTACGACCCCCATGTCAGATCACATGTTACTGTTTGTACAATATGTAGTCACAGAGTCAAGATAAGTGTGAATATAAGGACATGAAACTAAACAAATTGAGAGACTTCTTAGTAAAAGTTTTCATTATATCTGGTTTGACTTGTAGAGTTTCTTTATAAAACCACGAGGAGCGTGATCGTGATTCTGTCCCTGCACAGTCAATCCTGCTGAACCCAAATAGCTACCACTTAATTCATTGTAGTCATGTGATTGGATTTATAAACTGTTGCCATTGAATTAAGGCTCCAGAAAGCCATAATATAAAGCAGTATTCCAGGTCTGTTCAGTTTGTGGTTATGATTGGCCCTTTTTGTGTGTGCCCCTCTTCAGATTTCCTTAAATGGCAGTTTTTCTTGACTGCCGCAGACACAGAACCTTTGTATTATATTAAAGGATTATATTAAATACTTTCAGAGAGCAAACACCGCAGTTATAATCTGTATAAAGTTGAAAAATAAAACCAAGCCGTATGAAAAAAATATAAGTGAACTTTTTCTCATATGTAGGTAATGGAGCAGTGTTCCTGTGATGCATTTTGAACTCTCTGGCCTCTAGAAAGGGGCCTGGTCCATGTTAAAGATACCTATTGAGCCTCTATTACTGTCATATTTTCTTGCTTTTTGTTGTCTCTCTGTCTAACATTTGTGAATTCCATGGCGGTGAGGTGATGCTATTGATTGATTTGCCAATTCAATTGAACCATGTCATACTGCAGAATGTAGCTTGAAGTGCATGTCCATTTATGGAGATGTGTTTTGTGTGTAGGCGTTAGCTGGATAGCAACTGACCGTTCGTTAAGCCCTGCACATAATGCAGTTTTCAACGTTTTTCCGCTCAAAATTCTCAGTAAATTTTGAAACAGTGGGTTCTTCATTTCAGACAGAGGTAGACAAAACAAGTTTCTCATTTCTAGCCAGCGACTGTCATTTTTGCTAAAATGATGGCAGTTTTTATCGACTGCAGCAGGCAAGTTTTAGGTGTACAGGTCAGCAGGAAACACTAAAACGTTTTAACGCTAAACGTTTTAAAATGTTTTAAAATGACAATTTTAAATATGAATTTGATGGCTACATACAAGATATACAAGCTAAAAGACTTAAGACTGAGGCTAAAGCTACATGTACATGTCGCAGGCAAAGAGTTTGCATTCTCGCCAGTTGATAAGGAAAAATGTAAAATCAGACTTTTATTTCATTTTAACATAACCTTGTTTGGCTGCTTAGCTTACATACTTATTTGTCTTTTCAAACAGTATGTTTTCACTTTTAACATCTCAAGGGAAAAGGCTTTAAGGATGAGGACTAACTGATGTGTTCAGCAAATGTAGCGCTTATCTTGTGTGACGTTGGCTGAGGTTGCCGAAGTGTAAACTTCCCCAAATACAATAAGGAGCAGGGCAGAGCCGCTCACGTAAGCCTAAACCATAGGAGCATCCAGGAGCCGCTTCCACACTGTTGGGAAATACTACACAGTGTATATACTAGTCACGAGGGGGCTTTTTTAATGTAACCTGTGACCCCACAAACTAATGTAGTTAGTTAATGATGTGTTCCTTGGCTTTGGACGTAGCGCTAGGTGTGTGACAGGTGTGCCTAGTTATGGTTGCCAAGCTATGATTGGACAGTTGCTGTTTGGGGGAAGAGGGTTTATAATACGGTCAATAGGTCAAAATTGGTATTCAATACTCAATGATATATCACTAATGTAGGCTATACAAATTGTCACCAGGACTTGGCAACACCAAAGCACCTGCTGTGCTATCAGGAAACCTTCTCAGTAACTTTGATTTTCTCATACACACAGCTCACCTCTCCTCTGGTCTAAAAAGCTAGGCTTAATCTGTCTCTGGGAATATAGCCTGTGGATTCATGGCCCCGGTCTCGTTTTGCTGATCTCTTGTCAAATATTTCCTGTTTAAGTTTTCATATGAAGCCTACAGAAGGCCGACCAGCTAAGGTTTCATATTTACATTTCACATTTCTGGTGTTCAAAAATACACTGCCCCTGGCCATGGGTGACCTTGCATGCTCGTGCCTAAGCCTGTGCGTGAGTACATACTGCATACGGGTAAGTGTGTGTGTGTGTGTGTGTGTGTGGGTGGGTGAGTGAGTGTTTGTACATGTTCTCCGTTCTCAGCAGGCTGTGTCCCATGAGCTACTTACTATAATACCCTGTCATACTCATCCTGTCATCAATCTCTTTACCTAACATAGACAACAAGACATACCTGCCACACACACACACGAATACACACTCCATCTGGAAAGGATAATGGTACTGTGCCCAAAGGGAGAGGGCTGTCCTGCGATTGTATTAGGATTCAGTGTGTGTGTGTGGCAGAGAGTAGGAAGGGGTTAAAATGGCTAAAACATGTGGGGAAGGCAGGAACCATGCTGGCTCTGATCCCGCCCCCTTTCTTAGCTCTGACCTCACTCTGAAACTTGTTCCCCCTTGTGTGTGATGCACACACACACAGACACTTGCTCAGTCACATGCCTACACACACGTTTGCTCACTGACACACACGCTCGGTTGCTCGCACGCACACACACACACACACACACACACACACACCTCGTACAGATCTGTGCACATTCTGTGGGGTGCTCGGACAAAAAAACACACATTACAGCACAGGGCTACTGTGACAGACAAGTTCCCAGGAGAGCAAGTTTGCCCAGGGAAAGGAAAGGTCTCTGTTTGCTCTGTGATTAAAGGTGTAGCAGCCAGAGGGGAGAGGAGGAAGCAGAGAGAGAAATAGAAGAAGAGAGAGAGAGAGAGAGAGAGAGAGAGAGAGAGAGAGAGAGGGAGCAGACAGACAGACAGACAGGGAGAGGGATAAGAGCCCAACAGTGTTGCGCCACATTTAGACCCGACGCAAAGACAAGATGTACATGGGGGACCGATTAATGGAGCTCTGCTGAGAGTGATGAAAAGCTTTTTCTACAGCCTGCAAGGCAGACAGACAGGCAGCAGGGAGTGTACAGCGGAATTCAGGTGCTCAGGAAGGAATACAAATTTATTCAAACCATCCAAGGAAAAGCAGATTTTCACCAGCATACAGTAGCATGGATTGCATCCCTCCGGTCACCCTGCGCTGGAGCCACTGGTCCTAGAGCTGGTGTCCACTCCTGCCAGAGGTAATGAGAACTCCTGGGAAGACGTGGAGAGCCGGACAGCCCGACAGAGCAAGACAGACGAGGAAGCGGGCCGGGTTTTGCAGGGATGAGAGCAGCCACAAGCTGAGGAGAACCAAAAGAGGGAGAGCAGCGGAGCGGCCAAGAAGAGGAGGGTGAGGACGAGTTAAAGGGAGTAGACTAAAGAAAGATGAGTGTGCCGACGAACTGTGGGTTCTGTTACTCCGTGGAGCGGAGTATCACTGTGCGGAGTGGGAACATATGGGGATCGCCGTGCGCTGTCAACAGGCCTATTGACATCATACAGAAACGCAGGCGGTAATTAAGAGCTATCTCATTTACTCTCACTCAGTCCTTTTGTCTTTCTCTCCTCAGTGTCTCCTTTTATCTCTTACACACACACACACACAGACATACAGTGTGTGTAACATTATACAGATCATACAGTGCAGCATATGAAGTTATGAGCATGGTACTGTTGGCAAAAATGCATTGTCTTTTTAAATAAATCTTTTTTAGCAGCTTTGACTTCAAGTACCTGGAATATAGAATCAATTGTACTGCATCAGTGACAATTTCTTGTATCAGTATTAATCCTAACAGAAACATGGAGATCCTACAGGATGCTACAGTACTCACAGTACAGGACTTACTATATTGTGATTTAAGTCTTTGAGATTGTGAACATTTTTGATAACTAATAACTCATAATAGTATCTAAAATCTGTAGCCTGCATACAGTCTTTTATTAGCTGAAGTATTTACAAAAAACATTCTTTTGCTCTTATCAGTTATTTTTGCTTCATATCTGCATTTCCAAAAATATTTTTTTATCGTATTTCCTTTTCACCACTTGCGTAGTCTCCTCTTTTGTTAGACTAGGCACGGCTCCAGGGAGTGCTTTTCTTTTTCATTATACAAAAGACACAAAATGTCTTTGAAGCCGCTGCTTACAAAAGTGCAGGGAAGGGAATTGTGTGAAAATAATAGCTTTTGGATCATTTGAATTTTGTATTGCATCTGAGTAACTTTAAAGTGATCCTGCAATTCAGTTTATTCTGCAATGAACGCTGATGCCAAATCGCAGCTGTAGCTTAAGACAAACTTACTGAGGTTATACTATTATATGTAGCAGGAGTCTTACTGTAATTTTAAATGAGTGTGTATGTGTAAATGATAGAAACACAGGCAATTGTACGGTGTCTGCAGATGACATATCATTTATTAACTAGCTGCAAAACTCTTTTAAAAGCAGATTTACATTATTAACTTGAAACAACTTTTCAAAAATATATTCAATGTCACTAATGGGGCCACTGGATATTCGGTTGTCTTGTGTATAAAGTCAGTTAACAGTGAATTCAGAGACACAGATTTCACATGGTGGTTTAATTAACTTACTGATTTTTGCTGCAGCTGTAACCACCAGCCAGTCTGTTTCGTCTCTAAACAGCAACTTTAGGACTTTACCCTGCTCTGTCACATGTGAAAGAACCACATTAATACACACTCAAGACAAATAAAGTGTGTGTGTGTGTGTGTGTGTGTGTGTGTGTGTGTGTGTGTGTGTGTGTGTGTGTGTGTGTGAGAATTTGTACTGTACACACAACCTGCCCGTTAATTCATGACAATACAAAATCCTTTTTGTTCTCTGCACAATACACAAGCTCTTTCCCATTAAAGCGTTTCTGTGCGCCACACAGCTTTAATGTCACTGTCCTTTACACAAATATTCTCACAGGAAAAGTCCACCATAAGTTTTGTAGCTTCACACATAATCCTCAGTGCCATTGAGAAGGCTGTGAAGGAGGTCTCAGAGATAAAGTCGTGTTTACATTATGGTCCTCTGTCCTCTTTCTCAGGCAGGATCCTTGTTTATCAGATATAATGCAGAACATTTGTGAGCATGGGGTAGTTTCAGTTTCATTCCTCTCAAGACCCATGCCAAGAAATGTAACTGACTTCGGCTCTTAAACAAGCAAAAGTGTCCTCCGTGGCCAAAATTTCAGGGGTAGTGCAAAAGTATGGAAATGTCGGACTGTTACTTATCTCACTGCTGCTCAGATTACTTCCACCTGTGGATCTAAAAAGCAGTCCAGAAATTCTCTGCCCACTCAATCGCAGTTTTAAGAGCATCAGCGTTTGTTAAAGACGATCAATTAATGTGCCCAAGGAGGGGAGTCTCAGACTGGGAGGCAGGAAAGGTGGAGCTTTATTTGGGTCGAGGTATCGATCTTCCGTGGTACACCGGTGATGGTGATGGAAGAGCAGACTCTGTTAGAGCCAGAGTCACCACCACTATTTTTAATTCTCTGGAGCAAAAGCAAGGAGGAGTGCAGGGGGAGCAGACGCATAAGATTATTGGCCTTGTCACTGCCCATTTTGGTAATCTATTAATATCACATATTTAAGAAGCTGACACTTCTAAATTAAAAGCTATATATATGAGTAGAAGATGATAAGACAACCGTAATGATTAATGGTGTTTAAACTGTAAATCTTTAGGCCTCTGGAGTGAAGCCACTTTTTTTAGTACCTTCCTCTCTCTCTAATTCCTCTTTTCTCTCTAATTTTTCCGTCTTTCTTTTTCTCTTTCCTCCTTGTCCAAAGCGTCTACCTCTCCACATAAAGTAGAACACAGTGCTGGTAATAAAGTGACATCCAGAGATATAAATCTTTTGACTTCAGAGTGTGTCTCGCATGCCTTCGGTGCGTGATTTAAAGGCCAATTATCTCAGTTAACTGCAGAACACAACAGCCAGATAACAGCCCTTTCTCCTTAGATGGATATGTGGCGAGGGTATGCATGTTTTTACGTGTCTGTGAGCGCAACAGGTACCATACAAGTGTTGAGTGTATATGCCCTCGATATAGATGACATGCCATACTACTTGATAAGTGGTGAAGGTTTATGTTGCCATGTGGCTTTCAGCTTTCAGCTGTAAAGGTAACACCTGCTTTTCCTGACAAAGGACAGATAAGAGGATTCCCGCTGAAAACCTGGGACAGTAGCAGCTTATGGGCTTTGAAGTGTTATGCTGCATTCATTTATCCTTTGATTTCAGTTTTATGAGCCTCAAATTGGGTTTAGACTATGAAAGCAGTCTGTAAGGCACATTTAATTTGACTATTTGCCAGCTCAGAACAACATGATGGAACTTTTTAGCCATGCTAGCAGCGCAGCCTGAGGGGTGGCGATGGTAGGTCCACCACTTTGGTTGAGACTGAAACATCTCATCAACTATCTGATGGATTGCCACTGAAATTTTGTACATTCATCGTCCCCAGAGGATGTATCCTATTGACTTTGATGATCCTCTGATTTTTCCCGAGCGCCACTATTTGTGGTGAGTTATTTTTTAGTGAAATATCTTGACAGCTATGGGATGGATCGCCATGACATTTGGTACTGACTTTCATGCCCCCCTGTATTAACTTTGGTGATCCCTTGATTTTCCCTGTAGCGCCACCATCAGGTCAAAATTGAATTTGTCCAATCTTGACCAAATATGTGAAAAACTAAAGACATTCCCATCAGCCTCAACTGCACTGTGTGTTTAATGCTAATTAGCAAATGTTAGCATGTTGACACACTAAACTAAGATGGTAAACATTATACCTGCTAAACATCAGCGTGTTAACATTGACACTGTGAGCAAGTGTAACGTCTTGATTAAAAGTACAGTTATTTTCTTAGCAACGGATCACAGAAGCTATATTCTGATGTCAGATTGAAAATTAAATGCCGGTTAATTAGTTCCATTAGTTTGTGCCATATTACATCTCTGCTCTCCCGCCATTTACAGCCTGCTGTGTGTCCACAGGCTATTCATCTAATTTCTCTCAATGCTGTCTGCAGAGGGCCAAGTATAAAATGAAGTGGCAATGACACAGAGCATTATGCAGTAATGACAGCAAGGGAAGGGATGGAAAAATCCTAAAAGATTATTTCTAAATGAACCACTGACAGCAAATACAAGTATGAGCTTTGTCAGGTGTTTGGGAGTGAGAGTGTGATTTATGCACAGAGTAATTTAATATGAATTAATAGTCTTACAAAGACGACAGTTTTTGGCAGGTTGCGTGTGAGTGAGGTAACTGAGGTTGAGCTATAGAAGTGCATTTCTTAGAAACCCAATACTCTCTCCTGTCAGTATAACCTGGGAGGAGAGGAAGGGGGAAAGAGAAATATTCATGTGCTTTATGTTTCAAAATCTCCAAGTGTGAATGTTGGACGCTCTCTGATGTTTTAGACGCCAAACCCTGTCAAGCAGCTTTTTATTTTTTTCTTGTCACAGATAAGTGTGTGTATATAAACTCTTGTCTTTGAGATAGATACACACCGCTTGTGCCAGAGGTCAATTGCTATCTAAATGTGCCAGGTCAATGTGGCCATGATAAATGAATCTGAGCTTTCGGTCACAGTACATGAATCTCCTCATTTGCAGAAATTATTAAGTCATCCCGTGCCCTCCGCGGAGCCTAACTCTCACTGGTCCTGGCCAGCTCACTGGTCAAAGCCAAAAAGCATTTTGTCGTAATGAATGTGTCTTAAATCATCAGCGGCTTCTAATGGTGGTCTGGCCCACAGGGAGCGTCATGGACCCTCATTTATCTGCCTCACAAACAGGAGGAACTGGTCCACTGGTGTTGGGTTCCAGGCCTCACACGCACAGACACACACACACACAGACACACACATACTATACTCATGTGGGAGGTGGTAAATCTGGTTGGGCTCGTACGTGTGTGTTCCTGCACGAACACACACGTACGAGCACGTACAATCACGTTTTTTTGGTGTTGGGTCATTTGTAACGTTCACTCACTCAGAGTTCAGTTGTGGCTGAGTGTTTGCAGTGTGACAGGCGTTATGGACTGAATGCTCTCCTAAAACCTCACAACTTTATTGTCCAGTGACGAGCTTTCCAGACACAAGCGTGCAGGAATCATTTTTTGCAGCATGACAGAATAATTGTGCAATTATCTGCCTGTGCATGTGTGTGTGTATATTTGAGGCTTTTTTCCTGTGAGTATTTGGCATCAGGGTACTTCGACTTTGTATTCAAGCATGAAGCGAGATGTTACATTTTGAAATTCTGCATTGTTTTACTTTAATTTAGACCACATGTGTGCTTTACGTACTGTAATGATATGACAAACATTGTATTCTTTTTCATTCATTCTGTGCACGAATCACATTGCTGGACATAGACCATGAAAACCACACCCCTCTACAATGAGCTTGTCATCTTTTTTGGACAGAATACAGTGGTGCCTGAATACAAGCATGAAGATCTGACTGGCTTTAAGCATCAGCTTCATTTAATGTTCAGTTTGAAAATATCCCCCACCTCATCTTACACGTTCACATTGCTTCTGAACTTCTTGTTGCGTAACATCTTTGTAAAATGAAATTAAGTGAAACCTGACCTGCAGTTCTAGAAACTATTATGTGTACATTTAAATCCACATTTAAAGCCAAAAAAAAATAATCATTACTTACGCCTGCCTGTTTAAGGAATATCAAGTTGAAAAAAAAAAAAATAAAGTTTCTTATTTATTCTCATAGTTTTGCCCAGTGTGCTGTGCCAATAGATTAGGATGAAATTGTACTCACCACCATCACTGTTTGATTGTGGAAACAGCTTCTCAACTGTTTGACGGAAGATTAATTGTCAAAAGCAAAACCAAGACACTCATTAAAAGAAGTTAAATAAGCTGTTAGAACCTAATTGTGGATAAACTTACTGACCTTGTATTTGTAAGCTCACTTTCTTTAGCCAGCATTTCTCATTAATTAAAGAAACTGCACCAGAGGCACTTTTTCATTATCTTTAACATTCGGCTGTTGTTGTTTGGTTTGCAGCTGTGACTCTCATACTCTCACCAGCGGCAATGCTTAAATTTAGTTACTTTTAGCACTAAGAAACATCTAATTATTGTCTGAATTCAAACTGTAACAAGTTAATTTTCGCTGTGACGACAAAGCCACATATTGGGTACATATAAGGGTTCGGCATGTTTAGGTAATACCGTCATCACACGTTTATTTCTTTCTCTTTTCCCACATGATGTCTGATGTTTCTCTGTGGTCTCATCTCACGTCAGGAACCTTCACCATTAATACGTCCTCACGCTGATCATGTTACGGCACTTTTATAGACCAGGTTTCTGAACTTTTCTGAACCTTCTCTCTCTCCCCTTTTCACTTCCTCTCTTCGCGTCTCTTCCCACCTTCAGACCCACCACTTATATTCCCTCAAGTTCTTCTCCTCTCTCTTCCCTGTTTTCTTTGCCGCGCTATACGATCCTGGAGGATAACAGAGGCTAGAGTCCTTGGCGTGTGTGTGTGTGTACGTAGGTAGATGAGGGCGCTCCTGTGACTCACTGTAAATCTCTTCCGGCCTCCAACTCACTCAGGTTTATTAAAATGACCACTGCCAGTGTCTCTAATCTCTCTCTGTTGTTCTTTACACAATGTCATAACTGTACAATTCAACTGTGTAGTCCTCATCTGCAGGTTCTTCCATGCATTGACACATTTATTTAAGAGATATTAAATTGTGTATGTCTGACCTGCAGTTCACTTCCAGTTTAAACAATGGTCTACAGTGTAAAAGAGTACAGTATGTACAATATGTAGGATGTTCTTGGCTAACTGTCCACACATTATTCTGCAGCCTGCCAGCGAGGTTGATTTTGTCGAAGTTCACTTCGGGGAAAAGACAAACAGTGGTATTCGAACCTGAGGAATGCGTTGACAGTGGAAGATTGGTTATCCAAGCCTAATTTCATAGAACAGGCACAAAAGATGCAAGAATTTCTCAACAATTTGACAGCACTGAAATTGTTGGAATGTTTAGCAGCTGATAAGAGCTTATGCAACTTAAAACCAAACTGTAGATTTTTAGGAAAGAGTGAAGCACACTGCTGTCAAGTTTGTTACTTTAAAATGGACAAATCAAGTCTTTCCTCTTGCTTTCTGCCACTGGGAGATAACCAGCACACCTAGACCTGATAGGATCGTCTCCCTGATCATGATACTGCACCAAACTTGTGCTTACACTGTATCAATCGATTGATGATTGACAGCGAGACTGTCCCAAGCAGCCACTTTGCACTGTTAAGTGCATCAGAGGTCAGCGTGAGCTCCTCGTCCACCGGCGCAGACGTCATGACGGCATTGTATTGTTTTCCAAAGAAAAGATCTGAGGAAGAGGGCTGGGCTCTGAGACGGTGATTACAGCCATCAGAGAGGGAACACTGACAATACAGATACACACATATAATGATAATTGCACAAACACACATTCACACACACACACACACACACACCGACATACACACACTCACTAGTTTTGTCTTTTTCTGTCTGTCTCTTGCTTTTAGCTGTTCATAGCAAAATAAACTGTTCTGACTTAATCACAGTGGACGGCCTTAAATACTGTAAGACAGTGACCACACACACACACACACACACACACACACACACACACACACACACACACACACACACACACACACACACTCAGTGTGATCTTCTCATCGGCATAGATCCCTTTTTTTCTTTCTATATTTGATAAAATTACACATTTATCCTTATTTTCTTTAATAATAAAATATTCTTGTCTGATGCATTGTATTAATTAAACAAACTAACTCTTACTTCATCAAGGGAACCATAAGTTTCCCTCTTCCTATGCCAGACACTTCCTGTCCACAAACAAATGGTCAGCAGAAGAAACAATGCAGTCTTTTTCACATCACTGGCTCCATACAAACTTGTCCCATTCTACAGTGTGTCTCATAACTCTGTTCAGCACTTGTATAAAAAGGTCAGTGAAGTGGTTCTGTGTTCCTGCCTTTCTGTTACGTCAGCTAACACTACATTGGCTCACATTCTTTTAGAAACATTTTTCACCACCTGATTCGGAACAATGGACATGCATGTATATTGCGGTTGTATAATGTCTATTCCTAGCTATCATTTGAAACATAACGAGGTTGAGATATTGGCTCTGTTTTTGTAGGGTGTAAAACGATACAATGCCTGAAAGGGTATTGTTTGTGTTGCCATTCACGAATGCTTTCTGAAATAATAGCAGCTAAACTCTACATTTAAATTCTGTGTTAGGAGGATCTACAGCATATATGCAGTGTGCAGCCATTTCCCTCATGTTTTTTAACTAGGGGGATTAGTCAGTAACAGAGAAAAGGGCACAAACAGGGAGGGCTGGGAGCCAGATCTAATGTCTTCCTGCATGCTGCTGCCCATGTAAGATCTGAACCAGTGAACTCAGTTAAAGGAATACTTAAACATTTTGGGAAATACCCTCATTCGCTTTCTTGCAGAGAGTTAGATGAGAGGATTGATACCACTCTCTTGTCTGTATAGTAAAAATGAAGCTGCAGCCATCAGCTGGTTAGCTTAGCTTAGCCTGGCTCTGTCTAAAAGTAACAAAATTTATAACAAATTGTCTTGTTAGTTTAACCCTACAAAATCTGAAGTATAAAAACACCAATTTGCTTTTTACGGGGGGTTATGTACCAAACTATTTCTTCTTTCCGCAAATGTACCATATTGATCTTTTCATCTATTTCTCAACAAGAAAGCGTATTTCCCAAAATGTAAAACTATACTTCTACTACTCTTAATGCTGATATGTATTTAAAGAAGTTCATATTGCATAGAAAAATTATTCCCAAGAAGCAACAAGCTAAGACAAAGAAAATCTGTCATCAATGCAGATGTTTGAGAATCAACCACGACTTAAATAAGGATTACAGCCAGAGTGTGATAGGCATAGATAAAGCTATTGTGAATAACTATAATGTAGGTGTACTGTATACACATAAACAACATCACACACCACCTACATCAGTTTGCCGCATGGGCAAATAATATGATGTCACAGGAAAGGAGAGGAAGGCCAAGACAAACAAACAGGGTGGTTCTCCCTCTGTGTGAGGGGTCACAGAAATAACAACCAGACAGCTTTTGTCCCAGAATACACACACTGGTGACTCTGGTGTTACACAGTAATTCACACACAGAAAATGTCACTGTGAATTTGAAATAGCTCCAAGAATACTTTTAAAGTCTCTCTTCTGATGTGGCCAGATTTACCACCGCCGTGGCTCATCCTTGGTTCACTTTGTTCTGTGTGCTGAGCTTGTTGAGGGTGTGGATGCTCAGCTGCTAGTGTGAAATTTTTGGTCTCGTTAAGCCAATCCTAATCCTTGTTTGCTCCAGAACATCTTTCGTGTGTCATGTGCAGATGCAGCGCAGGTATGTACAACCTAGATTATAATGCTTAAACACCCCGGCAGGAAAACAGAGTTTGAGTTTTACGCTTTTGTTGCTTTTTTCCCCACCTGCAGTTCCTCATTTACTTCCAACTGCTTTCAACACACTCGTCGTCACGTAGCAGAAATCATTTCAGATTATCGAAGGAAATACGATACTCACTAGGTGAGCTCTGTGTTGTTACATGTCATAAATGCTACCTGCCTTCTTTTAAATGGCTTTTGAATAAATGCCTGAGCCGGTCCAAATTCTACCTCTGGTTGTGTCACAGCAAAGGCCTGGGAATGATGAATGGAGGTTCAGATGACAGCTTGCCCTGGTTTACAGGCCTCTCTCTCTCTCTCTGTCTCTCTCTCTCTCTCTCTCTCTCTCTCTCTCTCTCTCTCTCGCCCTGCTCCATAGCTCCTGTATTTTAATGCTCCCCAGATGGGATTGACGTTGCTGTGACAGGCGGTGACGCAGGTGGGGTGTCGAGTATCAGGGCCACTGACAGGTTACCATCAATCACACCTCTTACCAGCCAGCCACTTAAATAACAAACGCTGTAACACACCTCTCTCTTTACACTTTTTTTTTTTTTTTGTAAAAGGCCTTATGATACCCAGGAATGTTGGCTTCAGTTTGGAGACAACAGAAAGTAATCAGGTGTGTGTGTGTGGGGGGGGGGGGGGCTTTGTGCCAGGTTTGAATGAAGCCCTGTGTGCAAATGCAGATGCCGAATGAGGACGGATCTATTTAACCAAATCCAATCCCAAAGAAGTGGCATGTGTTTTTCAGCTTGCTTGTGATTTTTTATGTTAGATTTCTTCGTCTTCTCTGCATATGGAAACATCTTCTAATCTGTCTCACTCATTGGGCGTGGTGATAATTCAACATTATCATCTATTCACTGTCAGTGTAATCGTATCTTGGAAATATGATCATATTGTGTTATTGTACAATACACAAGCGAATTGTAACTAAAAAACTATAGTTGTTCAGGTTTTTGTTTTGAGAGTAGGAAAAAAGTGTCGCACACTCTGGCTCCATATGCATTTCTGTTTCATTAAGATGACTTTTTGACCCTCAGGCCGTCTTCAAGATCAACGATCAAGTTTTTGTTTTGCACATGTGAAGAGTTTTTTCTGATGGAATGCACATACAGTGAATTCATACAGTGGAACACAGTTCACTGGGTTAAACATCAATTTGATCATTTTATTTATGATTTTGCGTACACTTTTTCTAATTTAATATCAGAAAAATATTCTTACTAATATTGTGATATTAATTTCAGCCCTATCACCCAGCCCTACTCACTGATATATACAGTATATTAGGGCTGCAACTAGCAATTATTTTCATTATTGATTAATCAGCCAAATACTTAATATACTTGATTGATTGTTTGGTCTATAAAATGTCAAGAAAAGAATAAAAAAAATATGCCCTTCACAGGTTTCCATAGCCAAAGGTGACGTGTTGTTTGAAATGTTTGTTTTTCAGTTTGATGTGTTGATTTGAGAGACTGGAACCAGCTAAATCTCTGGTGTTCTTCGTTGAAAATGTACTTAAACAGTTAATACATTATCAAAACTGTCGCTGACAAATTCTTTGTCAATCAACTAATCAGTGAATCGACTGTTTCACCTCTACAGTATATTTCCATTGTCTTCAGTGGAATATCCAGATTGGCCAGCTCTTGCAATCTCACCAAAGCCCAGTAGAGGGACTCGGTCCTCAGAGGGACTCAGTTCTCCAGACAGCACCGACTACACCAGACAGCACCGACTACACACACACACACACACACACACCAGCCTTCACTCACCAACAAGTTTATCTGGTGTATTATTAAACAACATCCTCCCACTCAACGGGATTATTTAAAACAAAAACATTCTGTTCTGTTTACTTTTTTTTATCACTTGTGGCTGAAACTGAGAGAGGGAGGAGGGTGTCGGCGAAGGAGAGAAGAGATGAGTGGGTGGGTGGGTAGGTGGGTGCGACTGGCTGGCATGTGAAAGACACGAAGACAATAGAGTCGCATTTGAAGACCAGCCGTCCAAACAGCCGCGGTGCTTCTGTGGGAGCTTCCTGTCCGGACGGCGTGCACGCTTAGCCTGAACGCTGACCTTTGACCTCTTGAAAACACAAAATGCCTCAGTTGACATATTTAGTGTACATTTTGTAAAGTGTATGCTAAAAGGTTGTGTGCACAATGGAAGTTTTCTGGTCTCACCTTCGCTCCGTCAACACCTGCTTTGTTTTTTCAGTATGAATCTAATATATAGTAGTACAGTAGAATATGAATTGCAGCACTAGAAAAAATTCCATCAGTCCTCATGGAAACCATTTTAATTGAACAAGAATGGTCTGTTATTTGTAATTTAGCTGCTGTTTTAATTTGCATGCGAATCGAGTTGCAGTGGGTTCATACAATAACAGGACTAACAGGAAATATAATGAAAGTACACCAACAATAACACAAGAAAGGGCATCAAAATTGAATCAACGCAACTCCGACACAGTCGTATGAAAACTGACAAATGAATCTTCAGATAGATGGGATGTGTTTTCGACTCACTGTGTTAGTTTATTATTTATTAGGATCCCCATTTGTTGTTACCTTGGCAACAACTACCCCTGGTGTTCATGCTACTGTGTATACTGAAGTCTGTTTTCTTAATTCATAAAAACCTAAGGGAGATCATCATTGTGATTGTGCTATTGGGAATCATGTGAGGTATACATATTGACAAGCAACGCATTCAAAAATACAATACTATTGTGTGTGCGTGTGTGTTTAAATAAAAGGTAAATAGTCCAGTGTCTTGAGTAAGTCAGGACTCGATGTTCACTCCCCTGAGAAAGAGGAGAAAGCTGGAAGTGAAATAGCAGCGAGGGAAAGACGTGGGCGATATTTTGATCTGTGATCTAATTTTAGCTCGGCATCAGCTTCAAATAGAAACTCCTCCATAAATATTCATGAATGGAGGGAAGAATCTGCTGCTCTGCGATGTGAGAGGGAGAAGAGAGGGGAGGGGAAGGCCCTGTATTCTACCTGAAACTCTATTTTTAGCTGCATCGCTGCCTCTCTCAGTCTATTCCCCATGCAGGGGGACGCTAAATTTAGCTGCATAGAGGCAGAAGCGTGATGCAGAAACAAAAATAGATTTATGGTCAGAGCATGCAGGACAACAGCCAGGGGTGCAGCATCATTAGGGAGGACAGAACAAGATAGAGGGAGAAAACAGGAAAGTTAAAGAGTGAGGAGTGGGTGAAGCTACATGTGTATGTGTAGTAACTGGATGATGTGTGTGCTTACAGATCCAAACTATACACATTATAGGTGTGTAAGGTGGCACATTAAGTGATGATTAATCCTCATACATGTGACACACACACAGACTCAAATACACATTTGTACATTTGCAGGGATGCACCCAACCAGCTCAAGCCACACTGGCCCAGTCACACAGTGTACATACAGTTAAGACCAAAAAACCCTCATGTATGTGTCTCAGAACAGGCTGTACTCTCTTCCTCTTTGAATTTTCTTTTCTCCCTCTCTCTTTGCCCTATTTCACCCCTATACCCCGCTGTCTTCCCTCCCTCCCTCTGACTCCTCTCCTCGGCTATGTATAGTGCAGTCGGTGCGTCTGAATCTGTCACATGAATGGAGGGATGGGGGCTTTCTGTTCGGCTGCTGTTACGTAACAGCCAGTAACACACCAACATCTTGTCCTCATGCAGCATCCTAGGAGGGTAGCAGGGTAGGGGGAGGGGGGGTACACTGGAGGATGGAGTGGAAAGAGGAATGAATGGGATGTTGGTGCATACCTACTATTAAAGCAATCAAATTTGAGCATTAACGCTATTAAAGCTGCAATTAACTATTTTTAGCCATGCTTGCGGCATGGCTCTAGGGACGGCATTGAATCTGTTGGTCCACCACTTTGGTTCAGACGGAAATATCTCAACTATTGGATGGATTGCCATGAAATTTGATACAGACATTCATGGACCCCAGATGATGAATCCTAAAGACTTTGGTGGTCCCCAGATTTTTCATCTAGTGCCACCATGTGGTTTTGAGTCAAATATCTCCACAACTGTTGGATGGATTGCCATGAAATTTGGTACACACATTCATGTCCCCTTCGGGATGAATTGTAATAATTTTGGTGATCCCTTAACTTTAACTTTTCAAATAGCACCCTCATCAATCTAAATGTTAATTTGTCCAAATATAAATGCAATACTAATCACATTGCCATCAGCCTCGGCTCTACTTTGTGTTCAGTGCTGATTAGAACATTTTAAACATGCTAATGTGCTAAGCTAACATGGTGAACATGGTAAATGTTGTACCTGTCAAAGTAGAAAATGCACAGGTGTAATTAATAACATTAACATGGGCTACATTCCATTTAGCTTTACCAGTTCAGGGGCTCTGGTATTGTGCATACTGGCTCATTGGCCTAGAATACTGAGATGTGACTTCATGTGACTAAGTGCTCGTTAACGTTATTAATTACAGCTGTGCTCACAGTGTTAATCAAATTAAATCATAGGTAGCTTGTAGTGTATAGACTTCACACAGCTAAACAGTGTATTTAGTGCTGCGTTATTCACTACTCTGTCTAGGAATTTGTGATGTACCCGGGACTGTTATGATGTTTAGTATTGTGTTTTATTATTTCCCACACTTATCATCAACAGACATTTCCAGCTAACACTCCTGCACCCATAACTCCAGTTTTTGTTTGCCTTGGGTTTCAGAGGCTTTTTTTATTTTGTTTTTATGTTGTTTATTTGAAAAAGACTGAATATGGGTCTTAGCGTCTGCCCGTCCAAAATCCTCCACGTTCTGCTAACGGTTGTTTTACTAAAGCGTGGATTTCTTCTCTGGAGTTCCTCAGACTGTTTAGAAAAGGAGACGTGTTGCCAAACGGAGCTGCAGGCTGACAGAGTCTCTCCGGGTTTGCATGTCAGCAGAGGGGCTGTGGGAAAATAGAGATGTGGATCAAGGCAGAAACGTGCCCAGACTGTGAAAAAGGCCTCGGCGTGCCTTTATTTGGTCTTTTTCTATCTGTAGTCGGATCGTGTTTGATCAGGAGGAACTCCTCTTCACCTGAATGCCGGGCTATTTTTAGACTCACACTCACATGACCCCACGTCAGTGCTCTGATGCTAATTTTATACCCGCTGTTCACTCGCAGTCCTTCATCACACACGCATGCAGAGCTCCTCTGGATGTTTACACACACACTTCACACGTCACCTCTATGACAGTAGCCACACAGGCTTCACACCTTTAATGAAGTGCCTGTTTTTATCTCAAGTACATACACACAGACAGGATGGCTGGAAGTGGTGGGGTTTGTAGGAGTTTTTCCTGATTTGCTTAAAATCTTCAGAGGCAGCAGATGGAGAGATTTTTGCCGTCATCTACTCTTTGTATCTCATCGTCTTTGTGGGTCAGTTATCCTAATGACTGGCCTGAAATCAGTGAATCATAGACATGCAGCCATCAGAATTAGAAGCCATTCACAGTCTGTGGCTCTCAACACCCCCGTTTTGTGGTTTCTGTCTAATTTTGTTGTTTTTTTCTTATCACATGCTACATGCTAAATGCAGTGCTGATTTCAGTCTACTTTGTGGGATATGTCAGAACTGCATTCCCACATATTTTCACGCTCTTTGTCACCCTCATAAATTTGTCATTTTTAGCTCTTATTTTGGTCTGGGCTGGTTTATAATGGTTACGCTTCCTTCTAAATTACACAGTTTCCTGTTCAAGAGATAAAAAAAGGCTGAATGCTGTTACCCAGTGATGAAAGCTTGTGATATTTTTAAATCTGGAGTATTGTGTGTTGTATTTTCCTTTTCTCCCCTTCATTGTTACTGGAGCAGCCCCAGTCTCTCAGCTGGAGTAGATACTGGGATTTCTACATTGTTGTGTCTGCCTTTTCAACAGTCTATGGCCACAAGCGTAACATTTTCCTCACCAAATTAAATCCGTGGTCTATGGATCAGCCCTCATTGATCCACTTATTTGTCTCACTATCACATTCATATTGCCTGCCGCACTCACCGAAACTAATTAGCTCAAGAGGACACCACAGCGGTAGCTCCAATTGTAATGACCAGTCAGTCACTATATAACAGCTGTTTTTCAGTTGTTCCTACCGATGCTTTAAACAATCCCAAGGTGTTGAAATGTACTTGTTACTGATACGTCCAGAAACCAATAACTGGGTGTCTTGGATGGATGGATGTTTCTTGATTTCCTTTCCATGCTGTGGAATAAATCTGCATGTTTGTTTTTTTATCCATGAAATGTGTCTTGAGTCATCTAACCTTAATTGATACTCTCTTTCTCTCTCCCTCCCTCTCTCTCTTCTCAGTTTTGATGTGGAGAATGGATTGTCAGTGGGGCGCAGCCCCCTGGACCCTCAGGCCAGCCCTGGCTCTGGTCTGGTCTTACAGGCCAACTTTCCTCACAGCCAGCGGCGGGAATCCTTCCTCTACCGCTCTGACTCTGACTTTGACCTTTCACCCAAAGGCCCTTCCAGAAACTCCTCCACTGCCAGTGACCTGTAAGTTCATTTCCACCTCAGCTGTTCCACCAGTCGATACTGTTGTTATGGCAGAGCAGACACTCTGCCACATAATATACAATGTTTTATATTTGTTGAGTATTTAGGAGGATGGGTTGTGTTTTCCCTTTATTTATTCAAGATTATGACAACCTTCATTTAAACCCCTCAGAACAGTCCTTTGTCTCTCAATAGTTCCTGCTCCACACACGCTTTACTTTTATGTTGTGTGCCCGTATTTTGACATGTTGTGATCTGTGTATTTGAATGCACAAAGTCAATAACATGCTTTCCAAAAACTTAAAAATGTCATATTCAAGGTCAGGCTCTGCAGCTTTAAAATTCCCATTAAAATAATGTTTTATACACACACACACACACACACACATACAATAAACCTCTGTGATGCTCTGATCAAATAAAATGTGATATCTCACTAGGCAAAAGTAAAGTCTTTCAGCCTCAGTCTCAATACCAACAGTGTTTTGTGTGCTGTGCTTTAGGTCACATACAAAATGAATGAGTACACTGTATATATTCAGTCTTTACTCTGAATATATAGTTTATTCAAGTGTAGCATGAGACATCTCAGTGCAAAGACTTTGGCCCTAATGCTGGGATACCAGTGTAAAATTAAATACATATTTGTTTGGTCATATTTGTCTGTTAAATGCCCTTTATGCTTTTCTCTCCTTGTGCTGAGAGGTTTCCACATTGGAAGATTCAGATGATCATTGGTTTAAGGCTTGGCTCTCGTACAAGCTGCAGCAAACAGTTGCGGTCTCAACTTTATTTGAAAATTTGAAACTAGTCTTTTTGGCATTTTCTTTGGATTCGTAGAGAGACTTCTGAAGCCAGAGGGCTGTACTGTTTAGGTGGCATGCTTTCTCTTTCATGACTTTGTATTTTGATATATCAAAGTTATTGTTTGCTTCTATTTGACAAACGTCCTACGACTTATAAGAAGGGATTAGCTTGAGGGTATTTTGCTGCATTTCTTGTCCCAGTCTATCAGTTCTTCTAGCTCAAAGGCAGTATTAAAACATGCTGTCCATTGCATGTGTCTACAAAATCCACAGTCAGATCTACAGTCGCGAATATCCCAACATTAGTACGACCAGCTGTTTTTCCATCACAAATGCTTGCATGTCAGATCTGCTTCACTGGGAGGCTCGTTTTTTGTCTGTTGTTTCTTTTTTCGCTGTTTGTGTTTACGATGATGTCCCTAAAACGGTCCAATTCACAGTTCATAATGTCTAAACACATTTACGTTTTTAAAGTAAGCGGTCACAGGTCTCCTCATGGACTCTTGCCTATCTGTTTTTAAAGGGAAGAAAGCTTGAAGCACTGGGAAGTCAACTGGTTGTCATCTCGGTGAGAAGAACACGATAAAACTAAATCAAGATAAAAACACTGACTCTCTCCTGTATTCCCTCTAGATGGCTTCACGGCCATTTCCCACCTCCCTCCTGACAAACGTCACTAAATATCAAACACTTCACCTGTGACCCCTGTAAGAACCCCCCTCCCCCAAACACCCAGCTCTGTTTAGTTTTTTTGTTTTTTGCATGTGACGCTTAATCAGAGACAACCAAGTATAATAACACACCCTGTGTTTTTATTTACTTGTGAGCATTTAGCAGTTCATACTTATATCACCCACCCTTCCACCTTCCCCAGTACGTTTCCTCTCCAGCCTTACTGTACGCAGTGCATGACATGTTTTAGTTTTTTCTACATAGCTACATTTTAACAGAATGATGAAGGGAGTGATGAATGAGGATATCTGACAAATATAAATAGACAGACAAAGGTGCAGTTTGGTTTCTATTTATTTCGTCTTAACAAAGTTGGTTAGCCTAGGAGCTTATAGACTGGTCCTCTTGTCAGTGTTTCATGTCTCTGTTTCATGCCTTTTCCTCCCATGTATTCTCTTCTGTATTGCAGACACACAGAAGACATGATTGTCACGCCATTTGCACAGGTGAGTCCTCTGAAACCTTTCCATCCAACCTTTGGAAGCAATTTTCCTCTTTGTGCCCTGTGAAAATTTGCCAGATGGTCAAAGAAAATCACGTTCGCTTGTTAGCTGAAGACAGCAGGTCCTTAAAGAAACTGTAATAAACTCCAGATGGTACGAGACTGGGCTTCACTGCCTCATCGGAACAGCCCCTCAGCATTATGTCGGCCCTGCGACAGGATCAGGCATCCCGCTGGCGTTGCCTGGCTCCTGCGTGGGATGTGCGTCACGCTTGTGCTCACTTTACACAGTGAAAGAAGCGGTGAATCCAATACTGCTGGATCATGCTGTTTAAATTTGCATGCAGGCTGATAAGGCTGCTACATGGGTCAGGTCTGGACACCGGATACTCCGTGGGGCTTTCTCTGTGTGCTGAGTCAGTGTTTGGCTCCAGATGGAGTGACAGACATGACATAGAGGAGTGCCAGATGCCATCAAAACATCAGACAGGGAGAGGGGAATGCCTCTGCGTAGCACTTCAGCATGGAGGATGAAAGCCACAGTATCTGGTTTCAAAGGCTCATCACTGATTCATATTAAGAAGCACTTCATCTAGTTCAAGATGAATTAAGTGAAGGCATGTGCAAGTATTTAAGGCTGTGAAAGAGGTGACGTCTGTGGTTTCATTGTATCACTAAAGTTATGTACGTCATTCAGTACATTCAGGCTCTTGTTCCTATCTTATAGGTCCTCGCCAGCCTGAGGACAGTCCGAAGTAACTTTGCTGTCATAACCGGCCAGCAAGATCGCACAGCCAGCAAGTAGGTTTTTAGAAAATGTCCTTGGTCGCTTGATGAATCTTTTCACACCTGACAAATATAACCGTGCTGTAGTTACAGTCTGACTTTTGCTATCTCTGTCTACAGAACGCGCTCCTCAGGCAGCAACCCACCATCCATGTGCAAGACCAGCCTCGCAGGTATTAGAATGGGCTATTTACTAATCAATATCCCATTACCAACACTGACCCCAGTCAGGAAGACAGAGAGACGGCAAGGACATTATCATGATTAAATGACTGAATTGTAAAATCTGGGTTACTGATAACACGTCACAGTAATGAATTAGTAAATGAATGTCATTCACATGCACATTCACAAATCCAGTGGTGGAGGGAAGTATTCAGATTATTTACTTAAGTAAAAGGATCAATACCACAATGTAAAAATACTCCATTAAAATCTTGCATTGAAAGTGTTACTTAATTAAAAGTATGTAAGTATTATCAGTAAAATGTACTTAAAGTATAAAAAGTGAAAGAAAATGATCCCGTTAGCGTTAACAGTTATATAATATATTGTAAGATTATTATTATTATTGATGCATTAATGTGTAAGCAGCATTTTAAAGTAAAGTACAAGAACCTCAAATTTGTACTTGCATATGGAAATCTAACATTTATTTGTAATCACTTTAAGTTTCACTTTAACAATCATTTTAAACTTTGAACAGTATGTGAATGCTCTCTAGGAGCTGTATCCATCCCACAATGCCTTGCTGTGTTTATCTGGTACAGAGGAGCCTCACCAGCAGCTGGCCATAGAGACTCTAGATGAGCTGGACTGGTGTCTGGAGCAACTGGAGACACTGAAGACTCGACACTCTGTCAGCGAGATGGCTTCCAACAAGGTACTTTAACATAACACACAGCACTAACACATTACCAGCAGCCTGATGAGCTGGACAGTTAGAGCACAGAGTAATGTAGTGAACATACACCTGTCACAGAATAAAAGGTAGATACACACTGCCACGGTGTTCAGGTTAACATTTAAAACAGACAGGTTCAGTGCAAGGTTGTATTGCACTCACTCTAATGTGTACCGTGATTCACCCCCCTGAGGCATTTTATTAGTCATGTGCATCTTGCTGCCATTTGAAGGTAGTCAGACTCCAACTCCATGAACACGGTACAGTAGATGACCCTGAACTCATCGAGGTCGGACCTAGTAGATTTTTAAGAATGCATTTTCAATCAAAAGTAATCTGAAAAAGTTTTAATGTTCAGCACATTGAAAAAGTTAAACCTATTACAATAGATGCAGCATTTAACCAAAGTTCAATTTTAGATCCTGATTGTTAAAATACCTATAAATACCAAGCCGCTCTTTCCACCACTGTTGTTGTCTCACGCTAGTGTAACTGCTGCTTCAGATGAGACCTTAATGGCCAAAATTCAAAAATCAGATTAATTAAATTGAATTGGTGTTTCCCTTTTGAGATGAAATACGTCAGCATTTCTTATTAGAATGGATAATGACAGCAATACGTAAGACATGTTAATAATATTCATCAGTTTTTCTTTAATGGATGGTAATCTTCGGCAGCCTAAATTAGAGTGGGCTCCAAGTACAACACTAAGCCCGTGGATTGTGTGTGATGTACTGTAAGTGCGGTTAGCCTTCACTGATCCCTAAACAAATCTGAAAGCTCACTAATACAGAGAATCCATCATGGAAATATGAATAGAATCTCCCATCCGTCAGCGGATGGGAGAGGGGCTTACTCCATGAATGAGCGGGATGGTTTCATGCATGTAAATAGAGACTAGACACAGAGACACACCCTTCCCCCCACTCATGTGCAGAAAAATGTAATTCCACGATCAGACCGCCCACGCAACACACACATGCTCTTCATACTAACACACACAACACACACGCGTCACATGTGCACATACTCCCTCCCATCACATACATGTAGATTCCCCGCCTTGCCTTCCGACACATATACAGTATATCCTGCTTGGGTATACCATCACACACGCTCACGTGGCGGCGGCTGGACTTTTGTGGGAGGCAACCCCCCCACCCCCCCACCCCCATTGCTGCAGATCAGTCAATGAGCAGCTTCAGTCAGTGGGGAAGAATTATCCATGCTGGCACTTGGGAACAAAGGCAGGCGCATGGGAGGCCGGAGTGAACATTGTTTCTGCATTGCTGACGGACGTATTGAACAGTTTCGTTTAAAGTAGATCTTCAATGACCCCTGAAAGTGTCTTTGAGGAAGAGTGAGACCTCTCTGGACCATTGCAACATTTATGTTTGAATAGCTCAGTTGAGGAAATGCTCATTTAACCCGTACCCGTTCGTAGCTGTTAACAGTCACCACCACTGATTTGGTACTAAATATAAAAGCGAATAACTGTCATAACAAAACTTCCATAATTATCTTATACTATTTTACATCAGCTTAAAAACATGGTTAAACTGTGTTCAACAAATAAAAAGTTGGTTTAATTTTGAAGCCACTGAAGCATTCTTTAATTCAGTTTGGGCTTATTTTCATCACATTGACATATTATTTTCATTATGTTGAGACAGCCTGCCTTAAGTATATTCTGTGTCAAGATATTTTTGTTATCTTCTGTTTATGATCATATTCATATTCATGATAATGGTACGAAGATGGTACCCACATCTTTGTGGTACATGGTGTACTGTTTTTATTTTTGGCTACATGAATGAAATCCTCCCCCATCCATTCAAAGCTTTTCCTTCATATCTTCTTCAAACTTGGTGCACATGGTGCGTCTCCCAACCTCCGCCTCCAACACACTCGGCTCTGCCTACTTTGTACATCTCCCACCCAATGAGGGCCCTCTGCCTCTCACAACCTCTGCTGCAGCAGGCGCCTGATTGGCTGCTATTCTTAGGCATTTTTGGAAGGAGGCGGGGATTAGAGTACCTCGTTCTCCCTCTGTTTACACACATACGGGAGCAGGCAGTAACTGAGTGAATGAGGGAGAGTCAGGGGGAGCGATGGAGTGTGGCTTCTCTGCCTTGCATCCTCGCATCCCACAGCTATGCTTCCACTCTCTTGTTCTCCCATGGACCTCTGAACAGTTTCTTTTCCCCATCTGTTCAGCTCGTACTGATCAAAGCTTCCACAGCACTAACCAGTGGACTGACTGCTTGCAGTGGATTTTGCTCAAGCAAGCAGTAGAGGAGCACAAAGTCCCTGCTGTCTGTTTCTCTGTCGAACAGGCAGAGTCGGAGGACGACCAGAAAGCTCAGCTCTCTCGCTCAGTTTTATTTTTGCTCCCTTGCTTGACTTTGCGCTGAAATGCCAGAAGTGAGTTATTTGATCTCGGTGTCGTGGATGTTCATTCAGGTAAGGAGAGGCGAGGGATGAACTGGGTGGGAGGGGATGAGGCTGCTTGAGGCTCACATGTTGCTCGTTTTGTGAAAGAGTATGAAGATGTGAACAACTGGTGGTTGGGATGAGACTCTAGACATCTTCAGTTTTGATTCAATAGACATGATCCACATGCACAGTGTGCAGCATGTGTTTGAGCGCAGGCTACTACTCGTAAAATCAGCCATGTATTTTTCTTTGTCCAATCATTAGCTCCTGCACTATGTGTGACATGAGACACACATGTGAATGCTGTTGTTGGTATAGCCACTCTCTCTATATATATATTATTTATATATATATATTTATGGATGGTTTATGGTTGTCTGTATTTAGATGAGTTTCTCTCTTTTAGCAAAAAGTCTGTGTGATCAAACTCATGGATGCTTGTGTGTGTGTTTGTCTGTAGTTCAAGAGGATGCTGAACCGAGAGCTCACCCAGCTGTCAGAAACCAGCCGTTCAGGGAACCAGGTGTCTGAGTTCATCTCTAGCACCTTCCTAGGTAAAATACCTTCACTTTGTATAATCCACAAACTGTACAGAAACATATATATCATATAAATTATATGATAGTAAAAGATTTATCGACAGCTTTTTGAACTATGTTACTGGTTGCATGTTAGTTATAAGTGTAAGATTACCACACATGGTAAAGAATAATATATATATAAATATATATATATAAAGATGTTGAAGCTCCTTTCTTGAGCGCCCCTGAATATGATTAGTAGGATATTAAAATAATAAAAGGATTAAAAACAGCAAGTGTGCAATGGGAAGTTATTGTTAAAGTGTAGTGTTTCTAATGTGATCACTAAGAGTGTCGGATTTTGTCCGTCTCTATCTGACAGAGAAGCAACATGACATGGACATCATGTCGCCCCCCACCAAGGAGAAGGACAAGAAGAAGCGGCCCATGTCCCAGATCAGCGGTGTGAAGAAGGCCACCCACAGCCCCAGCCTCGCCCCCTCCACCATCCCTCGCTTTGGGGTCAACGCCAGCCAGGAAGGACTCCTATCCAGGGTATGAGGACTCGTTCAACACTTGTTTACCTCTATTCAAATGATTCTGCCTCATTTTTAATATATTCCCTCTTGTACCGTATGTTGTAATGATACATATTTGTGCTTATTGTCCACTGGCAGGAGTTGGAGGACATAAACAGATGGGGTATTGACATCTTTAAGGTCTCTGAGTATTCTGGGAATCGCCCACTGACGGTCACCATGTACACCATCTTCCAGGTAACACATCCCAACATGCATTTGTGCTTTCTCAGAGTGTTGTCCTTTTACTGTATAACCTCAAACGTACAGTAAATGAATGAACAAGACAGTAAATTAATGGATGAAACGATGACCTGACAAACTAATTTTAATAAATGATTGATCTTTACCTTGACTGACCCAGTACCTGATGTCTCTCCTGCTTCTGTAGGAACGTGACCTGCTGAAGTCCTTTAAGATGCCAGCGGACACTTTCATCACCTTCATGATGATTTTGGAGGATCATTACCATGCTGACGTGGCCTACCACAACAACATCCATGCTGCAGACGTGGTCCAGTCCACACATGTCTTACTGTCCACACCTGCTCTGGAGGTAGTCACTCGCTCTAATTCATCCGAGAGAAAGAGCAGATACAAACTTCATCGTTATTAAATCAGAAAAATAAAACAATTAAATCACACACACATATTGACTGTCCCTGCCTTCTTGTGCTGTCCAAGGCCGTGTTTACTGATCTGGAGATCCTCGCCGCTCTGTTTGCCAGTGCCATCCATGATGTGGATCACCCTGGAGTTTCCAATCAGTTCCTCATCAACACCAGTGAGTTTGCATAGCTCCTCAGGGATTATGTGAACATGCGTGGGTGCTGAGTGTATTTAGCTATGTGGATGAGGTGCCCGTGTACATGAGTCTGTGTAGAATTGTGTTTCTGCATACATTTGTTTCCCATTCAGGTGGTTTACAGTGCTGTCTGTAAACAAAACTTTTTTTTTAATTTTGCTTTTTTGCCTTCAGACTCAGAGCTGGCCCTGATGTACAATGACTCGTCGGTGCTGGAGAATCACCACCTGGCTGTTGGCTTTAAGCTTCTGCAGGAAGACAACTGTGACATTTTTCAGAACCTCAGCAAAAAGCAGAGACAGTCGCTGCGCAAAATGGTCATTGATATGGTAAGACGCCTCGGTGGAAACCTTAAGATTGTAGATATACTTCTGTTTCTGCCTCAGTTCAGGAATTCCCTTCGCCTTATACATAGCAATGTAACAGTGTGTTTTCTTCAAATCGATTTTTTAAATTTAATTGGTTTACCTACAGGTGCTGGCCACAGATATGTCTAAACACATGAACCTACTGGCAGACCTGAAAACCATGGTGGAGACCAAGAAAGTCACCAGTCTAGGAGTCCTACTGCTGGACAACTACTCAGACCGCATACAGGTGAGAACCGTTTTGCCATTCTTTCATTGTTAGAGCCGCACTTTATATTAACAATGAATAAAATTACTAAGTGTAAAATGAAAAGTTTGCAGTTTCCCTCAGCACTGCAGTGCGTTTTAGCTTGTTTCAGTTCATTGTTTTGGGTTTTACAGCCCGCAGCTTTACTGTTTTGGTTCAGTTTCTCCGCTGTCATCAACCATGTTTCCAGCTGCAGCAGGCAGCTGTTTTCAGCATAAAAGCTCTAAAAACCCATAACCAGGAAATGGCTGAATAAAGACTCTCCAACTACCTCTGAATGGATAGAAATAGTTCAAGAAATTTATACAATGGAACGGCTGACTTTCTCTCTGAGACACTGCACTAAGAAATTTGAAAAATACTGGAAGAACTGGAAATCTTATTTGACTCTGAAATGATTTCTTTGCTGTATATTTAGTTTGTATTTATTTTACATGTATCCTTATTCAAAAAGCACCTAAAACAAACATTTTGAATCCAGGAAGCGCTACTACCCTAACTTTTTTATTTTTAATATGTGTATATGTATATATATATATATGTATATATGTATCTATTTTTTGGGGGGAACTTTGTTTTATTTCCTTATAATATCAAAATGGACTGCATGGACTATAAAGACCTCTATGATTTCGAAGGACAATCACAGACATAAAGGAACCTCGGACCTTGATACAGCAATGTAACCTATCTTCTTTTCACATTTTGTTTACACAATTTTCGCCTTAACCTAAGATGGCCCTGTCTGTTGTCCCTTGGTTTGTCAGTTCTGATTTTGTTTTTGTCAAAATAATAATAATAATAATAATAAAAAGCTCTAAAAACCCACTGTACACTACCTGCTTAGCACCAAACGGCTGACAAAGTTACAACTAGCTGGCGGACATTATTGTATTGGACATACATCAATCAAGTGGCCAGAAACGACTCCAAATCAATGCTAATGTTACTCCGTGTCTGCTGTATGTCTAAATAGGCAACTGTCTGCTAACTGTTTGCCACCACCACTACCAGCTTTTTCTGCAGTCCCAAAGTGAGCAAAAATCAATTAATGCTGCTTCAAGTTAAATACCTCATAGTATTAAGACTGCCTAGGTATCAATATGTTTCAGTTCAAGGTGGAACTAAATAACTAAAAAAGCTATAAAAAAAAGAAAAGGCAAAAAATGCCTTTTAAAAGGCATTGGATATTTATTACAAACTGTTCTTTTGTCACCACAGGTCCTTCAGAACATGGTGCACTGTGCAGACCTGAGCAACCCCACCAAGCCTCTTGAGCTGTACCGGCAGTGGACAGACCGCATCATGGTGGAGTTTTTCACCCAGGGGGACAGGGAGAGAGACAAGGGCATGGAGATCAGCCCCATGTGTGACAAACAAAATGCCTCAATAGAGAAGAACCAGGTACAGAATAATGAAATCTTCTGTAAATCATTATGTTTTGAAGTGTTGAAATGTATAGATACAAACCACTTCTTGCCTCTCTCTTTCAGGTGGGTTTCATTGACTACATTGTTCATCCTCTGTGGGAGACGTGGGCCGACCTGGTCCACCCAGATGCTCAGGAGATCCTGGACACACTGGAGGATAACAGAGAGTGGTACCAAAGCATGATCCCCCACAGCCCCTCACCCCACCCAGAGGGCCAGGAGGAGGGAGCTCTTGCTGGGGAAGCCTCAGCGCTCGGTGGGGGCGGTGGCTCCACTTCGGTCGACAAGTTCCAGTTTGAACTGACCTTGGAAGAAGAAGGAGAGTCTGATACAGAGAGTCCAGCTGAGGAAGAGGAGGGCTACGGCGGCAGCAGGGGGCCTGAACTCTCCAGAACTGATTCTGGCAGTGGATCAGATGCAGTGTCTGCTATGACTCACCTGCTCCCCAAAAAGCTCACTACTGATTCAGGCAGGACGTTTTCTTTAGACTCTGAGAAAGATATGGCAGAAGACAGAGAAACAGATGAGGAAGGCATCTCTGAGGTACCACGCTTCAGACTTGGCACATAGCACCAGTCAGAAGTTGTATTTCCATTGGCCTTTTTTGTTTATTTTTCTTGATTTTGGTGCCTCGTCCTCTGTCACTCCCCTTCTCCCACTCCAACCAAACACCACCACCTCTGGATTCCATGGACAGGGTGACAGCAAGCCTCGGGTACGGGAGTGCGGGTGGGTGTGGGGGGTGTTAAGAGAGTCTGCAGTTTTACACAGCAGTCACTTGCACTGGAGAGAGACAAATAGACTGAGTCACTGTTCCAGTAGAGGACAGGAAACCAAGTTTCTGACCAGTCCTTCATGTTCTGTGTCTTTCACTCGGATATACTGTGGATAAAGTCCTACAGAGACAATGAGAAGTTAGAAAAAACCTTCCCTTTTACCAGTCAACCCAAGGTCTACTACAACAAATGACAGAACTGTCTTCCTCTTTTGGAGTATTTGTGAAGAAAGTGAGGAAGGGATGAATGGACGTGAAAACGCGACAAAGTCTTGGAAGACATCTTGCCAAACTTGCAATTTACAGGGACAATGCTGTTTTGCCTGCCTTTTTAGTTTTTTTGTTGTTTGTTTATTCTGTTGTCGTTTATTTCAGTCCATACACAGTGAAATACGGTAAATGAAGACACAGTAAATAGCAGACATCAAAGCAGTGTAAGCAGAATAATGGTAGAAAGGAGCTATGCAGGATTTTATGCAGGAAACTTTAAATGTAGCAGACATTTTGAGTGACTCTATCATTATTATTGTATACGTTGGACTCCTTTCAGCTGGTGTTGCACAGCTCGTTTCATTGTGTTCAGCTGGCAGTTGTTTTGTAAGAATATGATTATGATGAAGTGGCTGGCAGTACATATTATTTTGAGATTTTCAGTTGTTTCATGCTTACTATTTCCATTTTTATAATCCCAAACTATGATATTGTCAGCGACAAAACTGAGCCAGGGTCATTGCAGTGTTATGCATTCAAGGAATGACATCCAAAGCAATGTGGACTGTGCACATGGCACCTCCCAGTGTTGACAAGTGGAACTGAAGCTCTGGCTGATTTGCAAGGTTTTGCATAGGCCTATATGGAGAATACATTCAAAACGTATTTAACTGTAGGGCTACCCGAAATATCAGTTATGTCTCAGTTTTGTTGCCGTTTTGATTATTTTTGTTGGATTTTTTTTATTTCAAGTCACTAATGTTTGTTTTTTTGGTTTTTTTTGCATTCTTAATATTTGGCACCAATTTTATCAGTTTGCCTTCAAGTTTAGCACTTTACAGTTTAGTTCATAGCCAGCCCTCATTGTGGTTTTTAAGGGCTTGAGCCAAAACATGAACACTTTGGAGGCTGCTGAATGCGAAACAGTTTGTCATTGGCTGTCAAGCAACCAGCACAGACATCACGCAAAAAACTAAACGCTACAGTACAGCTACAAATGCATTAAACTATCCATTCAGATCCATTTTCGCTACTACATAGTGTGTCAAACACAGCATCCACCTACTGAAATACCGTTTTTGGTAACATCCACTTGCATAAATGACTAGGTTGATCAGGGCGGTGTATGAGAAGGGTTGCAAAGATGGATGTTAGCATCATTGTGACTGTAAAAAATCCAGGAGGTTACCAAGAGACAGTTTGCCGTGCCAGAATGTTTTTCATCCTTTTTCTCTCATTGATCAATATTTCGCTCTTCACAGGGACATAGTCAATGACAAAACAAGTGCCAAGCAAGCATGACACAACCCGTACTGTAATTTCCATTTTGCCACTGGCTACTTTCCATCAGTGACTGATAAAGTTGGTTGATTGTAGCACCCTGTGTGCCAATCTGACCCCAGTGTCTCTGTTCCTTTTTTTCTAACTCTTGTTCAAACAGTAACTGAAACTGATATTGTCTTAAAACAGTGACGTGTTTTTTTGTTGTGTGTGTGTGTGTGTGAGAGAGCGAATGACTGGGTTGACTTTTTTGATGTATTTGCTAAGAAAAAACCAAAGCACTTTGTATGGTACTTTTACAGTTCTGCACTTCCAGTACAGTTGAACATGTACAACGTGACTGTTTCACTGTTTTTCTGTTGGCAAATGGCCTGGTGGTTGAGTTGAATTGCACGGGCTGGACCACTACAGCTCTTAAAGGTCGGATGTTGGTGGGATTGAAGTTGTTGTTTTTTTTGTTTTGTTTATAATTGACTGTACAAAAAAAAAGTGTTTTGTTGAAATGCATGACATTGGCAGGATTCAAAGAATATGAAGAGTATATAGAGTACTTACAAAACTTAGCCTGTGGAGAAACCTGTTTTATTTTATTACCATGAAACAGAGTAAATTACGTTTTAACGTTTAACGAGCTGAACGTTTTTTTTGACGCCTTATTTTAAAACTTGGGGTTTTTTTTCTGGTCATAGATGTGCTCACTGACATGCTGAAGTAAAACGTGTGCAATCCTTTCTGTAGCCATAAACAATACCAAACAGACCAACACTCAAGGATGCCTTCAACACTAAGGACTATTTAACAACAGCTTAACCAGCAAAACATGGGAAGATTCAGTCTGTCTCTCTGCATGTCACTAATTGTTTGATTTTGTACATTTTCCTCACAGTGCTTCATGTACAGTTTATTTATTATTTCTGTATTATCTGTCAGAAGCGATGGAACAGTAGACTTTATTTTAGTCTGAGGTTTAGTACTTATGTGTAGCTTGATGTGTGAGAAAGTCAAACAGGACAGATTTCAACTATTACTCACCTTTTTTTCCTTCTCATTTCATTTCTTTATGTCTGCAAATAACATTATACATAAGCAAAAATACTCACTTTCATGTTTTTCGTGGTATAAAAATAGTTGATTGACAGATTTCCGTCTGGGTTTTCTGAAACATCTCTCCTCTGCCGTCTTCCTCTGTTTCCACTGATTTGGTCAGATCACGTATTCATGAAGGATCTTGCAGTAAGTGTGCTGATCTGAGACTTCTTTGATTCATAGTGAAGATAATATAGTCATACAGCCTCAAGTCATCCTAGATCAGTATTTCTGTTCTTAGAGATTTTATGAATATGGGTCATGAACTAAGACTCTGCAGCTTTGACAATCCAAACTCTGCTGTTTAACTGCGGGTGTGTTCACCCTCTCTCCAACTAGAACTGTATGCCTTGCCAATAAAGGAAAAACTCTTCACTCTTTGATGACTTGTTCTCTGCTTTTATGAGGAAACGACATAATAAAACTCAAATAAAAAGTAGTAAAGAAGAAGAATCCTGTGTTTAAATAAGCATATATTTAAATCCAAATATAAATGGCATCCAATAGCAAGCAATAAAATCTGTTGTTTTGTTTTTCGTGATGAATAGAAATGTACTTATCACTGATATCAAGGAAGTATTGATCACAGTTATTACACACATTATAAATCTCTTAACTTTGTAATGGGCCAGTCATTACAAAGCCATACTATGAAGCCAATCATTGTTCAAACCCTCCTGATTTTATTTTTAAATCCTGGTTTCTAAAGACCAAATATGTCAGGCTGGATTTTGGAAGAATGGGTATAAAATATGCAAAAGGTACCATAAAAAATAGGGAGTCTTGTGGTTTGAGCATTTCACCAGTGTAAACATCTTATAGCTTCAATGAAGAGTAGGGACAAGATTATACACAATATAAACTATATGATACTGTCAGACAGTGTGGAATAAGGTAATAAGGTTTTTAATAACCTTAAAGCTGCTGAAGTAAATCAAATATAAAAAGGTAATACTGTAGCCTATATATGTTCAGGAATAGTAGACTATTTCCATTTTATGCTATTTTATACTTCTAGTCCACTACACCTTAGAGGAAAATCTTGCACTTTTTACCCCACTACATTTATTTGACGGCTGTAGTTATTATGTACTATGTACAGATTAAGGATTTTACATACAAAACACATAATGAGTTTATAAAATATAATCCACTGTTATAGATTAAAGTACCCAAAGAACATAAAATAGCTAAAATTATCTTCACCTACAACAACTACACCATTAACATTAAAATGCTGCTAACATGTTTATGCATCTGTTATAATGTTAATCCATTACTATAAATTAACACTCTGAAAGGAATCATTGAGTACCTTTACTTTTGATACTTGAAGTATATTTTACCGATGATACCTCTAAATCATTCTCAATGCGGGACTTTTACTTGTAATTGAATATTTGTTTTTCTCTGTGATATTACAACATTTACTTACTAGTACTACATATACTATTTAATCTATTTCTCGCCAATGATACTGAATTAAAACCTCTACATCGTTTATAGAATGTGTGGAGGCGGGGCTCTGCGCGAATGAGTAGACCCTCTTCTCTGATTGGTCAGCCGTCCTGCCAATCATCCTTACTCTCCGTGCCCGCTTATGCCGGGGCTGTCAATCAAGAGGCGCACGAGCTACTGCAGGTGCGAAGCTGGGCTCCGGGCTAGTCGCTGCTGCTGCGAAGCCGAGGATAAAACACTCATTTCACGGTAAACCCTGCGCCTATTTGTCGTAGCGGGCCCGTGTTAAGTCTAACATTTGCAACAGATAGCATGTGGGTTGTTTGTCGCTCGTCATATCCTGGATTTAGACTGTAAATTTAGTCGTAAATGAGGAAGAGTAACCTTCATTTGACATAGCTGGGATGCTTAGCTAGCTCCGACTGCCACTTTTAAATACTGGTAACGGTTTGCTCTGTTAGCATTAAAGGTAGCGTTGCTAGCCTAATTGCGTGCATTATAATCTGTATTGCTTTCATCTCTTTAACAATCGTTCGATCTTTATTCCGGGTGCTTAGTAATATATAACAAAACACGCGGTAGTGTATTTTCTAGGTTTCTCTCCAGCTTACGTGAACCAGACTGTCATTTTCAGGCAGCTACAAGCTAACGCCAGATAAGCCCCGCTATGGACAGGGGATGTGGTTTAGGCCGGTTAAATTGGGAGCATGTTGTGTTAAGAAGGAGTCGGAGGACATAGCAGCCATATGGTCATTCATAATTGGGTGGCTAGCGTAGCGCTCCACGGAGGTTCCCAGCCCTGGACGGGAAAGGATAGTCCGTTTAGCTGATGCTTAGTCCGCTGAGCCCCGGGACTTCCGTCCTCTTATCTTTCGTGGGGCGGAGGTGTGTATTCCTTGTCCGACAGGTATTATTAACATGAAGTGGAAACGCCGGTTGTGTTGACACAGCCTCTTGGCGAAACGGCTTCATAATTTTGTCCCCTGATAAAAGTTAGGAGACTGTTCGGGAAACATATGGAGTGTAACCTGACCTCAGACAGCAGACGATACTGACATTATTTAACCCCATCACGTGTTCAGTGGTTTTACACTAGCATATTAATTCAGATGGTTTTCCTCTTGTCTGTCTGAAGAATGATGTCCATCTATATCTCTGTTTTCTGAGCATTAGTCTCATGGTGTCCTTCACAGATGTGCCCCATAATGGTCTGTCTTGTTGTGATGTGTTTCGTGGATGCCAGGTATGAGTTTGGAGGAGAGCAAACCAACCAGAAATAGTTGAACAGTAAATGAGTACATCTGACAGCTGCCAGGCCCTCTTGATACATGCTGTCTGTTTCGAAAAAGATGTGAAAACATCTGTTCAAAACATTTGATCTTCTTCAGTACATTAGTGAAACTCTACTCCATAGTTTGTAATTTAGTGTTCTTTCCTCTGGCTTGTTTTACACATTTTAACCTCTGACATAATGCTAGAGTTGTTGTATCATGTTATTTTAATTAAAACTTAAGGACTTTTTGTCATTTTGTCTCTATGCGTTTAATATATCGGTGGTTCAGAGGTGTTGACATTACTGTAAAGCTCAAGCAAAGGATAACTGAATCTGCTGTGTCAGTCTAAAAGTAGCTTCAGAGGATGTCTCTAGGTGATATCAGAGGTTTGATCTTGCTTATCTCGGTGTCACTAGTTTCCCTTCTGAAAGGCTTTTGCGTTTCTTGACTGTGCTTACAACGTGGTTTGTAAATGAACTGATCTTTAAAAATGTTTACCATCTATCAACCAATTGAAACAAATTCAGTATGAATGATACAAAATTATGCAAACTAATTGACAGAGTGTGTTAATCTGTCACATGTCCTAAACCAGAACACTGATATTTTATAAAATGGTAAAGAGGCAGGAATTTACAATTTTCTTGTTGATTTTTACCATTTATCTGCACCAAACATAAAATGTTTCAGCCAGTGGCAGAGGAATTGTGTATGACACAATCTGTCATGAATGCACAATCTGATGGAATCAAATACAACAGCTCTTCCTTTGTGCATTTATATAATGTTTAGTTTTTGCAGACACTGTCAGAGAGGCTTTGTTTCAACACTGATTATTCAAGCTATTTCCTTGTGACTGATTTAATATGTGATCTCAATCCTTGCATAGATGGCGTCTGCAAATGCCACATACGGACAGAAGGAGTCTTCGGACCAGAACTTTGATTACATGTTTAAAATCCTCATCATTGGCAACAGCAGCGTAGGAAAGACTTCCTTCCTTTTCCGCTATGCAGACGACTCGTTCACGCCAGCCTTTGTCAGCACAGTGGGCATCGACTTCAAGGTCAAGACCATCTACAGGAACGACAAGAGGATAAAGCTGCAGATCTGGGTGAGGAAGTGAACACATACATGCATGCACGCAGATGTGGTAGGGTTGTCAGCTGCAGATTGTCTAGTGGCTCCCAGAGCAGGTTGAGGGGGTGAGGGTGAAAAGAAAAATTGTTTTGGGAGAGCCAGTGAATCACAATCACTGCCAGGATTGCTTGTCAGTATCTCACACTTTACTCTGAACTCCTTAAGAAAATTCACCTTGCTTTGCTTATTGCTGCCTTTTGTTTTATCAGTGTTCTGCATTCAGCACCGCTGTCCTGAACTGTGTTATCTAGAGTCAGGTACCACTGAAGAAGTGAGGCTGTAACAGGTGGAGAAGTCTGACGTCACACTTTATTTTACATTACATAATTACTACAGATGTCGCTATCTGTGTTTTCTCTGTATCTGGTATTTATATTTCTCCCCATGATACAGCGACGCAGGGCACACTCAGTGTGAAATAGGCTTACAGTATAATTAGAAAAACAGTTACGATGTGTCTGCAAAAAATAGATTTGATTACTCAGAATTAAGGCGAGTTCCTTACTACCTGCAGATCTTCTTTAATAAGAATGCCTGTTTGTCATGTTCACCCCTGACAGCACATCTGTCACATCTGGGACTGAAGCGGTCTCCATTATCATCTATCTCTAATGATTACCAGCTGTTGAACTGGCCTCTCCAGTCCCCAGAATCATCTGCTGTGTAATGGCAATACCCTTCTAGTGTACTTAACATGAGCCATAAAGCCTGACCCTTGGACCAATTGCTTATTACATGGGACACCAGAGGAATACCTAATGGCCATGGGAGTTTGGCTGAATGTTAAACCTCTGCAATCACCAGGAGGCACATGCACATACATAAGTGACAATGATCTGCACAGAAACACAAGAAAAATACCAGCGCACTGCTGTCTCATTCCCACTGCTCATTTAATCCTACAAGGACGTGACAATGGTTAGACCACACCCTGAGGAAGGTGGAAACTTTGTCATGTCCATGAGACCATGAGTGTGCTGGGTTTTTTTCCAAGTATGTTTTCATCTTAATCTTAAACCTATCATGCTTTGACAATAAAAAATACTCAAAAATAATTCTCAGTTAAAAGCGATTGTGTTTGTGTGTATTTGTGTAGGACACTGCTGGCCAGGAGCGCTACAGGACGATCACCACAGCTTACTACAGGGGAGCCATGGGCTTCATCCTCATGTATGACATCACCAACGAGGAGTCCTTCAACGCCGTTCAAGACTGGTGAGGGACACCTGAGTATGCATGTCTGTGTGTATGAATCTTATTTCAGCTTTCCTGTAGTTTGCGACTACAATGCTGGGACTAGACACATAGTGGACGGGGCAACCACACGAGTAGTCAGGGTCTTCGGTTTAATCCAGTTATCTAGCACTTTTTGGCAAGTAAAAAAGACAGATTGAAGCACTAATAATGTCCGTTTATGTCATCCTTTTGCTTTGTCAGACTGCATGTTTGCACAACAACTGTAACTTGAAACAGAAAGTAAGCAGAATAGATGTTTATTTGAGATAGTTTAGGTTTCAATTTCAACATTCACCTTTGTTTTATTATCCACATTTAGATAATTATGTTAAACTTGACTTATTAGAAACCTGTCTGGTTGCTTACAGTATTTACTCTTGTGAGACTATTACTAGTGGCTTGCCATTTTGCCATATCTCAAAATGAAATTGGTGATTAAAGTGTAATTTTAACCAATAGGAATGATGGTGGCAAAACAGACGAATACACGAGTACTGAGCCACCTTCCTCTGTCAGGAAGCAGCTTTAGCATCTAAGAAATAAAAGGTGCTGGTGAGATTCAGTCAGTCGATGTAGCTGAATGCCCTGTACTGTATCTGCTAACAGGTCGACCCAGATCAAGACATACTCATGGGACAATGCCCAGGTCCTCTTGGTGGGGAACAAGTGTGATATGGAGGATGAGCGAGTGGTGGCTGCAGAGAGGGGCCGGCAGCTGTCAGAACAGCTGGGTAAGTCAGCTGGTCAGAGTAAAAATGAGATGTCTCTTGTTTTTCCACTATTAGTGTTTATCTTCCTCTCCTGGGAGCATTAGTGAAAATTATATGTAATCATGAACCATAAAGTTGCTTCAAAGAGAGGGTGATTATGTGTAAATTATGCATCTAAAAATTTGTAAAATTCATAATTTTTGGGTTATGTTCGGACGGTCAGATTTTGATTCAACTCTGTGTTTGTTTCTTTTTAATGCGCTTTTCATAGTTGGCTTGGACTTTCCATCTTGCCACATCACATCATTTCACCATGTTTGAAACTGATGTTACAACATTTAACGCTGAAGTAACTGTAAATCAAAGGCAGCTCTGCCAATGAGCCATCCTACCCTGAGTCTGAACTAGGACCATGTGTTAGTTTTAACAGAGGTCTGATAATCAGCACTTCAGTCTTCATAAGGAAACTTGCAGAGGCACAAAGAGCCCGGTAGCTGCTCTTTTAGACAAGCTTGGTGTTATTTTCTGTTCTTCCTGTTGAAACATGAAACATCAAAGACGTTTAGGGAGTGATTGGAGCGGTCAGACTGAGTCATAGAATCATTTTTAATTTGACTGTAATTAGACTTAATTTCAAACCACCTATGAAAGAGGTTTAAGTATGATCTGAAAAGGCAGATTTAGTTGTTTTCAAGACTTATGAAGAGATTTAATTTAGAAATACTTACACAAATCTGATATGGAGGGAAAGATTAATGAGTAATAAGTGTACCCATAGCCTCTTTCTGCCTCTGCCCCCCTCCTGACAGGTTTTGAGTACTTTGAAGCGAGCGCTAAAGATAACATTAACGTGAAGCAGACCTTCGAGCGGCTGGTGGACATCATCTGTGAGAGGATGACAGAGAGTCTGGACAACAACGACCCGACTGTCACCGGCGCTAAACAGGGGCCACAGCTCAACGAGCAGCCTCAGAGGTCCCATCAGGATTGTGCTTGCTAAACATGACTACACACACGCTGTCTGCTGTCCTAAAATTCACACACCTTTTTTCATTTTGTCTCTCACTTTCTTTTTCTTCTTCTCATGTGCACATACACAAATACACTGCCATACGGAGACACACAACCTGGCTGCTTAGATTCTCCACCCGTGTCACTACACCAAGAGCTCCGTCCACATGAGCCGGCTCTCCCCAAAGATTTGGCGTTTTCAGAAATATCACCTTAAAGTTTTTGTTCATTTCAGTAAAACAGATTATGTGATAGTGCTAACTTAATCAGAGGGGTAAAGAACATTTAACAGAGGAGCAATCCCAAGTTGTCTTTCTTTCTTACTTGTACACACGTATATACACACACACACACACACTACTGTATCTTAACAGAATTATAAAAGGCCAGTAAAGGCTAAGACTCCATCATTCCTTATTGACGTGTCTGCAATTGGGTTTTACTCTAAACGGCTGTGAAGGAGGGATCCTCCAACCCCAGCTCCCACTCAGCATTAATCCCTCTAACCTAAATGGGTACAATCATTTGCAATTGTTTCACTTCTAGTCCCATTGAAAACATGTGTTTGTTGCTGTGAAATTATGTTTTTGAGCTGGTTGGGTGTGGTTTTGAGCATGTGAAATCACAGCTCCTTCCCAGTGTTGTGATTGAGTTTCTGCAGATAATTACGGTCCAAGTTTAACATCCAAAGGTGGGGTCATTTGAAAGTTTGTTTTTCTTTTAATTTTAGGAATGAACGTAAGAATAGCAAAAGTCAAGCATATCAGTTTGCTAGTCAAGTAATCATTATTATTATTCATTTTTGGCCCCTTCTCAGATTTTTTAAAAATTTCTTTTAGTGAAATTGGATGCCAATGCCAGTCGCTTGGTGGGCCAGTCTCAGGAGCTGCATAGCCTCTGGAAGTTGCTCGATTTTAGATTCTTAGTTATTTTGTTTGTTTGTTTGTTTTGTACTTTTTTTGTACTATTTTGTAAGACATACGACAGAATTAAAGGACAAGGGATGTCTTTCATCTCATGAAGAAGAGTGTATAAATGTTTAAAAGTCAATAGATACGCATTTTAAAATGCATATATAATATATATACATATATAATTAACATATTATACAATAATAATGATTTAGGATATTGGATTCCCACCTGTGCTTTAGTGAGAGGTGCATGTTGATGTTTTTAATCGATTCTGGTTGACTGGATGGTTATTTGTATGAGCTGAATTTAAAACCCGCCCGTCCTACAGGTTCAGTACTTGGAGGTACCAAATGCAGCCAAAGGTTTCATTTGTGAAGCCCATGGCCCCTTCTCATTGTATTAACTTCCATTCACTGCATACAATGTGCAACATGCACTCACTAGAAAGACATGCGATTCAGTGTGAGCACTGGTATACCACAGAGCTGCCATCTTCATCAACTTCCAGATAGTCTCTTTATGTCACGGTAGATGATATTTTCACCTTTACTTTTGCGGGGAACATGATGTTTTTAAGCATGTTAAATGTCGAATTGTGAGTTTTATTTCTCTCTCTGATGCTAAGGTTAGGGACTTGTCTGCTTGTGCATACAGTACAAAACCTTCTGTATGTCATGCATTCACAGACGAGCCGAGGCATGCGAAAATATTTTCAACACCTAAGTTATTTCAAAATGTAACTTATTTATTTTTTATTACTTGTAACTTTATTTATTTTTGAGATAATGTTCTTCCTAGATTACGCATTGCAATCTGCACTCTACACTTTTAAAGAGATGTTCAATAGTATTCAATTGCTTGAACTGTCCCAGCTTTCAAATGAAGATGTATTTGTGTTTACAGTGAATATAAAGCTTAAGAGGCTTCCTCAAGAGGAAAGTTAAACATTCCAGTGTAATAATCTCTTATCATGTCGGCGCAGCTTTGCTGGGAAGTTTGTTTGTCTTTTGATATCGGTTATGTAACTTTTAAGACTTGGTAGGGTAAAAGCAGACTGTTCTCCCGGAGCAATAGCAGTTCTTTCTCTCCACACCCAACATATCAGCAACATATAACCCTGCTGAAGGTTTGTGATACACGTACTGTACGTGGGTGTGTAAATGTAGTTTGTATAAAGGCAGTCTTAATAATTGTCCTTTCCAAAGAAATCTCGACAATACATTTAGAGCCAGAAAGATTGCTTGTTCTTGCCAACATTTATTAGACTTGCACTAACAAATTAGTCTGGTAGCGTTTTCCTACTCTGTGCAGTAGCTTCAAAAAGGGAAACATGTTTGGGAAGTAAACTGAATACTCTGAACACTTCATTAAAGTAGTGATTCTTTCTGCATTGGTTCACTTTTGACTTGATTTTTGTTACTTTATTTATTGTGTTTTGCTACAGCTGTAAACTTGCTGGTGACTTAGGAACACGTATTGATCGTGTTCAACTCTCCTCCTCTTGCTCCGTCCCTGTCATAAATAACCCTTGTAAATAGGAATTTTCTGCCCGTCGGGTATTAGTTGTGTGAATTGTGCTGTAATTCTGTAATGCCAGATTTGCTAAAATGAGGAATCAATAAACAAATTCTAAAAGCTGGAGTGTGGTGTTGGTTTGACAATTATTCCCAGTGATTTACAAGAAGTGTACATGTGATGTTTCAGCAATGGTTCAAAGTATGTTTTATTGTGCCCAGCAGAGGGCATAATACTGCAATAATGTCTTGTGTTTTCTACCGTCAGAGTTGTTTGACCATCTATGGTTTGGTTCAGCTTCTCTACTGCACTTAACACCCACAGTGTCAGCTGTATAAGAGGAGATAAATGTAAAGGTAAGAATTTATATATTATTCTCACAAATGTTCAGTCTTGACTATAATAAAGCAAGCAGAGCCTCTCGTCTCAGTAAGAAACAAAACACATGGGCTTTAGTAATGTAGTGAATTTAATAAATGTCAGGTAGTCCATTACACATGGATACATAGGGTTTCTCAGCACGTACACATACATTCATAGAAGTGGCGTCTGAAGATCTACACAGCAGCCACCACAATGAAAAATACAATGGTTACTCTACACAAAAGCGACAAGACATGCAGTGTTCATTTTTCCAATAAAAATAAAGGAACAAGAAGTAAGACCATATGTAAAATAAGAAATGTTTCAGTAAATAAAATATATATTTGTCATTGCTAAGTGCTTGTAAACAAGTAAGGCATTATATTACACGGTGGATGACAGCACTTGGTGACACCCTGGTGTTTGGTTGCACTCTGGTTGAGATTGTCCAGCTTACACACAGATAAATGCTATCCTACACCAGTCCACTGGATAGCAGTTTGCTACATGGCTCCCCCCCAAAAAAACAAAAAAAATTAGGGCAACAAAATAAGTCTGTTTGCTGCACAACACTGCCAGATTTTCATCAATCAGGAGAGGCTGCAGCCCTCTACCTGCTGCTGGTTAACTGGTCATTTTCCAGTACACTTGCAGCTCTCATCGAGGCCTGTTCATCTCTACACAGCAGTGCAGATGTCTGTTCCTCAGTTACAGGCTTTATCTGGAGGGTGCATTTACAATGGCCTCATATCAAGTCTTTGACAAGGATTCAAGGTTACAAAAGGCAAATGTTCCTCATAATATAGGCCTGTATCCTCAGAGCATTTTTAGAACTGTAAAAACAAACATCCATGAAGAGCACCATTACAGGGATTTAGTAAGCCTGGACCTGGTTTGGCAAAAGCTGGCATCCACTGCTGACATGGTTCATCACCTTCTGTTTTAGCTGGGCCACTTGCTCCCTGAGGACGCTGGCTGTGGAGGCCAGCTCGGTATTCTGCGTTTTCAGGTTCTTGACCTTGTCCTCCAGCCGAGAGATCCTCTCCAGTTTTCTTTTGCGGCATTTGGAGGCGGCTATCCTGTTCCGCAGCTTTTTCCTCTCCGCCTTGATGCGCTCCTGGTTGTCCATGTCAATGGGAGACAGAGGGGGGCTGTCCCCGAAGCTCTGCATGTCTGGTACCGTCTGAGGCTCGTCCTTCACCAAACCGGCAGACTGGAGGCGTGACAGAGCGGCGGCAGCGGCCGCCTGTTGCTGCGCGCTGGCCAGATGAGACGGAGGCGGCGGGAAGGGGATGGTGTCCGTGGAGTAGTTGATGGAGGTGGCTCCGAGCGGACTGGCCGCATAGCCGTTCAAAGTAGTGTATACAGGGAGGTCTGATGCCTGAAGCCCGGCGGACCCGACTGCGTTGGATGATCCGAGTAGCTCCAGTCTATCCACGGAGACGCACCCCGCCTCGTTCAGCTGATTCTGCTTGTGAAGATCCTCCAGTGCCTTGACGAAACCTTCCGCGAACTCCTGCTCGTCACTGGCTGACTTCGGGTAGAGGAACTGGGAGGCCGGGTTGGCGGTGGTGACCAGACCGTTTGACTGGATAATAAGGCGCTCTAGGTCCGGGGAGGTTAGTTTCAAGAGTCCCAAGTCTGGGGAGTTGAGAAGTCCGTCTGTGTCCCGGAGTGGGTTTGATTTAAGCTCGGAGTTCTGGTCGTCCAGGTTCAGATTAATGTCCTTCTTCATCATCGTGCTCTGGCAATAGATGCTGGAGACCCTCGGAGTATTCACCACGGTGCCTGGGTAGAGGGTTGTTTCCATTCTACACCCTCACATGAGGGAGTGTTGAGCGTTACGCATTAGGCTAACGATTGTTGAACGGTCAAATCCAAACATGAGGAAATCAGCTGATCCTTGTTTCTATGTGTTCCTGTTTCCTTATCCCCTTCTTGTGTACCAGTCGCTCTATCAGTCGACCACTTGAGCTGTTGTGCCTGAGGGGCTCTGGTGTGTCTCTCCTGCGCGCGGACGATATTGTCTTTTCCCGATGGCACGACTGCTATGCGCAGCGCCAGACCTCGCTCGCTTTCTAGCCCTAAAAATTCCATTATGTCACTCCAGAGCGCGCAGATTGGCCCAAAATGACGTTGGTTTCCGGTTCAATTTGAATAAGGGGCCGAGCCGGTCTTTATCGCCATGGAGACTTTAGGTAAACTACAAACAGTGCAATGCATTGTGGTTTGATGTCATAACATAAAAAAGCTCAGGGTCGCCAAAAGAGAGCAGAGACTGGGCGGGGAAGGTGTAAGAGGCGAGGGCCAAGGAAAGGAAGAACAGAGGAGCAGGCCTTACAGAAAATATTCCTTCAGCTCAGGCGGAGGCACAGATTTGGTTCTATAAAAGTATTAACATACAAGTTACAGTGTAATCTTGTACTATTCCATGAAATGAGACTATAGGATCCTTGTAATTCGCAAACTGGAATAGAATAAATATAATCGAATAGAATAGGGGAAAAATAGAAAAAAATCCTAATTTGGTCTAAAAGTATGCATTCAAGTTCAAACTGAATTCAAATTTAATGCCAATGCCTATAACACTAGCACTAGTTCCAGCTCTTTAAGGATCAATGGTCACATTCAACCCTCACACCAGACCAAGAGAGAGACCTGAAATGAGATGTTACAGCGGCTCAAAGTGTTCTGAAAGTGTTTCTGGGAAAACTGAGCATGAACTAGAAAAGAGAAGGAAACAGTGACAGTCGAATGAGGAAACCATGTGCTTTCTGTGATTGAAAGTAGCATGTGGAAAGGTTAACGTTCTGACTATTGGCTGCGGAAATACAAACACACTCTGTTTTCATGGTTTTAATGGCTGTGGCTGGTGTATCTGGAGCTGTCCTCAGCCTCTTTATGGATACAATTTCTTCCAAAATAGGTGCACATTTTTAGTAATCATAACAATGAAACACAAGGCTAACATATTTATTCATTTTAACATAATGAAGAAATAAATGAATATAATTAATATTAATATTCGTGCAGTAGTCTATGAAGGATAGATGCCCTTAAATTCAAGAACATCCATATAAAAGTGTATACCTCCTATTTAAATGTCTGATAGAATAGAATAGAAAATAGAAAAGACAATATGGAACAGAAGGGATAGAACAGAACAGAATAGAGCATTATAGAATAGAAAGTAAGTATACAGTAGGCTATATAAGGCATTGAGTCTGGTCCTGTGGTGGAAACTACAGTAGAACATTGTTATTCCGCCCATACACTGTGAGGACGTCAGCAGACTGTCTGCATCAGCACCACGGAGCAGAGTGGGCATCATTAGTTTCCATGGCAACACTGACATAGCAAGTGACGCAGGCGAGACAGATAAAGAGACAAAGGTGAATGGGTTGAGGGAGGAGAGGAGGCTGTTAGCGACTGCAGTGTAGGTGGTCGGTGGAGGTGTTATTGTGGCTGTGTGTGTCTGTGATTCTGTAACCGAACCGAACCGCACTAGCATGAATGAGAGAAAGGTTCTTTCAAGATAAAAGAAATCTCCACCCTATGGAGAGCATATTATCTTCACTATGCCAGTTTGGAGCCACATAGGGTGCAGTGTCCAGAATGTGTGAGTCATTTCGCAACCCAAGGGTGTGGACCGCAGAGTGCACCGAGAATGAAAAAGAGCTGTTCCTGTAAGGCGATATTAGATTAGCTCTGCCTTCATGACAACAAACTGGGGGGGGGGGGGGGGGATAGGCTTGTCCTCTAAACTCAGGTAATGGAGTGTGTCAGAGGTTGTGTGAGATACAATTTCTCCTCCCACAGCCAGAGAAGTGTCCTTTGACTTTAACTCTCTTGGGAAAAGCTAACTGGGCACGCATGTTCAGCAACGCCCTGTTTCACACTCACGCTGTTACAGTGCATACATTCACACCTGGGAGCTGCCCAGTAAAACCACTGAGCAGCTCCACTGGGGCAGCTGGTTGGGGGTTAAATGTTCATTCATGGGCTGTCTCAAACAGTTGTTATTGATGGAGGAGGGAGGTTTTTAAAAAAATTTTTTATTCACATTAGCTGGCCACTCACGGGACGGCTTTCCTAGCCTTTAATCTGTGAATGCAGTGCAGATGCTTGGTTTTCAGTTTCAGCACACACGTGGCTTTAATTACATTCTGTTTCATTAAAATACATTAAAAGGATCAGTTATCATTCTCTCCTGTCTGCTTTCCAAAACTGTCTTGTGGTGCAAGGGGAAGATATACAAATTCATGAGTCTTCTTTTGTCCACCCCCCCTTATTAGTGTTGATTTAAAATGCATTATTATAGGATGAACTGCTGTGGATGGGTGCATTCCCAAACAGTAGATGGCAGTATGACCTATCCAGATTAAGTATGTCATTTCCTCTCAGCTCTGAGCCAGAAGAAGACAGCAGCAAGCGTAGACAATCCTGGGATTCTTGTTTGTGATATTTGATCCCCTTTATTATTAATCTATGACAAATCCTGTCATAACAACTGCGGATGATGGCCAATAAGAAGAAAGTAATAGTAACAGGTGAGAGGGTTTGATTGGTCAGAGGGCTGGAGAGAGACAAATGTGCCTTAAATGATTTCTTCATTGTCACCACAGTGCTGTCACAGCTCATAGAGTTTTCTACTTGTGAATGAGCCGCACAGTTGATCTGGTTAAAATTATTGAATGGTTGTTTTTATATTCTAAATATGTAATGACACTGCTTTCAAAAATAATGTTCTGCAGAGAATAATGTTGCTGTCAGGAGAGGAGGGTTTAGTCTGCTGCTGGTTTAGATAAGGAAATGGATATGCATAAGGAGAAGACTGAATGATGCTAAATTCCTTTTTTTTGTAACACAAAACTCCTTAATTGCTCAACTGCGAGAAGGAAATCCTTCTGCGTCTACTGTGTATCACATGCTACTATAGAATTAATGTTTAACTTGATGCGACCTTTGGACTCTGAATTAAGAGTCCTTTTTTACATCCACCCTTATCACTTCTCTCCATGACAGATAAGCATCCTCGCTGACTTTTTTATTTACTTTGCTGCAGTGACGAATCCCAACTGATAATTTCAGACACTCTTTTCTCTGCAGGTTTTGAGCCTTTTGGGGAGCATGCAGTGAACTCCAGCTGGGTGGCAGTACAGGTAATCAGTAATCGGGTTGTCCATATTTAACAAAGGTGCCAGTTAGGGACTTTGGTTTAAGGTGTTTTGGTGTTTACCTAAATATGGCTTTTAAATAGGAAATTGCATTTCATAAGTTGCATTTTAAGTTGATTTATGCACTTAAAGAGGATTTTTTTGTGGGGAGTTTTTCCTCTCCTGATTAAGTGGTTGTCATTTAATTCCATTGTTTATTGTGTAAAGTCCTCTAAAACTGCAATTAAGGTCTTTATATATATGTGTGTGTTCTGTGCTCGCAGGAACTGGAGCGCTTGGGGCTGGGTGAAGCGGTAGACCTTCATGTGTGTGAGGTGCCTGTTGAATACAAGGCTGTTCAGAGCCTTCTGCCATCTCTGTGGAAAGAGCACCAGCCACAGGTATTAAAGAAAATGCACAATACATAAAAACACATATTTCCATCATACTGTACATGGAATGTTGCTAATGTGACTAACCTATGTCTTTTGGGGTCCTGCGAGCAGTTAGTGGTCCATGTCGGTGTTTCCGGGTTAGCTACCACTGTCACTCTGGAGCAGTGCGGCCACAACAAGGGTTACAAACGCCTGGACAACAGCAGCTTCTGCCCAGCTTCCCAGTGTTGCATGGAGAAGGGCCCCAACTGCATACGCTCAGTCCTGGACATGGACACAGTCTGCAAAAGGGTCAATGACTCTGACCTCGGGGTCGCTCTTTCTGTATCTAAGGATGCTGGAAGGTGAGTGATGTTTACACATGCAGGAAAATTCACACATGCACGCACACACTATAGGAGAAGCACAGGTGTAACTAATATCATTGACGATGGTTCTGTTCTATTTAAATGAGGCAGCATGCACAATACCAGGACCCTGAAACTGAAGCAGCTAAATGGAATTCAGCCATCATTCATTTTATTATTTACACCTGGGCTTTTCCTGCTGTGACATGTCGAAATGTCTTCTATGTAAAACAGCTATTCGGTCTCAACCTAAAACTGTGTCTTGACTTGTTTTTAGAGCTCTATTTTATAATGAAATACAGAAAGAAAATACAATAAATAAGATGTAAATAGTAAAAGTCTGTTAATGTTTAGCTTTGAGAAATCACATGATCAGAAAAAACAGTCATGTGATGTTGCCATTGTTATTCTGTATACAGGAATATATATGATTATAATGCCGTAAATGACAACGTGATTCCCCACAGTCAGCCAACTAAACATCACACATCTTCTATTTTCATGCCTGTTCTGAATAAGGTTTGGTCTGACACGGACAAAATATATAGAGCACTGTTTATTTTATATTAAAGATGCAATATGTGTGTTGGATTGGTCTGTTTTGGTTTGTGGAATTTGGATTAAGTAACATTTCATAATCATTATTACATAAATATCCATGCCTACACGTACTAGTAGACAAAATATTTCTCTTTTTTACACTGAATAATTGCATATGTGCATAATAATTAAGATTAAGTTATGACTAAACTCACTCAGCCAGGGGCACCTACTATTTTGCAAAGTGTAAATGTGATAATACAAAAGTTACATAATGTAACATCAATCCTCTGGCCCCCTGGCAGGTACCTGTGTGACTACACCTACTACACCTCTCTGCACCTGGGGCAGGGTCGCGCTGCCTTCATCCACGTGCCTCCTCTGGGAAAAACCTACAGCAGCCGGGACCTGGGCAGAGCTCTTCAGGCCACCGTACAGGAGATGCTGAAACTGCTGGAACTGGATCACAAACACAACGAGCACTGCGATCACAAGCATCAACACCAGCAATGACCACTGATGACTGACTCACAACCTGAGGAGACCCGTGGAATAAAGTGACCAAAATGGGCCGCTGGCTTTACTACGAGGTTTAATCAATGCGTCTCCTGAGGCAAGTGAAATAATAATTGATTTAGTTGTGTGGCTAAAAAAATCAAAAACCTGTGACTAATAGTGATGACTTGAGACAGTCAACCATTAGCTCCAGAAATTAATGGAATGAATTTTACATTTGTTGTCAAAAACAGGAACTCATGTCTGAATTTGGTGCTTTTAACTATAATATCAGGTCCAATCGTAAGCCATGTGTTGTATCTTAAAAATATGCTGTTTATATCTTAAAAATAAACAGCATCTGTTTATTGTATACCTGGTCTGGGTCTTTGCATGTGTGGGTGTGAATGTGTGCAGGGCTAGTGTCTTTCTACAATTCTGCCTCTGATCTTCCATAAGACTGTGAAAATTGATGTCAACACAACAACTACTATGGACATATTATATCATTGTGACATGTGAGAAGGGGGATTTATGCGACTATATTAACACAGAATCAGTAGTACTAACAAGATAGTAGCTGAAACTACAAGTTACATGTGGTGACACACTGTGGGAACTTTTACGGTTACGCTAACTTTTTAAGCCACATCCTTCCCCTGCCACCTGTGAGTCAGTCCTCTCACTGTTTTGAAGCATTTCAGTCTCCCAAGTCCTCTTGGTATGATTTGGTTGTTGTCTTGGAGTTATGCTGTCATTCCCTTGTGTTGCTTGTATTTGCACCGGAGAAATGTGATGACGGGAACCTGAATGAATTTTAAAGATTCACACAATAATGATGTGTTTATCTCAGGGAACATATTGTACATGCAATAAATATTAAGTAATGCGATTAATTGAATGTGTCTGTTGTGTTTCTTTGTTTCATTTGTGCCCCAGGACTGCATACAGCAAATTAAGCAAGGTCCTCCTTTATGGGGGACACACAAGAGCATTTTTTTTTTTACTATACAATACTACATCATATAAAAATGACATGAAAATATATGTTATAGAACACAGAAATGTAGTCTGAACAACTTTGTATACTTACAACATTTCTTTCAGACACTGTTTTTGTTTTAACTCTCAAAAACTAAAAGTTATTACTTATAATGGGCTAATAAGATTTATGACTATGCCCTCTAGGCAACAATAAAATTAGACCTATCATCCTAAAAGACACTTCTTTCACCTTTTTAGTGTTCATATCTGAAATATACAAGCAAATGTTATTTGACTGTATGTGTTATGCAGAGAACCACACCCATGAAATGTCATCAACCGAAGAAAAAATTCTTACAAGCCAGCTTTTATCCTGCCAAAGCATTTTATGATGTGTGATCACAGAGCGACTTAGATGGTAAACACTGTGTACTTTGAGACTCAAAAGTTTGAAATGCTGGTATCGCCCTTGTAAGTTATTATAGTAATTCTGGTTTCTTGGCACCTGAAAACTAAAGTCAAGGCCCAGTAGATGAATAAAGACTTGTATGTGACCACTGTCAAGATATACCTGAAAAGGCAAGGCTGGGCAAGGCAAAAATATTCAAAGATTGAGGTGGTTTCAGAAAGATTAAGATGGGAAGACCGATAATTTCCTAACACATTGAGAATCTTTCTGCAGTGAGATGTGAAACATAACCTGCTCAAGAAACAACCCACTGCTTTGTCATGTGTAGAGTTCCAATTCATTCTTTAATACGTTATTTACTTTCAGATTCCTCTGGTGCAGCGTGAGTTACGGTAACACTGGGTGTAGTACATAATGGTTCGACAGACCTGCTGAACTTGTTCTGACCTGACAGATGTGTACAGGACAGAGAGAAAAGAACATGATGTTAGTAAAGTTTGCTTGAACTCACAATATCAAGGACTGTATTTATCTAATGTCTCAAAGAAGGAAATTGGTCATAAATGGTCAGAAATTCTCAGACTGATATTTACTCCTACTCTTTGGCACAGGAGTAAAACCAGTTTGTCACTTCTCCTAACCTAGGAAAGTACCAGGATTTTGGAGAGCCTCAAAGCTGTCCTAACCTGTTAGGATTTCAGAGCGGATGGGAAATGAGGACAATGTTCTACTTGTGGACAAAACTTTTAATTTTAAATAACAATGTTCCTCAAAGTTACTGATCTAAAAACCAGCCAATGTTGTCACATGTTGAATCTAAAGGATTATCTGCTTCTTATAAATAAATAATTTTAATAAAACATAAGGTTAAGAATGGTTCAAGGGGTTCAGACCTGGACATGGGTATAATGTATAGCAGATACCTATTGTTTAATAGATGTTGTTGGGCTTTTTCAGGGAGCACCGGCCTACAGTATAAGGGATTATTTTAATGCCATGATCACTAATGCCCAGGCTGCCTAAAACCCATACAGCCATTTTAAGGTGCATATTTACACTGATTTTTCCCACTTAAAGGTACAAAGAGAAAATTAATACTGTCCATCTTAATCTTGATCTCTGCTATTTCTTTTATTGCTTTGTTATGTAGTAGGCCTATGTGTTAACACACAGTGGCATGATTTATTGGTGGGTGTGTACTGGATTATCTTATTATGTTTTGTATTACTTTTTAGCGTGCCTTTTTTAACATCTGGGCACGGACAACAGATGAAAATTAACCTTCTAGTCTAACTCTGGATCATTTAGTTTTTGTTTTTTTCTGTTAATCAGGGAGCATTGTCGCTGTCAAATAAACTCAAAATCAAATAAAAGAAAATGAAAATATCAAAAAAGCTGTATATACCCGTCACATCTCTTTGACTCAGCTCCCACATCTGTTGCACCTTCATTTCTTAATGGTTCGACAAATTAAAGGACAGCATTTGAGTTATCCTTTAAGATTTTACCTAGTTGCATAATGAACCTCTTATGGACTTTTATGACCATATCAATTATCCCCAATTGAATTCTGTTCACACACGTCCCTGTGTCTCCTTCCCTTCCTGAAGGTGACTTCCTGTAGGAGACAAGTGGTAGTGAGGGAGGAGAGGAAACAAACGGTACGCAGCCGTAGCCGAGGCTCTTTCTATCTCTCTCTCGCCGCCCGCGTTTGTCATTTTCTCATCAATACTCTGTCTCCGTTATTCGGTTTCTGCTGGAATAGCAACCGCCTGTGGGATATCCGTCGGAGCGGCCGAACACCGTTAACAAGAAGGCACAGACATGAGTGTCGAGGCGTACGGGCCGAGCTCGCAGACTCTAACGTTCCTCGACACCGAGGAAGCCGAGCTGCTGGGAGCGGACACCCAGGGCTCCGAGTACGACTTCACCGACTTTACCCTGCCGAGCCAGACCCAGACCCAAGGCCAAACCCAGAGTCAGCTAGACAACCAGGTGCGTGTGGCTATCCGTGGCAGCTCGGCGTCAAAATATGTCTTCCGCTGTGTTGACAAAATATGTATTGGCTAGCTAACGGCAGCTAACAACATCCCCGGCTACCTCCGGTTAGCAGGATGACGCCTTCCATCTGTTACCGGGCTTTTATCCCGCTAATTGGCTAGCATGCTAGCTAACTAGCCTTCACAGTTAGCGTGTTGACACAGCTAGCATGTCAATGCAGGACTTTGTTGCCATACAAACCAGGAGGGCCAGAGAATTATATATATATATATATATATATATACATACCAGCACTTATATGTACTAAATATTTACAGTATACACTGACGACAATTCAATTCAGTTCAGTTTTATTTATATAGCGCCATATCATAACAAAGTTATCTCAGGGCACTTTTTCGAATAGAGCAGGTCTAGACCGACTCTTTATATTTACAGAGACCCAACAGTTCCCACCATGAGCAAGCACTATGCGACAGTGGCAAGGAAAAACTCCCTTTTAACAGGTAGAAACCTCGAGCAGAACCAGGCTCAAGGTGGGCGGTCATCTGCCTCGACCGGTTGGGTTGAAGGGGGAAGGGGGGAGCGGGAGAGAGAGAGCAGGAGGAAAGAGAACATACAGCAGCTCAATACAGCATAGATATGGTAATGGCATTGATGTTAACACCAACGGAAACAACACTAAGAGCAACATTATAATAGCAATACTAATAACAGCAACAACAGCAATAGCATCAGCGGGTGCAGAGCAGGAGCACGGGGGCAGCAGGCGGCAGCAACCACAGACCCAGACCTCCACAGCTCCAGAGGCAGAAACACCTGCAGAAAGCAACAGAAGTGGAGGGAGAGAGAGAGAGGAGAGAAAGCACACAACTACGGGAAGAAGTTGGATTAATAACAAGCATTGATGGGATATGAGGGCGTACAGATGGAGAGGAAGAGGAGGAGAAAGGAGCTCAGTGCATCATAGGAAGTCCCCCGGCAGTCTAGGCCTATAGCAGCATAACTAAGGGGGGGCTCAGGGGTCACCTGAGTCAGCCCTACTATAAGCTTTATCAAAGAGGAAAGTCTTAAGCCTACTCTTAAATGTGAGGAGGTTGTCCGCCTCCCGTACACAAACTGGGATCTGGTTCCACAGGAGAGGAGCTTGATAGCTGAAGGCTCTGGCTCCCATTCTACTTTTAGAGACTCTAGGAACCACAAGGAACCCTGCATTCTGGGAGCGCAGTGCTCTAGTGGGGTAATAGGGTACTATGAGCTCTTTAAGATATGATGGTGCCTGACCATTTAGGGCTTTGAAGGTGAGGAGAAGGATTTTAAATTCTATTCTGGATTTTACAGGGAGCCAGTGTAGAGAAGCTAATATTGGAGAAATATGTTCTCTTTTTCTGGTTCTTGTCAGTAAACGTGCCGCAGCATTCTGAATCAGCTGGAGAGTCTTAAGGGATTTATTGGGGCAGCCTGATAATAATCACAGAGGTCAGCAGATACAATTAGTTAGATACAGTCAGTGTGATATTGCTGTCAACATGTTATTATTAATGTGACAGCCAGTAAGCAAGTGAAATATATGACCATATACGGCTTTAGCTTATGTATCTGGTTGGCTGTGCATTTTTTTTGCACAATCGTTTTCACTATCTGTGATCCTTCAGTGTTGGTTTATCCCACATAATGTCAGTAAGATACCTGTCTCCTCAGGTGAATGGCCCTGACGGCGTGCTACAGAATGGAGACGACCCTGTGGTAAAAGCCAGTCAGTTGCTGGCAGAGTTGAACTTTGAGGAGGATGAGGAGGACACCTACTACACCAAGGATCTTCCTGTTCACGCCTGCAGGTAAAGGACCAGACTGTGTGACTGGTGCCACGACTGTCATCAGAGTGGAAAGAAATCACTTGTTATGATTTTATTTCATTCAGATGACATTTCCGGTTTATATTTATTGCATGCAGTGTCTGTTTGCAGTTTTTGATGGTTGTTGTAATTTGATATAACAATATACAGCCTCTGTCTTTATACTCAGTAGGGTCTCAGTGGGTTGTGGGGCCCTGTCCATGTGCATCTTTTGTTGACCATAATGTCTGAAAAATATATTTTTATTTGTAGTATAACTGGTGCAAAAGTAAATATAAAAAATACCTGTACAAATTTCAAATAAATTTAAATACTACTTTTCAAATGCCATAACATACAAAATGGTTCAATCAGACCAAAATCAAAGCAGATACTTTTCCCTCATTCTCAGCCGCTGACTGAACATATCTATACTTGCTGTGCAGGTTTCTGTCCATCTTGTCCACTTAACTTTAGTGGTTTACTGTCCCTGGTGGGCAACACACCTCTCTACAGACACTCACTCACTTACACACATTACACAGATTGAACATACGCCAAATTGTCAGAACATCTTGTACCATGTCTAATGTCAACAATGGTTAATCAGTATTATTGTTACATCATGCTAAGCAGTGCTGCTCTTCTCATAGTCACAGCTCGCATGCTGCTGTCTAATTAACAAGATTGTTTCTATAAAAATGTATGTATTCCCCATATCTTTCTCCAGCAGATCAGTAGCAAATTTAAATATTTTTAATACTTTTTTTTCTTGAAGACAGGCAGTGAAAGCAAAGTTTGTTGGACAGAGAATGAGGGCCTCAATTTCCTTAAAAAAGGTTGCCATCCTTCTCTTTTCAATATTATTATATAAACTTTGATACCCATCAGCAACATAAAGTTTCATCCATCAATACACCAGTAGGACAGATATAAACCTGCTATAAGATGGACTGTTGCGTCGCTTTGAATCTGTAGTAAAGCACGGGTTTGAGAGATCAGAGATCCTGCAGGATAATCCAAAACAAGTCAATTTTGACAATTTATTATAAGTTATGTGCTTATTGTTCTTGTTTTGTTCTCTGACATATATTTTAAATGGGTCCATGTTTGTAACAGTAATGTTTTGTGTTTTGTTCCTTTTTTAATTTTGACTCACTTCTATTTTAGTTACTGTGGCATTCATGATCCAGCCTGTGTGGTCTACTGCAACACCAGCAAGAAGTGGTTTTGTAATGGCCGTGGAAACACATCAGGCAGGTAAGATACAGTGTTTATCAGCTTTTTATTGACCCTCCCTGTTGGCGTACTTAGCTAAATGAACTGAGAGAGAATCATTTTACAGGTTCAGTATCATCATAGCAGGAGTACAGTACACAGCGACTGTAATAATGAGTCTGTGTTGTGTACAGAAGCCATTTGGTTGTGGAGTTAAAAGCGTAATTTTAAAGAATTATGTTTACTGAGTTTCAAGGGCCACTTAGGCTATTAAGTTATTCAAGCAAGTTATCCAAAGTAAAAATGTATTTCTTTGAAATCTTAATTTAAAGTAGCCAAATGTTTCTTTAATAGGTATAATTAAAACTGAATCATTTGAATCAGCCTTATAATAAACCAGAAAGCATTGGCAAGATATTATTCAATTCTGCAAATCAGAGAAATGTTGTCTATAATCACCTGGTCTCCTCTTGAACGTGGTTGTATTTATACAGTAACTGAACTTTATTCATTATTGTCAATCAGTAATCAGTCATGTACAATCAACGCTGCTTTTGCCACTTAATGCTCTGATAGTTCTGATACTGTAGACTTAAGTTGGATAACTCAAGGAGACAAATAGATAATAACACATTTGTTAATGATGTGAACCCACTTACAACTATTTAAACTTGTATTAAACTTGTATTTCTATTTGTTGTATGCCAGGCCTTAGCTATTTCTCTGTATTTGGAGCTGTTTTATTAAACACTAATAGGCAAAATACCAAAATGTAATCAAACATTGCATCAGGCTGTATCACTGTAGATGAAAACAGCATCTTATGTTTTTTTAGGTCATCAGTTTTCATAATTTCTCCTTCGAGATATTTTTTGCAGTCATGTTTTATTTGAGTTTGAATAAAATAACAGTTGTCAAGACATGTTGATCCTGTGTGTAAGGATGTATCAATAGTTTACAATACACCCTCACCTCATACCGGACTGTAGTCTTTTGCATTTCCTCCTCCTGGTGCATTAACTGTCACTCTTCACTTTCAGCCACATTGTAAACCACCTGGTGAGAGCAAAGTCCAAGGAGGTGACCCTGCATAAAGACGGCCCCCTGGGGGAAACAGTACTGGAGTGCTACAACTGTGGCTGTCGCAATGTCTTCCTTCTGGGCTTCATCCCTGCCAAAGCTGACTCAGTAGTGGTGTTACTGTGCAGGTAAGGGCGCTTTGATGTAACTGACTGTGCTTTCTGACCTCCCTGCTAATAGGGGCACTCAAAGAGAACACTGATACTGTTTGACATTTGTGTTTTTGGTTGTGACACAGGCAGCCATGCGCCAGCCAGAGCAGCCTGAAGGACATCAACTGGGACAGCTCACAGTGGCAGCCCCTCATCCAGGACCGCTGCTTCTTGTCCTGGCTGGTCAAAATCCCCTCGGAGCAGGAGCAGCTCAGGGCTCGTCAGATCGCCGCCCAGCAGATCAACAAGCTGGAGGAACTCTGGAAGGTACTGTCAATGCAAATGTCTTTGCACACACCTACCATTGTACTATGTAAATATTCTAAACCCACATAATGAGAGCTTATCTATATAATTAATCTGAGATATTCATACAGTTGGGTGTGATGTAAATAGCTTTACTGCGTGTTTCCTGAGCTACTTGCTTCTCTTCAGTTTCCCTGCCAGTTTCATGCCTGTGTGTCAATATTTTTTCTGTTTTCTGTTTTTTCTATACAAGGACACATATACCTAGCAGTTATTTTGCGTATTTCTTTTCTATCTGCTCATAGGCCTTTAACAGACTTAGTCATATTAGGAAAAGCACAGGTGTTACTAATAACATTAACAATGGCTCTGTTGTATTCAAGTGTCCCTGTAAGCTATAGCAGTGTAACGGTGAGCCAGCATGAACAATACCAGGACCCTGAAACTGAAACAGCTAAATGGAATTCAGCCATCATTCATTTTATTATTTACACCTGTGCTTTCCTACTGTGAGGTGTCAAAATGTATTTTGTTAAAACAGCCCTATTGTCTGAATCTCTCCAAGTAGGAATTCAGGAGATGTTAGCATATTGATAGAAAACCCCTCAACTCTAATAGCACTCTGTTTTGCTTTTCTATCCATATTTAATCTTTCTCTCATCCTGTGTCATCGTGTGTTTGTTCCTGGCAGGAAAATCCAACTGCAACCTTGGAGGACCTGGAGAAGCCTGGTGTGGATGAGGAGCCCCAACATGTGCTGCTCCGCTATGAGGATGCCTACCAGTACCAGAACATCTTTGGTCCTCTTGTGAAGCTGGAGGCCGACTACGATAAGAAACTCAAAGAGTCCCAGGTAAAGAAAAAACAACTGAGAAATTTGTCAATTGAAAAGCCTTTGTCTTACATATGTTGTAACAAACAAGGCTGTCAAAATAGTCAATGAGTAATTTTATGTTTGATCAAATAATCAATTAATGAACAAACTGATTTAGTTGAGTTCAGTTTATTGCTGGAGATAAAGTTTCAGTCAATGTACAGCTTTTTCCACTATGGTTTTTCATCCAAAAACTGTGCACTTTTGTTGTCTGTCAGAATTTTGATTTAAAAAACATTTCTGCTGCCATTTAAGTTTTAGAGGTTTTAATGTTACTTCCTAACAGACTCAAGACAACATTACGGTCAGATGGGACTTGGGCCTAAATAAAAAGAGGATTGCTTACTTCTCTCTTCCCAAGACCGACTCAGGTATTTATTTGTAGTTTATCATCATTATGCTTTGTCTATGAGTGATATTTATATTGTTATCCTGACCACACTCGCATGCAGTTTTTTAATTGACATTCCAATGTCATTTAAATAATTGCATATGTGGCTTTCACTTACAATGGTGTAATTTTTTAAATGTATCTTTTTTTCTAATTGATTTTAAATTGTGCCTCTGGCAGTTCCCCGCAGTGATGTGTACTTAACAGTTATTAAGAGTAAATTTGTTTTGTCCATCTCATCTGCTGTTCTCTAGATATGCGACTGATGCAGGGAGATGAAATTTGCCTGAGGTACAAAGGAGACCTGGCCCCTCCATGGAAAGGCATTGGACATGTCATCAAAGTCCCTGATAGTATCCTTATGACTGTTATAATACGCATATTGTATCTAGCAGGAGACCTAATTTTACCCACATTATCTGTAATTCAAACATTTATCACTTTTGCCAAAGTTTGTCACCTTAATCTTAATTAAGTTGAGCTTCACTTAAACATGATATCAGTAAAATGAGTGTGTAAATCGACTCATGATTAAATAAAGCACATTAGACAGAATGTTATAGCAGTATCAAATATGATAATAACTACAGTATATGTTCAAATGTTCTACGTCTTCCTTGACTTGCTGTACCAGACTACGGTGATGAGATTGCCATAGAGCTAAGGAGCAGTGCCGGGGCTCCAGTGGAGATCCCCCACAACTTTCAGGTTGACTTTGTGTGGAAGTCCACTTCCTTTGACAGGTATTCACAAGAAAAGCCACACACAATTTTTGTGTCGGAGGGTTAAAGTGGAAGCCAAAGTATACATACACATCAGAATATTCCACCTTAAACTGAAAGGCTACATATCAATTCCTGTTTAAGTTTATGTCGTAGTCTATGCATAGTCAGTGAAAGGTGACTTTTAAAGAGCTTTTTGTATTTCACTACAGTGTATGAATCTGAGAAAGTCTGGTGTCTGAAGCTTTTTAATGTGCAATGAAGCACTTTGCTTTGTATTTAATGTAACATTTTACACCTCTGGGAATGAAACAATTCCTGGAAAAAGGAAATTAATGCATAAATGTTGTCAGTGAAGGTCCTCATCAGTGGAATCATTTTGGCTAAGGTTTGCTGGGTCCAGTTTAGAACTTTCTCTCAATATTCCCGTCTTCGTCATCCAGGATGCAGAGTGCCCTGAAGACATTTGCTGTGGATGAGACTTCAGTGTCTGGTTACATCTACCACAAACTGCTGGGACATGAGGTAGAGGACGTGGTCATCAAGTGCCAGCTGCCCAAACGCTTCACCGCTCAAGGCCTGCCTGACCTTAACCACTCACAGGTGAGATAGAGAGACGGGGAAGAAACTGTAATGTCAATACCTATGACCTAACCTACATTACAGATCATATAAACAACATGACAGAGATCATACACAGTTTTCAGAGTTCACTCATATTTAAAAAAACACTTACCTCTAGTGGTATCACACACACAAGACCAAGGGGAGTATAATTCTTGTATATAGTGACTGTATGAAGCATTGTGGTTTGTTGTGATGCAGGTGTATGCTGTGAAGACGGTGCTGCAGCGTCCCCTCAGTCTGATCCAGGGTCCTCCTGGCACAGGGAAGACAGTAACCTCTGCGACCATCGTCTACCACCTGGCTAGACAGGGCAACGGGTAAGACGCATACAAATGTTTTTACTCTTTTGTCTGTATTTTGTATGATTGGGCTGGTGCTATGATAATAATGACCTAATATAATAACTATTTGGTTGGAGTGTGACTATTTACTTTTATGATATTACCTTCAAGATTTTTCCATTGATTGGTATTTTATTAATTCTAATAAATATAAAAATATCTTCTCAAAGAATGGATTGGCTATGTGCTATGGTCCCTAAGACGGTAAACTTTTGTCCCTCCAGGCCAGTGCTGGTGTGTGCTCCCAGTAACATTGCCGTTGACCAGCTGACAGAGAAGATCCACCAGACGGGCCTCAAGGTGGTGAGGCTGTGTGCCAAGAGCAGGGAGGCTATCGACTCGCCTGTGTCCTTCCTGGCTCTGCACAACCAGACCCGTAACATGGACAGGTAATACATAACTCTTTGTGATTAGTAATAATTGTTACAACCAGCTTACTTTTGCAAGGCCTTTTTTGTGTGTGGTTAACTGAGTACAGTATTAGCAGACATGCTTATACTTGTATACACACCATCAGTGTAGAAAAATGTGTCCATGAAAAATAAGAAGGTGTCAGTTAGTCCCAATAATAGATGTGAGCACAGGTAAAGCTACCTGCTTAGCATTTCTGCCTGACGCACCTCCGACGGTGCCGTTTGGCTGGCTACAGGGTCGTCAGCCGGGAGCCACCCTTCATAGATGTTTCGCTCCTTTAATCCCGGAACATCTCAGGGTGGTGGAGCAGCGAAAGGGACGTCTCCCCAACGCTCCCTGCAGCCTGCCTTAGGATCCCTCTTTCCCCCACACCTTGTCCTTCCTTCAGAGCCAGAGCCAGAAACTTCCTTGCTCTGCCTCTTGAGCTAGGTCTTGCATTGCTCGCTTCTTCCTATGGCCTGTGAAGCCGATGGTTTTTAGGAGCCGCTGCATGGATGTACCAACGAAACCCCTGCACCCGACTTCCACTGGGAATGTGAAAGCCCTCCAGCCGCCTTGCGAACATGCAGCCGCCAGGTCTGCATACCTCTCTTTCTTCCTCTCATAGGCAGCCTCCATCTCCTCCTCCCATGGGACGGTCAGCTCCACCAGGATGACTACTCTGGCAGGTGCTGACCAGAGAACTATGTCAGGGCGGAGGGGTGAGCTGGTGATCTCCACAGGAAATTTCAGCTGGCGACCTAAATCAGCTGCCAACTGCCACTCTCCCCCTGGGGACAACAGGGTGGACCTTGCGCTGGTGCTGTGCTGTACTGCACCCCCCTGCCTGACGAACTGGATCCATCCCTGGGAGGATGGGACGCTGGCACGGTTTACTTCCAACCTGCGTGTCTCCAGTACCTCAGCTAGCTTGCGCAGAACTTTGTCGTGCCGCCATCTGTATCTGCCCTGTGCCAGTGCTGCCTTGCAGCTGGAAAGGATGTGCTTGAGGCCTGGGTTCAGGGAGCTGCAAAGGCAACAGAGTTCTTCCGAGCGGTACCAGGTGTAGAGATTACGGGGGCTGGGGAGTGTGTCGTAAGTGGCCCTGATGAGAAAGCTCAGCCTTGCCTGGGGTGTACTCCACATATCCGCCCAGGTGATGGTCCTGTTGGTCACGGCTTCCCAGGTGGTCCATTTGCCTTGCTGTTGTTGGCTCACGGCAGTGACTTTGTACTGCTCCTCCTCCATTTTGGTCACCTCAGAGATGATGAGATCTTTTCTCTCCTTCTTAGTGGCTTTGGACCACCTAGGCAATGGTGCTCCCCATCCTAAGCCTGTTCTGCCAAGCTGTGTGAAGCCCACGATCTCCTGATGTTTCAGCCTCTCTGTGGCCATGTCAACCGCTTGAGCTACGTTCCACTTTCGTCCGGTCCGGACTTGTATGTTTGCATCTCGGATGGACGGGTCTGGTGAGTCTCTTGGCTCAAAAAAGAGCCTCACCTTCTCCTTCTTGTAGCCCATGCTGATTGACTGGAGGGGGAGCTGTAGCATGTTACTGCCAAAGAGTGCTGCATTGGAGAGGTAGCGGGGGAGGCTGAGCCATTTCCGGATGTAAGTATTGGCCTTCGCTTCGAGTTTAAGGACAGAGGTCATGGTGATGTCACACAGCTTCAATGGCCACATTAGGCGTTGATATAACGTGAACTGGTAGCACCAAACCTTGAATTTTCCTGGCAGGAAGCACTGGTTGATCTTGTGAAGGCCGTCCAGAAGTTGAATTGTGACAGCCGAAGCCATCTGCTTGTCGGAGAGATCAGCCGTGTATAACCTACCGAGGCTTCGCACTGGTTCTTCCACTACCAGGGGAATCCTTTCACCGTCCACAGTGAAGCAGATGTTGTCATTCCTGACCCCCTTCCGGATTGAGAGGCTGCGGGATTTCGTGGGCTTGATTTTCATGCGGGCCCATGCTAGCAACTCCTCCAGCCTTTTAAGGAGTCTTGCTGTGCAGGCTGCTGTTTGGAGAAGGGTGGTTACGTCATCCATGTAACTCCATATGGGCGGGAGTCTTTGGCCTGTTTGGGACTTGACCCCTCCCACCATCTGTCTCCCACCTATCAGGATGATCTCAAATGCAGTCGTGAAGAGAATGGGAGAGATGGAACATCCCATTGCTATCCCCTTTTCAAAGTGATGCCAGGCAGTTGTGATGTCCCGGGTTGTATAGCAAACATACAGGTTGTTGAAGTAGTTTGCTATCAACTTCCGGATACTTGATGGTACGTGGAAAAACTCAAGGGCGAAGGTGATGAGCTGGTGGGGAACTGAGCCAAAGGCAAGGTCTAACCAGACAACGTGCAGGTCTGACTTGCTGTGCCTGGCTCTCTGGATTTGTTCCCAGATCATCGCAGAGTACTCCACGCAGCCAGGAAACCCTGGGACACCCGCCTTCTGACAGCTGGTGTCGATGTAGTTGTTGGGCAGGAGAAAGTTGGTCAGACGTCTGGCCAAGATTGAAAAGAAGACTTTCCCCTCCACATTTAGCAGGGCAATGCCTCTGAACTGGCTGAGGTTTTGGGACTCCTTTTCCTTTGGGATGAAGGTGGTGACCGCTTTGCACCATGATGATGGGATGGCCTGGGTCTTCCAGGCAGTCACCATAAGCCTCCACAGCAGCCTCAGGAGCCCAGGGCAATTCTTGAAGACCTTGTAGGGTACTCCATTTGAACCTGGTGCTGATGCTGCTCTGGCATGGTGGATGACTTGTCTGACCTCCATCCACCTCGGGGGGGGCAGTGTCAAACTTTGTCAGGGGCTCAGGTGAGCGTGGTACATAGCCTGGTGATCCCAGTGGTTCCCCTCTGAGGTTGTCACTTAGCTGGTCTTGGATATGATGTTCCAGCTCCTGCTCGGTCGTCTGGAGTATCCCGTTCTTCCTCTCCTCCAGCAAGCTACGGGCGTATTTGAAAGGGTCCTGAAAGAATCTTGTTCTTGCCCTCTCCCTCCGGCTTCGGCGTCTCTTTATCCTTTCAGCTCTCCTGAGATGTGCAAGCCTTTCTTTGATGGTGTTCCACAGGTCTATCAGGCCTTCTTTCTCATGGGGCTCAGCTCTCTTCCATGTTTTTCTCAGGAGCCATCGTTCTTTAACCAGCTGGAGGATTTCCCTTTCGCGCCTTCCGATCTGTGGGAGACCGGTGCTCTTTTGGGGCATGACGCCAAAGCAGTTTCTACCTTCATCGTGGATGAGATCGCCAAGGATGTTCAGCTTTGATGTTGTGCTGCCTTTTAAGTTAATAAATAACTTAAACAGGATAATGTTGCTAAGCAGCATAATTCCTAACAAGTCCTGTGAGAGCAACGCTGGCTTGAGTTTGGGCTAATATTGTGTAGCAACAAATGGAAACCAGGAAAAACAAATATGATCATTAGTGGCCTGAAATGATTCCAGACCCCTCAGTAATACAGCCTGTTGCAGATGTAAGTCTTTGCTCTTGAGCACACCATTGAACTCACACTGTATTGAAATGTTTCATACCTGCAGTATGCCCGAACTTCAGAAGCTCCAACAGCTGAAGGACGAGACTGGAGAGCTGTCCTCCTCAGACGAGAAGCGCTACAGAGCTCTGAGACGCACTGCTGAGAGGGAGCTGCTCATGGTATGAAGACTGCTGTTACTGAACTCCAAGTGCTACTAAATATATGTGACAGTACTAGGCACAGCGTTGTACACCAACTTAGATTTCAAGTGCCTAATGGTTTTTACTGAAAAGAGTATGTGTCATGATAATGATTTATATTTCACTGTTCATAAACATGTCTACTGTATTCTTTTGCTCTTTCCCAGAATGCTGATGTGATCTGCTGTACCTGTGTTGGGGCGGGGGATCCTCGTCTGGCCAAGATGCAGTTCCGCTCAATCCTGATTGATGAGAGCACCCAGGCCACCGAACCAGAGTGCATGGTGCCTGTCGTCCTGGGGGCCAAACAGGTAGGAGCTTCATGAGTGGTACATCTGGATCATTCTATGGCATCGGCTATCTGCTTAACCTGCTGGTTTTTTTTTCCCTTAGTTGATTCTGGTGGGTGATCACTGCCAGCTGGGCCCTGTGGTGATGTGTAAGAAGGCAGCTAAAGCAGGTCTGTCCCAGTCTCTGTTTGAGCGTCTGGTAGTTTTGGGGATCCGGCCAATCCGTCTGCAGGTCCAGTACCGCATGCACCCGGCCCTCAGCGCCTTCCCCTCCAACATCTTCTATGAGGGCTCTCTGCAGAATGGCGTCACTGCCGGTAAGATGAAGAAAATAAACTTTTTTGAAAACTAATTTTGTGATGCTCAGTTACTTGGCTTTTCCTTTTCAGCCACTTAAAGCTTTTGAAACTTCCCTCTAAGTTTCAGATGTGGCTAGAAGCTCTTAAGACATTTCCTTGCCTGCTTTCCCCACACAGTAGACAGTTTAAAAAAGACCTTTACTGTTTCTATCCATCAAAGTGGTATTTTTCAAAGCAGTGTTGGTTATAACAGATTTGTACATCTGTATTTCAACCTTCTTGTACTTTGGTCATCTGTAATAATCCTTACATGCACATGAAGCCTGCAGCTGGACTCAGGCTTATTCCATTTTAGTGTACTTCAGTACATCAGCTGCACTAGTCCTGAGTCATATCTGTTTTACCTCTTCTACAGCGGACCGTGTGAAGAAAGGCTTTGACTTCCAGTGGCCGCAGCCTGACAAGCCTATGTTCTTTTATGTCACCCAAGGCCAAGAGGAAATTGCCAGCTCTGGGACATCCTATCTCAACAGGTTTCAACTTTCTTCAGCATTATGTGGACCTAATATTTATATTAAGCAGTATACCTGAAAATAGACCGTTTTTTCTTAGTGTTGGCACTTTACATTGAATAGGTATTCAAAAGACTTCTTCTCAAGAAATATCACATCTCTATCTGTACAGTATTTCAGTCAGACAATTAGTTTCTGTGCCATGTCAAATTATATAAAATTATATAAAACCCTACTTGTCTATGCAGGACTGAGGCAGCCAATGTGGAGAAAATAACCACAAGGCTGCTGAAGGCTGGAGCGAAACCCGATCAGATTGGCATCATTACGCCCTATGAGGGACAGAGGTCCTACCTGGTCCAGTACATGCAGTTCAGTGGCTCCCTCCATACCAAACTCTACCAGGTATAGTTACAAATACTTTTGTAGTTTAAATGTAGTGTTGTGCACTTCCATCAGAAAAATAAATCGCAACAATTTAAAGTGAAATCCAGTAAGATGTTAAGTAGAGGTATTGGGGTTGATCCGGGCATATTTTAAAAGATCTGTATCGGCTAAAATATATGTTATTGATTAACATTTTTCTGTAAGTACCTTGATGACAGGCTGGAATTAAAGTTGTCTGTTGTTGGGCTTCAGTATTTGGATCAAGTAGCTTGTGAAAAATAAGGTGTGCCAAATTTAGTAGGCTACAGCTGTCATTTCAGTTTGCCAGATATATATTTAATCAGCATTGGATATATTCTGCTCCTGCTATGTAAATATATGTATCAGATCGGACTCTGTATTGGCAAATACCCAATATTAAATGACCTGGGTCAGGATTTTGGCCCAAAAAAACCTGGATTGAGATATCCCTAATGTTAAGTTTAGACTAAGAGGAGGTTGAAATGGCTCTAAAAACCTATAGCCTTACACAATATTACATTTGGGAAAAAAGCATGACCAAATTATTACAATTAGTAAATATATTATCCTAAATAATCAGTCAGTATTTTTCACTGATTTCTCTTCATTGCTTCTGCAGGAGGTGGAAATAGCCAGTGTGGATGCCTTTCAAGGCAGAGAGAAGGACTTCATCATCCTGTCCTGTGTGAGGGCCAATGAGCATCAGGGCATCGGCTTCCTCAATGATCCCAGACGTCTCAATGTGGCACTCACTAGGGCCAGGTAAAGCTACATGAAGTAAAACACCACTTCACTTTGCACTTCACTTTTTGAGTTGTTGATTTCAGGTTCTCCAAAGTATTGTGATCTGTTGATAAACTTTTAATCATTAATTCATCTTCTGCTTATGTCATGTAGGTATGGTGTGATCATTGTGGGAAACCCCAAGGCCCTGTCCAAGCAGCCTCTGTGGAACCACCTGCTGAACTACTACAAGGAGCAGAAGGTCCTGGTCGAAGGCCCCCTTAACAACCTGAGAGAGAGCCTCATGCAATTCAGCAAGCCCCGCAAGCTAGTCAACACCATAAACCCTGTGAGTTTAGTGTGTGTGTCTGTGTGTATTACATACGCGGAGGATATAGAACGCTGAAATCAGGGTTTCTTAACTGGGTCATGAATATGTTATTTCCAGTGGGGCATGTGAAGGATTTAGGATGCGATTCAAAATTTACTTATGCACCTAGGACAAGTAGTTGAAAGAATAAATCAGTGTACATGCAAGAAGTAATGAGGCTTGTCCTAAAAACACTCCAAATAGCATTGCTTGTCCTTTTGTTTTGCAGGGGGGTCGATTCATGAGTACAGCCATGTATGATGCCAGGGAGGCCCTCATTCCTGGATCTGTGTATGACCGCAGCAGCAACGGTGAGAAATCTTAAATACCACACTCATTTTTATTTCAAATGTTAGACAGTTTCTTACTAATGAACCCTATTACAACCGCCATATGATTTAACAGGAGGTAAAATTAATCTGTACTTCTTTCCACTACAGGACGTACGTCCAACATGTATTTCCAGACCCACGACCAGATTGGTATGATTGGCACAGGCCCCAGTCCCATGACTTCCATGAACATCCCCATCCCCTTCAACCTCGTGATGCCCCCCATACCTCCACCTGGGTACATGGGACAGGTCAATGGACCCACATCAGGTGAGAAAAACATAAAACTGTAGAGTCATGTTAAGTGTGGAGTTCTTAAAGGCCTACCTGTTGTTCAGTTAGCTATGAGACACTCGTCTGAACTTTGATACCCAACATTTTTTCCCTCCAGGTCGTGGTGGAGGTATGAAAGGCAAGGCAGGCAGTGGAGGAGGAGGTGGGACTCGAGGTGGCCGTCAAAGAAACCGCGGCAACATGGGGAACCACAGTGGAGGGAATGGAGGAGCAGACCGCGGAGGCCACATGAGTGGCAGCCAGGCCAGCCAGGACCTGGGCTCCCAGCCCTTCTCCCAGGGGCCTCTGACGCAGGGCTACATCAACATGAGCCAGCCATCACAGATGAGCCAGCCTGGGCTCTCCCAGCCTGAACTCTCACAGGTTTGTTCACTGAACTGTCATCCACTGTGAATAAATCTTAATTAGCAATGTAGTATTAAGAGATTTAATGACGTGCTAAGTAGGTGAATTTTATAAAGCAAGCTGTTTGTAGTCTGTTTATAGCAATTAGTACCCAGTGCCAGGGGCTGTTAGCACATATATTCCAAGTGTTTGTCCAGGTTTCCTCCTCAAGTAAAGACTTCATCTTCATGTCTAAAACCACTTATTCCTTTTCTGCCTGGAAAGAAATGAAGGAATAACTGTTGACTGGCCTCTTTCACTTTTTGTTTGTCCCACTATAGGACAGTTACCTAGGAGATGAGTTCAAGTCCCAGATTGATGTGGCTTTGTCCCAGGACTCCACCTACCAGGGGGAGCGGGCATACCAACACGGTGTGACTGGTCTGTCCCAGTACTAGACTGTAAGTACTCCACTGTGGACTAAAACTAAGCTAACTCATTGAAATTAAAGGAATAGTTTGACATTTTGGGAAATAAGCTCATTCACTTCCTTGCCAAGAATTAACTAGATGCGAACATTGATACCACTTAGGCTGTTGTAACAATGCAATTTCCCTTTCTGATTAATAAAGAACTCTATCTGTCTGTTTAGCTTGGCACAAAGACTGGAAACAGAGGGAAACGGCTAGCCTGGTTCTGTTCAAAGGTAACAAAATCCACCTACCAGCACCTCTGAAGCTCACTAATTAACATGTTAATAGTTGCTACTTAATGAGGGGTTATGTGCCAGACCATTTCTTGGCTGAGAGCAGTGACTTCCTGGAGTTTCCTTTGGTTTTTTGGCAGCTTCATGGTGACGACAAGACTGCAGGAAGTCACTGCTCCTGACCAAGAAACAGTCCGGATTAAACAAACGTGATATAAGGTGTTAATTAGTGAGCTTTAAAAGTGCTGGTTTGCAGATTTTGTTACCTAGCTAGCTGTTTCCCCCAGTTTTCAGTCTGTGTGCTAAGCTAAGCTAACTGGCTGCTTGCTCCAGCTTCATATTTACTATACGGGCGACGAGTGGAATTAGTCTCTATTTCCGTAAACATGGAACTATTCCTTTTAAATAAAAAGTTTATCTTTCAATATGTTGAAAAGACTCATGAATATTTCCTCAAACAAGTGTTAATGTGTATATATTTATTTTGTATTTGTGTTACAGGTTGCTGGAAAGGAGCTAGGCCTATGTGAAGCTTAGTTCATTGGTATTTTAATCTGGGTAATAACAAAAAAGAACAAACATGGATACCCGTTTTCCACTGCTACAACCGAAGCACCACTGTGTGAAAGTAACAGGAGAGAGACCGTGAGAAACCAACCAATCACAAGAGTGAGAGCAAAAATGGGAGTAGAGCTGGACAGGAAGCGAGCAAGAGAAGCGAGAGTGGGAGGCTGGCGGAGGAGAGAAGGCACTGCTGCTCACACGCGAAGACATGGCGAAGGAGAAAAGCTGCCGTTGTCGGAGCAGCGCAGTTGGAGAGGTGAGACCTTCGACAGGTCAAGGAGGGTGGGAGGTCCGAACGATTCTGGAGGGGGGAAGGGGGGCAACTGTGTCATCTTGTCCCTCGTGTGCCCCTGAGCCCTCGTGAAATCTCCAGGCGGTATGGTTGGGAATCTTGCTCCAAAAGCTGAGAAAGATGGAGAAGAGGTGTCTCACACAAATGTCCTCCAAGCTAACTCAACAGGACATCTTCTGTGACTTGGAGAGAGAGAGAGAGAAAACAAAAAGGGACACAACTCTTGAAGCAGTTGATATGGCAACTTTTTTTAAACTCAAAGCTTGAATTGAGGCTCTGCATTTGATCACATCTAAGCATCCAGGAGAGAAGAGTGTGAAAACACTGTTTGGCTATTCAAGTGAACTCAGAAGTGCTTGTGGTGTCGTGACTCAAAGAAATTAAATTTGAGGATTTACATAGCCACGGATCATTAGCTTTTCTTTCTCAGCTTTGAGTTAGAAAGTTTTCTAAATAAAGGCTGTTTTCATTGAGGTTTTCAGTGACGTAAGCTGGTGCAGTTGGCCGTCTTTCTAGGCAGGTCTTTCTCAAGGTGGTCTGCAAAGAACAAGTGGTGGAATTAGCTCTTAAAAATATAAATGACGTAAAAGAAAAACATCTTTGTCTCCAGATCTGAGGAGGCGGGCTCCAAAGATCCCAAAATATAGGGAGACAATTTTGTTTTTGTTCTTCTAAATGTATCTGTTTAGTAGTGAAAGTGAACATCATAACCAGCTTGTAACTGAATGAAGCTAGTTATTCTTTTCTGCTGAGCCTGAAGCCACTAAAGCTAGCGGATAGGGATAGCATATGTAGCTAAATGCATCAAATAAGCCAAATCAGAATTGGCAGTAATTCCCAAAGACCCTTCCCCTAAAGTCATATGTCAGAAATCATGCATACAGTGAGATTATTTAACAATTTAAGCACCTGATTATTACAGTAAAGTGAAGTCACTTTACTGTCACTTATAAGAGATGAAAACATCTGAAGCCCCATCTTAGAAAAAATGTGTTGAAGAGAAACTTGATCATAGATATCACCATGTTAGACTGGTGAAATATATTTAGCATTTTGGAAAGCCCACTGATTACAAATTGTGAGGTTATATGTTGTGCGTGCATTATGAAATTTGGCATAAAGATATCTTTAAATTATTAAGACATGACTAAAGTGTAATGTGTAACCTAGTTGGGGTTTTTTGCCTTCTGTTATCCTAAAGTGTGAAACTGTAACTGAACAGTTAGTTCCTTAATTTTAGCAAATGTTTGTGAACTTTGTGTGTTAGGTTCAGTGCTCTGCATATGTTGTACGTTCGCGTTTCACATGCTTTAGATGGACTCGTGAAGTTTCCATGCAGCTTGTTTTTATCAGTATCTCATTTTCTTCTGAGGCATACTAACTCTACTTTCCTTGAACAACTTTCATTTTCAAGCCATCGAAATGCATGATATTGCAAAATCTGGTCATCGGCAAACGTAGTCGTTTTCATGACCGTAGTCGCTATAACTCTGACCTAAAGCTGGCTTGAATAAGTTTAATGTCCCGTCATAAATGCTTGTTTGATCCATCAGCCAGATGCACCTGTTCATTGACATATTTAGATTCTAACTATAGAAATTGTCATACATTTTTAAAACGAAAATAACAAAATTACCAGTAAATGCCCACCACATCCTTATCAACACACATACAGTAGTTCTTACATGTCTTATGACTAGAGGGTGACTTTTTGAGTTGGATGTTTTCCTCTTCTTTACTTTTGCTGTGATGATCTTTGTTTGACTTATTGGTGTTTAAAACAGAACTGAAAATGAAGAGAAGTTTTGTGTTGGCTGCATGGCTTCACCGTTTTGTTTTACTTTCCACTGATTGGTGTTAGTAGTTATATAATTATGCTCACAAAGACTATCCTGTTGATCATGTTGGAAAATTAAAGTTTGCCTCTTTTTGCTCACTTCACTGTTTTGTCTGTATTTCTCTTTCTTTCACTCATTTTGCAGATTGACAAACTAACTGCCTCATTATTACAGTGTAAGGCTATCTTAAATCTACACAAGAGGGCAGGACAGATGCTAGAAAACATTTTATTACACCTGTAGATCTAAATGGGCTCTAGTATGACTCTTAAGAAGTCTTTTTAGGTCATGACTTTTCCTTCGGGACAATATTTCATTAAGCCTTAAAACTGGCAGCGCCAAGCAGACCTATAAGATCCAGTTTGCAGTATGCACACATGCAGGCTCATTGGCTGCAGGCGGGTTGACACAGTTTCCCTACTTCACTGCCTTCATGCAGCTGTAGCGGGTGCTCGGAGCCTGTAGAGCCAGCAGGTGGTACTCTACTGTCTGCTGTGTCCCGACTGTTGAACGCGAGCAGCCGGCTGGATGAAGAGCAGAGAGCTGTGACCACCGGGACGAGGTCAGAAAGAGAAAAGCAAAGAGCGGCTGCTGCTTCTTCGCTGCCCGGAGATCATGGACACACACCGGACCGCGGTCACTTCAGTCCCCGAGGTCAGCAGCTCTGCCTCCTCCTCCGGGCTGTGACTCTCCGGGCTCCGCAGAGGTGATCGGTGGACTCCGGTGGTCGGGACAGGACAGGACGGCACGGACACTTTGCAGGTTGCAGCAGGCTGTGTGTGCGTGGCGCCTTGCGGTGAAACCTCCCCCCCTGGAAGATAAAGCATCTGGTAGCTCAGACTCAGAGAAAGAGGAGACCAGGGCAGCAACAGCAGCTTCAGCGCGGAATTATTGTTGGATACAACACAGACTCTCCGAGGGTTTACACCGACATGGGGTGAGTGTGGCTGGGCTCGTGTTGGCCTGATTTAATTAGACTCGAAGTGAAAATTGAGATCAGAGTTTGTTGTTAAATCATCGTTTTTTTCCGTTCAAATCTGGACCGAGAACCAAATACTTGTTGGGTTAATGGATGCACCGCTTCAACTCTCTCTCCTCTTCCTGTAGAAAAGAAGCCTCAGTCACCTTGTAAGATGTTTCCTCACCACAGAGAAAGGTAAGAACATTTTGACCCTGGCTGTGAACATTTACTAGATTATGTTTTTCACCCATGATATTTTGATTTCTTGTACTTGTGACCTTACGGTGCCAACCACTCCACAAAAACCTTAAATAAAAACCCTGTGCTCTTGATTTAAGAACAAGGGAATGTCAGCCTTAACTTGAAGAAAGATAAATAATTGTAATAATTAAAAAATGATTGTAATACTGGAACACATCAGTTTCAAGGTTTTTTCTGTGCAGCACACCTGGAGCAATGTTGTGGTTTCTTTCTCACCCTCAGTAGCCTACTAACATTTCAGACTTGATGAATCTGTTAAATTAAGGCGATCATCTTTCTATATAATGTTTTCCCTCTGTGTGGCCCCAGAGTCTCCATATTATTTGAGCCATAATTCTTAGTAATGACTCTGCTTAGGATGCTTTTATTGCAGTTGTAACTAAGAAAGGACCAAGGAGCGATCGTACAGAGGATCGTAGCAGGCATTACTGCATGCACCTGCTCAGTTCTTTTCAGTTAATGTAAAAACTTTTGTCTGATGTGTTAAATATGTGTGTAATAACAAAGGGAAATCAGACATTGTACTTCTGTCTTTTAGATGGATTATTTAAAGATTATATGAAAGTAGCAATTGAAGTTTTCTTGCATAAATTCAGAAATCTGTCTGTCTGATGTTTAACATCTGTGTTTAAAAGATTTAGACAGATCAGACCAGCGGGAGACAGGAGAAACCCAGTAAAGCAGATTGTGGATGCTGTTAGATTGTGGTAGGAATTAGAGGGGTTATTCATCCTGAGGTGCAGTCCCGACCTCCATCCAATCACTACCAGCCTTTGTTATGTTTTGAGACCCCCATTAATCCTGAAGGCCACATCCATCTCCTGAGGGTTAAGGTCGAGTAGCTGAATATCCTTGAGAAGTGCGAGGGCTGACCAGTTAACAGAATACACACAGAGAAACATGAGCACAGACACACACACACACACACACACTGTTTTACACCACCAGATTGTGTCTCAATGACAGTTTTCACACACAGGAAAGAGCAAGTGTTGACAGATACACACACACACACACACACACACACACTTGCAGCCAACGATCCTCTGTTCAAACATGTAGTCTTGACTGTGTAACACCTAAATCCGCCATTGGAGGCTGCAGGTCTGATTCCTGGAGTAGCAGTGGAGCTGAGCATGTAGCTCTGCTGCACCCCATCAGGTGCCACACATTCAGTAGGAGAGCACAGACTCTGAGCCTCAGGCAAGGTCGAAGCTCGGCAGTAATGGGACAACTTTACAACCGAGTGTGAGGCCCTTCTCCACTGCCCTTTGGGGCCGCTCGATGAAGCGAGAGACGCTTTATTGTGCATCTTATTTGTTGTTCAACGTCACAGCCGTTGACCTCATTGGTTGTAATATGGGCCTCCATAAACATGTGAGGGTTTGTCTAAATGTAGTGATAAATATAAAGCTGTGACTTCCAAGGCAAATAATTTGATATTGTTACAAATATAGTCAGCTGTTAAATGGCAACTATTTTGATAATGAATTAATTGTTAAAGTTATTTTTCAAGCAAAAATGTAGAACATGAACTAGTTTCTCAATTGTAAAGAGAGACAAGACAGGCAATTTGAAGACATCACGTTGTGTTTTAGGAAATTGTGATCAGCATTTTTCACTATGTTCTGACATTTTATTAACCAAACAATTAATCGAGAAAATAATCAGCAGGATAATTGATGTTGAAAACTAATCGATACTTGCAGCCTAATTATATGAATGAATGAATAGTTTTAATTTCGCATCTGGCCATTTACATGACCCATCCCTCATGGAATTATTCGGACACATTAATCATTAAACAACAAATCAAACGTTCCCGTATGTAACCCCCCAGCGTCTGACAGCACAATAAACTGTACCTTATACAAATATGAACAGCCTACATGTAATGTCCCAGGAGAATAATATATACACACTAATACACTAAGTTTTTACATTGAGTTTTATTTTTTAAGAAACCCTGATGATGTCATCCACTAGGGTTCAAATATTTGACAGAAAACCCACTTTACAAACTGGGGTCATGGAGTTTGAAAGATGATGGCATTTAACAGGCAGCACCAAAAGATGCTGTTGAATTGCATTATGGGAATTGTAGGATCCTGTATATTTGAAGCTTGACTCATACTAGGGAGTAAAAGTCAGGATATCTCGAGCTCTGCTGCTTCAAATTTGACCATTCTTGTTTTAACCTGTCTCGCGCAAGACCCCCACCTTTATGGAATTACAAAGGAGTTCTCCTTTAAGTTAGTTTATGTGGCTTTAAGTTCTACTGAGTCCTTGTTTTGGCATTAAGAATGAATTGTATGTCAGCTTGCCATCTTCTTCACTGGCATCAGATGGTTAATTACACTGTATGAAAAACATAAAAGTAAAATTCTTACATAGGCACTAAGCTTTACTCTGAAAAAAACTACATAACCAAAACTCTACATCAGATTCTTCTTATATGACAGTTACATTTATATCACTAGAAAGCCAGAGCACAAGTCTTACTCCCAGCTTCGAGCAGACTGCTTCCATCCCAGCGTCTTGTCCCAGTCAGACCTCAGATCAGTGTAGCAGTGGTTGCAGCAGGAGATCGAGTGACAACAGGGAGGATTACTGTGAGATGAGAAGGAGCATTATAGAGCGGGTTATTATGAGACTGGAGTGGGTCAGCCGTCAAAACGCCGCTGTTCACATCAACATCTTTACCGTCAGTCCTTGAAACAGTGTATGTGCGAGTCCATATAATGTTTCTTTTTTTATCATGATCTACGGTGAGAAACACACAGAGAACATTACTGGATTTGTGTGTCACTAATGGGGTCAGATATAAATGTACAATGACTGGCCAAAATAATACAGTTCTATTGGGAACAGCCACTGCAATTTACAATACTGCAAAGAAGAAGAAGTGTCCTGGTTTTTACCATTTGGTACTTCAACTTGGCGCCTCTTTTAGGCAACGTTCTGATGAGACGGAGACGAGCAGCTAAGATAAGAGTGATGAACAGCAGCATGTTGTCGTGTCTTTGATTCTTGAGAGTCTAATCAATGTCAGTATTGTAAACATCAGCATTGGGTTTATAATCTGTCTGCCATGTTTTGAAGACTTTCAGAGTGAAATTTGGTTGCATATTTAGACTGACGCATAACTTTTAGTTTAGTATTTTGTCATATGTACTCTGCTTTATTTTCTATCAGTGTGGGAATACACAGTGGTGTAAATGTATTGACTGGACCTCCTTTGACACCAGCTGAAGAGGAACAAGGGAGTTAGAGAAAGACCTTTAGCAGTCTTGCTATTCATACCACATGACAGTGGCAACACCACCTCCCAACACTACTGACTTTGTTGCTTTGATATATTTACCTCGTATCCAGGATACATCTCTGCAAATACTGGCAGGAGCAGAGCAGAGGGTAGAGGGTGAACGAGTCAGGAGAGGGTTTAGAGCGTTTTTAGTCAACATCATTTGCCAGCTAAGTCACTGCCCTGTATGGCTGGTGAATGACGCAGAGCAAAAGTGTGGGAGAAAGCCAAAGGATGATTCCAACATCTGTCCCTAGATGGCAGAGAGACAGATGGAGATGCACCATTTTGAAAATAATGAAGGATTTCCTTTTTAAACAAAAGAGAGAAACAATTTGAACAGAGTTGCACGATAATGGGTATTAATGGAAGACGTTTTTAATGTTTTGATGCTCAAATAATGAGCAAAAGCACATTTACTCTGATTTTTAAATGTCCAGAACTTCCTACTATTCACTCACAGTTAACTACATTGTATTCAGTTACTTCTGAACCATTAATAGACCTGAAGTCTGTGAAACAGTCTTGCGCTTTGACATTTTGTTTATACAGAAACAGTTTTCTTGCAGTATCTCATCATCATCATCCCTGTGTTTCCTCCTCCAGGGAGCAGCCGATCTTCAGCGCCCGGGCCCATGTTTTCCAGATCGACCCATCCACCAAGAGGAACTGGATCCCCGCCAGCAAACATGCCGTCACAGTGTCCTTCTTCTATGATGCCAACCGTAACGTCTACCGCATCATCAGCGTGGGTGGGACCAAGGTGAGGGTGAGGAAAATGGTAATAATGGCGATAATGTTAGACAAAGATATTTATGTCTTAGGGAAGTGGTGTTATTCTGTTTGACTGCAGTGAAGATGGCGACCTCTGCATCAAAAGAGGCCTTTCAGTATTTGTAACAAAGCCACAGGACAAACAGAAGCTTCACATTGATTTTGCTCTTCACCAACCTTCCTCCTACCAGAAAATGAAAGGTTAAGAAAATATGTAGTGAACAAAACCGTAGCAGGTGTCAACAACTCAGCAGCCAGAGTGGATTTAGATTACGAAGAAGAGGCCACATCCATCACCGGGGAGGGTGGGGGTGTTGGGGGTGTATCTGATCTCTTCTTAGCACCTCTGGTCTGACCCACATTTCTGCCTCCCAGAAGGCTGTGCGGTGTGGCAGTTGGTCAGTCAGCAGCCCAATCCTGCCAGGACTGGTGTCTAGCTCCAGAATAATCTTCACTGCTGTTGCCGCCGTCCAACATGTTATGTCAAACATGTCACCGCAGAAATGGAGACCGCAGAGTTCATGTAATCATTTGTCGGAGGGGAAAGAAGGACGAAAAAAAGCTTCCTCCTAAGCCGCCATTGCCCCGCAATTCTGCAATTTTAAATCAGTTCCATTATTGTGAGGCTGGAGATGACGTAAAATAATGAATATAAATAGGTCCGCTCTAATATTTTTTTCTCGTGTGCTCAGGGGGAAAGAGGTGGCTTCAGCCTCGTCTCTGAGGCTGAGGTCACGAACCTGGTGGATGTGCTGTGTTTGTGTTTCTGAAATGTGATTTCCATTTGCCTCTGCTCTGAATTCACTTTGAACAATAAGAGCTTGTGATGTGGCAGAGCTTGGGTTTTTAAACAGGTTCACAACAGTCTTTTTCAAAAGAACAAACATGTCTCAAGGGAGAAAGTGCTCGAGAATAGTTGATTGCCGGGAATCCCAGAGGAAAGTTAATGCTTCACAAATGTTTCCCTGTGTTCTTCACTTTTCCAGCAAACGTGTGAAACATGAAGTTATCCCAGTGTTGACAAGGGTTATGTTGGTGATGTGTTCAAATAATGACACAAAAGCAATAACAGAAAAATCAATAATTGAACTTCTCAACAGTAGTTTTTGTCATTTACTGCTGCGGACTCCAAAAGGAGAAATACACCATTTTAAAAAGGTGAATGTTCAAACAAAATTGTTAGGTGAAAACAATAGTTAAATGTTAAATATTGTTAAAATGTCATATATTATAAATTTTTTTTAGGTAATTCAATCAATTAAACTTTTGTCTGATGAGCATCAGGTAGTTTGATTTAAAAGAGAACAGATGGTTGTGGAGTTTGGAAGATGTGGGCATTTAGAAAGGGAAGGAGGGTTTAACAAAAAGATGCTGTTGGTTGCATTGTGGGAGATCCAGAGTCCAGTGTTTCTGGAGCTTCATCCATACGAACCACTAAAAATCTGGATTTTTTTTCTTTATCTCTCTCTCATGAGTCCCCTAAGTTTATGGAAGTGCAATACTAAATCACTGCAGTACCCCTTGAAGTACACTCTATAAACTGAATAATAAATTCCACACATTCATTTATTAATTTGCTTTTACACCTTTATTGTTTTCCTGCACAAGAATAAGAAAATAATCAATAAAACTTACAGAAGAAGAAGATATAGTGCTACAGGGTTATAGGGACTGCAATGACCTTGAGTAATTAAATGTTAAATAATAATAATTTTAAAAATGATATAATAAAAAAATACCTCTACTAATACTAATTCATAATTTGAAGTAATTAGTTTTGTCTGGATTCTTGGATCTGCTGCTGAAACACGTCTCCCTCAAATTTCTGTCACCTGAAGAGACAATCACGTTTGTTATCTTTGCATTTTCAGGCAATCATCAACTGCACCGTCACGCCCAGCATGACATTTACCAAGACGTCCCAGAAGTTTGGTCAGTGGGCGGACAGCAGGGCCAACACCGTGTACGGTCTTGGTTTTGCTACAGAGCAACAGCTGCACCAGGTAAACTTACCCAAAGTCAACGGAGGTTAAAGCACTGATAAATACTTTAGGAAATCTTCTTTATTTATCAAAACTCCTTGTACATTTCCGGAGGCTTATTAGTGCTGCATTATTAATGCTCCATTACCTGAAACAGTTTATCACTTCTCCTCTGTTGAAAAGTTCTCAGATAAGTTTAAGGAGGTGAAAGATGCAGCTCGTCTGGCACGAGAAAAGTCGCAGGATAAAGAACTGGTCAACACAGCGCTTACCATCGCCGCTCCTCAGGTGAGCTCTTCCCTTTTTAGAAAATAACACATGAAAGTAGAGCAAGCCTCTGCAGGTATCAGGCAGAAAGTGGAAATGAAAACTCTGTCGTGATCCACAGAAATATGCAGTGATGCATTTTTTTTGGCATTTTAGGATTGAGGGGGAACACTGTGAGCACCGGCCAAGGTTAGATGACTGCACCTCTGTTACTTTGCAGCAGTTCAGCTATTAGACAGGGCCGCTGTGATTAAATCAAAGGAGGGATGGAGAGAGAGATAAGAAAGGCAAAAAGAAAGATGAGCTGGGTCACTCGTCTCAGAGGGAAGAGAAAGTGAGGAAAACTAGGACGGTGGTAAAATTATCCCGCGCCGCTCAGCAGTGCACCGCATCCGCATTTTCTACCCACTGCCACCGAGAAGCCTCTGACACAAACACTGTAATGATGAAAATGTAATCAGCTCAGGGCCTTTTCTGATCAATACAGAATAATTACCCATCAGTTACAGCTGCTTGGTCATGAGAAACATGCCCATTTCCTTTTTAATTCTATGGCTGAACAGATTCCAAGTGATGTCTCTCACTCCACGTCTTTATCGATTTAACGAACACACTGGAGAAGCCAAAGCTCCAGAAATCTGCCAAGTGCGTCAATTAATTGTACTTGATTCTTGCTAAGTAGCGCCGCGCTGCATAACTGCTTGTGGCTGTGATCTTTTTGAAATGGTCATTATGTACGGTGAGCTTTGTGATGACATGTTTCTTTGTCTGTTTTTTCCCGCCTGATGGATTCCCTCTGTAGTTCTCACAGGTGAGTCTGTCATTGTTGTTTTATCCTCTGACTCCTGAGAAAAATCCAAGTGTTGTTTGGCACAGCACAAAATAGCGACTGTCTCTGGGAGCAATTTAAAGCGCAAGAAATGTGGGTGCAAATGCACTCTGAAAATCTTTCTTTTCCTTTCTGTCTGTCCCTGAATTTTAAATGTATTTATATACCTGCTGTGATGCGCTGATAGCTCATATTTTATCAGACCAAAACAGACACCATAACTATCTCAATAATACAGCTCACATCACCATGAGTCCACCAAGACAGAAAGTGAATTTAAAAAAAAACAAAAACAGTAGTTCTGCCGCACAGCTTTACTTTGTGTGTGGTTTTTAATTTAAACACAGAGCAATTTCTATTGGACTTTGAGGTGAATGGGATTGAAAGAGGCAGCCTCTCTCCTCTCTGAATAATCCATTAAGTGTTGAGATGCTGTGTGTGTTATTAGGAGAGTCCATTTACTGATGTGTTCCTCAGGACCTCTCGGATGAACTCCAGTCTCCACCGGTGATGTGTGTGAACGGACCGGAGGACAAGCTGTTCCGCAGCCAGAGCGCGGACATCACCCTGTCTTCTGAGAAGGAGCGCATTAAAAAGATGCTCTCTGAAGGGTAACCGAGTTATGCACACACACACACACACACACACACACACAAACAGATTGGAAACTGAAGAGACCACAAACACTTTCTTCAATCTCGCCTTCTGTTCAAACAGTTAAACACTGTGATAAGATTTCCTTTGCAAAATGTTTGTTTTGTGTGGGCGTCAAGACTCTGCTTTCAGTTTGGTGATTGTGTGTCTACTTGTTCTCTAAAACTCTTACATTGTAGAGTCCCAGTTTCTCTCTGTTCTGCTCTGCTGCACACAAAGTGCAAACTTGAAGATTTTAAACAAGATGAAAAACGCCAACGTCAGCTGTCACAAACATGCACAGAACTGAGCTTAAAGGTTCATTACTGATCATGGAAATGGTAGTTTTGATCTTTCAGCTACATCTCATGGCCTTCATCTGTGGATGGAGTTGTCATGGAGATGGTTCAGTTGTTATCACGTGACCCAAGTATGGGTATATGTGATCATGTGATACTCATCTCCAAGACAACTGAGCAACCTCCCAATGTCATTGAAAGCTCCGGAAAATCTTCAGTAAACGGACCGTGTGCTAAGAATTCTTTGTTAAATGAATGGAATTTTTCTTACAGTGTGACATCATTAAAGGAACAGTTCGACATTTTGGGAAATGTGCTTATTTGCTTAGAGTCAGATGAGAAGATTGATGCCACTCTCATGTATGCATGATAAATATTAAGCCACAGTGAGCAGCTGGTTAGCTCAGCTTAGCATAAAGACTGGAAACAGGTGGAAAACAGCTATCATGGCTCTTGTCCAAAGGTACTAAAATCCACCTACCTGCACCTCTAAAGCTCACTAGTTAACATGTTGTATCTTATTGTTTAATCAGTACAGAAAACGCAGTGTAGAAACAATGCTTTATAGGTGCCTGTGGGCGGATTTTGGTACCTTTGGATTGTTATCGTTATGCTAAACTAAGCTAACTGTCTCCTGGCTCCAGCTTCATATTGAACGGACAGATATGAAATATAAGTGTATTTCCCAAAATGTCGACCTATGACTTTAAAGACAGACAGTAACTTTACATTAGGTACAGGTCACACTGCCATGTCTCCACTAGCAGTGTCGGGATGAAGCTTAAATGTTTGACTTTTTGAGACATTTACAAAATTATTGCAAGTAATTTTAGTAATTGTGCAATTTTGTACCGATATTCATCTTAACAAACAAATGAATCATCCTTGTGAAGGTGCTGGTATTCACATTGCAGTTATATATATATAATATATAATTTTGGACGCAGTAATTCTAACATCAGCTAAACTTTTTGGGTTAATTACAGTTTGACGTCATTCGATTTGTTAAGCTTTCTAGGAAATGAAGAGGCCATTGTTGAGGTGTTGACTCATACATAACATCAAATAAGGCTTGTAAACATCTCTTCATTCAGGCCTTTGAGCCACTCGCAATGCTTTTATGTCCTACAGTCCAATTACTACGACGGAGAGCTGCTCCTGAATGGTTGCCATGGTAAACTGTTGCCATGGGACAACCTCAAGCTTTGTAGATGTAGAGGGACAGAGTGGAGGCGAAGGATCAGGGATGAAGCGAGAATCTGTCTGATCTTTTCTGCAGATTGCACCAAAACTGATTGAAACTGATACCATTTAATGATTTAATATGTCTCTTATGTAATTTGTAGAATCAAGTGGCATCTAGGCCATAAACTGGGAAGAGGCATGTTTTACTTGTGACTGTATACAATGAAAGTGTCATATATTGGGACTAAATACATTGTAAATGTCCTGAGTAAGATTCATGTTAGATAATGGTCAGCGGGATAGTGTCACTGTAATGCAAAAAATGTGAAATACTACACAAAAGAAGACTCTATGATGTCAAAGTTATCTTCTTCTTCTTTGTTCCCTGATACTAACAAGTTAAATTTGATGATCCAACTTAGGACATGTTAGTACTTAGTTTTCTTAAAAAGTAGTCTTTCAATGTCACATTCAGTCTTTTTGTGAAGACAACTTTTACCCTTCAGGATTAGAGATTAACTGTGGGAACGGTTTGGTCTTGTTGTTTGCTCTCTGGGCATTTTAATGAGTGTATCTTTGCTTTGTTATAAGACCTGTGAAATGACCTTCACTCTGGGCAGTAGGTGAGCTGCTGCACGCTGCAGTCCTTGGTATAGCCTTCCTAACGCTGTTATAGCAGCTTGCTGCTTGTGTTAACCAGGCCAACAGTGTTTCATCATGGTCCAAACTCTAGCGGCGCAGTGGTAAAATGCGGTTGTTACTACACAGCCAGCCAGCTACAGTATTCAGTAAACATTTGCCCCATATTGCAATGTTTTACACAAGACTCAGTTTTAACAGTGAACTCAGATGGACTCTCTATTTACAAGGCAGCAAAAGGCAACCATGTGACATGGAGGCAGGTTTTCATATCAGTCAAAGACTACATGAGCCAGTTTCACCAATATTAGTTCCAGCTCTGTAAGTAAAGGAGTCCTAATCAGTGAAATCAATCGCTGTGGCGTTTGTTTGGAATAGGAACCTGTAGTTTACAGTGTCAAATTTGACTCCACATAATAGACTTTATCTAAAGAGCATTGTTGTATCTAGTTTAGCAAGAGATTGTGACCATCATTATTCTCTTTGACCGGCCTTTTCACTCTGCTGTACTCTGATTATTGAAAAATGTGCGTTAGTTAAGGTACAATTAAGGTTGCTGGCATATTACTGAGAATATACTGTATACTACCTACTGTGTATTATTGACCTTCGAAAAAACAAACAATCTCCCCTCAAGGGCCATGTATAACAGTAGCTGTTCTGGAGCTTTCCATCATATCACATGATCTTCATCAGCAGACAGAGTTTGTCCAGTTATCGTGGAAATTGTAAATGTTCAAATTTTCACTTCTCGTCCATTTTGGCTTAAAATGTGTACAATAATGATTAAATAAATGTACAGTATTATATGTAATATGTATCACTGGTTTACAGTTTGGTGTCTTTCAGGTCTATTTGTGAGATGAACCTGGAAGCCGAGCTCTTCACTCTGCAGGACAGCAACTCCAAACTGGTGGCAGCTTTGCATGAGGCTAATGCTAATGTGGAGCAGTGGAAGAAGCAGCTGGCAGCGTACCAGGAGGAGACAGACAGACTCCGAGACCAGGTGAGCCTCTACTGTCTTCAGTCTGACGCTCAGGCACAGAGGGCACTTTGAAGATGCTCTGTAAGGCCCACACACCAGCTGCGTGTCTGTACCACTCACAGTGAGTTAGCTGGTACAGCTTCACGTCAGACATCATTCGTATATTTGGCCAAATCCCAAATCTCAGGTTGTACTACAGCAGCATGGAGATGTAGCAGAGTGCTGCTGCCTTCACATCCTCTTCACACACTCCTACTTCTAAATTTAAAAGTAACTAAATATATCTTGTCACATATTAAATTAGTTTTACTGTGAAAAAAACCACATGGATGCTTAATCTAGAGTTTCATTTTTAGAAACCAGATGGTTTAGAGCTGCTTTTTGTTGGAACAGCAGAATGAAGGTGATTTTTTTCCATTATGTAAATTATATTTTAAATTATTTTCTAGAGGTTTTGTGTATTCTTGATAACTAAAACATAAACAAGGTAGAATGGTGCTTGGTATCATACATATCATGTAAAATTCAATATTAAACATTATATCTAAATGATCTTTTTTGGGTGGAGAGGAAAAAGAGGGATTTGTTGGTATAGTTAATTTTAACATTGCAATCCTTTATAACCTGCTGTGTAAATATAATTAAGGGTGCCTAAGTAGTGAGTATCAGATTTACAAATCCAAAACTGCTACCATATTAACAGTTTTGATTGATATTAAATGGATTAGAAGACCCGGGTCCAAACACATGCAGCTTATGTGAAGTGCAAACTCTGTGATAGACTGGTGACCTGCCCAGGAAGTAGCCTGCCTCTTACCCAGTGCATGCTGACCAGGATAAGCGGTTTAGGTGAGTGGAAGGACGGTTGATGGATGGATTAGCTGTTACATGAAAAGCTTTGTGGCAAAGTTGACTTTTAAAGCTACATATTTCATGTATCATTAGAGACACCTTTACAGTGTTCCTAGTACCAGAGGTGAGTGTTGGAACAGATCTGTTCAAAGATGAGACACAACTGGTTACTGAGAAGTTAAGTCAGGCCAAAAAAAAGCTTCATGCATCAGTCGTTCTCTCTCGCGGTTTCTAAAGTCCTTTGGCCTTCATGTGCAGCCAAGTCCTTGTCCGTTCTGTAGTAACCTGCAGGCCAGAAGCTGATGTTTAAGGTCACACCTAATTATATATGCTGGAGCTGTGGAGCTCTGTAACAGGAGCAGACACTCAGATTATTGCTGGAGTAAAGCCTTGCTCAAACAAGAGCGAGATGAGGCTGACGGGACCCGTGGCACGTCTTTCCCTGCGGAGGGAGGTCATGCTGCTTTTGACTGGGTCATCGTTCTCAGACACTTTGTTTCCTTGGTTTGAAAGTACTTGTTCAGAAAAAGGACAAGCTAGGCAGGCTGGTAACGCATTTCATCATTCTTTGGCATGACTTGTGCTGCGGGCGTTTTCACTCCAAGGCTTTAATCAAGGTGTTCTCTGCTGGACGAACCGGTTCACCACGCACATGGCAATGTCACATTTCCACAAGGGAGTTCGGTCTAAATGCACTGAGCCTCAGGAGGGTTTTACACTTCGAGTAGCTTTCAGGTTCCAGTGGATGCAGATGCCTCTGCCCTCTCTATCCTCACTCATCAATAAAAGGTACTTGCTGGTAGCTGATTCCTCTGGGAACGACCTCGCCTCAGGCTGACAATTACAAACCTCCCTGATTCAATGCTTTAATACCTTGATCCCTTTCCATTACAGCCTGGCTTTACAGTATCGATCACTACTTTTAAATCTCTACCACTCTTCTGGTATTTAGAAGCAGTTTTCACTGTTTTCACATCAACAAATGAGAAGAACCCCGTCTCTGTCTCCTTTGGACCGAGCTCGTTCCCTCTATCTGAAGAAGGGGACCAGGTGGCTGAAAATGGTTCACGTCTCTGGGGTGGTGTGGGAGGGAGAGGGGTTTGTAGGACAGCAATATCCTACTTTCAATGCCCCAGTTAGGAAAAAATGAAAAATCACCAGAGGGAGCTGGCATCCACTCGTTTCTCTCTACTTTTTCTTTTCTCCTCTTTCTTCCGCTCCTCCTAGTCTCAACCATCCATGGTTTAAAATAATGCAGCCTGTCTCTGTCAGACGCTATATGACATTTTTAGAGGTGTCCTTCTGTTTGTTTTTTCTGATGCGTGGGGCCCAGATAACAATGCAGCGAGGATTTCAGTCCTGTTAATGGTGACTGCTTGTAGATGAATTTGTAGCATGTTTTAAATTAAGTCGTGATGTGCAGATAAAACTGAAAGCGTGTGAGGAAGAAAATTCTCACCAAGAGACTGAAGCCTCTAAAGTGATAAGCTGTGTTGAGTGGTCCTCTTTGTAGATCAGCACGTGTTTCATGTTTTATGTGTACACTAAGATCATTGATACTGTCTTAAAGAAGCTTTGAGGGGTTACAGAAATACAGCATTTTTAATTATGTGAACGTTTTGCACACATTTTTTATAACTTTTATTAATCAGATGTATTGGACCATGATTTTTAACTTCAGCACTGATCTCCACACTGTAGCAGGCTACATAAAACATACTAATTGATGGACCACAAAAAAAATAAGAAAATGCTTCATAATAAAAGCATCTGTCTCCCCTCATTTTAAGTCGAGCTATTGAAACATCCAGTAGACACTTGGTTAGCCAACCTGAGAGACCTTTAGTTACTATATGTACTTTGGGGGTGCAGTACCTCATGGGTAATAACTAAAATTGTATGTAAGTGTCATTTAGGCCTTACTTTTTAGGAACGCTGTGGGGATGTGAGAGAGACCAAATGTCAACTTTAAGAGTTTTGTGTGAAGCCATGTCCCACATGCTGAACATGATTTAAATCTGTGTGTGCATGTTTTAAGGTGGCTGAATTAGAGGCCCATGGAGGCCAAGGCCCCAGTGACCTGCTGAAGGATGAGCTGACCCAGTCCCTGGAGGAGCTGGAGGCCCTGCTGAAGGCCAAAGATGAGGTTGGTACTCATTGCTCCCATTTTGTTATCAGCTGGAGTCGGAGGTGGGAAGCTGCAATGTTCATCACAGGTGCTGATGAGTGATTCAGCTATTCAAACTCAAGTGTAGCTTTCATTCTCTTCCAGGAGATCCACATTTTGCAAAGCAAGAAAGCAGAGTACCACGAGATGGAGCACGAGAGGGATGAGGCCATCCACAGATTACGGGTAGGAGTGAGATTATTATAGCAGCGTGGTATGCTTTCATAAGTTATGTGTAATAGTGAAGTAATCAGTAGTTAAATTGACAGCAACATTTTCCTTGCTTGCCCTCTTCCTTTGCCTCCTCTTCTCTGCAGGAGATGGAGATGCGTAATTCAGAGTTGGAGCGTCGCATCCAGAACTCAGAGCAGAACCTGAATAACTCTCTGGAGGAACGGGATCGCATGGACTCTGAAATCCAGAGGGCCATCGAAATTCTGGACATCAAGATCTTTGACCTTAATGACCTCCGCCAGAGCCTGGTCAAACTCATCGACAAATAAGAGGGGGAACAAATCCAACCCAAGAGAGAGATGGAGCAGATGACAGGGTTCAATTTTGTCGTGGCCAATGCAGCGGGGGAGTAAACAAAACAAGATGGTCCCTGTCCTCCTCAAGCACAAGAAACCACCTCGGCTGCAGGGAGGTTTCTCCATGTCTGTGTTTGCAGCAGTGGCTGTGCTCAACAACATACTGTAGGTGTTGGCCCTAAGCAGCAGCATACACGTGGTTTCGCTTGTTCAGTGTAATGTAACGCTTCATGTTGCTTTCAAGAGTAACATTCAATGCAATAAACCAACTTTAAGGTAAGTGCTTCACAGTGCTAGACATTTAATATGGAGAATTGGTGCTTGTAGTTTTTCATAAGTATGTCTTTTGTACACAAAACGGCAATGCAGTGTCAAAATGATAAGAGGCCTTGTTTTGTTTTTTGTTTTTTTTCAACTGACAGGTGATATTTAAACATCTTTATAACAAAATAAGTCCATGCAAATAGGGGAAGGGACAGTATATTCAGTGGAAAGTGAATGCAAATAAAAACGGCGACAAACAAAACAAAATTAATTTAAAGAGATTTGCCTGTTTAACAGCCCGCATACAACATCACTATTACTACTGAATTCACCGTTAACAAAGTTTGATTTGTGCAAAGATAAACTTGTGTATGGTCTCGTAGTTACCCATGCATAATGCATAGCAGCTATAATGTGTAAAGTGAAGGACAGAGTGGATCTAGTTGGTGCTTATCCACGGGAATAAGCGATGACATACATTCAAGGTCAGTAAAATAGTATGTTAATAGTGTTTCATATTTGTTTAAGGCATGGACACACAACTTAACCTTAAACATTAGATCTGAATAGTGACACCAAAGATCAAATGTTCAGAGTCATTGACAAGGTCTTTCAGCAGCTTGTCTATCATCACATCTTCATGTAAGCTTGTAAGAAACCTTTAAATCTATAATAAGTTACAGTAACAGTTAGGTACATTTTAGTAGATAAGACACATTAAGTAATTACATTTAGGATGAATAAGTATTTTCCACACGATATAAATCAATAATGCTACAGTTGTTAAGTAAACACGAGAAATATTAGGTCATCACTTAGTATTACAGATAAGTTTAAATGCCGTTTGGACTGGCCCAGTCTGAATAATCGTCCTGTGCATCATCTCTTAACAAACCTCTGACTTATGATAAGACGCAGTCAAGGAAATCATTTTCTGCCTTCTGTCATTTTTCCGCATGTTACCTTTAGCTGTGGACAATATGCCGTACGCCTTCACAGAGTCACACAGACTGTATTGTTCAACATAGTCTATAATGCTATGTTTGTATTATTTTTTCAAGCCTTATTGTTCAATTTTAAGGAGGGTTGTTGATAGTCATGCCAGCTAAATGTCTCAAACTTTGAGCTGTTGTCATGGCGATTTGGAAATAAAAGCAAAGAATACAGTCAACTCATTCTAATGGACTTCTTTCTTGTGTTAACAATTGTCTTTTGTGTGGGCCATCTGGTTTATTAACTTTATTTCTAACATGTTATTAATCCAAATGGTTTCAGCAAGTTAATGAAATAAGAAAAAATAATAATTTAAAAGGCCACAATGTGATACTACTTAAAGTCCAATTATTGGGTTTGTTTGGCTTGTTTGACGCTTATTTGGTGGTGTTCTACACAGCCATTGTCATGGAAGAGCGTTTTTGCACTGTGATGTTAGAGAAGCGGGTTTGTGACTAGAAGGTTGCCGGTTCGATCCCCAGACCGGCAGGACAAATGTGGGTGGATGAAGTTAAACAGCATCGCTTCAGTCTCTCGTATTACTACCGCTGCGATGCCCCTAAGCAAGGCCCTTACCCCCCGTAACTCCAGTGAAGAATGCCTGGAGGCCAATAGATCAGGCTGTGGTTTTACTGGGCAGCTTCCAGCTGAGAATGAATGTGAACGTGGCTTTCCCTGGCTCTCAGTGAAACATCCCTGAATAAATAAAATGTCTTAAAACTAGATAGCTGACTTTGAAAAATATTGTAAAATTTGAGAATTTAATTGTGTCTGTGTACACATCTTCCTTCAGTTGTTCTGTGCCAATCGAAATTTAGCAAAGCACTCACTTTTTTTGTGAGTGATCCAACATTATCCTATTAACTGCTCTGCAAAAAACACAGCCGACAGTGGCCACTTGTCATCACATCTGAGGGACTGAAAATGTGATCAGGTATTGATTAATAATTCTAAATCATCTTTAATTATTTTGAGTGTTCAATAGACAACTAGATCAATATGATCAAACACACTATGGACAACAGCCTCTTAAGCATTCCCAGGTTTATACTGTATATTTAGCTGGACGCACCAACCCATAATGTACAGTTTTTGTGTGTCATCAATCTATGAAATCCGTTTAATGTCAAATAATAATGTTTAAACGAGACGACACATTAGCTGGTATAACAACAGATGAACAAGTGTAAACATGCTGTCTTTTGATCATATAACTGTAAGAAAGAAACCATCTATTAATCAGTCTTGCTTGTCAAAATGTTTTATTGACAACATTGATTATTGATTCCAGCTGTCTACTTGAGCTTCTTCTTGGGTCTGAGGTTACTGCTGTCCACACTTCTTCTTGCGGCAGTTGACGGCACGTGGGTGTAAACGAGCATAGCACCTGACAGGAAAGGAGCAAACTGTTAGATCTCAATAACCATCATCATCCCATCGCTCTCACCCACCATGTTATCAATGTCTACATGTTTCTCTCTTTTATAACCACACAACTAATACGAACTCACTTTGTTCAGTCTTCCTCTCTCCACCTTTCCTCCAGTTAAAAAAGGTGGTAGTCCCTGTTTTATTGGGCTACAATTCAAATAGCTTAATGGTTTATTAAAGGCCTTAATGATCCACTAATTACATTCTACCTGGAACCATGCAAACTACTTTAACTCTACCAACAAATCTACAAGTGATTATATGGTTAGGCCAGTGTTAGGCTTTTTTCAGCCATTAACAATATTGGGGGGGAAAGGTAAGCCCAATCTCACTAGTAAGAGATTTTACATTTAACACATTTTCATATGAAATGTATAAACTTCTCAAATGCTGGAAGCTTTGGACTATTCTCTCCCTAACGTCTCTGAGAACGAGTTCACTCTCACCAATATTACACTGTACTGTGTTTGTATACATACTTGCGGCAGACCATCTTGTCACAGTTGTACTTTTGAGCCAGCTGTCTCAGAGAGGGCAGGACAAGGTGGAGGGTGGGCTCTGAGGAAGGAAAGAAACGGGCAAATAATCAACAATACCTCTACCTTATAACTTCAGTGATAGTCTGGCACTGTGGGAGTTTAACCTACCCTTCTGGATGTTGTAGTCTGACAAGGTGCGTCCATCCTCGAGCTGTTTTCCAGCAAAGATGAGGCGCTGCTGATCAGGGGGGATACCTCGAAACACAACAGTCACAACTGTGAGGTGGTGCTTGTGCCAGGCATGGAAAGTCATGCAACGTTCACAGCTGCCAATCAAATTGCATCTCTGCGGTCGATGCAGTGTTACCCAAACTTATAAGTATATCACAAGTTTCCCTTTGACGTGGAGGTATAAATACTGCAGGTATCAACTGGCCCTTCGTTCATGTACAACTACACTACATGTGCTCTAATGTAACTGCTCTCATATGAAATAGATAAAACCATAGCATCCTTAATTACATTTTAACTGGTGTGATGAGTTTAAAAAGTTTTAGGAGTCTGTGTAAATATCTCCCTGGAGCCTGAGGTGCTTCTTTACCAAAAAAAACCCCACACACATTACAGACTATCAGAAAACTGATTAACAATGGTGCTGGGTTAAATATGGCACAGTGCATGAATATAAACAATAACATATAAAATTAAAGGTAAACTGAGTGTTTATGAAGCAATCTGAAACCATTTAGCCATTTTATAAGAACATGGTGATACAGAGTTGTCGTACAAAACTGATTTAAAATTGTTTCCTCTAATGCAACAGAAAGTACTTGGTCATGTTTAAATAAAATATAAAAAGGTATTTAGATTGTTTATACGTTGTTGATTCAGATGTCAATGTTGAAATTGTGACACTGCATGACAATCCATTTAATGATGATATGTAAAGGCAGAGAAAAGCAAAAGAGAGAATACGGGGGGAGGGATTGCTATATTTTTTTCATTATTTGTGATTTGTTTATTGTTGAGTTAGACAGGAACTTGTGCATGTAAAATTTTAAAAAAGCCACATTAGCTGATTACACAATATACTAAATATTAAACAACACTCATCATCACCCTGTTAGTGATCCATAGGACCAATTATCATAGCCAGAAAATGTGTCAGTCAGACTAGAAATCACACTAAAAGCCAACTGAGAAAAACTCTTGGAACATGGCAGTACTGTTCCTGTACTTTTGATAATAAGTTACTTCCTCATATTTATAATTAACTACCCAAGTACTTTGCTTTATATCCAGGTATTTGCTACATTTTGTCAGTGCAGATTGACAGATTACATTCACATTAAACATACTTAAATTAGAGTTCACCAGCTACATTTATAGACGAGTGCACGGTGAAATACTAATTGTACAACTGCAGTTAACCCGACTTTTAACTAACAATATAGAGCATTTCCCAAAATTAAACAAAAACGATCGTTTTAGAAGTTGTAAACTCTAAACTTACGTCGAAACCAGCATTCACCAGCAGATAGGAAAACAGGAACTTGATGAGTCCCGTCCTGTGCTTCAGAAGGGAAACAAGCTCACCCAGTTTTATATCTGCTGCGCTGACACATCTGCACAGATGGAGGAGGGCTGGTGTGCAGATCGCAGGTGCTGACATGTTGTAGATAGGTTATACGTTCACACGACTGCTCTCAAAATGCATAGGCACTGTAATAAAACGGGGAAAAACATAAAAAGTAAGAAAAGCATAAATGTATGTCGTCCCTGGGTGGGCTCGAACCACCAACCTTTCGGTTAACAGCCGAACGCGCTAACCGATTGCGCCACAGAGACAACTGTACATGGAAAATACACATAAACATTTATGAAATATCCTCTGAGCTACAGGCTACCGCGTTAATCTCCGGTGCGGTGGCGCCCCCTTGTGGCACCTGGCCTGCACTTCTCTTTTTCACCGCTAAGTAGTTAGGCGAAAATATAAAAATGTGAAAATGTGATTAGAAACGATAGAAGCACAAGAGACATTACAAGATATCAGCTAACAAGAAGCGAAGAAACGCGGTGTAGAGGGTAAGTATCGTTAAATGTGACCAAACGGTCAACTTTTTGTGTCGAAGAACAGCTAACGTTAGCCTTGATGCTAACCTCCTGCCTCGTAAACTATGCGCTGCGACCAGGGACAGTTAACTTGAAATAGTTAACTTAAATGCAGCCCGCAAAGATATTAAAATGAACTAATGCTTGACTAACAAAACGTTGCACATGTAAAGCTACAATTAACACATCAAATCTGTCGAGCCAGCGATTCTTCAACCTATTAGCTAGCTGGTGTTCGGAGATATAACTAGTTAAACTGGACAAACCACTTTAACAGCTGGCGTGAATAAAGAGTACGTGTCACTTAGTGTCCCAACGCATGTAACTAACAATGACAACGTAGGATAAAACTCACTTCTGACGGAGAAACCAGCTAATTAAACCCCCGTCGCTCGTCTCCACGGACCAGTTATGTAACGCTTCGGAGCCAGTAAGATAATTGATCACGTGTGTGACCGGGAAAGGTGCGTTACATAGTTACATTTCATCAAACAAATACTACGTTAACGTAACCGTCTCTTAACCTCAGTTACATCGTTATTGAAACCAGTAGTTGCATATCTATTACAGGCTGGTAAACCATAAACATGTTAGGATGGCGCCCGGCTCGTTGGTGTCATGCTGGTTGGGGCCACCAGGTGGCGCTGTGGTGCAGAAGAGGCTATGCAGCATGATTTCAGTCTGTGATTAAACATGATGTAGGCACATTTAGTCTACGTTTTCATTATAAAAAACAGATAGTCTCCCCTCTGAGTCATAAACACGTGCAAAACTTGCTCTGCTTCATGTTACAAACAGCCATAAGGTAAAGCCTCAAGAATTATAATCCTAAAACAATGAATAAAATATAACTTATGAAATACAAAAGGTTGTATTTATATATAATTTATATTAGCTTTTACTTTTAAGTTTAGCACAACCTGTGTAATGATGTACTGTGCAAGTATGGTGAATTAAACAATATAATTCTACTGAATCACATATCAAAACTATTTCAGTGTTTTAAATCATCACAAGAGACAGACATAGAAAGAGTAAAATTATGACTTTATTTCCTGAATTTACATATCTTCTGCATGTTATATAACATTTTCATTCATTTACAATATTAAACAATCATTTCTGTCTATACTGGGTCTTACATCAGCTACCTACTTTATATCTTTTGTTTTGCTATAGTGCTATTTCCTAGTTACAATCTCTTTTTTTGTTTTGTTTTCAAACATGTGCTTTGTGAACTTGCTGAATGACAAACAGTGTAAACATCCTGCAGTGCAGGCTACAAGGTAGAAGAACATCAGGAGGCACTGAACACTTCCATGATTCCCTGATTTTGCTTCACACAAAGACTACCACCCCTGTCCATAGAAGATTAACTCAAAAAGGATTATGGTGTCAGTGTCACTACGACTCAATGAATTATGTACAGAGATGCAACCCAGCAGGTGCCCCAGTGGCCTAATGGATAAGGCACTGGCCTCCTAAGCCAGGGATTGTGGGTTCGAGTCCCATCTGGGGTGTGTAGCAGAGTGGCGCAGCGGAAGCGTGCTGGGCCCATAACCCAGAGGTCGATAGATCGAAACTATCCTCTGCTATATCAACATTTTACAACGATGATTACTTGTCTAGAAGTGAAGCACGGTGACATCAGCAGGAACTGCAGTAAAGAGATTAATGGATCACATCCATCCTCTATTGCTCAATATGTAAACCATGGCTGCTTTCATTTTGAGATAGCAAAACTCAAATAAAAACAAAACTCATGTAATAAACATATCATCAAAATTTTACTCAGCTTTGCGCATTCTGTCGGCCACAGATGCCCTGTGATTGGTCAAGTTATTTAGGACACAACTGTTGGTCAGCATAGAAAGTTTGGAGTTCAGGGTGTCTTTACTTCTTTCCGAACTATAATCGCCTCCTTCATCCACATTTTCCTCTCCTCCTTTATCATCCTCCTCCTCTTCAACCTCACTCTCTTCATCACTGCGTTCATCTTTTTCCAGCTGGGGACAGAAGCAGATGCAGGGTTTAACATGTATGACAAAGATGAGAAACTAGTCTGATCCTGGATGTTAGAAATTGTCTTTCCATATGAAAGCTACTATGCAAGGATTACTAATGTTAGTCAGAGATGCCCTTTGATTAATTTCAGCTTTTCTTCTGATTCTCACCTTTCCTTTCAGGAACTTATAGACCATGCGTAAGATTAAGCCAGCCCAGAAGATGTGAAGAGCCTGCAGCACCATCAGCAGGATGTTGAAAAAGTAGTAGCCGACAAAAGGTTCAAACACCTCCATGGACAGTACCAGGGTGGTATGGATGATTCTAAAAATAATCAAATAATTGGAATAATGCTGAAGAAAGTGTTTCTGACAATAGTCTTACGAGTCACCCATGCTACGTTAAGTAGTTCAACAAAAAGAGTGAGAGTAGACCTTACTTGCTGGGGAAAATCAGCAGTCGAGTCACGAGAAAGACCACAGCAAACACAACAAACAGTGCGTCACACGTTTTCCTCCAGCCAGTGCCGTAGTTAAACATCTTGGCAGACTGCAAAAATACTAATGATTGAATTGATCAAACAAATACAGACCATAAGTGAAGCTAAATGTGAAGCGAACTCACCCCAGTGAACAAAACATTAGCGAGACATTATGCAAAAAGGGTTAATGAGCCGAGACAGACGATTAGGATAATAGATAAAGGGGAAAACATGTCTTCTACGAGGGGGAAATAAACATGAGCATGTCAGCTCAGTCTATGTACTGGATATTTGACTTTGTCTTTGCTGTTGTTTCCTTTCACGTGTTTTACTGAGTGCAAGAATCCAGCACAACTTGGGTTTTTAAACTATTCTTTAATTCATTTGTCACGTAAACAAAAGTCACCTCTGGCTGCTGAAGTGCTTTAAGCTATCAGGACTCGGTCACAGGATCTGCCTGCTGAAATAAGCTGAGCATCCTGACCTGCAGGCTACTACACAGATCTCAAACTAGATACTTATTTTCTAAGAACAGCCTCAAGCCCAGCATGAACCTGACCAGTTTACAAAATTTAGACATCCAGTTTTTCTCACTTTGGTAGGGCCACACAGAGGCAGACAAATAACCAATGTGGAGGTGAATCTATGGTGACATGCACAGTGGAAGAGTATGTGAGATTACACGTTACCTCGAGCAGGATGTCAGAGGAGTCATGGAGAAGCATGACCAAGGTGCCGACGCGAATGTAGTTGGCACAGTAGGAGAAACTCAGCAGGAAGATGGTGGCCAAATGGTGGATCACCTGTTCTTTAAAATCCTAATAAAAAACAAACATATATAGAATATCTGGTCAGTAAAATAAAATGACCTTCGTATGTCAACAGAAGAATTTAAATTCCTGCTCTTAAAGTCACTTATTAACCACGTGTTAAGTGAAGTTTCTCATTAAAGCAGATGTGCAAGCCAGGCATGAAGCTAATGCCCTCTAATACCTTGCCTCTAAAGGGCAAATGTGTTGTGTGTTGTGAGGCAGTGTAGGTTAGAAACTCAGGAGGGAATCTGTTCTGTAACATTTATCAATAAATTAATCTTAACCTTCCTCACCTTCCTCTTGATGTCCACAGAGATCCGGAGGAGCAAAGAGCCATAAAAACCCAACTCTAGCATGTAGTACCAGTAATGAGCTCTCTCCATTGGCTGTGGCAAAACATTATTCAAAAGTCAGATTCAAAAACACCTGGACATTTGCTGTGGTGGCGCAACAATAACACAGGGACAACACTCAAAATATAGAAGTAGTAGTAGTAGTACGTCCCTTCAGTTAAGTATCATCAAATGGTAAATGAAGCAGAGCTAAAACCAGTAGCGGATTAATCGATTAGTCGATCAGCAGGACAGTAATTGCCAACTATTTTGATAATCAATAAGATAAGTCATTTTTTAATCAAAAAGACCAAAAATTCACTGCTTCTAGCTTCTCAAATATGAATATTTGCTGGGGTTTTTTGTCTTCTGTGATAGCAAACTAAATATGTTTGGGTTTTGGACTTTTGGTCAAATAAAACAAGACATTAGAAGACGCCACCTTGGGCTTTGTGAAACTGTAAGAGGCATTTTCACTTTTTCCTGACGTTTTATAGCCCAAACAATTATTCTGCAGTGTAGGAAGGCAGCAGGCTACAATGAACCGCATCAGGAGGCACTGAACACTTCCATGATTCCCTGATTTTGCTTCACACAAAGACTACCACCCCTGTCCATAGAAGATTAACTCAAAAAGGATTATGGTGTCAGTGTCACTACGACTCAATGAATTATGTACAGAGATGCAGCCCAGCAGGTGCCCCAGTGGCCTAATGGATAAGGCACTGGCCTCCTAAGCCAGGGATTGTGGGTTCGAGTCCCATCTGGGGTGTGTAGCAGAGTGGCGCAGCGGAAGCGTGCTGGGCCCATAACCCAGAGGTCGATAGATCGAAACTATCCTCTGCTATATCAGCATTTTATGATGATTATACTCTCACCACTTTACTTGTCTAGAATTGAAGCACAGTGACATCAGCAGGAATTGCAGTAAAGAGGTTAATGGATCACATCCATCCTCTATCACTCAATATGTAAATCATGGCTGCTTTCATCTTGAGATAGCAAAACTCAAATAAAAAAAATATAATCATGTAATAAAAAAATCATCAAAATTTTACTCAGCTTTGCGCATTCTGTCGGCCACAGATGCCCTGTGATTGGTCAAGTTATTTGGGACACAACTGTTGGTCAGCAGTCAGCTGGGATAGGCTCCAGCCCCCTGCGACCCTCTAAGAGGATAAGCGGTATAGACAATGGATGGATGGATGGATGGATGTTGGTCAGCATAGACAGTTTGGAGTTCAGGGTGTCTTTACTTTTGTCCTCAATATAATCTCCTTGATCCACATTTTCTTCTCTCATAGTGTCACCAGCTACATGTAGCAGAGTGGCGCAGCGGAAGCGTGCTGGGCCCATAACCCAGAGGTCGATGGATCGAAACCATCCTCTGCTATACCAGTATTTTACAAAGACTAATGAATATACTCTCGATATTAATACATAGAGCTAAAGAAACACAATGTTTCATAGCAAGTTTGATAGCGATGGCATTAATGTCATTTCTGGACACATACTTCAGTTTTTGACTCATTTAGATTTATTTACCCATAAGATGAGTAATTGGATCTAATTCAAGTGAGACAGTCTTATTACAGAGAACAATGAATAGTCTGAGGAAACAGACTAGTTCACCATGTTGTGCTTGTTTTACATTTCCTCTTTAAAACAAATGCAATATGTTTCCTTCAAACTCAGATTTCAGTCAGACTACCCTTAGAAACTGATCAAATTCTAACAGATTCCACATAAAACAAGGCTTTCCTCGTTGTCCGAGATGCACATGTTTTAATATAGGAGGACAGTAATGAAACAAAATGTAATAATGAAATAGGACATACTAATTATCTGAAGCAATGAGATTATGTACTGTAAATAATGTTTTCACCTGAACTGGATATTGCCTCCAACATTCGCTGCAGTCCCAGAACCACGGTCTCTGTAGAGAAAAGAGAAGGTTTTAAGAATAAAGCTGTATCAGTAGAAATGCAACATAATTAACTACATGAGTTATTGGATTATAATAACGAGTTCTTATTCGTTGGCATGTTGTGTTTTTAGAAACAATAGTAGTGTTTTGTTACTGATATAAAATTTGTCTGAAACTCATACTTACATCAATCAAACAGGCCAGTCCTGCCGTGAAGGCTGTGAGGTAGAAAAAGAACCTCCAACTGCAAAATGAAACACTCAATATCAGATATTTTGAACACTGAAACAAAAGGCACTTTAAAAACATATCTCTTTAGGGAGGGTGTGTCTTTTTGCAGTGGTGACTCTTAAAATGAGTCAAGTTCTCAAGGGATTTTTGCATTGGGTGGTGAAGGAAGTGTCCTTGAGGGAAGTAATCTGTAACCTGAACAATGAAAGGGTTTTGGAGAGAGAGCACTTACGCAGCTTCACCAAACTTCTTGGTTTGACAGGGCCTGTCTTGGTTCCTGCGAAGTCTGAACCAGGTCTCAATCTGCCTCTGGGTTTTGCCACACAGCGACATCAAACTCACAATTTCACTCTGAAACAGCAATGGAAGGGAGAAATCAATAAAATAAATGACAAATCACTTCACGAAATGGACACTGGTGTTAAGTTACTCCCCAAGTGTTGTAGCTAAATGTAAAAGTGAGTGAAGTAATCTTCAGCCCTGCTGGTGTTAATGATCATCTGCAGGTTTTAAACAAACAGGCCTGCAGGGATTAGTTAAATTGGGTCATGTGGTGCCATAAAGTCTCTTTATGTTCTTTCTTAGTATTTTTATATATTTATATATATATATATATATATATATATATAGAAGCAAATAGGAATATTTTTCTGGAAGCATTTCTTGTTTATCTAAAAGCTGTGTATGACTTCTGTAAATATCACAACACTCATGGTCCTCTGCGCTTTTCACACAGAACAGTACCCCTCCAACAACTAACAGGAGGAAGTACATGCTTAAAGTGAACACTTGAGAAATGTAAAAACCCATCATCTTGATCCTGGTTCAGCGTTCTCAGATAACTTCCTCTTGATTAAATAAAAATGTGCAAGAAATCGAGCTGAATTGCATGCATGCTGAGGCCTTTTCAGACTAACCTGTGTCGGCTGTCTGCTCCTCTGGGTGTAAAACAACTCCAGCTTCGGGGAGGGAGCAGCAGTCACTTGCAATCTATTCTTCACCCCCAAACATCTGCCCATGGGTGGGGCAAAAAACCTGGGGGCGAGGAAAAACAAATGACATCTTACACAAATGATCATATAACACCCACTGTGCCATTTGTCAGTCAAAAACAAACACTTTAGAGCTAGGACAACTGAGGGCTATACTGTATATACAAAGTACGTGTTAGGGCAGGTAACAAAGCAGTGTGTGTGTATGGATGTTTAGTATTACCACTAAGCTTGACACATATTTGTATTGAAGATAAGATGAAATTTTATTGATTTCCAGGAGGGAAATTTAGCATTACAGCACAAGAAACAGTCCGGAGAAGTGAGTGGAAACAGTAGCAGAGAAAATATACAGATAGATAATAGAATACAACAGAATAAAGCAGCATATTATTGGAATGATATGAACAAACAATGACATTTTAACTGGGTTTTACAAGCCATTTGATTCCACTAAGTCTTCACTCCTGTGAATGTTACAACAGTGAACACAATGGAGATGTAATCAACCAACCAAAATCCCTGATGTCTGTGTGGGTGTGTTTAAAAAGTGCCTATGAGGCTTGTTTGCACTCATAACAAGCCCACTGCAACGTTCACTCCGTCTACAGTTTCTCTGAGAGATTTTCAGTCAAGTAATACTGGCTTTTTCAATTGTGATAAAAAACTTCAGATGATTGTGTTTCTTAAACGAGGAATGTAGTTATTATTTCAGGTCAGACGGGATAAGTGTTTAATTGTCAAAGCCACACACCACTGCAGAGACAACAATGGCCTTCCCTCTAAAGCCTACAATACCCCAAACACATCACCCAGATCTTTACACAACAAAGTGAGCAGTTGTGTTTTACCTCTCAAACACGTAACGCAGGGCGACAAAGCCCAGTGCGAGTGGCAGAGCTATGAGAAGGTCCCGGGGTTGCGGTCTGTCAGAGTCTGCCAGCTTTTCCATGTCTCTCCAGGTCACACCTGGAGGAAGCCAGTAGTCCTGCCTCCATAAGTCAGGCAGCAGGTCCATTCTGCTGTGGATGGACAGGCAGAGGCGAAGAAGGAAACGTAAACATGGTGAAGGTGATGTTTAAAACAGAGGTTTCCACATAGTTGAGCCTCAGTCCAACCAAATGAGATAAACCCAATCTGGGAAGTGTGGTACTTGGATTTGATTTGGTACAGGGGAGGACACAGTCAAATAAGCAGTGAGCAGAGCGAATCCCGCAGGGGCCTCTGAATCACTTGTTTGTTTGTTTGTGTGTGTGTGTTAGTACAATAGGTAGGTAGGGTGGCACGAGAGAGGGAGAAATACTATGTTGGCACATCATAAACATCTTGAGTTATATTTGCCAGGTGAAATCCGTCTCTACCTCAACTATAAAAATGCCATCAAAATATATAAATATACGATAGGCTACTATCATTAATAAGTCACAGCAAAGCTATAAACAATATATCACGTTTAACATCCTTTAGGAAAATTACTCAGGCTGTCGATAATGCCATAAAACAACCATATAAAGTAGTTCACAAAGCTGGGAAACAAAAAAGGCCTGAAATAATAGTAGACTATATTATAAATACCAGAATAAAAAGCATAAACTCCACAAACAAACTGTACAAGTCTATACAGGAATATAAAATCATTATATATCTTGTCTATGTTGACAACCAGACTGGAAATAAACAGTGCAGTGCAGCCAGAAGTACAGTTTCTACGGGGAGACACGCCAAGTTGTAATTAACCTGTGGAAAGAAATAGGGCTCCAGAGCAGAAACTCACCTGTGGAAGCAGCTCTCTAGAAATGATGAACTGGTCAATCCTGAGGACAGACACCTTAAACTGTGAATTTGTTTAAGCCTTATTTGGCTGGAGATGCGCCTCGGTACCGCTGAATCCTCACGACTACAGCAGAGATGAAGTGAGCCGCTCCGTCGTCCCGCTTCAGGCGCCAAGTTAGGCACGATGAAGAGCAGCCGTGCTACTCATTTCAAAATAATAGCCCTTTGCAGAGACCGCTGCACTTTGTGATGATTTGTGTTTGCAAAGAAACCTGTCAGTGTTTCTTTTGTAAAAAGCACTTTTCCCTAAGACGCAACACAAATGCAAATGCGTTATAAATGTGTGGTTTACTGAATAGGCTACGAGACACGGTCATAAAATATTAAAACATTAAAAAAATTAAATACTAAAAATTAAAATATATTAGTCAAATCAGTGAAATATTTGCTACCTTCCTTTAATTAATACTAACCCCTGTTGCTCCACAATTTTGTACCGTAAATCTACAGTAATAATAATACAATAGTAGTAAAAATACAGTAAAGTTAACGCAGGTGCACCTTTATTCTGAAGGCTTCCGGTATCGTCTGTCTTTTTCTAACAGGATGATGTAACTTGATGGTTGAGCGGCTAATGAAGCACCTGAGGCGTCTCTTTCTCATAATAACCCATTAACTCAGCATGGGCAACAAAGGAAACGCTGGGCATTAGTAGGCTATTATACAGTTTACAAACTGAAATGGTTTAGTGTAAAATTGGCGCTATATTAGCCCTGCACGATATAGAGTTAGGTTTTAAATGCTACAAGTTACAACCACAATCTAGCCTTATCAACAGAGTGCCCTCACTGTAACCTTACCTTTATCATCAGGTCTTTAAGGTTTCTGGTGTAAAACTAAAACAAATAGCATGTGGTGGCTAATGCTAGCTGGGGTTAGCAAAATTTAAATATTGCTGTGTAACTGACACATACTTTAGGAGCCTTTATATATATATATATATATTTATTGTTATGCTATGTTTCAGCATTTAGCATTAACCCGTAGTTGCTACCTGCAGCCACATTGGCAGAAGTAAAATTGTCTTTAAACTTAAGTTCACATGATGAGCAGTATAGCCCTAGCCCCAGTTTGTGCCTCTCATGCTATTGAACTCAAAAGATTATGCATGAGTGGCTGATGGGAAAAACCTTATGCATTAGATCTCTTTACATTTCCCTACATTCTACCAGAAGTTGTGCTCTATAGTAAACATAAAGTGCTTGAGACATCTTTCACAGGAATCTAATTACATTTCCCTGTTCTCCATTGTATATTATACTCATGACAGACTCCTCCTGGGTTACCACTCTCTAGGAAAGCAGTTGATGACACCCACAGCAACAAACCCGGACACCTCCAGGACTTCACAGTTTGAAGGTAAACACGCGTCTAAGTGTGTGCGTAGCCCGGCTGTCGAGCTCGCAAACTTTACCTTGAACAAATGTGTGTGCTGTCATCGAGGGCTCTGTCTCTGACTTCTGTATCACACGCGCTAATGACACACACACCCCTTAAAACACACACACACACACACACACACACACACACACACAATCCAGTCCTCCTCACACCATCCTCCTCTTCAACCAACACTCTCAGCTGATAGTATTGTCACAAAACAGGCTGTCTGCTGATAACATCACTACTGTTACTCAGATGAACTATTCTTTTTTGTCATGCACATCAGTCAGGACCACAGCTCAGGTGTATAATTCAGTCGTGTACATGTAAAGCGTGTGATAAATGTGTTTAAAGGAGAGAGAGTTAGTGCACGTTTTACAAAAGACAAACACGATTTGCATGTGTGTGTGTGCGCTGTGCTGAACTTGCGCTTGTGTTTGTGTGCGCATGTGTGTGTTGTGTCTGTGTGTGGGGGTTTGTAGGTGCCAGTGTGTTTCTTCACATTTGTGTGGGATGGAGTCACATTACCAGAAAAATAGCCTGTGCACATTCAGGAAGGTATTTGCGTACTGTATGCAGTATGCACCTGCCTAGTCTGTATGTCCGTGAACTGAGACAGAGACACAGATGTCTTCTGCAAATATAAGAGAGAGCGAGTTAATCAAAGTAACATACTTTTTACTCATAATTAAGGTACAGAAATCTTTTTTTAAATTTGACAAAATTAAAATGTGTGTATTTCTGTTTTTGATTAACGCTTTACAACACAATAATAATTATTATAGTGGTAGTCATGTCTGTCTGTGATCCAGCCTTATTTTCATATCTGTGCGCATGTGTGTGCATGTGTGTGTGTGTGTGTGTTCGTGTGTGTATACAGCATGTGAGAGGGTGATTGGGAACCGAGTGCCTTTGTTGTTTTATGAAGGAAGTAAAGTCTGAACCCACTGAAGCAAAATCTGTCCTGTTAATTGCTGGACTAATGAGGTGGGGGGTGTTACGCTGTGCTTCCAACCATCTGTTGGAGCCTGATGAACTGTAAACTGTAGAGGCCTGTTTTATTCTAGTTACCAAAGTCTGGCTGTGCACTGTTTGTGCTAGGTTAATGACCACAGATAACTTGCCCTGACTAATTTCCTCACCAATACCCTTAGTTACCCTCTTACTGACAGTGGAAAACAACATTAACATTATAATTAAGGTTTCTATGCTCCATGTAGCCATACAGATAAATAATTAGCAGTGGATATATTGACTAATACAGTGTTGAAAGCTTTTAGCAGTTCAGGCAGACTGAAATTGTATAACTGAGGTTAATACTCTCAGGACTTTGGCACCTCGGTGCTTTGAGCTAAATGCTAACATTAGCATGCTAACATGCTCACAACAATGCTAAGATGCTGATGTTTAGCAGGTATAATGTTTACCATGTTCACCATCTTAGATTAGCGTGTTAGCATTCTAACATTTGCTAATTAACACTAAACACAAAGTACAGCTGAGGCAGATGAGAATGTCATTAGTTTGCAGGACCTGATGACGGCTCTAGATGAAAAGTCACCAACGTTATTACAGTTCATCCTGAGGGGGACATGAATGTCTGTTGAGACATTTCACTCAAAACCACAGCATGGCTAAAATGTGTGTTGTTATATTTCTTTAAGTAATAGAATACTCTGCAGTAGCTAATATAAGATCATATCAGAACAACTCTCAGATGAATGTGCCTCTTAATCATTTAGCAAGCATAATGGCTTGAGTAAAGGATTACATATTACACTGCATAGGATGCTCATAGTGTAAAAGCACATTTGAGCAGTGATTGATCCCACAGTGATCAGTGGACTCGCACTTGTAGTTCTCAAAGTATCCAGAGGAGGTCACAGCTAACCAGATGGCTCCTTTTCAGTTCCTGAGTGAAAGTGCTCACAAACTGAAGCAAAGACCAGGGAGATCTAGCAGGGAGGATAAAGCTGAAAAGGGAAATATGGGGAAATCCTTTTTTAAATGAGTCCCATGTCATTCTTACTTAAATCACTTTAAATACTCTCATTCAGTACTTTCTCTCTTCTCATAGTGATGACTGATGATCTTTGGAAAAACCGTACCACTGAACCACTGATAGTGAAGTTTGCTCTTATGTATGTATGTTTCTCTCGTCCAAAATCAGCGTAGGGATATATTTCATCTGGGGCGGGGGGTGATCTGACTCTGTGAGCCTCGTAAATTAACTGACTGTGTCTCTTTACGAGCCTCCAGTTGATTATTGGATTGATTTCATTTGCTCTAACTCTTGCTAATATTGATTTTAGGGCAGCAGCGAGGACAGCCTTTGCTCAAATTAAAGTTTCTGTGTGTTTGTATTTGTAGGTGCCGTGTGCTGCATTTGTGTGTGTGTGTACTGCAGGTATGTAAAGTAATGAAACTTTCTAAAATCAAGACAAAAGCTTTTATTTCATTAAAAAACTGAATGCCACTTTAAAGAAACATTAGGAAAATATCTAATTTTTACAAGCAAGAGATTACATCCAGGAAGGTGGACCATATACAATAGTTTGATATTAATAAACAGTCTTTTGGTCATCATTAAGGAAACAAATCAGCTTTTTAACAAATCAGTAAAATATCATTACTAAACTTTGTTTATAAATAGCCTTTCATAGCCACATTTCAAAGGACTTGACAGTATAATAAGGGCAGAAACAATATTACAAAACAAGTGGGAAAAGGAGCAGTAACATCATTAGTATGAAATAGATATTAGCTTTTCTCATATTCCTACAGGCACTGTTGAACAGATTTGGCTGGTGCACTGGATGGGGCCTAAAGGCAAAAAGGATTAGGCGGAGGAAATTGGTGTACATGCATTTCATAATCATAACTTTATATGACACATTTTCAGTCAGCGCTGTGACCCTCCGCACTGAGCCTCATAAGCCTCTTAAAGGGATGGCGACATGAAATTGCACAATCCCAAATAAAATGTGTTGTATTAACTGTTATGTATTATAAACTTTAGCTTTTATAATGGGATGAGATTGAAATTTAGGACACAGTGAATTTTAAAGAAAATAGAGAGATACAAATAGCAGCTAAAGCTCAATTTCAGGAGGCAATTTAACTGATTCCCTCAAATTATAGAGGCCTTAGTTAATTAGAAATTATTTTACCTGAGGATCATCTTAGAGGTGGAACAAATGCCTCACAATATCCAGCATGGTTCACAAGAAAAATAAATTTAAGTTCCAGAGAAACTATGACATCTTCTAAATGTTTAGTTCAGCTGCCCTTCCAAAAAAAGCTCAAAGACAAAAGCTGCAGAGGAAAACTTTTACATTATAACAGTAAATCAGTGTATAAAGTTGGCAGTCTTGTTCCTAAATCTGCAGTAACAGTGCGTATTAGTTCTGTCTAAATTACCTCCATGTCTGCCCTAAACTCATTTTATTTATCTTTTATTGAATCAGGACCTCTCTTGCAGCAGCTCTGCTTTGTATTTATAATTCAGCCCTGGGATTCATAAAAACATTATACAATTACAAAATGACATGATAAATGTAATGCTGTCTTCCTGCACTGTTTGTCACTCGTACACACGTACACACCCTAAGTCTCCAGTAATGCATTAACTACTGTAAATTAAAATGGATGCAGGGCTTCAGGTGTGTCTGCTCCTTTTCTCTCTGCCCTGCTGCATTTAATCCATATACAGGTACTGTATAATGGTTTTTATGCTCTTATCTTGACAGCTTGCATTACCCCAACCAAACATACTGTAACATACCGCAGTTTCTTTTATTTTCCGGAGCTGAAACTTTGGTAACAGGCTTTTAGCAGGACACAGAACAAACATCATCAATCAAATGTCCCTCAAAAGAACCTTTACATAGCCCTCTCCTCACCTCCCGATCACCCCTCATCTTTTACACCAGTGCATAATCAAACTGCCCTCTGTCCAGCCCCTCCTTATGGTCCGTCCATGATGATGCCGGCATGCTGCTGTAGGGATCTAACAAGATACGGACGCAGCGAACAAGGAGAAAAAGCAGCAGCAGCACGAGGAGGCCAACGAAACACAAGGCCGTTCCCTGCTCGGGGTGCCCTGCCATGGGCTGCAGCACCGTCGGGCCCCTGGGGAACCCGGGCGGAGCCGGAGAGGAGTGATCATAGTCCACAACCCAGGAGTTTGTATCGCTCATCTTGGAATGAGGGAATGTTTTGAAGGTTGAAATTGTTTTCACTTTTGAAGTTTTATTTTGCAGTCAGAAGTTATGAGGAATGGCATGGCTCTGCAGGGTCATCTTTGTTATTGAGTGGGATTTCTAAAGCCAGAGGGAGATCACATAGTGAAATCTGGCAGATGTCAACAAATTGGACTCAACCAGAGCGATTCCCACAAGCCACAGGGCAAAGAAATTAGTCAGTTTCAGCAGAAATAACACGCGGCAAATCAGTAGTGCAAATTAATAAGCCCTCTCGTGAACAGAGCAGCAAGCTGAGGCATGCTCAATGAGGTTTAATTAGATTTAACTGGCTGGTGTTCGTGTGTCCCGCTCTCTTTCTCCCACATTGACTCACTTGCTCTCAAGAGATGCTCACAATACAAAAGCTGAGGTCACTACTTCAGCTTTAAATCATCTGCATGGCCCTCAGTTCATCAATATTTTAAGTGTCATCCAATAGTAGCCCTGGAGGGGCATTTATTTTGATTAGAAAGTAGAAAGAAATATAAATCTCAGTCGAATGGCTGAAGATGTTCCACAGATCAATCAAAGTGCTTGCAGGCTGTAAATGATCCGTGTTGTGATGCTTCAGAGAACATTTTTGTATTTAATCACTTGAATGGTTTGGCCGTGTTGCAATGAATTGTTGTCACCAGGAACCTCTTCATTTGGGAATTCGCTCATCAAGATACCTAAGAAGGAAAAAAAAGCACAGATAAGACAACATGAGTGAGTTAGTTTCCAGCAGGCAGAGGTGCTGAATGGAGGGAAAAGTCGGATTGATTCAGGGGGCTCAGAGCTCGACATGGGCCTTGGGACATTATAGATTTTTACTGTTTCAGGGCCCCAAGTGGGGTGTTTTCTGGGGGCCCCTGCCAGCACACGTTACAAGTGAAAAACACAGTCTCAGTTTAAAACTATTTACACACCCTGTCCAATGTTCTAATCTTTCTCGTGAGAAAAATAACTGAGACAAGGCAGAAGCACGACCCCTCTCCTGAACTCAGGTACAGCCTAGTACAAGATAAATAAATCAGACACTGATGAGGGATGAGAAAAATGCGGAGAAAATCCTTAGAGAGTTACTGCACTCTTGCACAGAAACACTTTCTATAACCTCTTTAATGGGCTGCGGAGTGGAGAGACATTTCCTGTGGTAGGTGCACTCCCTAGTCAGCAGATTCTATTCCAGGAGGCTTCGTCTCCCTCCTTACTACCCCGCCGGTCCTCGCAAAGACACGTTGATGGCTCCCCTGCTCTCCGGATGATGGGACTAAAGGGCCAAGCGAAGCTTTAATAGGAGACTTGAAGACATAATGAAAGAAACTGCCTGCCTCAGAATAAATTATCAAATGGCCTGTGGTTACATCAGACTGGACAGTTCAGATAGCCGCATGTATAGAAGGAAGCTAAATGAAGGCCCAATAGTCAATAGAGAGCCATGAAGTAGGCATGAAGTTTACACAACAGGACAACACATTAGTCAGAGTCAGTAATTGCAAACCACTTAGAACAAGGATGCTAATGAAAAGACTTCATAACCTTGCTTTTCCTGCACAGATGATTTTCTATAGTTATAGGATGTGACTGATTTTTATCAGCTGCCAGAAAACGTGAAACATGATACATGATACAAGACTGGAGGTTTCTTCTTCTTAAATCCTTTTCAGGATCCTTATCCCGTGACCCACCTTCCTAACAAGTCAGGAAGTCAAACAAAACACTTTTTTATATCTAGTTGTTCTTATTCACAAGCAAATTCTGCAGATATGTGGGTCCATTGAAGATGGGGTTTCAAAAGGTCAGTGTATGTTTTCAGGTCATTCAAAAACTCTGCAGGTTATCCAAGGTCATAATGATATACAAACCACAGAGCCGAGAACAAGGATGGAAACCCAGTCGTATTGTGAGGAAAAACAAATACAGCTTTAAAGAATATAAAAGAATGAGCAACATCAATTTCATGGCTCATCGATCCTCATTGAGAGACCTGCTTTGGTTCCTAAGCAGCAGATAAATCACACTGTGGTGCCTGACCACATGTGATGTACACATACAGTAAGAAAATAATAAAAACTGACTTTTAACTGTTCTGGAAGTGAATGTGGACAAAAGTCACAGAATCAGTCAATCGTTTTTCATTTAAAAACAGCAACAAAAAGAGGGCAAAAAGATTTACGAAAGCCCCAATCAGCCATGCCAATGACTTCTGACGGCGGAGCACATGCAGTGACATATGGTGTTCCTCGTGGCTGTAATACCTCCCATTTATACCTGTGGATTATGGCAGCTGCTTTGAAAATGTCAAGGACTTCTCCAAATAAAAAGGGTGAAATGATGTTGTCTAAAATAAACCCTGAATGTAGGACTGTTAGATGACGTTAGATGAATAGCCTCATGCAACATTTCAGTGTACACAGCACTGTTGCCTCCACCTTTCTTTTATCCCTGTCTCTCTGTAGTTTGATGTTTATTCTTCTGGTCAAAAGCAATAAAATTTCTTGATCTGAGAAATAAGTGAAATTAGTTCAAAGATTCAAAGACAGGCAATCTAAAACTTGTCTAACTGCTCTTAAAAGAAAGTAGGAAGGAGGAAAATATTTTATTTATCTCCTTTTAAAACCTACTCCACTGTGTTGTGACATAAGACGAGCATCCTGCAGCGACAGCCGTGGGTGAATCTCCAAGAACATAGAATAAACTCTGCCCTGATACCGTGAGTACAGTTTGAAATGTTGGTGCCTTATCGGTCAGTGAAAGAAAGCACAATCAATAACTTTCAGCATTAATATTGCCTGTTTTATTGTGATACTATCTCCACTGTATGACATGTTAGCAGGACAGGTAATTGGATCACCCCTGTATAAATAAGGGATACATATTTTTTTATACATATTCTTTTTCACAGAGTGGTGATTCCAGTGTAATGTGACATGAAGTTACACAACAGCACAAAGTTACAGCCTGCATAGGACAACTGGTAAACGTGTGATTCATTACCCACAGCCATGCATTACATTCACAGCTCCACACTGACTTCTACATACAAAAGTTCACTTATAACAAACAAAACCATCGTTGTCGCATCATTCCAGTGACAAACTGGAGGACGATCAGATTAGAGAACTCACCTTCCGGCTGGTGTCACAGGTGAGGACGTGATCAGAAACAAGGTGTGATGATGATCCTGCAGCAGCAGCTGAACAGCTCCGGGCTCGCTCAGCCTGCACGCGGAGCTTCAGGTCTGAACTCTGTCACATCCTGCAGCACCTCCTCTGCTTTGTCAGGAGCTTTAAGTCCGCTCAGTTTGAGGGATCCGCCCCACCCCCCTCCCTCCCTGCCTGCCCACTTAGGACTGTCCCTGTATGGACTGCACACATAATCTTTTTGTTTGGGTGAGTAAAGCGCCGAGAGCCACGTGTGGCTTCTGCATTATGTAAGAGGACTATGTGGGGCACGGACACTGAGGGGCCCTTGTAGCAGTTTTATTGTTGTTTACTCCAAAATAATCATCTTTTTTTTTGTGCCGTTTTTCTTATCTGAATTGAGGGTCTAGGGAAAGAGGGTGTCATACATTATACAATTTGTAAGGCCAAATGAGACAAATTTGTAATTTTGGGCTATTAAGATAAAATGGACTGGATTTGAATCTATTTAAAGAGAATGGGGAAAGATATTAAAAGACAGTGATGAGGATACTGCAATGACATTATAGAGGGCCATAAGTATAACTGAGGACCTTGAGGTCCTCTATATTCTTTTCTGGGAATTTGAGAGTTTTGTCAAACTTGGTGGAGTTTTAGTCGAGTAACATCTTATGTCAGACTGCATTGCAAGTTTTGCTGAACTGCAAGAAATTACACGATCAAGATGTGGAACAAAACAAGTGGAGCAACCTGATTGCACCTGTGGCTAAGCTCCAGACGCTCACTGTGAGAAGTAATTAATTGACACAATTAAAACTGTACAAACACTGGGACAGACTGCAGTCCGTACACATCCACATCTCCCCTGCCTGAGGCCGCATGGGATCTCCCTGTAGGTTTAATTAATAGTCAGTGGATTGTAACACTGTCCTGAAGGGGCTCATAATCAAGTCACACTGAGCAGTGCTCCAGCAGGCCGCCCACTGGGGTCTCCAGCCTGCGTGGTTATGAAATTTAACATTTCCGTCGCTATCCTTATTGTTACAGATGGTACACCGGGAGGTCAAGCTGTGGCTCAGGGAGCAGACGTAGGTCACCGCTACAGGATATCTGGACCCAATGAAGGCAGGTGAGGCTTTGTAAGTAAAACCTTGAGCCATATGAAGACTGGTTTGTGGAGGACCCTGAGTCCGTCTTTTTAGGCAGCCCTTTCTCTAAGACTGCAGACACATCTCACATCATTCGCCGGGATTGGCACACACTTATCTTAACCATCATTCGCTTTCTTGCAGAGAGTTAGATGAGAAGATCGATACCAATCTCATATTTGTATGCTAAATATGTAGCTGGAGACAGCGGTTGGTTAGCCTAGCTTAGCATAAAGACTGGAATCAGGGAGACAGCTAGCCTGGCTATGTCCAAAGGTTAAAAACAAATCAGCCTAAAAGCACATAAAAAGCTCACAAATTAAGACTTTATATCTGTTTTGCTTAAAAAACAAAATCCAAGTGTAAGAACAACAAGTTGTGGTTTTACGGGGGTTAATGTGTTTGACTATTTCACGTCCGGGTGCAGTGACTTCCTGCAGTCTCTGCTGCAAATAAGCATTTTTCCTAAAATGCCAAACTATTCCTTTAACAGAATATTGTACAAACACACCTAATTTATTACATCAATATATTTCACAAGCACAATTTTGATAGTGGTACCAATCACATATTTCCAAGCAATTATTGCCCTATACTTGTAAGTAGCCTGATTTTGTGCATAGCTAAAACAAGAGTGCAGAAACTGGTAAATGTGTGCAGTATACTTGGAACTATTAAGGTTTTCCTGTGTATCAAAGCTACTGTCACAAACTGTATTCTAAAAGCATGTTGCCTCTCATCAAACCAAATTGTTTCAAAGCAAAACAACCACAAAGGTAAATGAAAGTACCAAAATAAGCAATGAGTTTTATGACACTGTATAATATCTGCTTACATAATGGTCTGATGTTGCTGCATACACTACACTGAAAGCCTTTTTATTTATTTTTTATTTTATTATGTAGGCTAGAGCACAGCTTGGTGTATATAGTACATGGTAGTGTGCCACCAAGAACATACTGTAATAACTAAAAAAGTAGATATAGGAAAGCGCTGCACTGCCTCCAAGGCTATCTCTGCTTCCAGGCTGTTGTGTTGGTGCATCCAAACCCCATTCATTCAGATACAATAAGAGTGCTCACTGCTCAGGCGACAAAACATGGACCTTTTCCAGAAGGATGCTCTTATTGTATCCTGTGATATATATATGGTTTTACTGTTAATTTGTGCTGCACATTAAAATTAACTAAACTGTATGTGAAAAACATGATACCATTAATTGGCAAGGATTAACTTTCATTTTGCTTTAGAGCTAATATTTGTTCACACAGAGGCAGCAACTCTCAGCAGGTTTCAGTCAATAGATGTGAGTAGACTTTGGAGAACCGAAGGGGGTTGGTTATTATAAGGACGTCCCTAGTTGTTCATCACAGCAGACAGCTATGGGATGAGGTCCCCTATATATTGGCCCTGTGTGTGAATCTACAGACATGCTTTATTTAAAGCCTGATCTATCATCCCTATACTACTAAATCCATAGGTTTATCAACCAGTGTCAATGGCCAGATCCATGGACATCTATCAAAGAATGTCAGTTTTGAAATGAGAAAACAAAGGACACACACACACACAACATGCAGAGTTTAATTTTCTCTCGTGAGCACAAACACACACAATGCATACAAAGCTGCTGACTCCAAGGAAGCTTGGACGAAGCAAATCATAATACAGCACTCTTTATTCTGCAGACAGACTTCTGGATTTTATTATTACTGGATAAAAATAGAAAAACTCATGAATATATTTTTCTTTGGTCAGCTCAAAGATAAAATAATGAATGCAACTCATGGAAAAACGTGGCAACAAACGGGTCATTTTTCAAGCAAACCTTGTCGTTTCCTAAACCATTGTTGACACGATATATTTTTTAGACATGCTAACAAGGAGCATATTTGTGCCCTCAACAAGACAACAAGAATAAACCTGTAAAGTCCTGCTAGTGGCCTCTCAGGTCTGTAATGATCACTGCAGCCCACAATGTGAAAGTGTTGCATAGAAGAAACATAGTGGTGATCTGCTGAGCCTTACGAGTAGTGGAGCAAAAATAAAGTTTCTCCTTAGGGGCGATGCTAGAGGAAAGACTATGGTCATTAAATCTAAAAGATTTGTCCCCTTAGACATCTTGGCAATCTTAATTTTTAATGTTGAGAAACTAAAACTTTTGACTAGAGGAAAACTCATGAAGTGTCCAACATGGAAAGGGTTTGTCCTCGCAAGAACGAGCTCAATGAATTTCATGCAGTCTTTCAATAACATTTTGATATTTCCTGAAGATCGAACCAAACAAAGATGCTAGATGAAAGGCGAGGCCTCAAAAAACATTAAGATTCATTGTCTGGGGACCAGAAATATCTATACCATATTTCATGGCAATCTAACTAGTACCTGTTGAGCTATTCTGCCGTGCTGTAAGCAGGGAAAAGCTACTCCATGTACTGCCACAGGTTTTTCCACTAACAGCATCTCCCTTCACAGCTAGTTATTCACGTTTATCAATGAGTCCTCTCACCTATTGTTTGACCAACCCCCATCAGGGGTGGTTATGAAGTCTAGTCAGTAACAGACCATCTCACATCACATGCACACATACAAAACGCCCTCGAATTCTCATGGTATAATCTGGGCACTAAAGATATTCATCAGGGGCTCAACTTCTCTTCATGGATGTTTCTGTAGATTAATTGAACAGTCAAGGACTGAGAATTACAGTACAATCATAATGTGTTCAATCTTCAGTGACATGTGAGCAGAGACCCACATGGTCACACAGCATGAATGCCCACAACAGTCAACACAACGGTACAGTAATGTACTTATTCAAGTTTTCATCCTCAGCACTAACCCCTTGAAAAGCCACATACATAAAAGCAAAACAAACATTTCAGTACGACAAAGAGCTGAAAAATGTGCAACATGAGATGGCAAATGATCCTCAAACAATAAAGCTGCCATGATGACATGTTTGAATGTGGTCCCAGCGAAGCTTACAAAAAAGCAATACTCGACATTTAATATATTTACAGAGTTAAGAGCTGTAGATACAATACATTTCTTTTTATGAGGGTGTACAGAATGTACAGTGACTGGGAGCCCAACGCACTGCAACTTGAGAAAACACCTGCTGCATTATGTTTTAGGATATGTTTTCTCCAGTTGCTTGTGGTTTGTCAGGTTATAGTGCATCGGGCGCTCTGAGCTGCAGTACATATGACAGGATGGACCCCTGACTACACAGATCATTACATCCCATATTATATGGTTCAAACTTCATCTTATTTGTTGTACATGTATTTAAGTTTGGATAAGTCTCCGATGTGAAAGCCAGTACGAACCAGGCAGAAACCACCACAGCTTAAGCCAATGCTATAATTCCTGAAGAGGCATTTCTTTTAATGGTCAATAGTAATTTGGCCTAGAAAAAGAAAACGTCAACCATTTTCTCTCTAAAAACATTTAAGACAGTGTCTCAATGGTTAATGTCACCTTCTCTTATGTGTGTTTTTATGGTGATTGAAGTTGAGCTTCAGCAATTTAGTATTGCACTTCCATAACGTTTGGAGACTCACAAAAGATACATTTAAAAAAGAATGGTTGATTTTGAAGCAGCAGAGGCTTAGATATTGTTTTTAATCCATAGTATGGGTCAATCTCAAAAAACACTGGATCATATGTTTCCCATAATGCAACTCAATGGCATCTTTCGTTTCACCCTTCCTGCCTGGTGGATGCTAATTTCTTTCAAACTCCTAGTTCATACACAGGCTTTCTGATAAAAATTTGAAGTCTCAAGGTCCAATCCGAGGTAACTCTGATGACATCATCGGGGTTATTTTATCAGATTTTAGAAAGCTCCCCTCAGAGCCGCAGAAGACGTTACAAAACCGTATTTACGGGCCGAGTAGACTCCTTGTGACAAGTAAACTGATTTTCATGTGTAAAATTGGTGAAGTGCCCCTTTAACTTGAAGAAGGGGACCTGTTTGCCTCGATTAACCAGGTATCTCATGCTGTTGGTTGCTGCAACAAGGCTCTAATTTTCAGTTTCTGTTTACATTATTTGACAAAGACTGTGATGAGCATTAAACCATTTCGGGCTTCAAATGTCCCTCGCGACACCAATGAGTGAAGTCACAGGCGCTATGTCCATTGTTTTCCGCCGATCTTCTTGGATGTAGCCACCAGGCTGGTGTGGATGGACTGTACCGTTGGATGAAACAATGAGGGAAATGGCACAGGTTCCTCTTTTAGCCAGCTGGTCAAAAAGTTGGTTCCATCCGTTTCAAAATGACTGAAAATATTCACACTCCTCCTGGAAACCCAAACACTGAGCTAACCAGTGCAAGACACTACACACACATACTGGTGGACACAGTTTTCTATGAATATATAATATACCGGTAGTTCATATGTATGTTCATGTATATTTCCGTACCTTAGAGTGGACAAATATATACATGTGCACATAAATCCTCTGGGTAGCGATTGGAAATGTGAGCGTTTGTGCAAATACAGTCTCTGGCGTAACACAGGAGCGTGGGTGCACTCTGGCCTCAGATGTTAACGTCTATATGTGTGAGTCAGTACGTGCAGGTGTTCCAGGCACGTCCTCGTATTTTCTGCCCTCCTTCACAGTTTGTGTGTCCCATATCCACCTTTTCCCCCTGCGTTCCTCCTCCTCCTAGAGGACCTGCTCGGCGCTAGAGGCGGAGATGTCCAGGAGCCTCCAGGCTGCATTGGGGTTCAGCTCCTCCTGGTCACGACACAGCGCCCAAACATACATCATCCTCATCACCTTCCCCTGTTGAGGGATGAGAAGAGCAGAGGGTCAGAACTAGTGCGGTGAACAACAACAACTCATTAAACGTCTTTCTGATTTGGCTTGTGATGAGGAAGTGTGATGCAACTTGCTCGACAGACTAGATGCAATATGTTAATATTCAGATATTTAGCGGTTTAAATTTAAATTTAATTAAAAAATAGTGTATTAGTTATATGCAGTAAAACAAGCCAGAGTCCTATTGCTACATCAAACCATGTGAAATTCAGAGTTATAAAGACAGATACGAATGGGACTTGTGGTATAGGGTGCTGATCTAATTTCAGTTGTTTACTTCCTTGAAATTACTCTAATTATATCAGGTTCACTATGCTGGTGCAGTAATTATGAGTTTACTGACCGGATCTCCTTCCACAATGTCTCCTTTGGGGCTGCGGATCACCATGACGACCTGAGCCTGGAAGGTGATGATCAGCACTGGGCCCTGGTCCATCATCTTACCCATCGCTAGCTACAACACAGGGAGAGACAACGAACAAATACATTTACATGAGACACTTAACAGTGTTTACTGCAGCAACCTGATTTACTGCATGTAAATTAAGTGAATGTCTGTTAAGAGGGAAAAAGCTGAAAAGAGAGAGGAAAAGTGAAGAAAAGGTAACAGCAAACAACACTTTGTGTATTTGCTGGTGTACACGGGTGCAACACTTACATCTATGTTATCAATGTCAAGGATTTTGGACTGGAAGTGTAGCCCCAGTGCTCTGGCCTGCTGGATGGGGTGGGCCAGCTGACTGTACGTCTAAGGACAGGTACAACAAAACACACATTTGACCTGAGAAAATCACGCTTCACACATACTGTATGCCAACTAAAGTGGACAGACTAACAGTAATTCTTTGTTTGTGAAGGTTTCGATTTCTGAAATGGTGATTACGCCGGTTTGTAAACACATCACAACCTTGACAAACAGACATGGAAAGTGCTACACCATGCTCCCTGGCAGCACTTATCCTCAGTAATTATGTTACAAGAAGTTTAAGGATGTAGAGAGATGATGGTGAAGCAGCAGCATTGAACTTACAGCTTCATAGCACCAGTCTTTTAATACATCCAGCTCTCCACGGATCATAGCCTGCAGAAAGGACAGTGACACTGTGTTATTGAAGATTGCTCACAACAGAGGGGTATTTCACAAGTCACCTTACTAATAATAATAATAATAATAATAATAATGATATAATGGCTTATGCTTCAGTCAAAACTTGTCAGTTTTAAAAATGTAAACAGACACCATTTTACAATACAGTCTTGCCTTAATCCCAACAGATCTTCATTTTATTAAACCACATTCAACGCCATCTTTTTTGATTGTTATATGCTTGTAATTTTCATAAAACTGCATCATCAGCTCTTGTTCTGTAACCGTGAAGGACACCGCACACTGTTTTGAGGTTTTCCTGCCTTCAGTCATTTGAATTGTCTTTAGCTGCTCAGCTTGCTTAGAACTTGCTTTAAAGACTTACAGCTCCAGTCTGACTTTATTAATTCTAACAAGAGAAGTCACAAATGTGTTTACTCTGATCTAAGCTGGAGTAAAAATTCACATTTAATGAAGCAGGACCATCAAGTCTTTTCTTAGCCTCCTTAGTGGAATTCCCTCAGGTACTGAGCAAAGAGCAGAGTGTGAATGAGTCAACGACAAACAGAGAGTAGAAGAAGCTGGAAGAGTGTTTACCTCCAGTATGTTAGGGATGATGTCTTTCTCACACTGTTTGAGAAAAGAGTCTTTGTCAAAGGTGGGGTCTGCCTTCACGATCTCTGTCAGCACCTCAGACATTTCTGTCTTAGAGAAAAGACCCCCTGGAAAACAAACACCAACCACATCAACAGCAGCAAAGAGATCACTCAGTACTACGAATGGGGCGTTAACAAATAAGTTTATATCTTATGTCTTTGCTTTTCCAATACCCACATTCATCTATAAAACTCCCTATGGCCACAACATGGAACATGCCTTTCATTGTCTGCCACTCACTGGAAGCGCTAATGGTGCAAATAGACCACAACATGACTTAAGACACTGTAAAGGCCATGACACTATCCTCTACACTGCACACAGCAATTTTCTTTAACTGCTTGCTATATTTGAGAAATTAATATTTAACTTATTTAATAGTTTATTATTTATGGTTGAAATGGCCAAAACATTTTCACGTAAGTTTAATAACGACACAAGATTTCAGGTTATAATTCTGTCATTTAGTACAAAGATCAGTTTGACATTCATTTATATTAGCACGTTCTTACTTCCACTGTGAATTTTAAATGTGTTGTTGTATAAATGCAGACTTTTTTCTTTCATGGTCTTAAACTCAAGTATTATTTCAGAATGAGGAAACAATGATGACCTGTCTGCAACACCAATATCAGCTATGGTGGAGCATTACCTAAGAAGTCAGTGACTCTGTCAGTCACAGCTCTGGACGCTCTGATGAGGGCATTGTCGCTTTCATCATATTTCATCTTCATCTCAAAGAACCCTGTAGGAAACAAGAGGGAAAAACTGTGGTGAGGATGTTTGTCAAGTTGTTTGACAAATTTATGAGTGATAATTGCCTTCACCAGTGAGGGCACATGGGCCTCTGTCAAGATAAACACTTGACACCTCAACTGTAGTAGTTTATTATGCAATCTACTGTGAAGAATCTGGTGCCACCTGCTGCCTTTAAAGGAAATTGCACACATGCATACTGTAGGTGATCTATTATATAACAGTAATTCCACAGTATGTCAGCTAATAAATCCAGAGGATTTTCTTACTGTTAAAAACTACGTTATTATCCTTGAAGTCCTTCCACTGCTGGAACCACTTTGAATCCTTGTGGAGAACGACACCCATGGCCTCTCTGCATCACAAAACACATGAAAATCACTTCCATCGTTAAAGATGTTTACAACAAGAGAGGTTATGGATTGAAAGGGAATGCACACTGTCCAAGTGAAGCTATATCCTCATAGTAGAGGCTGGAGTTCCAACAGTTACTCACTCATTGGCCTCGAACACTCTGGAGTCGCTGTCCGCTCCTTTGGAGGAGAAATCGCTTCTCTTCCTCAGCTGAGAGGGAGCTCTGTAAGGGCCGGCATCACCAACATCTATCTCCTTCTTCATGGTCTCTACACCCTACAGAGATGACACAGGTTTATTATATATACACACATGTATTTATTCTGAACCGTTCAGCACAGGACTTAAGGTTCAGAACACCTCATGAACTGAATGAACCATGAATTTTAGTAGTTAGCCGGGTGACAATGTAAAGATGAAGATGATGTTACAAGATGCTCCTCCAGAGATGTTGTAATTTTGAGGGTGAAACCTTGGAAACTTCTGGATATTATGTTTTCTCTTCTGACCTGTGAGATGGCCTTGAATGCGCCGGTCCTGCCCAGTTTTTCTCCTCCTTTGGAGACAGACTCAGCAGAGTGCATGGCCGTCCTGGCTGCCTCCTCCACACCTTCCTTGATCTTCTTCCCGATGTCAGTACGACTCACCTCCTCAAGACCCTATACATGTGAACACACAAACACATAAAGACATATGCAATTAGTCAGTCAGTATGGTTAAATATACAGTATATCACATTTCCAGAAACAAAGAAGCCTTACCTTTATTTTTTTCCATTTGAGGCCATGTATTTTTTGTTACATTTTACACTGGAATATGAAATATTTGACCATGTAAATGAGACATAGGGGAAAACCTTAGCAGCTAATTAGACAAAAGGGCAAAATTTAGAAACTGGAACTATCCAGTATGATGGGGCTATATGAATTGATTTTGAGAAAACAGTCACTATGTCCAGACATGAAGGTTCAATGGTTTTAATGAGGCCAGTCTGCAGTGTAGAAGTACTTATTAAGTAAACCAGAGGAAGTGCTGATACCTTACCTCCTTGACGGTCTCTGACAAGGAGCCAAGGGTCTTCTTAAACATCTCTGAAGTCTTCACTGTCTCAGCCTCTATAGATTTCTAATGATGAAGGACATAAAAAATGTATGTTACAAAAATAAAAAAGAATGTAAAGCAAATCCTGGTTGATGCAGATAAATTACATTTTTACCAAAAAAAACAACAACAACCATGACTCAAAGCGACACTGTCTAACATAAAAATCACAGAGGCTACAAACCAAATAATGTTCTTACATATTTCTTTCGGGCTTGTTGGAGAGCATCAGACTCCTCAAGCCTCTTGGCCTCTTCTCTGAACTTCTTTATGTTGTCTTTCATCTCCTGGTTCTTACTGAACTCCTGACGCAGGCCATCTACAAACTCTCCCAGGAAACCTTTACGTCCTGAAGAATATCGCACCTACAAACAGAAAGTGGGACTTTAGTTGGACAGACAGGCAGATGCATACATAAGAGTGAACAGATCATTCACATATTTCCACTGGGAAGTCCTTTTTTGTCCATCTGTGACAGTGAAAGACGGAATAAACCAGAGTCCATGTACTATTTAGTATGAAAGAAGAAAATTATAAAAATCGGACAAAGCAGTCAGATAAGTATAACCAACTTTCAACTTTCTAATTTAAGTTAATTCTTACACAAACAACTGATCATTTCCTTTGATGTATGTGTCATTTAAAAGGTGAAGGGGAGCTGTCAGTGTGTACCTGCACAGCTGCAGCTGGGCTCCCATGTAACCTGTAGGCATCTCCTCCTCCCCACACTGCGGAGACCAGAGGCCGGGAGCAGAGGGCCAGGGCACGTCTGCCAACCAGCTGCAATGGAGAGAAAGTCACTGTCAGCAACAAACATCGACTCTGCCAAAACACTGCAAGGGATGGAGAATAAATGACAGGTGGTTAATGGGATATTAATGAGTCGTGCCCCCACAATAATGAGCAAGGATATAAAATAAGAAAATGACAGGAAAAACAGGAGTCGTGTTGTTGTCATGCTGGGTTGAAATCAAACCGTTCAGTGAGCCCTTCCCTATAAAGGAGACAAGCGGACCAAAACCATGCCAGAAACGTGCCACCCAAAGTATAACAGAGCCATCAGAGCCCTCACTGTAGGGGACAAGCATTCAAATCCGTAACATTCACTGAGCAGTCTTTGTTACTGAAGCTCCACTCATCCGCGCCCTTTGAAAGTCACTGCTTGGGAGCATCTGTATGCGTTATGCATCTCAATTCATATATTAAGGTTTTCCTTTAATTTGTCGCCTGTCTGTATCTCTATGGGTAGTAGTAGATTGAATTGTGAGTGGTAACATTTCTGTGACTGTAACACCAAATTGTGCGACCCAAATAGGAATTTCACCTATATTGTCACTGCTAATGTTTTTAAATGAAGATACTATTTTGATGAGTGTTACCTAAAATAGTGCCCCCGCAGTATTTAGAAATGGTCACACATTTTGATGGCAGATAGCAAAATAGTATCTGTCTGTAAAGCACCTAACCCTTGGTCTTTTCCAAGTAGATGATCCTCTAGTGTAAAGGGTCACAGATTTAGCTTCATTAAATAAATACTATCTAAATACTACAACGGCACCATGCTTGGTACCAGCTGCCACAATAAAGTATATTAACTAGGATAAAACCATTTGTCCTGATAAGATAGCAGAACCTCCTAGTCGGGTCACAGGATTTGGTGTAACACCGGTAAATAAAGACTTTAAAAGATTATACCACCACTACTAACCCCGTTACACCTCCTGTCCTCCGCTTTTTAACCAAACGGTGCCAGTTTTAAGCCCCCAAACACAGGCCTTCACCCCACCCACGAACCTCAAACTAAATATGAATGTTACACGCTGAGGACCCTGCCGTGCGTCTGATGCAACGAGGCCTTTTTCTAACGGACATCTCGTGCTCTCGCTGCACAAACCCCCTCCCACAAAACTGGACACGACGAGAGTAATTACAAAGCCGTGTGTGCCTGTTCCCTGCACCAAATGATCTGCTGGAGACTGCAGCGAAGGACACGAAGGACGTGAAGGACTGTGTCTAACCTCGTAGCACCGACACACGCAGGCTGCCATCTTGATCTCGAAATGCGCGGAGCAGCACGTGAGTCCCTGGTGCGGCAGCTGACCTCCCGCTCGACCAATAGGAGCAGAGCTGGTGGGCAGGGGGCGGGGCCAGCTGTCAGCACGAGCTTTAAAGGGGAAATCCACCCTAAAAAGAAAACAGACATTGTGCTTTTATAATAACACAATTATCCATTATCTCAACTGTCTCCCTAAACGGGAAACCAGAGCTTTTAAGACTTGAATCATTAACTGACAGTTTGAAGCTGAAACTGACACTTAATTGTCACTGATTCAATGGGCTCTAATAATTTTAATTTAGGACATCACATCCAAATGGGTTTCATTTGAGTGCACAGTTGTGAATCAGAATGCCCCAATAAGGCCTTATTCTCTTGTCACAAAAGCACGGAGTAGATTTCAAACTGTCACTTCAGTGAGTACAATATCATTAAAAAAATGACATGTTATTGCCTATTTTAGTTTGTATTTTCTCTTTAAAGTCTTCATTTTATTAAGATACTGTTTGTAATTCCAATTAGAAAGACTAGGCTGCCCTGCCTGTGAGGAAATATAGCCTATATAACTTAATCTATTTGGAGCATTTGTTCATATATATATGCAAGCAGTCTGACTCTCATCCAAAATTAAACTACAGCACATATGTAGTCACTATAGGCCTACCAGACAAACATTTTATAATAAATAGTTTCCGGTTTCTTTTTTGTTAAATATCTTTGTATTGTCATCTTCATAATACAATACTCATGACAATGCAAGCACTTAGGTAGGCTCAAAGATGGCATTTTATAAATCAGAAATACATTGCAACAAAAAAAAAAGCACAGAAAATACTAAACAGAACAAACGTAAAGACTTGAAGACAAAAGAAAAGCAAAAACTTGACTAAACAATGACATAAAAACAAAGACTGGCTATGCCAAAAGTACAAAACCCACACACTTCTTATGACTTGCTAGTTTTATTTATTATATAGCCTAAACAAGCTCAGCCATCCATATTTGTTTTTATAACATCTTATATTGTCTTTCATGTAATTGTACATTCCCTCATAACTGAAATGCAACTTGCTCCATGATTTGAATTTACCCTATAATTTCTTTCCAGTCTTGTCAGCCTCTTGTACAGTACAAAATATCCCCACCAGAACATGTTCCATTTGCCTATTGTTTACCTCTAAAATATGGTTTCTTAAAACAATTCAGTAGGTTGAGATTCACCGTTGGCCCTGAGTTGCCTGATAAAATGGAGGTAACACACTGCTGAAATAACATTTTTATTATTTTACACTGTACAATGCCAACCATTAAAAGCTTTGGCAATACTAACATTTTACATGCGAAATTAAACTGAACTTAAATGATGTGGGCATCCTTTGTGGCCTGACCTTGTTACTCTTTTCATTCACTTTAAATGTGTGTCTTGACTGTGGCCTCCATCTGAACGCTATCTGCTGGCATGCAAGTATAGAGCGCCCCCTTGAGGAAGGTATTTGAGGTGCAGGGACTCCTCCCCTCCCTCTGCAGAGTTGGGAGCTCTCCCCTTCTGCGGCCAGCTCGCCTTGACAGCCAAAAACTGGCGCAGGGTCTCAGCGCAAACCTTTACCATATTTTTCTGGCTTATAACGACAATTCACACCCGTACTTTTCACGCATCCTCTTCCGGAGACAAGCGTTGGAGCGGCCTCGTCTAGAATGGGGAACCGAGACGATGAATACGATTTCTTGTTCAAAGGTAAAAAAAAAAAAAAGAAAAAAAAAAAAGATGACTGCATTCCCCTTTACACAGGCTCTCACCGACGAAGCTGTGTTTTATAAATGCCTGTAAATCTCTTATTGTGTCATTTTCGCTGACCAGATGTCTGCATCTTCTAGGAAGCAGACTAATGTTTTTCGGAGAAACTGCCTGGATAATAATCGGTTGGTGTTATTACAACACAATGCTGTCATTGTAGCATAACAACGCCTGCAGCTATATTTATAGGTATAGGATGCAACACCCTATCCGTTGCTCAGCCTTTGTATTAAACTTTCATCAACTCATAGAGCAGGATTGGTGGCTTGAGTGAACAGTTTTCTCATTTATTGAATGACATTTGATGTTTTCTGCTCATTCCACCTCATGAGGTTGATTAAAGGCCTATTAGCCTCTAACTCTCCTGATCAATAAGCTTCATCCTCAGATGAGGATTGCTCCTCTGCAACTCGTAACTTTGTGTTTTAGCTTTATTATGACAATCAATAGGCCTGATCAGTTGTCACCGAGATGGAAGCGGTGCCAGACTCAGGTCCCTGTTTATCTCCAGTGCTCAGTTGGATCCAGAAAGCCTTCCTTTGATCGTGCTATCAGCTCCTGTGGGCACATTAACATCCTGGGCCTGTACAAGCCAAAGGGCCATTTAGATGTAACAAAGTATCCTCTGTGGGATGAATAGGGCATCTGCCGGAGGCGAGGGCTCTCTCTCCCTCTCTCTTTCTCTCTCTCCCTCTCTGTCTCTCTCTGCCCGAGCCATCGTCTGTGTACCCGGCCGAAACAGGAAGGGCAAGGCGGCCTGAAACTGTCGATTCAGGTTTTGATGAAGCCTGTTATCAGCTTCCTGCAGCCCGGACCAGCGCGAAGTCGACAGGGACAAAGTTCGGCTCTATTTCTTTTTTTGTCGAGGGAGGGAGAAAACAAAAAAAGCCTCTACCTCTGCTGCTGTGAACAGCACCCACCTCAGCCCTGATCCTGACACCAGTTAAGCCCAGGTCCATTATCCTAATCAATCACTTTCCTCTGATGTCTAATTTAATACAGTTTAAGACAAGAAGGCCTGTTAATAATCAATCCACGTTGTCAGTTTATTCTGTGGATGCTTTTGAGACCCATAACTCATACCCCACAGTGACTTTGTAGTTTTTATGGTTCTTTCAGATGTTTTCAATATAAAAGTCCCATATTTATACTCACAGTGTTGTGTCACATCCCTGTAGCTTTTTGTAGATGGCTCTTGTATCTCTGGTCTAGAAAGAAAGTGTTAAATTAAGGGTTGGTAAACAAAACTGACATCAGGTTAAAGCCTCCCTCGCTCTCTCAGGAAGACTTCAGCAGTTCATTTACTGAATATCACCACCCTCAGGGTGTTTTGGACAGGCTAAACTCATGATTTGAAAGGTCAAGCGTATGCACCCTCATTCATTCAGTTGACCAAATTCTGCTCAGTGAGAAAAATGGCTATTAAAAACCTTCCCCTGTACTCCATTATTTAGCCTTTTTGTGGTTCTGCAGAGAACCCTCGCCGACTACAGCACCTCTTTATTTAGTGGATTATCCTTCAGGGCTTTAATTCTTGTTTGGGTTATTTCATTGGTGGGTGGTTAGGCATATATTAAATAAGTGTATTTCTTCATGGTTTTGGGTGGTTGTCTACTAACAGAGTGACACCCAAAACCAGCTGCAAATGCAGAACAGTTCAACTAAAAGAATGGTTGTTCATTTGGTTAATTATCAGTGAGGGCACTCAGGCAGAGTCTAAGAGGAAAGACGGACAGTATCAGATTACAGTTCATTGTAGCATATTGTTCAATGCAATACACATGAATTATCAAACAATTCATCACACGTTTTGTTCAAAGTCTGTTAAACAATGTCGTGCTGTGGTTATATCTTTTGTCACCATGTCACACTTCATTTTTGATATATTGTAAAACCATGCTCGTCTTTTTGATAAATGCTGCTGAGAAACTACTTGAAATGGATCAGGGACACTCCTTTGTTTATAAAATGATACTTTTCATTAAGTTAAGAGCTGTAATGAATGCAAAATGAAAAAGGCAGATTATTAAGGTTATGTATTGACTCAAGCCTTGTGTATATTTGCTACCCGCCTACTTTACAGTAGAAATATGTTTTTCATATCCCATAAATCACACAAACATGAAGCCCTTGGGTTCTGTTGAAACCAGCGTTTAGAGGCACTGCTTTATGCAATATCAACATTTCTTGGCTCTATTAATATATACGTTCTACCTCTCCCATCACACATACAGTATACAAACACACTTGTCTCATCTTTTCCTTCCCTCTCCCTCTCTCTCTCCCTCTCTTTCCCTCCATAGTTGTGTTAATTGGGGACTCGGGCGTAGGGAAGAGCAACCTGCTCTCTCGATTCACAAGAAATGAGTTCAACCTGGAGAGTAAGAGCACTATTGGGGTGGAGTTCGCCACGCGCAGCATTCAGGTGGACGGCAAGACGATAAAGGCTCAGATCTGGGATACAGCAGGACAGGAGCGCTACAGAGCCATCACCTCGGCGTGAGTCACCTGAAAGCCCTCAGTGTGGGGAAATACTTCAGCTGTGCGGTCACAATTGACACTTTATCCTTCAGACATGATCACCTAAAATGAGGCAGACCTTTGGATATGTCCTACAACATTTAGTTAAAGAGGAAGATGGAACTTTAGATCAATGAATGGTTTAATCTTCTTGAGTTAGACGCAGAACCCCAGGCAGCCCTCTCAATGTGCTGGATGCATAAGTGCATCTGATAAATGTCAAACATGTAAAGTCAGAGTATGTGCAGGTTTCAGAAAGCAAGCTTTCACGTTGACCTTTATATCTCACATAGAATTGAATTTAAAATTTAAATAAAACCAAAATAAAGTAGAATATGAGTCAATTTCAAGTGAACAGTTTTAAAAATGTATATTGGCTGAATGAGACACCAGGAACCTGGTTATTAACATAACATGACATCCAACAGTGTTTAGTAAAGTAGGATTATTATAATATGGATTAGTCAGTGTAGAAGCAACAGAAAGATATTTGACATAATAAAAAAAATACCTCTAATAACTGGACGTCTTAGAATGATTTTTAAGACTACAGCAGGAAATTAAATAGACTTTTTCATGGACCTGCAGACACCCTAACGCTTTCTGTCATCACTAGTGAACCGTGTTGTTACTTTTGTGTCTTTGTTCCTGTAACAGATACTACAGAGGAGCAGTGGGGGCGCTCTTAGTGTATGACATAGCCAAACACCTGACCTACGAGAATGTGGAGCGCTGGCTGAAGGAGCTGAGAGACCACGCCGACAACAACATCGTCATCATGCTGGTTGGCAACAAGAGCGACCTGCGCCACCTCAGGGCCGTGCCCACAGATGAGGCCCGGGCCTTCGCAGGTACTGAAACTTAGAAAAAGACACAGGAAAGGCTAAATATTGTGTGGATATTTAACTGCATTATTTGATTTTCTGAAGGTGGCAAAAAAGATTATGAAAAAAATAAAAAGGTTCGCCTCCTGCCATTTCTGACATTAACTTATTTCGCTGGGTGTTTACAATAAATAGTAAGCTTCTGTTGCTGTTACATTTATGTCTTCTTTCTTACCCCTCAGAGAAGAACAATCTGTCATTCATAGAAACTTCAGCCTTGGACTCAACAAACGTTGAAGAAGCCTTCAAGAATATCCTCACAGGTACGCTTGTGAACAGAGGTGGGACACCAGAGCTACACTGTTGATATCGTTCTTGAATAATAAGCAATGAAAGTTCTTTTAAAACTTGACTCCTCATACAGTACACAAATCATTCCCAAAATCTGGTCTAATAACACACCATTGCTATGTGATTCTAAGCTGAAAAGATTTTACCTTACAAGCTTTAAAACATGTTCAGGCACTAAACCTTAGTGTGATATAAGAACTGAACTTCAAGCCTGTTTTAAAATGAGCTGCTGTTATGAACAAAGAGAAAAAATGGTAATTTTTAGTACCTAAACTCTTGTGTAACTTCCTCTTGCTGTGGGAAGTTCATTTTATTTGCCTTTTGATATGTCAAGTAGTATCAACATGTAATATGTAATATCTCCGCCCTGTTTTCACCTCTGTATCATTGTGCGTTTTTCTCTAACATGTTTGTACTGGTGTGCCAGGTGAGGGCGACGCATAGCTGCGACCCCCACATCAATCAGGTTGTTTCAGTGTTATAGATACCTGATGTGGTTAGAAAGGTAATCCTGTAAGGTAATCTTTGCCAGTCCACCCAAAAAGAACACAAGTATTTAGGGGGGGAAATGGCTGATCTGCTTCTTTTCCATCTTTTCAAAAACAGAAATCTACCGCATCGTCTCACAGAAACAGATTGCCGAGCGGTCTGCCCATGACGAGTCCCCAGGAAACAATGTGGTGGACATCAGCGTGCCACCCACCACGGACGGCCAGAGGGGGAGCAAACTGCAGTGCTGTCAGAACCTGTAACCCATGGCAACCGCCCCTCCTCACCTGGGTCGATTATTAATTGAAATCCACAGTGTCGGTGTGCTTCCATCCGTCTGGGGTGCAATATTGCCTGAAACTGCACTTTTTAGATCAGTGGAGTCAGTTCTGTTATGCCACAAGCGATCAATCCCAGTAAGAGGTGTTTGAATTGATTTCAAATTATAATCTGACCCAGGTACAATCTGCTACATCCTACATCCTGCAAAAAACAGGACTGATGGTACCCCGTAAGTAGTTACCACAGTAACCCATGATAGCGTAGCAGAATAGCTTTGCCTGAGACCTTGTAAGCCTAGACATCTCCCTGGTAGACGGTTATTGCCACACGTTGGAGGACTGGGTTTGAATCCTGCCTGTTTCAGTCGTACCAGCAGTCCTGTTTTTGGGCTTTCCTCCCCCTCATTCAAGTCATCATCTCAAAAAGTGGTTGTGACGCTGCTGACGCTTATTTCATTTTGTGTAAAATATATTCTTTTTTCTTTGTTTTGATAGCTTGTCTGCTCACATACATTATATTAATGCCATGAAATTAAATTTTACAATATTATGTTGCTGTGTCCTCCTGTTTTTTAGTAACACGTACACAAAATGACATAGCCTACTGTACCTGCACAGTGACCTTACCCCTGGACCACCTTGTGACGCCAACTGATGTTTTTTTATACATTACATTATTAGATTGCTGATGCATCAATGCATAAGCGGCATTTTACTGTTGCTTCAGGTCAAGGTGGAACTAATTTTATGTACTTTATATACAGATAATTGTATTTCTTTAGGTCCAGTGGTTCCCAACCTAGGCCCCTCCAAAGGCTCACAAGATGAGTCGGGGAGTTGTGAGACGATTACTGCCGTAAGAAAGAAGAAAAGACTAAGTTGTGCTAAACACATTTGTATTCATTCTTTGGACACTGAACAGAATCTTTGCTCTTTTTGTGAAATATTGGATAATTTTATCTCTTTAGGTCTCAAATAGTGAATTTAATAAAACCATCTGAGAAGCTTAAAGGGGAAACCATTCTTTGGTGGAGCTGGTAAAATCTCATCTTTAAATGTGACAAGGGGCCCCAACCAGACACTGCTTTTTTGTAAGGTGTTGCAAACCAAAACGGATGGGAACCAGCAATGTATGTATGTATTACTAATGTACATTATAAACTTATCACGTTTTTAGGCAAAATCTTCATCTGAAAAGTAACTATTGCTGTAAAATAAGTGTAGTGGGATTTCCCTCTGGAATGTAGTGGAGTAGAAGTATAAAATATATTAAAATGAAAATACTCAAAGTACAAGAACAGTACTTTGGTCATATTCATAGTATACACCGTGTCCTATAAATAATGAATGTTAAAGGTCTCCCAGTACAAATATATTAAATGGAAAAACAACTCTACATTCAGACAAGATCATGAAATCTCAGGGCATGACCCCCACAGTGATTGATTTTTAGATGTATTTCCAAAGACGAGACGAAGATCATTCGAAACTGAAATACCTAAATCCACCAGACAAGTCACATTTCACATTGATTTAGTCCAGGAGTCCCTCGTGTTTTATTGCACAATAACCCAACTTTCCCAGGGGATGCAGCAGGAAGACTACAATAACACAAAATACTTTGTTTAGCATACGCTGCATACATTGATTGACATCTCAGACCACATTTCTCTTTTGCACCTTTACTGAGTAACAGCCTGCTCCGATACATCTGTGTTTTTATATAGGACAAAAAGTCTGTAATCTCACTATTCAGAACACTGAACCTCTTCTATTTAAAATTGCATCTCTTGTGATGTAGGACTTAACTACTGGTCATTGCTAGGCAGCTCAATTAATGAATGGTGCATTTACAAGTGGAGCAGGGCCGTTTGCTAATGCACTTTTATGACAATAGTAGAGACGTCATCCAATTAGAATGTAAACACTTTTCCACACCGTCAATACTATTTCCTTATACATTAATGCACTGCCGTTTAACAGCTGCAGTTAGTGTTATCCCACATACTACAATCTTCACTGACCCCGTGACATGTGTGATAAATATGTGATGCCTTAGCTGTTGTCTAAAGAGGAAGATTTTCATTGATAAAGCTTTACCAGGAAACTTTGAAAGGGTTCAGATTATAGACAAGAACATTGGTATGAGCGACTGTCGCCCTCTACTTGTCAAGACAGAATATTCACAGATAAACTTTTTCAATCATGTTTTGAGATTATTATCCTCTGCTGGGCTATTGGCTGCCCATTGTTCAAAAACAGCTAAATACATTGTGAAGGGGCATGGGGGAATTATAGGTAGTGAATATGTTTCATATTATACTGTAGTAGCATGCTGAGTCAGTTATATCCTGCTACATTAGCTTGTGTCTAAGTTTGTGTCACGGACATACAGTTGGACTGGTTAGTCCATTGTCCAAGTGTTCAGCCGATCGCATCCCAGCACTGGCTGTCCGCTGACAACTCTGTGTTTCAACATCAACGGTGACTCCAGAATGAGTTCTTCCCAAAACCACTTTTGTGGTCGGCCAATACCGTAGTAGTTTACATCAAGTGCTTCAATAAAAGGAAAACAGAAGGAGAAAGAAGCCGTCTCTTCTCAGAATGGTCCTTATGAAGTGCAAAAGTTCATTAATATGATTAATTTTGTTTTGTTTTTTTTAGAGAGTGCTTCAGTCGGCGTTATTTTAAATATTCCTCTTGGCACCGCTCTGCACTCATACGATGGTCTCATCAGTCATTTTCTTGGTCGACTTGGTCGGCACAGAACGTTGGGTGGTGTGCGCCCCTTTCATGTCGGGCATGAGCAGGCGCACTTTCTGATTGGTCCTCCTCCACTCCGAGTACAACTGACAGTGATACCGAAATGACACCTGAGATTGAATGGAAGCAGAGTGGGAGAGGGCGGGACAGGAGGTGACAGCGGAGGAGAAGACAGACATCAATACAACTGACACCAGGATACTTGAGACAGAGTAGTACGGACGCAGGACAGGCACGATTTGCTGACTGACGCTGCAACCGCTGCACGACAGGTCTCTCACCAGCTGTGAGCAAAAGGGCTTATCTTTAATTGTCATTTCAAATAATTCTTTTTCTGAAGATTAAAGGATTAGGTTTCTGAAGAAGGTGTCAGATTCACAATACATTCTATTTTTAAAGAATATGATCCAGTTAAAGAAAAGTAGCTTATTCTTACTTAAGAGTGAAAGCCAGCTTATTCTTACTATTCTCGATGCATGTATGAACGATCTGGCCATCTGTCAAACAAACGAGTGCTCTGTGCCAGAGATAATCAAGTTGCACATGGCTCTCACGTCTCTCTAGCCTTTGACTTTGTTCAAGTGGCATTAAAGGTCATATTGGGACCAGAAAACAGTAACAGACTTTCTACAATAATCAACATCAGAACATAAATCTGTGGGTTTGGTTGCCTTGGTATTGTGTCTGTGCCAGTTCATACTTCCAAATCTATGTGGGAACCAAGACATTAAAACCAACTTGTGGGTGTGAAGATGCCAGAGAGAAAAAAACATGCACTCTGTGCTAGAAGTACATACACATGTGTTTTATAAAGTAATGCATTAGTTACCAGTGTCCAGAGGATATAGATGGTGAAGAGGGCGATGGTGAGGGCGATGAGGCCAACAGCCTCGAGCCTGCTCTTCAGTTGCAGGTGGTCCTGGGCTCCCCTCAAACACAGCCAGCCGGAGATGGCTGCCAGGGGCGTGATGAGAAGGAAGCAGGCCATGTCGCACAGCAGCGTGCGCTTCTCACTGCGAGGGCCTGGGTCCTTCAGCCACTGAGCAAGAGCACAATAAAGAGGTCATGGGTCCAACTGAAAATCAGCTTTCTACAGTATCACCTTAGCTTAGCTTACCATTGTTAATTTGACTGATTGATGCATCTTACTTTGCAATGACTATTACAACAAAATTCTGCCAAGTAAAAGAATTAAAAAGGTGTGTGGTTCCCACATAACTAATATGAGCGCATTGACGTTACTGAAAACTAGTCCTATGAATAGTGAGCTCTTGTTACAAGGTCAGGCAACCATCTCATCAATATAAGCAAATCATCTCATATTCTGAGGATGCTATGAGGTGGCACACACTTTCAGTACAAGGCCGAAGAAAAATAGTCTCCCTTGCTTTAGAAAAATTAGTCTTACTCATTTCAACCTCTTTTTGTACAAACAAAAAAGACAGTAAAAACATTTATCCTTGTAGTGAAAACCCCTCTAACCTGTGTGAGTGGTTGTGGTCGTCGTTCAATAGTGAATTCGGTGTGACACAGTTCACAGTAGCTGGTGTTGGAGGAGGACAGCCACTTCTCCAAGCAGCTCTTGTGCACCTTACCCAGCGTACCAGTGCAGTCGCAGGGTGAGAGCAGCGTCTCCCCTCCAGCTCCCTCATGACAAATCCGACACATGCCCACATCACTGTGGAGCAAAGTAGAGAAGACAACAACGTGATGATCAACCAAAGTACACTGTAATTACAGTACATTCATTAGGGCACCACGTGAGTTCCACCCCCTCTTACCTCTGCAAGCTCACCGCTTTGACAACGGTGGAGAGTGGGCGGCCATCTTTAGCCGTAACCTTGGCAATGTACTGGGCCTGCGCGGTAGAATCAGACTCCTCCGAATCCTTGGAGGCATCAGATTCGGCGTTCCCGGAGTAATCACAAAGGGAGCCGGGTAGGTGGCAGCACCCCGACGAAGACATGGCTCGGCTGAGGATGACAGTGACGAAGACGATGGTGGAGGCGACTTCAAAAGAAGATCTGATCCAAAACCTGATATCCAACTCCTCTCCTCTCCCCCTCTGTCCACCTACAGAGCAAATGCCTGGTGGATTATGAACAGGAGACCAAGTATGGGTGACTTGAAATGACAATTTAAAAGTACAACATGATTTCATTCTCGCAAGCCTCTCATAAGATTCTTTATCGGTCTCAGTGATGCCATGTTTATACAAGAGAGGGCAACACCCCACTGAGAAAGTAAGTTCGAGCTCTAGCTCTCAAAAAAGCTGGGGAAAATGTTTACTGGAAATAAGTAAGACACCCAACCTTTAAAAAGCCTCGAAGCAAGGCACAAAATCCTCAAAATTGCCTATTTACCAACAGGGTCCATCAGTACAAACACATGTTGTGAGGCCAAGTTATGCTTGAGCCCCACAGAAAGTTGTTAAAATCCAGATGTCACAGCAGGGAAATATGTAAAAAGCCACACACAAGACATCAACTTTTAAACTGGAGTGATGGATGGTGGATTCTATGTTTATAGTATTTTACTCAATAGATGTACCTTTCAGTAAATAAGGGTGATATGACTTCAATAAACTGTGTTGGCAAGCAAATACAGACTGCAGCACATTGCAGAGGGAAAAAAAAAAAAAAGATTTTCAGGTGGTCGTTTCAGGAACAAACTGTGTAGCCCTACCAGTCCCTGCAACCTGCCCTCCAGACTGATACTGTCACCAATACACTCTCGATCAACTTCCTTGAAAAAGAATCATTATAATATTATATAAGTGTGGATACACATTCGTGTACTCAAAGCTCCGGACGATAAAGCAAAATAAACCAATGTAGGTTAATGTGATTGCGATTTAACGCATTTTTAAAGTCGGGCAGCTTGGCGCTGTTATCATCATATTACACGCCAAGAAAATAAAAGCTCGAACTGTCAGCCTGCGCGAGCAGCGTAAAACTACACCGTCTGGTTTTATTCAGCGATTAACAGTTAAGATTTCACCGCTCATTCTAGTCGATATGTACACGACTGATGCAGTAACGTTCATGTACAACCGCCAACAAAGGCACAATGTAACTAAATTACAAGTAAACCATGTAAAGTGGCTGAGCAGCCGTCAACCAACAAACTGACATGTCGTGTTGATATATAGAAAAGCTGGTAAACAAGGTGAAAAAAACAAGACGTTAGCGTGAACGTACTCACCCAACGGCCTCCCTTTCCTCGCTTGGCCTTGGCCTTGGCCCTGCGTTCACCAGACACGGGCTAGCTGCGCTAACTGGACAGCCCTAGCTACAAACTATGACATTGACATCTAACCAAAAGCTGACGATATGAGGGGATACAAAAGACGACCACACGCGCTGCATCCTCTCCATGTCGTGCAGTGTATCTCCCTCGGGTGATCGTGTTTGAAAAGCTGAAAAGAAACGGCTGTTTCTGCCAGGATTACCAGACACAGCTAACGCGGCTAACAGGCTAGCAACGGGCAAGCCTGCCTCAGCGTCCCTCAGCTGTGCACTGGTCACGTGACACAATGCCGCCTTCGTAGTCATATTGTAATAATGGTCACTTTACACACATATCAATTATTAAAGTGGCAAATACGACTAGTTCGCTTGAAAGACCTACTAGTAAAATGTGCCGTTAAGTAGGTCAGTAAAAATGGAGATCCAGTAAAAACTGGTGATGGAAGTAATGCATGTAATCACTTAATTTGTCCAGTGATTTACTTTAAACATCAGTTAGCTCAAGAGCGTGAAGTAACCTAAAACAAATCAGCCATCAAAAAACTACCTTTTCTATGTAAAGTTTTTACATATTCCCAATGTTTTGATGTCTACGCTCTAAGACACGAATACCGCTTCCGACCGTTACAACAGCAGTTTACGAGGAGCCCTGAATGCAGCGCACGGTACAAACAATACCAGCAAAACGTGCGATCGTTCCTGTTTGGATATACTGTGGCTGAAATGTTTCAGCCTCTTTTCTGAGTCAACACTGGTTTGACTTCAACAAGAAAACGACCGCGGTCCTCCATCGAGAAAACATCTGTAGTAAGTTATGTCAAAATAAAACCGCTAGGTGGCAGGATTTAGTCGACTGTCTCGGGGTGTCGCAGAGAGGACGGCTGGGACAGTTGTTCCACAGGTGAGAGGACCTTCAGGGAAATCTGCCATTAATTACAGTCACTAGACATTAGTACAATGACAAAATACAACAATAGCAGTTTGAATGTTCAGTACAAGTTTCTAGGTTCCTTTTTTTTGGGTATCCTTTAAATGAACCTCTGGTTTAAGCTACAGCAGTGGTGGAAAGTAACTAAGTACATTAACTCGTGTACTCGTGTATTTCCATTTTATGCTACTTTATACTTCCACTCCACTACATTTCAGATGGAAATATTGTACTTTTTATTCCACTGCTCATATATTACAGCTATACTTTGTAGATTAACAGTATGGCCTATAAAATCTAGAACATTTCCTCAACCAACTACATTAAAATGCTGCTTACATGTTAATACATCAGTGCTAATAATCCAATAGTATCACACATAATATAACACTGGCAAAGGCCAGTCCGTTGCATAGTGACTACTTTTACTTTTGATGTTTTTGACTTTTTCTTTTTTTTTTTTTTTTGCATTGTAGCATTGCTACATTTACTTTAGTAATTGATCTGAACATTTAATCCGCAACCCACCACTGGTTTACAGGTGCGATTGCTTGTCTGGCTGGCAATTACGTTCATTTGTTCTTTGGCCAGACTAGTTTATGCAGAAATACAAACAACAAATGATTGTAAAGCAGGTCACAGGTTCAGAAGACGTGAACTAGAGTTGTACCAGGCCTGGTTTTATTCACACATTGTCCACGTGTCAGCTGAGGTGATGGTTTGATAAAAGGCTACAGAACTGCCATGTTCCTTTGTGCAAGGTATCATATTTAACATCCAGTTGCTACAGTGATGTATGCTGCATGGCTGATACTGTGCTGCTACCATATTGTACTGCACAAGTAATGATCTGCAAATATGATAATTCTCAAAGGCTTGCTTCTTTCTGACTTACTGAGTGAGTTGCACTTTGTTGAGTTAATGGAATCAATTACTTTTTTTAAACATTTCTTTTTTAGCATCAGACACCCAAAAGCAAACATTTTGAAAAGCCCACTTGACCTAGATCTTGACCAACTAATGCAATGTTCAGACAGATCTGATTGTAGTCAGCCCATCGTCATACTTTTGGACCCAAAGTGAGTATTTTGTTACTAGATATACAAAAATAATATTCCAATTAAATTCTGCATTAAATTTTGCATTGTTCAGAAACATTCAAGACCATGATACTTTGGAGACTTTTAAAATGTACCCCCTCATGAATTCTGAAATGTCCCTTTAGTGTGACCTAAAATAGTAACCTCCACCTGTAATATTTAACCATTAGTTAAACAATATCTATTTTTGGCCTTACCCTCTACCCCTGCCCCTTCCTTTTCTTTCCCTTTGAACCCAAACACTGATAGAGAAGGGGTCCACTCGTTGTGTGTGTGATTTGAGTACATTTCTGAGAACGGGGATGATCACGCACACACACACACACACGCACGCTGCGGAGCATGTTTCTCATTAGTTATCCCACCCACTGTGTGTTTGGTCAAAGTCCAACAGAAATGTGTGTGATATCATGAGACACTGTGTTAGTGGACTTTAACCCTGACAGACACATAAATGCATAGGCAATTCATTTACACATCACACATTTTGGATGTTTGAGCAGTCAGCCACCATTTAAAAATGTAAGATAATAACATTTACATAATACTATGTTTCTGAAATATTTAGCAGTAAAATTCAGGTAATTCGTGTGTGTGTGTGTGTTGGTTTGCCTTGTGTTTTGGCTATGGTTACTGGATTCACGATCCACTGTTGCGGTCATAAAGGAGTTTCTGAGGCTGGTAGACAAGGTTTGAAACTGTCTGGATGACATAGCAGAGATTCAAGATTCAGTGTTTGTCACAATAGTAGTTCTCATTCTTTAACTTCTTTCAGTGCATCAGGATTCTAGCCTGCTGCTGCAGGCATTTCTCCTTATCACGATGCCTGAAAAAGACCTGACTCAGCTTCTGTAGAGGTCTGCTTCATCTGTATTGACTGTGGAAATGTACAGTAATTATATACATGTAGCACATCACTCCTTTAGCTCATGTACTGCTTTTGTCTCTCTTCAGCTGCTAGCTCAGGCACAAAAACTTGCATGTTCAATGTCTTTGTCACATGTGCAGGGTCGCTGCCAATTCTAAATTCAAATCTCTAAAGAACAATTAGATAAAAAAGGGACACAAATAAACTATTAATTTACAGTAATTAAATTTGTATCACATTTAAGTCAGTATAGGTCACAATTGGACGTTTTGAACTGGGTGGTGTGAAGAATTAGATTGGCACACCCATACACAATAGTAACACATATATGCTATATTCCTACATACTTTATCTACAGTACCACAGAGCGAAACTGAGAGAGAGTGAGACAGTCACTGACTGAAACAGAGAAGCAGACAGATGGATATAGACAGACAGATTGCACAACTTATTCACAGCGTTTGGCTTTCAATAACAGTATAATTAAATGGCTGTAGTTCCATCTCGTGATCCTCTAAACTGTCAGCAGGAGTCCTCATGAGCACCAGTGGAAGGCAATAATTCAGTTTCTCTCATTTTCCAATGAACTCTTGTCCTTTCTCACACTACAAATGTATATTCAACGGCCAACTTTCCAATAGGGTACTTTGGTGACAATTGAACACCCTCCAGCTATTTAACGCCATTCAATATGAGATAGTATTCTGGACATATTGTGTCACTTTCAGCAGCGTTGACAGGCCTTGGGATCACTTAATTTTGATATAATCTTGAGTATTTTGGGAAATACACACTGTAAATAACTCTGGTAATTCTATTCTAATCACTATTGTCTATCTTACATGGTTTAGTTACTGTCCATCAACTGGGGGACACTTTGTGACTGCTGAGGGTGGTATTGACTTATTTCATCTCTTATTTCTCATCCACTCGGGTACCAATCAAAACTGCATTGCAATTTCTTAGAATTTCATTCAGGACCATTCTGAGTATGACCCTGTGTTTATCTATCCGTTAGAGTGTTTATTTTTGATGTTTTGGACTTTCACCTGGTACTGGCCCTATTGATTTAAAGATACGAATGATCCCACAGCAACAAAACAAAACATGGAGCTGCTTTAATAATAACATTTTAAAATCTAAACATAAACATACGGTAGAAGTAATCCAAATGAGACCATTCTATTTGTCACTTGAAAGTAGCTTAATGAAAAACGTATTTGTTCCTGGAAAATGCTTTTAGTTTTTTCTTTTCCATGCATGTAATAAAATATCCAACAACAGAAAAAACAAGATGGCTAGTCCACAAAACTCCCGTTGATGTGAGGTAAAACTCTCTGTGGTTGTATTTTTAAAAATATCAGGGAGAAATATTTTTTCTTTCCAAGAAAATACAGGGAAAGATGAACGATGAGCTGAAAAAAACTAAACAAAGCCGTTTCATGAAGTAGTGCACTTAAATGTAAATGTTTGATTTGAACAGCACCTTACTTTAATGAGAGTAAAAAAATACCATATGCACACTTTAAACAAAAGAGATGGTCAGTAACATATTTTTTTCAATTTTCTGTAAAATCTTTATTCAAGGGCAAACCCATTCATTTCATCTTAGTTTAGTATTGTGTAATAACAAGAGGCACACCATTCCCTTTTATCTGACACCAAATCACTCTTTCAGCATCCATCCTAAATATCTGAGTCATGAGACGTACATAACCTCTCTAATGCAGGACATGGCATTACTGGTTTTGACAAATGTGAAGAGTGAAACCATGCACATGACTCCAACTTGTCATACTGTGCTCCCAATTACAAAACTGCGTGGCTTCGTTCAGCCCCATTATTGAATCACCAACTGACTATTCTGAGTGTAGTCAGCTGATTGTGTGGCAGCTTTCAGAAATAAAAAATCCAGTTTTGGTAAAGACTGTCTCATTGGGGGAAAGAGAAGTAAACTGCATGTTCCCTGTTCCATGCAAAGTGCTATCAAAATGCACTTGAACAAGCCACACAATGGCTGAATGCTGTGGATCTGCAGGCCATAACATACTAACAGCATGTTCTAATTCAAAGTACCCCTATGAATACTTTAAATAAGAAAATGTTCTTAGTTAAAGGCCTGGTTAGACAATAAAAATGTCACTTCAGTATACAGTTTCAGTTTTAATCTCTAATTTAACGGATGGTCTGTGTGTTTTTTTTAACACTTGTCTGAAACAGATCAAGTATTAAAGATTATTTAAAGATTTTTGGCCTGAAATCTGAGCGCCACAGCTTAGCCAAAGTAGTCAAAGGGTAAAGGTAAGAGTTTAGGGAGTATGTTTGCTGCAGCATAACGCTTGGCTCTGTATTGACTGGATTTGAAACAGTGACTGAGGTTAAAGAGTTGACTTTGTGAAGGTCAACACCGTCAGCTTTATGTATGCTCATATCCATAGTGGGTGATAGGGGTAGATGATAAGGGTAATATCTTGTCAAGGTAGCCTATATGCCATTACACAGACCTGCCCACTGGTATGCAAGATTACCCACAATGGCTTACTGTAATACACCTAGACATGTTAAAAAGGATGGCTGTTGTTTTTACTAATTGTATTTGTCGCTTTATTGCTGGCTGTCCTACCTCATCTGTGTTGTGTTTTGAATTTCGGTTGTGTGGTTGTCTGACTGTAAATGGTCTCGTCTCTCAGGTCTGTCTTACTGACAACCACACATCCACACAGAAAACGTGTTCTTGTCCAAATACTTGGAGTCCGAACTGTACCACACCTAGAATGTAAAGGTGGTCTTCTTCGGCCTTGAAAGATAAGACGAGGGTTTCCAGGTTGCACCTAATCTTAACGCCGCTCTGATTCATTCAGCGTTGAGCATGCGAACAGTGCATGATCAGGGCGGAGACTACGTGACGTCATGCGCCAGGCCACCCAATAGCAGCGTCTGTTTTCCAGCCTATGATTGTACAGTAAATACTATGAGCTCTGCCTCCTTCCCTCTCGCAGATGAAATCAGAGGGGCAAATCGAGACAATCCCGTGGAAGGGCTATAAAACCGTTTCTTGGAGCTGAGACATTCTTCTGCCAGTAGTTAGCTCGTTGAGCTCGCAGCTCTCCGGTGTTTTTTTTGTTGTTTGTTTTCGAAGTTAAGACGCTGTCTGTGTGAGAGGGGGGTTTGTCGGTCCACTGCAGTCTGAATCACCGGAGACTCGCCCCGCCGCTGGTTCATCATCGACGTTGTTTGTCCATCGACGTGCGCATCCTCTCGGAGGCAGAAAGCAACGGGACCAAAGCCCGTGTTGGACCCCCTGCCGCAGCCCCGAGGTGCGCTGCTTGGCAGAGCATGCTAAATAATGAGCCAAAGGGACACACTGGTTCATTTGTTCGCTGGAGGGTAAGTCAGACAACGTATTTCGATTAGATATTGGGTTTGTTTTTAAATGAACAGTCCCTGCATTGAAATGTGACCCATCGTCTGGTTTATCTAGCTAGCTAACAAGGCCCGTTGTTCTATGCAGCGCGTGCATGTGCTACAACCCTGGCAGCTGAGCTGTGTGCACGTCAGTTACGTCAACGTCCAAACCGTCGTTTCAAACTGAACTTCCTGTCAACACTTCAAAATATGTCAAAGTGTATTGTATAATACGAACACAAGTGTGACATTGAGACCGTGTTTGAGATTAGACGTGGCTTCAGGTATACCACTGAATATTTCACTTTATTTTTTTTGTCGTTTTATTCCTATAAATACAGACTTCTATTCAAGTGGCAACAGTTTACGCTTTTATTTTGAAGGCAATTTTTCACGTATTTCCGGGCTCGTTGCTGCTCTGTCTCGATAACTTGACGAAGTTCTGCAGCAGCCACAGCAGTCCTACTTATTTTCTCCATATATTTTGCATTTTAAGAACCTGAGAGTTTAATTAGATGAATGAAACGAAATGTCAGTGTCAACAGTGTCATTCTGTATATTTTGTTTCCTTACTGAAGATATTAACAGCTGTTGAAACTAGAACTCCTGTAACTTAATTTTTAAGGCTTTTTAGGGGTTCCCACACCTTTTTTATGTCAAGGACCCCCAGATACAGCAGATGAGCATTACCCTGCAAACGTCCATCTGATAATATTTGTTCCCAAAAACTATAATCTGAAGATTTTTGCTGTATTGTGCAACTGTCCAAACTGTAGGTGGAAGGTAATTTTGTAAAATACTGGTACAATGTAAGTGTTCTGCTGTTTCAGAGTGATCTTTTGTAAACCACTAAATGAGGCCACAAAATAAGGGTAATAGTAGTATGACTACTTTAGGTTAAACTGGTGGCCCATACAATAGGTGAGCCACGATTGTCTTTTACAATTCTTTTGACAGGCGCAACAACCTGTTCATCAAAGAAAATGTAAACACAGTTGAAAATTTAGCAGTTTATTGACTCAGAATGTCTGTCTTGTTTTTAATCCACTGTCTTCAGTTTCTCTGCGTCTGTTACCTCTACTTTCATCTCTGCACCAAGCCATTGACATTTAAATATGGTAATCTCATCACACCACAACTCTTCTCTTATCTCTCTTGTCAGGGGTTTAACAATCTGAGAACAACACAAGACACATTGCTGTCTTGAATAAGCTAAATCAGATTAGTTTTCCCCCAAAACCTGAGCTGAAGGCCTCCGCAGCGCTTCCTCCCACAGCCACTGTGAGACACACATGCAGCAGACAGCATGGCACTCAAAGTAGGCCAAGGGTCACTGCTGCCTGTGAGCATGAATGTGGGTCGGTCTTTAGAAAAGTAAATATAGCTGGTGCTACTCTCTGCTGCTAGAGGAATTCACTGCCAACAGCCAGGATGTCAGAATACACCACTACAACTAGTATTCTCTTAACCCAACACACAGAGCATTCATATGGTTTGTCGCAACGGTAGTCAACAAGCACTTTCCAGCTTTGTGGTCGTTTGATTGTGAAGCTTTGTCTATACAAGTCCTATTGTGAAAAGCACCAAGCCTTTGGTGAAAGGAGAGAGGATCAACGATCGTGCACAGGGACAGAACATTGTTTTGAGATGATGTCTGGTAGCCTTTTGCTTATAAATAAAGCACTAATTTATACCATATAAATTAAACCAATAATACATTGATATTTGAGATTGATGCATTTATGTTTGGCTTTAGTTTGTTTACATGGCTTCAGTCAGAGTAGAGGTCAGAGGTGTAAGCAACATGATCACTAGTTTCTCTGGTTCATTTGTAAGCTGTCGTGTTTTTATTTACTGTGTGTGTGTGTGTGTGTGAGTTCAGCAAGCCAGCTAAACAACAGTCTAATTTTCATGAAGGTACTCGCTTTCTCAGATGGCAAAAGTCAGCAAGGTGGTTACAGTTACACAGGGCTGTGGTCAGTATCCACGGAACGGCATCATGAAACCAGTCACATACCCTCAGCTGGCACATTGCAGTATCTTGCATGTCACAATGCCAGGTCATGGTGTGTGCCTGCTCCTAGATAAGTTTAGAGCTAAGAGAAATAACAGATTGTGTTACCAGTGATTGGGGAAAACTGGCAGAGGAAATAGGCAAAATATAGATGTGACTTAGACCAAATCTAATCATAATAATACATTGTGTTTTTAGAGCACTTTTGAAGATACAAAAATTAAATGAGTAAAAAAGAACATAGAAACCCAAAACACAATACAAGCACTTTATAGGATGATTATTTGATGATTTATATATCATTATTGATCTGTCCCTTATCTCTTTGACCAATGTGAATACTAAAGCAGAGCATTAAATGTCTTTTGTCATATTTCCCCTTTCTGTCCCTTTCCTCCACCGTCACCTTTGTTTCTGCACCCTTTCATCCTTAACCCCTTCCTTGCTTCCTTCTAGATGTGGTGGCACAGTGGGCGCTATCTTGACTTGTCCTCTAGAGGTTGTGAAGACCAGACTGCAGTCCTCTTCCATCACTCTCTACATCTCTGAAGTCCAGCTCAGCACCGTAAACGGAGCCAGTGTGGCCCGTGTCGCCCCACCAGGCCCTCTGCACTGTCTCAAGTAAGGAGAATGACGCGAAATGTTAATTGGACTAACTTTACTTTATTAGTGATCATTTCAAAAAGGAAACTTTCCAAGGTTAGTTTTGATTAACTACAGGATATGGGGATATACTGTATGTCAACCCGGTACTGAGCAAATCTGACAATATATATTAAATTGTCAGTCAACATTGTTATATGAATATTGTGTGGGATTTCAGTGTTCTCTTGTCCTGGTCTTAGTGCTAGCTGAGTGATATATCTGAGCTTAGTCGACAATTCTAGCTTTGTGAATTGAACAGTGAATGTTAATACTGTCATATCCAAACTGGTAGTGGTTGTTTCTCAGAATGACTTAAGGCAGCCTGAATACATACAATGTTATGGCAAGATGCAAATGGGGGCAAACGGATACAAATTCAGGGAAAGACACGCTTGACCAAGTTAAAAATGTGTCAGTGTGTTAGAAAATTTGCAGTTATCCTAAATTGCATTACACGCTCAATGAATGTCCAAACAGAGGAGCAGAAGGAAGAAGGTCTGAAATATACAAATGAAATCTCTGCTAAGTTTTGTAATCAGTCTGTCAGAGCTGTGACACACACATTCTGTGTTTGTTGTAAAGTGAATCCACAGTAATAATGAAACAGGTTATTTGTATGTCCTGTATCACTGTAATCTTCCCTGAGTTTACATTGACTCTTATTTTACACTGCTGCCTAAGAACAAATGTGCTTTTAGAGAATAATTATTTGCCTCAACATGACACCTTAAATGCTCCAGGAGACAGACAGCTACATCACCATAATGAAAGACTTAAACTTGTTTTAAAAGAATGTAAATCAACTCGCTCTGACTATCAATTTAGCCTATAGCTGAGTCCCTACATTGTGTATTTATCCTGATGCCCAACCCATTTGGTGTGTGTGTGGAACTGGAAAGATAGTTTCCAGAAATGGTTAACCTGCCCTGGGGAGTAGGGTTTAAGTGTTTTTTGGATAGCTGGTGAATTTTCTTTTAGCGAATGACTTGTTTAGTTGTTAGAGTGCAGCAGAATCTACAACCAAGACACTTGAGCAATGCAACAGATAAAAAGTACAGCCTCAAGTATCTTCTATAAGTGGCACCCAGGGACAAAGTAGATCAATTTTAAGCCTCATATTGACCATAAAGCTCTTTTGGGTACTTTCTCTAAACAACTACTGGGAAATCGACGCAAGAAATACACGATAAATTGTTCCTTTTTTTGCAACATAATATGACATTCCTCTTCTCAATTGACTATGGTAAGTTACCAGAAAAATGGGAAGTGAGAGTGTAGGGGAATCCAACATTGGTTAGGCGTTTATTTGGAACCGACTTAAAACCAGTGTGGCTGGATACACGTAATTAACGTTGGTCTCTGAGGGATTAACGGTGTGAAAGTAAATGTTCAACGTGGCAACAGAGCTCGACTCTTGTTCTCTGGCAACCTATTTCCATGACTGTCACAGAGTGTTAAACATATTGCATAATGCACAAGCTGCTGTGTGTGTGGAATTTTCCACTGCCAAATGCTTGCATTAATCATCTTGCAAATTAGCAATCTTGGACAAACCGCTCATGTTTTACAAAATATTGCTTTTTAATGTAGACTTTTAAGATGAAATTCAAATTTGCCAGGATATATAGGCAAAATGCTAATCTTGCACTTGCACAGTTCAGTAGAGATCCTTATTTGTCACCAGTGTGGTTAACCAGAAATTGTTTTCTTACAATTGTTTGTCTAAAAAATTGATTTGTTCTCACTGGCTGTTGCAATAATTGGGAAGGTTTTCTTTGTCGGTTTGCCTGCTTTAACAAGGCTTTGTTACCAATGCATTCTTCAGGATTTTGTTTAATAACATTGTACTAATGCCCTCTTTCGATTGCAGTTAATGGGGGCATTGTTTTTGGCCCGACATTGGTCTAGTGCCGACATAAACCGTCTTCTTGTATTGTCCTTGAGATAAACAGCCACTAGCAGAAACTGTACACCGCTATTACACAATGGAGAGTGAAGCAGGGCAGAAGAGGGAAGAGCGGTATGGCAAGGAAAGGAAAAAAACACACGAGTCAAAGTGGGTCAACATGCAGTAAGGAGCAGGCATTGTTCCATTTTAGAGCAGAGTATGTTAAACTAATGATTTAAGATTTTGTGACTGTGGAGAACACTGTCACTCTAAGCACTGTTTTATGCAAGTTTAAGGCAAGTACTCTGTATTCTTGAGGAGATGCCGTATACTGTAAATAACTTTTGAGTTGAAGTATTTAGCTATGAGCACAAGTTGGCAAAATCTCACTGCCAGGGTAGGAAGGCACAGCCCATAAACCCACAAGCTGAACAAAATACAGCTACATAGCTGCTCCAAGAAAGATTGCGGCTATGTCTTGTTTTTAACTGTCTGGGACAGCTCAAGTCTAGCTGCTATCATAATAATTGAATCTACCCCAAAGAACCAGTTTATTATCTGGCCCAAAGGGTGGATTGTTTTCTTGTCATTTGCGTCTCTTATTTCTTTCCAGGATGACTTCATGCTTTTCTTTGAATGTACTTTGTGCCACAGTTTATGTCAAAACGTGAGATGAATGCAGGTGAACTATAAGCTCATTCTCATTCTGAATGAGGTTACTGGGTTAGAGTGGAGACGATTATACCATCTTTGAACTGACAACAGAAAATGTGAACCGTCGTGATAGCACCACCATAAACACCACCAGGTCAAGGACACGTGTCATTTCATTTATTTTGGGTCTTCCAGTGTGTTGATAGCAACCCTATGTATAATGCCAGGCTGTACTGAGTGTCAGGTCCTGGCAGATTGCCCAAAAATGATCATTTACGTGCACATTTACTTAGGGCTAACACATTGTATATACATTTAGCTATGAACAGAGATGTGCCAAATGAAATGCAGTCCATACAGTTTGACCTCTTTCTGTCATCATACAGCATGTAAGGGATGTTTTTACATACAATGGTGACATAGAGAACTGTTATGTGTGTAACTCACACAGAATGCGTTGTAATTGCCAAACATTAAAGGAATAGTTTGACATTTCGGGAGATACGGTTATTTGCCTTCAGTCCATATGAAGCTAGCGCCCCCCGTTTCTAGTCATTGCGCTAAGCTAATCAGCTACTTGCGCTATCTTAATATTCAGCGCACAGACATGAGAGGTATCAGTGGTTTCAGCATATTACATGGATGTTAAATGTACTGTGTGCTTGCTCAGTATTATGATGGAATAACCAAGAAAACATGAATTGAAGTCTCAATCTCTCTCTGCTGCAGGTTAATTCTAGAGAGAGAGGGACCTCGTTCACTCTTCAGAGGACTAGGACCCAACCTTGTGGGTGTGGCACCTTCCAGGTATGTACAGTATTATCTACAGTATTCTGGGTATCTCTTAAGCAATGCCACAGACGTGTACAGAATGAACCCGAAAGAAAGAGAAAAGAAAATAACCCATACTTGCATATATGTTGATAACCCAACACATTAGAGTAGGTCACCACAATCTTTAATATGTATAAGAAACCTTCAGAATGAACCACTATTATCAGCACTGGCACGACTAGTTATCAGAGAATAAAGGGATTTCTGCGTCATTTACTTCACACGTTACATCAAATCTGGGCACACATTTTTGTTGAGAAATATATTTGCTTCTGATAGATCTTGTTAGATTTTTTTTCCCCCTCAAGCTTCCGGCTCATTCGGAGCTTATGTTGGCAGCAATAATAGCAGGAGTTAAACTCACAACAAATCTGTGCTTCAAATCCTAGAGGAAGTGAGCAGGTTCCCTCTCTCTTGGCTTGGCTGGTCAGGGTTGCATAACAGCCCGAACTCAGTCAATCAAAGTCTGAATGAAACAGCAGCAACAGCTGGCTCTGCCCAGCTGTGATGCTCTCATCATGTGACTGTTGTTGTTGTTGTTGTTGTCGTCGTCGTATTATCAGAATGGAGTTATTGAGGCTGTTGTGTTCATGTCTAGCCCCCCCTCCGTGACCTGTCAAGTTCTCCCTAGCTACTGCTGCATCACATGGCCATTCATCTTCTTCCTGTTGGTTCATTATGGTCTCTGTCTCTATCTGAGTCATCCTTTCCATACTATTATCCCCTCTCTCCCTCTCTCTCTCTCGCCATGTTTGTCATTCTTTGTCTATATTCATTCAGACTTGTTCTGTCCTCTGGGTCCTTCACTGCCTATGCTGTCTCGCTCTGTCTGGCTCAGACTCTCTGAGGGGCGAGAAATGTGTGTGTGTGTGTGTGTGTGTGTGTGTGTGTGTGTGTGTGTGTGTGTGTGTGTGTGTGTGTGTGTGTGTGTGTGTGTGTGTGTGTGTGTGTGTGTGTGTGTGTGTGTCCTGGTCATGACAGCTACAGCAAACTGTGTTATTAAGAAGTGAAGCGTAATGTTTTCCAATATTCCCTATTGAAATTGTTTTTATGTAGTTTCAAATTTAGATACATTTTCCTGTGTGACGTTAGATATAGAATATATCATTACATATCATATTTGTACTGTATATTTAGTTCCTGATTATCCCATCACTTCACTGAAGCTGTATCACAATTAACCATGTATTTGTGCAAATATTCAAATTCAAGACACCATTTATTTATGGCTCCACTGCGACATCAAATGGAAAATCCAGGATAACTCTTTTATCATTTTATTCAGATTTCATTTTAATTCACGATGGTTTATTTTATATTAAATAGAATTTAATATACGTTTTCATGGACATGACATTTGGACATTTTCATATTGTTTGCCAGCGCCATAGCAGCCTTGTTTTACACTCAGAGAGACATACCAATATGCACATCTTTTGAGGACTAGACAGGAAAAACCTAAACGAAATGTCAATATGTGCAGAGACTTGCAGTAAAAACTCCTTCATTCAATTTTTTGATTGGGTAGTCAATAGGCAACACTTTAAAATCTTTAGTTATTATTCAGAGCCGCCAAATTTATCAGTTCAGCTGCAGGCAGTAAAATCTAAGTGATTCTTCGAGGAAGATATTACTATGGGTTATTGATCAACATGCCGCCATCAATGTCTGCACTGTTTATTATAGATACAGCAGAAGATTCCTGTTTTAAAGATGTATGGCAACGTAAGATGCACCCTATCCACTCCATTTAATCAGTCTCATTTAGATAAGTTTAAGCGTCCAATGCATTATAACTTAATGATATAACAGATTTATTACTTTATTTATCTACAAGAGGAGGTCTGGATTGCTGGGCTACTGAGTTATTTTCTCCAGTTATAATTAGAAAACTGCACTCCGACGGTGGAAAGCACAAAAAAAATTGTCTGATGCTAATGAGAGCGTGGTCCAATGAGCATGCTGCTGTTCATTAGCAACACACACACACATATATAACACGTGCATACAGAACAGCTTACACGAGCAGCAGCATCACTCATTACGTAGGAGAGATGCACATTCAGACCCACTCACACAATTCATCTCTCATCCGCAGAGCAGCATGATGTTGTGCCTGCATCCTCTCAATTCACAAGGGCAGGGAGGGGAGGTCGCTGGGTTTAAATCCACTCAGCAGAAATGTTGACTAAATCCTGTAATTTTATTTAGTGAGGAGCAGCTAGACTCATAGGAGTTAATCTGCTACTAAAGCGTGCTATGAGATTGAGATGCACGCACGCACACGGGCACAGATAAACTCCTTTCAGTGACTTGCTTTTAGACTACATATTAGCTTGGCTTAGCTCTGCTGTATGCCATCATGTACAATTTTTCATATTTAATGCAGATAACTTAATATGATTGATATAAATCATAATCAATTAGTTTACTGAACTCCATGCTCCCAGTTAGTGATTTTTTTTATAGTGCAGTTAAATTCCTGAATGCGCAATCAGTTTATCATCAGAGGTGCATGTGTTCAAAGTGTTCAAATGTGTTCGAAGACACTAATGAGGAAAAGCATTGTTTCTCTCAATGTTTCCCTGCTAGTTAGTATAGTAGTAGTTAATCCTCAGTCAACTTCAGCAGTGTTTGTAATATCTTACTATACTCTGTCTTATTTTTCCTCATGATTTGCCACAGGGCGATCTACTTTGCGGCCTATTCAACAGCCAAGGAGAAGCTGAATGGGGTGCTGGAGCCAGACTCTACCCAGGTGCACATGGTGTCGGCTGGGTTGGCAGGTAATGATGGCTCCTTCTCCCCCTCCCTTCTGTCTGTTTGTCACTGTCTGTTGCTGAGTGTTATATCTGCCTGATTGTCTGTCTGTCTGTGTCTGCCTGGGCAGTGTAAACCACTGATGGGTTTCATAAAAAATTTAAAAAACATGTTAAAGAATTATTCAGTTTGTCTTCATTGGACAGATTTCATTTTTCTTTATCTTCATCTTTTTTTTTTGTCACAATTTGAATTATGACCCCCCACCCCCCTCCTCCTTCCTTCAATATACATGTGTGGGATGGTGGGATCTTCACAAATTTAAATGCTTGTGAATACCTAAAGCATGCTAAAGCTACAAATAATAACTGTTATAAGTAGGGATTACGTAGCTAGCTGTTTCATGCATAGAAATATTACATATAAACAATAAGCGGGTTTATCAGAAAGCACAATTTGAGACTCTCAGGATCAAACTGACCTTGACCTTGATTGTGGTGAAAACAGCCTCACTCTGTTTACTGTGAAACGAAGCCATGAAAGATACATTTGTCTATGTTGTAAACAATGAGTAAATTCTATAATCAAATGATTTCAAAGTAAAGAGTTAATCTCCCATCTGGCATTTAAGAAAATTGGTTTAAAAAAGCACCTTGAAACCATGCCAGTCACAGTCACAGAGCACATCTTTACTACTCTCTCATCAGCTTTTTTTCTGAGCATTTACTGTCTGTAAATGCACCCAACTACCAAGATAATACAGTATCTTGTCTCTTCATGGAGGCCTTACTAGCCTACATACAGTTAATGAGATAAATCCTTATATCAGCAGTCTAAGATTTTAATGCACTAAAACCAAATGAGACACAGCACCCATGCAATAATTCCAGGCTATAATGTGCCACTGCTGGCATTTATACCATGACTGTGTCTGTATATATTTTTAACAGTTGGACAAAAAGAAGAAAACCACATGGTCCTCAAAGTTTAGGTTGTGCTTTCCTCCTCTCCTAGCCCCTTTGTCCCCCGTGTCCTCCATTATTATTATTTTACTTTATTTTTTTACCTCCTCGCCCTTTTTTCCTCTTTTTATTCTTTCATTTTGAGGCCTCTGCAGAGGACTTTGTAAATGGTTTAACGTCCCAGTTGTTACTTAAACAGTGTGGTCTGGGCCCCCTTCTTTACTCTGTGTGTATAGAGGAGAGAGCACGGCCCCCAAAGGTCAACCGGGGCCCCTGGCACTCGGGCGGACACGTCAGGTAGCACTCCATTTCTTTACACTGGTATGATGAAAACCATGGTGATTTTTATGAATATTAGAAAGTTCATAATGGTTATTCATTTGTAATGATATTACCATTGCTTATGGCAATGTGTTTGCTGCGGGTTTGTAGTTTTAGGTCTTAATATAAGGTTTTGTTATAGTTTAGTCTTGACACACACCTCCTTCCCCTTAGCCTGTTGTCTTGTTCCATCAACATAGTAAAGGTAAAGTAATGACACATACTTCTGTGGGTTTTATGTTGTCAGCACAAAAGAAATGCTAACCTTGTCACTGCTACAGGATTGGTTGTGATCGATGTGCTCCATTTTGTCTTTTGTCACCATCCATCAACACCATTAGTGCCTCAGTCATTTCTTTTCAAGGGGAATCGGTGTCAGTCCATCATCCAGAAGGCTGGCACCATTTCGACATGACTTCCTCCTAAATTAGTGGAATTTCCTGAAGAGAGTTTGCCATGCCAGTTTAACCCCAAACAGTACTGGCACCGGTTTAAAAAAACACAAATGAATACTTGAATGTGGACAAGATGCAGTGAAAGCACAGACATGTAACTGGTGGAACTGGTCGAACTTTAACACAACATATAGAAAAGTCAGTGAGTTTTTGGTCACTAAGCGAGAGGAGAATAGTGTTTTTCTTCATGTTGCACACATTTCTTCATCAGCATGGCAGTTGCATTTGTTTATCTATGGCACCTTGAATGAAATACAAATATCTGTGTAGTTGCACTATACAGTACAAATGTCTTACACTGTTACTGGACAGATAAATGTATTGCCTCTGTCTTTCATATGCACACATTTCATATTCAAGCTTGTCAGCACTGAGAAATAGCAGAGTTAAAGAAAGCCTTAGTGACTGAACAGATAAATGTTACCCCGATGCCTGAATAATTGCTTCCAGTTTTGTAAAGTAGGTTAGTGGAGTCACTGCCTCTCGTGGCCTCCCTGCTGTGAATTGTGGTCTTCCTTGCATTCGGGGAAGGGAGGCGAGTCCCACTACTTCACTTAGACTTATTTTTCCTTCCAGCAGTTAATCTAAAGCATGTTTGCCTTCTCTGAATGTAGGTCAAAGTTCTCTGGAGAAATTGTGTGTCTATAGAAGGAACAGAATGCACAACATGCAGCAGCATGCACATGTGCAGATGCAGCTCTTCAGAGGTTCACCTCAAGGACTAATTAGCCTGTATGGGTTTCGTATGTCTTCGTCATGGCTTGTCTAAATTACCAAGCATATATTGGGCTTACATTTTATATATACTTTATTGATTCAGAGGAAAAAATTGTGCTAAAGCTTTCATTTGTAGATATTTTAACACATCAGTTATTAACAATACGTTAATAAATAATGAATTGTCATATTGACCCATGTTATAAAAAGGAGCATGTTATATTTTGACAAAAAACATTAATAATAAAGATTCAAGGAGAAAAAAATGAACAAACAATGAACAAATTCAACTAAAATCATTCATATCAAAGAGTTAAATTGTCAAAATAAAATAACTCATAGAAAAGGCCTCTCGGTTATACTGTGCACAATTAAGCTGCTAATTTTATAATAAATATTGAGACTTACCCATGAACATTCAGTAGCCGGTGAAGACTAAAGTATTTTTCCACTGAGGCTTCCATTTCCAGTGTCCTTTAGTGTGACATTGAAGAGGACTTAACTCCTTCATTTGATGTGTTTTTCTAGAAAACAGGCTGGCTCTCTGGAGACACATTTTTCTCCACATCCAAGGACATTTTAATGTTATTTTTAAATATATCTCAGTTTTGCCAGAATCCGGTTAGGTCCAGAGAGGTATTTGGGGCTGGCTTAGTTGCATTCATTGTTCCCCCTCTTTGATTCACTTCACTAGGATCAATCTCTTCATCCTTATGTCCTTATGTCCATATTCATAAAACGGTCTCCTCACTCCTTTCATCACCATTGTCCACCGTTAGAGTCTGTTACACACAACGAGACAAGGTTAGCATTTCCACCTGCCTCTTTATTTTCTACATTATCTCAGTAAGCATTTGATTTGGTTCTTTCTCTAATATTTAGATTATAAACTGATAATGGCACAATGATTATGAAGAATACATCTTCAATTTTATCTTCTCCTTTGTATTTGTACTTGTGTTTTAGCTCACTGTGGTGAGATGGAGCTGCAGTTTTGGATTGGGTTGGTTTCTGTGCAGTCAATATTTTCTTTATTTCAGTTGATAATAGGAGTAAAGGGAAGGATAAATTGTAATAAAGTGAAAGTAAAGCAATTGAATTCAACATAAAGGAGTAAATTAAAAGGGGTGGGGCTTAGAGTTGGGATTAGAGTTTGGGGAAAGATGGGGGGAGGTCAGTCCTTCTCCCATCTCTTCTCCAACTACCTGTACAGTACCAATGGGTTGGGGTGGGTGATTGGTGGGGTTGGGGGTGGATGTGACTGCTGCTTGTGTGTGACTGTGGTACAGAAAAGCCTGTGTCTATTTTAGGGCTTTACTGTAAAGCTTTCACCCCTGCGTGATTGGGTGGGAGACCCCCGCCATCTGAGCCCCCCATATCTGCAGGCTACTAGCTGCAGCGGGGAGGAGCTGGAGGAGCTTTGCCCCTCCCTCGTGAGTACACGCCATAGACCCTACTTCCTTCTACTTCCCTCTTTTTTCTTCCTCCTCTTTTTGTTCTACTCTTCTTCTCTTCAACAGACCTGTGTCATCCTCTCTTCTTCACGCAGTTGCCTTAACGTAGGGCTGTGTTGCATTGATACACTAGATGTGCCTCAGGTCTCTTTATAGACTTGCCCTCGTCTTAGCTGTTTTCTGCAAATGGCCATGTTTTATTCCTCCTATGTTACATCATTTGTATCAGAAACCTTTAGAGACACTTTGTGCCGTTTCATAATGATACAAAGTGCTTATTAATTAGCTTCACACCCTACATATCAAACTTTACATTATTGTATATTGCCTAGTGTTCCTACTGAACAAAAGCACAATGTCTGTTCAAAGTATCACCACTTGTAAATAACTCAAACAAGCGCATGCACACACTCACATCTGCTTCATATATGTTCTGTGCACACAAGTGCAATTTTATTGCATTTTCAGGGACCCCATTATTGACTGAACTAAGCTAACATTAAGATTGGTTGTGAAGGCAGATGGATGTATAGAACAAGGTGGCCCACCACTATTAGGAAGTTCATTTCACGCCAGATACTTTCCACTTTAGTCCTGCTGAATAATTAAAGAATCTCCTCCAGACACCATTTTGTTTATCTGTGCTGTTGCAGTTGGGCTAGTATCAGGCCAACAGCCTGTCTTTTAAGGTCTAACCAGTTAACCACTGGTTTGTTAAATGTCATAGAATAGAAATAAAGACATTCATTCAGTGACTAATAAAGGAGGCACATTCATATTGCTGAACCAACATTGAGAGAAAATTTAGAGCAATGTCAAAACTAAAAATCAAACCCACTGTGTTGTGACTTGAAGTTGTGGAATGGCAGATTTGCTTGTAAAAAGGCCAATAGTTATGTGTGTATTACAAAGCACATTGAAAGTGTAATAATGTTTAAAAAAAACAATTTGCAAATGATTCCTATTAGAAACACAAGAGCTTTCATTAGCATTTCAAAGAAATAAATCAGACTGCAGTATTATAACAATCTGACACACTCAAAGGCCTAAAATGAATTTGCTGCTTGGCCTCATTTCCCAGTGTTTGCAGTTAGATATTTTTTTATGATGATAGATGAAAAAAAGAAAGCACTCACAGCTGCTGCCTTCATGCACTGTTGTCAGTTACGATACTTCAGGAAGAGAGCTGTTGTTTACATACACCTGTTTAGCATTTCACATGAAGAGGATCAATGTGTGAATATGGAAAAGCATGCATTTTTGTCTGTAACTCAATTCATGATTTTTCAAGAAAAGATTAAATTGATACAGACATGGTCTTAAACCATGTATACAATAATTCTCTGTAATAGTATTCTCATAGTAAAGTAAAACACTGAAGTGAGTTGATCCTGTTTAGTGAAGTGCTTTCTCACTGTCCTTGTACAGCATAGAATAATTATTCTAGTTGATTAGATTGTGTTCTTCCAGATGTCTCTGCATCTGTCTGAACCTCTGACCTCCTCTGAATTTCCCAGGGTTCACCGCCATCACAGCCACCAATCCCATCTGGCTGATCAAGACCCGTCTGCAGCTGGAAACCAGGTGAGGAACCTCAAACCTTAATGTCATAAGTTCAGAAGTGGAATGCGTTGTATGACTCATTCATTTTCCTATAATAATAATAATAATAATAATGAGAATGAAATGATATTGTTATTGGACTTAAAAGTCTCTTTATGATTACAGAAACCGGGGTGAGCGGCAAATGAATGCATTTGAGTGCGTGCGGCGGGTGTACCAGATGGACGGCCTGCGAGGTTTCTACAGGGGCATGTCAGCCTCATACGCTGGCATCTCTGAGACTGTTATCCATTTTGTCATCTATGAGAGCATCAAACGTAAACTGCTGGAGTCCAAGGCCCACGCCAGCATGGACGAAGAGGAAGAGTCTGTCAAAGATGCCTCAGACTTTGTGGGCATGATGCTCGCAGCAGCCACCTCCAAGACCTGTGCCACCTCCATCGCCTACCCTCATGGTAACTTTCTGTCTCGCTCACTTTATTTTATTTTAAATCAAAGGATAAGGCTAACGATATTCCATATTTTTCTTATAGTCCACAAATCCTGTGAAAAGACCAACAATGTGTTAGTCCGTCTCTCAGTACTTTCCCCAGCCTGTCAGTGGCACTCAGCCTCAAGCCCATTGGTTCCTACTGAAGACGTAAATCTTTAAAAACAAATCACTAATACATACTTTTGTTTTTTTAAAAGGTTAATTCATTTCCTAAAACAGCTGGGCAATGTAGTTTTTAACAAATGTTACTCAAACAGGAGTAAATGGTGCATTTGTTGGGGATTCTTTTAGCCTCCTACAAGTGCTCTAGTGAGTGTTCATGGCAGCAGGACGGTGCATGTGGGATCTACTCAAAATAAACTACAGTGCCCATGTTCATTGTAATGAAGGAACATGTCACCCAGTGTAACAGTGTGGCTCATTGATCTGCTTCTAATAGTTTTTGAAGAACAAGTTAAGTCTGTGGCACAGGGGAAAAAGCAATATTGGCTTTGGTCACATGGGCAATACTTGTTAGTGGAATCAAATCATTGTTGGATTTGGTCTTTTCATGGGCTTTGTAAAAGAAAAAAACCCAAAACAAATAGAATATCAAAAAACGTATGCTTTAACTGTAGTTTATCATACTTACTTTTTATACTGTCAGACTTCAAAGAACAAATCCAACACTTCAAAGATTGTTAATATGCTGTCACATTAATTTAAAAGGTGTTGTATAAATACATCACGTAATTTATGGAAATGTAGAAATATTTAACAGTCAAGATTTCAATAAAATATTGAGATTTTACTTTGAATAACTAGCCAAACCATTTTGCACTGGATTTTAAAGGAATAGTTTAAACATTTTCAGGAAATTAGTATATTTGCTTTGTTGCCGAGAGTTAGAGGAGAAGATCAATACCACTCTCTGTCTGTGCGTTAAGTAAGGAGCTAGAGCCAGGAGGCGATTAGCTTAGCTTAGCACAAAGACAGAAAACGGGGTACCTTCCTGCACCTTTACAGCTCATCAGTTAACACGTGTCTCGTTTGTTTAATTTGTAAACAAACATAAATGTAAAAACAAGAATTTGTAGTTTTATGGACAGAAAGCATCGAGACGTGGCATTTTGCGTGAGTCAGTGACTCGCTTTTTTCTTATTGGTAAATATCATGGTTGTGTTTTGTGTGTTTGCGGCGCGTTTCTGTGTTTGGTTGTGCATTCTCTATTTGCACGCGTTTTCTTAAGTTGCAGTGCATTGAGCTCTCAGGGCCACCGTACAGTAATGTATTTAACACAGTGTTCTTCCTCTGCTCTCAAATTGCAGAGGTGATTCGCACACGGCTACGAGAGGAAGGCAGCAAGTATCGCTCCTTCTTCCAAACTCTGCTGACGGTACCCAGGGAGGAGGGATACCGGGCGCTGTACCGCGGCCTAACCACCCACCTCGTCAGACAGATCCCCAACACCGCCATCATGATGTGCACCTATGAAGTGGTGGTCTACCTGCTTGGCCGTTAGCCCACCGGGTATGTCTCCTTCTTGTTTAAAGAGGGAGACAGTTAGCGAAAGACTGAGAAGGAGACCCTTTGGCGAGGAAGAGCGAGGACGAAATGTCCAAATAAAGACCAAAGGAAAAGCGAAGATACTCTACTGGACCAGAAGAGGACAAATGGACAAAAGATGAAGAAAGCCCTTTGTTACCATATCAGCATCATCACCTCCAGTTCCCTTTATCAGACTGCTGGAACAGAAAAAGGGCGCTACAGTTCACAGAAGAGGTAATATGGGTAGGTCGAGAAAGAAGCCACTGACGGGAAAGACAAAGAAAGAGTTTGGCACCTGTTAAACTAAGGGTACCTCTGAAAGAAAAGATTTTAAGCACAATTCAGTGGCCTTAACAGAAAGGGTTTTACTTTGAGTCCTTCTCTTTGAGTGAATATTGTGAAAGGGGAATGCTTGGAAGCAACTGAATTTGACAGGAAAGATGATGGCTATATGTAGGTCAATTTCAGTAATCCAGTAATCTCTACTTGGCACTATTTGTCTAGTCACTAGTCTGCACTTGCTTCAGTGCTGTGAGAGACTACTGTACGATTAGATGACTGGCAGTTAAGGAATGTTCATCTGAAGCAGAATGTCAGAAGGAAGTCTGCATTTAAAATAAAGACATCAGTCTGTTTTCAAGTCACCTGAACCACCCGTCTTTGCACTACAGGAAGTGTGGCTTCAAGCATTCCCCTCTGAACACTGCAGTTAACCCCCCCTCTTGATGGCCTGAAGTTCATACACAGCAGTGAGCGGGGCAAACGCAAGAACACGTCACTCGAACACATGCCTCAGAAACTAGCATGTGTTTATAAAGAGTGGGTTGAAACGCTGACTTTCATTCAGTGTTTTATCCCTCTGTAAATCAGTGCCTGGTGGTGACGTGCTTGGGCTGAAGTTGGCCTTCAGTCTCGACAGTTTCTCTTTGTCAAACCTGAAATAAGACTGGTATACAAGGCCAACTTCTGCCTGCACCCAGTCACTGCCCAGGACTTTCAAATCTTGTGTGAAAACATGAGACCGACATGTCCTTTTTGAGATGTGAAGTGTGCGATTGTCCAAAAGGTACCAAGACTAAGTATCTGCTATTGGAGTGCCACTACTTGAATATAATGTGACGGTGTGGGGAAACGTTCAGAGTGGGAGAATGCTGATGGAGTTTCATCATCACCCCATAACCTGTTTGTGTGTGTAAGTGTGTATGTATGTTGAACATGTTGGTCACTTTCTCCGTGATCTAACTATGTTCAAGAATGTGTGTGTGTGTGTGTGTGTGCATCTGCAGTCATGTGTGCCTGCATGTATAATTAATATCTACTCCAGATTTCCCTCCACTAACTATTAATCTTGCAAGACACTGCTGGGAGTGTGGAAAAGCTCCTGTACGATACTGGCAGCTTTCATTCCCACTCTCATGCCAGTCCTTTTCTTCCAGTGGCTTCCAACTGACCTGATAACATGCACTTTTGTGGCCTTTTAGGGCTTGTGCTTTGCATTTTATTGTGTGGACAGTTTGAACTTGTACATTGTAAAAGAAAAAAAAAGTATTACTGTATATCAAAATGGTATTTTGCGCAAACTGTTCTTATAGCAGATATATTGTACAGTTTAGAGTTCTCAGTAGTTGTGAAGGATGTCCAAAAGTGTGTGTATATAATATAGATACTGTATATGTATATCATTTGTTGTTTGGCCCATGTATGATCATGCTGTAGTTTGCGTTTGCAAATTATTATTTTCATTTTTGTGCAATTTAACCTTGTTTATTCATGGACTGTTGACATGAATATTGATAATGCTTGGCTGATTTTTCTTACAGTATAAGTGTAAGTTTGTCGTTTTTTTGTATTTGTATGTTGCTATAAGCTGTCATGCAAACATTTGTGCTTATATGAAAGCTGACAATGCTGCAGGACAAATACTTTCATGTAAGCATTAGTGCTAGAGCGTTGGTCAGTCATTTTACCGCGTTCATAAAAAGTGTTCCATTTTGTAAAGTTTTCATCATTCGTAATGTTTACATTGTTCCTTACTTTCTGTCAGATTATTTTTGGTTCTTCTAGCAACATGTTTTGAATATCGAGATGGAGGAATTTCAATGTGAGAGTTCAAGAACTGGAATCATCTTTCTACAACATTGTACAGAGTACCACAGCGAGTTGGGACTGTTAAAAACTGAATTTGAGAGATCTGTTACTGAAGAGGGTTGTTGGTAAGAGACACTAAATGTAGCCTTTTAAACAATCAGTTCAAAAAGATCATATATACATAAAGAATTACCTTTTTGGAAAATTTGGCAGACACATTTTTTCAAATTGTATCCGAGCACCTTATCAAAATTTGCCTTGAATAATTTTATATTGTTAATTATCAAAACGTCCTTTTACATGACATTTAAAACGTCTGTTGAGTAGAGAAAAACCGTGCCTCCACGTCGTCTCTGAGCCAGCTGCTGTGGTCTCACTCTGCACTCATTCTCCATATGGAAATCATAAAGTCCGCAGTTTCCATGTTTAGAAAAAAAAAAAAGTATTGTGTTCATTTCACCAGTTACAGAAAATCTGTTGCATTCACGCTTGATGTTCTTGAACGCTTTAATTTTTCCCCCTTGTTGCTATAGGCCTATCATTTAGAGGCAAACCGATGCCTATGTTGTAACTAGCGATAGTTATTGATTTTCAGTCTCCATTGACATGCTGCTAGCCCATAGTTGCTGTCAGTGCTTGAAATAAATTTGCTGACTCAGTTTAACGTCCATGTTTTCCTGCAAAACACTAATAGCTTTTATGTCTTTGGCTCCGTTGCAGTAATACTTGAGGTCAAATTACCAAAATGTGACATGAACAGACAACTGGACAAACAGTGCAAATATTTCACTTCATTTTTTACCTCTCATGTCAGTGTCTGTATGCAATTCACTATCTTTAACCTGTATGCTTGGACAGGATGCAGCCTCAAGCAGGGTTGAATGAAACCTGGAACATTGGTTTTTGCCAGCTCAATCGTTGATGTATTTTTTTTTTGTTTGTTTTTTAAACACAAAAGTAAATAAAAATCCACTTGCAACTAAAGTTATATCTGCTTTTTTTCCTCCATTGGTTTGTTTATGTATTTATGTTTATTGTTATACAGGTATTTGCCGTTTGTAGCCGGAGAGTTAAGAAGAGGACACTCTTGTTCGGATGTTAGGATATATAATAATTGATGAAAAATCACAATATATGACTGATACACCGTACGTAGTAATAATAGGCTCTTTTCAGTGGGCATATTAGAAAGTATCACATAGTCTTTGAAAGTTTGAATGAAGAAGCTCAAAAACTTTCTCTAGTTTCCTATTCTTTCTCAGATATTTTTTGTGCCAAAGATGCTCAGTATACATAGTAAAATAAATGTGTGTATGTAAATATAGAGATAAAATAGAAAAATATACTGTATACACATGTAGAATAAAGGGATTGCTGTAAAGGTACCCGTTTCTATTTTATCAATTACAAGCGATGAATATGGCAAGCCCTTTTAACATTTAATCAGTAGCAGTAATATCAATTGTAGATATCAACAATTGCTTTTTGACTAGTTAGAATTGCAAGCCAACATATCCATAATGTAATTTTGACACGTAACAGTTTTAATTAAAGATATCTACAATTCATTTCACACTAGTCAAAATGTAAATTTGTGATATCAACCATTCATTTCTTACTAGTGGAAATGTTAATTGTAGATATCAGTAACTTAATTACAACTAGTCAACTTTTTACCATTGACTTCTATTCAAACTCAATTACAGATATCTAAAATTCAATTTTGACGTGTTACGATTCCAAGTCGACATATCCACAATGTAATTTTGACTAGTTATAATTCTAATTAATGATATCTACAACTCAGTTCTCACTAGTCAAAATGTCAATTGTTGATATCAACAATTCACTTCTCACTAGTGGAAATGTCAATTGTTGATATCAACAATTCAATTCTTACTAGTGGCAATGTTGATTATAGATATCTACAATTGTTCTTACATTACAGATATCATTAATGGAATTGTAGATATCTAAAATTCAGTTCTGACTAGTCAAAATTAAATTATTGATATGTTGGCTTGGAATTGTAACTAGTAAGAATGTAATTTCAGATATCTGGAATTGCATTTGAGATATCTAGAATTGCATTTCAGATATCTGAAATACAATTGTAACGTGAAAATTATATTCTTACTAGTAACAAATATATTTAAGATATCTACAATGTCTTTTATAACTAGTCAGAATTGAATTTCAGATATCAAAAAAGGAATTTCCACTAGTCAAAATGTCATTGTAGATATCTTCAATGACATACACGCATATCCGAAATGCATATGGTAATTTGGGCGAATGATACCTGCAACGAGTACTGGCCAATCAGAGGCAGAGTAGGGCGGGTCATGAGTTCGCCATCCTAGGAAAGAGAAATCGTCTCACCGAGCTAATTTGGCGGTGACGAGCGAAAATGGGGTGAGAAGGAAGTAGTAATACGGAGACGGCAGTTTCTGCATTTGACAGAATTTTTAAGTTTAAATGGCGGTTGGTAAACCAATTTATAGGTGCATTACCGCCATTTACTGGAATGTACTGTGTTGCCAACGGAAAATAACACGTGTTTTCACAAAGCATTAGCATTTGTTGAATATTCATGAGGTGGACGTAGCCTATTTAAAAGTCGACCAATAGCTTTGTGGTATTTGATGATATGACGCCCACATATCCGAAATGGTTTGATGATATGTCGGACATATCAGAAATGCAGCTGTAGATATCTGAAATGGGAAATTACATTTCCACTAGTCACAATCCTTTTTCGACATGTCAAAATTAAATTGTAGATATCTGTAATTCTTATTCTTACTAGTGACAAAGGAATTACTGATATCTATAATTAAATTAAAGATATCTGTAAATCAGTGTTGACTAGTCAAAATGTAATTTCTACATGTGAAAATATATTTGTAACATGTCAAAATTGTTTTACAGATATCTTAAATTAACATTTCGACATGTCAAAATGACTAGTGAAAACTAAATCGCTACTAGTCAGCCCTACTGATAAAATCTAAGAATTGAATTGTTGATATCAACAATTGACATTTCCACTAGTGAGAAGTGAATTGTTGATATCATTAATTGACATTTTGACTAGTGAGAACTGAGTTGTAGATATCATTAATTAGAATTATAACTAGTCAAAATTACATTGTGGATATGTCGACTTGGAATCGTAACACGTCAAAATTGAATTTTAGATATCTGTAATTGAGTTTGAATAGAAGTCAATGGTAAAAGTTGACTAGTTGTAATTAAGTTACTGATATCTACAATTAACATTTCCACTAGTAAGAAATGAATGGTTGATATCACAAATTTACATTTTGACTAGTGTGAAATGAATTGTAGATATCTTTAATTAAAACTGTTACGTGTCAAAATTACATTATGGATATGTTGGCTTGCAATTCTAACTAGTCAAAAAGCAATTGTTGATATCTACAATTGATATTACTGCTACTGATTAAATGTTAAAAGGGCTTGCCATAATGTCGGACATATCAGAAATGCAACTGTAGATATCTGAAATGGGAAATTACATTTCCACTAGTCACAATCCTTTTTCGACATGTCAAAATTAAATTGTAGATATCTGTAATTCTTATTCTTACTAGTGACAAAGGAATTGCTGATATCTATAATTAAATTAAAGATATCTGTAAATCAGTGTTGACTAGTCAAAATGTAATTTCTACATGTGAAAATATATTTGTAACATGTCAAAATTATTTTACAGATATCTTAAATTAATTTCACTAGTGAAAACTAAATCGCTACTAGTCAGCCCTACTGATTAAATGTTAAAAGGGCTTGCCATAATATGAAAACACTACAGATATGTGCATCAGTAAACAAGTTACTGATGTTTAAGAAACTACAAGTGTAGAAATGGAAGTATGAAGAGTATAAATAGGAAAGTCCACGAACTGTTTGTATTTACCTGCTAGCACCGCAAGGAGGAGCCAAATAGCTCCTGATGGAATTATGCACATGTTCAATTAACAGAATTCACTTACTGATATCGGTATTCATCTCCCTAAATTGCAATTAGAAATGTCAAAATGTTAAGGTGTTAAAATTTAAATAAATTAAACAAGTCGGTGTCAAAAAGCGAGACACACACACACACACACACACACACAGAGGCACACACAGAATCACACTTTGCACATATCTTCATGATCATTTTCATGCTCAAACATTAGAGGCCAATAAAGGCATCGATATCTATTAAGTCCTCTCTCACGTGTAATACCTACAGCAGAAATAATCAATGAATGTGGCTAGGTGGAAAAATCCATCATCATACATATTGTGGTTGGACTCAGTGACTCATATTAAGAAATGGCCGCAAGACATTAGTTTGTATTGATTCTGTAGTGCGGCTGTTAGGGTTGTTCAGCACAAACAGCACACAGCGCACACACTGCCCCTATTACAGCCCGATGCAAACCAATCAGCCCTACTCTGTTTTACTTAAACAAAATAGCCTGAATTTCATATATAACAGCAGATCAGCCCTTTGATCTTGTGGTTATGTATCTGAATTGATTTCCACTTAACAGCCCGCTGATTTGTTTAGTGATAAAGATTCTGTTGGAAACCACAATCTGGTATGTACACAAGAACAGAGAAATACAGCATGGAGATAATGATACCTTCAAGTGCTGTCGGTAGCCTAGCGGTAGTAATAGCTGTGAAAATGACTTTTTACTGAGAGTAAAAAAGAAAAGCTTGTACAACAAAGTAGAACAGATTTAAGGCTACCTTTTAGAGAATAAATCGTAATAATTAAAATAATAATATAACTGATAATAACATACTAATGTATAATATACTTTTGTCTAATTGAAAAAGTGCTTCACAGAGATTATGTCCTGGTCAAGATAGCAGCAGCACATAGAACCTAACTAGAAAATGCAACATGTTTTGAAGAAAATTAACGTGTGCCTGATGCATAAAATGTGTAATTGAAATATTTGAAATAGTTGAAATACTGAAAGATGTGGAAGTTGAAATTGCAGTCACTGAAAGAAGCTGAAGTAAAATGGGAGCTTTGAAAGAAGAGTAAGTTTCAGTAGGCACTGAATAAAGTTGAAGTGTCCATTAAAGGGTAAGTGCTGAGTGAAGCGTCAGTTAAAGTGCCCAAAGGAGTTGAAAACGTGTAAGTGGTAAAGTTGAGTTGTGTCAATGTGATCACTAAAAGCAGATAAACTATCCGTATAAAAATCAGAAATCAAAGCCGCTCTAGTAGTAATAGTAGTAACAGCTGTAGTAGTAGTAGTAGTAGTAGTAGTGATAGTATTTTTGTACAGCTCTACATATTGGTACAACGGCAGGGTGAGTTTACGAGCAGCCTGTGAACGCACCGTCAGAGTCTGAGCCAATAGCGTCAGGGCAGAATGCTGCGTTGTGGTGGAAGCGACCAATCAGCGCTCGCTCTGCGGAGTAAATGGACACTCAGCATCGGGTCCCTGGCAGCGTAGATGTATCGAGCTGCTGTTTACTGCAACAAAGAAACCGTCGCTACATCGCCGAAACACACGTAACAGCGGCGGAATAACGTTGTTGTCACCAGCGGAGAAGAGGAGAGGCCTCGGCTCTTCTTACCTCGTAGAGAAATCCTCAGAGAAAAGTGTCGTTTGGAGACGAGTTGAGTTTCTGTCCGGTGAGTGTTTCTCTGTTTACACCGGATGAACTGACCGCAGGAGCTGAAGCGCGACGTGATGTGTAGTTGTCGAGCAGAATGCTGTTTGCTTTAAGAAGTCTCTCCAATTGATTGATTGTTGATTGATTGTATGAACTTAAATTTCACGTCGAGAAAGACGACTTCTCTTTCTGTAGCGAGGGTTACTTTTAGTTTGTCGCCTCTTGCCGTGTTATAGTGTGCTGAAGTTCTCACAGCGCACTTGAATACGTGTGAATGTATTCATGTGCTTGTATGATGTGTGTGTCTGCATTTTCACATGGTTACTTCTCTGGTCATACTGATGTCACCTCATCTGTCATCTTACATCGCACAGTAATGGGATGGAAAGGCTGAGGGGGGGGGGGGGGGATGGAGATGTATTATTATAATTGAGCAATGAGAGATGTGCATTTATTAGGAATCAGAAGAAAAAAATGCATTCAGCATCTCAGGAATAAGCAAAAGCTGTGCGTTGTTTGATTGTTTGTTAATCAAATATTTTACCAGTGGTTTCCAACCTTTTATGGGTATAAAATGAAGCAGTCTCTACTTGTGACCCCTTGTCACACGTTGCATAGCCTACGTCTATGTTGTGAGTAGTTCAACCAAAAACTGATGTTTCCTACTTTAGATTGTTTAATTTGAAGAGTTTTAGAGCCCCAAAGAGGTAAAACTCTAGTATTTCAAAATAAAAGACCTGGCATTCAGGTTGGAAACCACAGTTATAGGAATTGCACTGTCAGAGACTCTGCAAAACACTGTCTAGTTAAGCAGAACGTAATTTTTTTTTAAAGATTCAAAATGATTAACTTCTAATGACCAACACTGGCTGTTTGTAGAAGCCTGAAGGTGCTTCATAGAAGTGCCACAGGAGGTGTTACTCTAATACAAGCAGTTGGTTTTAGAGAGTTATAGGTGTTGGTGTATATAAATGCTGAACTGGACTGTATTTTTGTAAGGTAACAATGCCTGTCCTCGCATTACTCTATGAGTGATGAGTTCTCTCTGTGGCTACACCTTGACATTTACTCAGCTAAGAAGGTATGGTGACAAGGATGTGGAAAATGGAGAGCAGGGGGGGAGAGGAAAGAGATGGAGTGTAAAAGAAGAGCAGGGGAGTAGGGAGGGAGAGAGTGTAGGAAGAGGATAGGTGGGGTACTCACTCCCTCCTCACATGTGCCAGGTGCAGCGTCGCTTCATTTGGTTTACTAACAACTAATAGGCAAAAAAGTGTGTGCATGTATGTATGCGTAGAGCGAGGGTGGGTGGAGTCTGCCGGTTGATGGATGACCTGTCATGGTAAGGGAGGTGGGTGGTTGGTGGGGAGAGAGACGGAGGGATAGAGAGATGGAGGAGGAGGAGGGGATGGAGGATTGTAACGGTGACAGGGGGTCATTTATCTGTCTGCTGGATCTGACCAGCCGGTCACTATGGGAGATCAGGCTGCTCACCAGCATCTCCCCTCACCGGCTGTGTCTCTTTCTTTTTTTGTTCCCTTTCATCTTCTATCCGTACTTACATGCTTCCCAGCTCTTCTTCTTCTGCTTCCACGGCACTTCCCCTGGAATTCACTGGCAACTTTTCTTGTCATACTCCCCTCACATTTCTCACGCATAATGTTGCAAACATCTTCCCCGCCTGTCTCCCGTCCTCACCCTCGCTCTGCATGTTCTTCTTTCCTGCCTCTTCAGCTCTTGAACCCACTGACACTTCAATTATTTACAGCGAGCGGACACACTTCAACTATCTGTGACGCTTCAACTTCACCGGAAATTTCAACTGCTTTCGGCCTCTACACATCAACTGACACAAATGTCTACTATTTCAACTGACAGCTCAAATACTCAAACTGACATTTCAACTGTTTTCACTCCTTACATACCAACTGACACTTCGACTATTTGCAGTACACTGAACTATTTACAGTTCAACTGCTTTCAGTACTTACTCTTCAAATGTTCGTTCTACTACTTTCAGTGCTGTCTTGCAAACTGACAATTTGACTGCCTACTGGGCTTAAACGAGAAATTCAAATTTCTAATGCTTTCAGCGAATACACTTCAGTTGATTTCAGCTGCTTTCGGCTCTTACGCTTCAAATAACACATCAAGCATTTAAAACAGTTTTACCTGTTTACACCTGCAATTTTCAGCATAACACTTACATTTTCCTGATAAAATTGAGCCTTTTCTAGTCCTTTTGTACATTTTTTGCATTTTTCTCTCCCTTCCTTCCTTCCCTCTTCTGCTCAGCTCTCTCCCTCCTAATCGGTTTTCTCTCTGTCATTATTTCCAGCTTTTTCCCTCCCTTTTTAAAAATCTCCCCTTGTCCCCTTTATCCCTCCAGAGGGACTAATAAGCAGCATTATGAGTCAGTGTGAGGCGAGAGGCAGATGGGATTCAGCTCGTAGGCCAGATAAGGGTTTTTAACTTGACTTTGTCTTATCACACCCTGTCACTGCTACTTAAACTGAACAGATACTGCCTAGCATTATGTATAGAGTGGTAAAAATCCTTAAACTGAGATAGTGAAAGATCTGTCTGAAGCATGTTGGAGTAATCCCTGTGCAGTGACGTCATAGTACTACTTTAAATGCAGTGATGCAGAGATGGGCGGCTTTTTCGGGTAGTTCACAATAACAACAACCTGCCCAGGAGTTGACCCAGTGTTATTATCATTTAATCAACATCTTGGTCACAGAGTAGAATTTTTAATTAGATTTTAGGTCCATCTCTCTCCAGTTGCAGGACATATTTCTCATCTGCATTCTGATCAGTGCCCAGTGTGTCGCCGTGCTCATCATGCAGTGACACACGAGGCGATTTGGTGACAAGACAGACAACATTTTGTAGTCAGTATGAGCTGCTTATCATCAGCCATCATTATTTTTAATTACTTTATTTTCCCACCTCCCCCACTGTGTTTGTTGTGCGCCACAGCAGAGTACCACAGGAAGCAGGCTCTTACAGGAAGCAGACTCAAAGATCTGAACCTGTGAAGCCTCAAATTTGTCTAAATCAAGTCACAAAATAGATCACAGAGTGTTGTTTCTAATGGTGAGAGTCACGTTTTGGCAAGCATGAGCAAAGTGTTAATTGGTGCTTTGAAATGATTTTGATCTGTCTATGTATCCATCTAGGGATTGTAACTAGCAGTTACTTTCATTATTGATCAATCAATAATAATTTTGTCTGTAAAATGTCAGAAAGTTGTGAAAAATGCCCATCACAATTTCCCAGAGCTGAAAGTGACCAATTGAAATAGCTTGTTTTGTCTGACCAACAGTCTAAAACCCAAAGATATTCAGTTTGCTGTCACTTAAGACACAGAAAAGCAGCAAATCCTCACATTTGTCAAGCTGTTTGGCACTTTAAGACATGCTAGCGACATGGCTCTAGGGATGGCAACGTCTGTCAGTTGGTCGGACGGTCAACAACGATTGGATGGATTACCATGAAATTTGGTATACTCATTCATATCCCCATTAGGATTAATTGTAATAACTTTGATGATCCCTTAACTTTTCATCTAGTGATAATGCTTCATGTTTTGGGTCTGTAATTTCGGAATAATTTCGGAATAATTTTCTTGTAAGTTTACTATGTAATTTGGTGCTAATATGTAGGGAAATGGGATCATCCTTGGAAAAAAAGCTCAGCATAAACCCAAGTAAATATTAATTCATTACATATTTATCATTAGAAACTTATGCTCCATATATGTTGAATTGACTACAATAATTTCTAGCAAGTAATCAAAATTAATGAATTGGAAATGTACCAATTGAACATTGTCTCTATTTTCTCTGTAATTATAAGTACCAAATTACATCAGCCTCAGCTGTCCTTTTGTGTTTAATGCTAATTAGCAAAAGTTAGCATGCTAACACGTTAAACTAAACATTGTACCTGCTAAACATCAGCATTTTAGCATTATCATTGTGGGCATGTTAGCGTGCTGATGTTAGCATTTAGCTCAAAGCACCACTGTGCTTATAACAAGTACAGAGCCACTACCACGGCTGTGGACTAATTTTCTGTCGATCGACTCGTTTCAGATAGATGATTAGATGCCTGTCTGTCTGTCAATCTATCTGTCTGTCAATCTATCAGTCTAGCTCACTATTGGTATAGTCATTTATCATGTAAATGTATGTATCTTACACTAGCAGATGGAGTGGGAATGGATTTATATTCAGCAGCCTTTTGTTAAGTCAGTGATAGACTGCTGAGCTTACAAAAAATGCACAGACACATTCTCACACACACACACACACACACACACACACACACACACACACACACACACACACACATATACAAATACACAGACATCACTCAAGGAAAACAGCACTCTCATGCACTGCTGCACTCTATGTCAATGACATCAACTGCTGAAGAGAGAAACAAACAGGAAGGTGTTCCTCCTGCCCTTGACCGGTGCTTAGTGTCTAAATGCACAATGTGCGTATGTGTACAACCTTGTGTGTTCATGAGTGTGTGTGTAGGCAGTGTTTTATGCCTGCTGATTCACTGGTGACTCACAGAGGTCATTACAGTGACAGGGTAACTCCAGTAATAGTGCACTTTACAGTAATATGGGCAGATTTCCTCCTGGTGCCTGTCGATACAGAGTGTGGCGAAGATGAATTCACATATATTCATATATAGTCATATATTCCCGAAAATCTGTTGTTGTGTGCAGCTTTACTGGTGTATCTCCTTGTGTTTTAGCTTGCTCATCAGTTTATCAGGGCGAGGTTGATGCCGCTTGTCATCTTGTCGTCATCCTGTGTGATATGTGTCAGTTTGTTTAGGAAGGATTGCAGCAGTGAGTTGTTAACCAAAGTCCTCCTCACATGGAATTCAGCCTGACAAGCCAGCAGTGGAGCTGGAGCCGTTGGGAAGACAACAGGGAACATGAAATCATTAGTGTTGTGACAAACAGACCTTATTTACAGCTAATGTCCGCTCCTCGTAAAAACCTCGTCATCTTAGCTCATTTCACCTCGCCGTGTCCTGTCTTGTCGCGTATCGTTTGGCTTCCCGTCGTTCCCAATCATCTCGTCGGACATCTTGTCTGATCTGATCGGAAGTTTGCTCTATCTTTTGGTTTCTGGAGAGTAAAGAGGGCTGCATGGAGGGAGGGAGTAGCGGTGTGCTCATTTACATATAAATGACAGCAGTGTCTGAGGTGCTGTGCTCTTGCCCATTTGTCATTTTGCTGTGATTCAGTGTCTGCGTGTTTTGTTTGTGTATTTGCCTGTGTGTGTGTGTGTGTGTGTTTCATTTTTCTTTTCTGTGTGTGTCATTGTAGCATCATTATGTGTCAATGTCAGGACAATCACCACTGAATCAGCTGCCTTGTGCTGCGGTCTGCCTGTGAGTTCATGGCTTCCATAAGACTATCTGATGGCTTTTCCAGTTGGATAAAATCAATTGTGTCATCCTGGAATGTAAAGCAGGCATGTGGTTGTTTTGGCTAGAGCGAAAAAACTTCAGATAATTGTGAGGAAAATGCGAGGGAATGAAATCTAACAGGGTGTATTAACTGCTCTGATATACTCTTGGTGAACAACACATGTCTGGTTGGATGTTGCATGTTCGTTTTTGTTTTACGAAAAGGAAAAACAATAGGATTTCCTGCCAGAGACTCTCTGTAAAAGCCTTGAAGTCTTCTCACGTATCATCTCTGAGTGTTTTTGTAACAGGAATCCTGGCTGGTTTCTCCAGCTATTTACTTATAAACCCAAACGTAGACCAGACAGCACTCTGAGGCCTAGTTACCACACATCATATTCACACTAATGTTAGATGTGATATTAGATTAGTCCTCAGGCTTTAAAGGGAATAGGATGAACCCAATGATGCGACGCTTGTGGGAAACCCAGCCAGTGACACTTTTACTGTAACATAGCCTTAGGGCTGGGAAATATGACCAAAATATCAATGGCACAATAATGTTAACATAGATACCAGCAGGGCCTCCTGATGATAACAAGTATGCATTATATAATCATGGTTTAAATATGCTACACTTGTTAAGCATTAAAGAAACAGTTCTACATTTTTTCAAATACGCTTATTTGCATTCTTGCCAAGAGTTAAATGAGAAAATTGATAGCTTAGCATAAAGATTGGAAACAGGGGGAGACTGCTAGCCTGACTCTGTCAAAAGGCAACAAAAGCTGTGAACATGATTGAGCTCTAAAGGTGCTGGTAAGCAGATTTTGTTACGTTTGGACAGAGCCAGGGTAGCTGTTGCACCGTTTTCCAGTCTTTATGCTAAATTAAGCAACTAAGCTTAGCTTCGCTTTCTAAAAATGTCAAACTATTCTTTTAAGGCCTCAGTATGCTTCCAATGAAGGGGTCGTCGTATTGTCAAATAGCATGTGAAACGCCCTTTCTGTGTACAAACATTTCTGAAGCTTTCCGAAACCAACAATCCAACGATCTATTCAATTCAGTTTTATTTATATAGCGCCATATCATAACAAAGTTATCTCAGGGCACTTTTTCGAATAGAGCAGGTCTAGACCGACTCTTTATATTTACAGAGACCCAACAGTTCCCACCATGAGCAAGCACTATGCGATAGTGGCAAGGAAAAACTCCCTTTTAACAGGTAGAAACCTCGAGCAGAACCAGGCTCAAGGTGGGCGGTCATCTGCCTCGACCGGTTGGGTTGAAGGGGGAAGGGGGGAGCGGGAGAGAGAGAGCAGGAGGAAAGAGATCTCTCCCACTTTACACAGCGTTTGGCCAGGTGTGCGCAGTTGTAACTGTAGGCAGGGTTTTCTTCATCACTTTTCGTGTGTACAATAGAAAGCAACACCACAAATGCCTTTGAGAAGAGACTGTCTGAATATATGCGCCCTTACCCTCATTTGTATGGTTCATTGCGTCTCACCCCCACTCTATGACAGGGTTTCCCCGCCCCTGTTCTGTAAGCTATACACACTTTTGCCTTTAGACAAGATCAAAAACATGTTATACAGTAAGTAGCATATGACTGGATGATGACGAGGTGTTGTAGTTTTTTAGCGGACCACTCGCTAAATCACCTGAGGAAAAGCTTTTACCAAACATACCTGCAGGAGCATAATTAGATCAGTCACTTGTAGGTCGACTCCTGATGTCAGTATATTTCTGGTTTTTCGCCCAGCTCTACTTGGCAGATACTTCAAGCCAAATAGGAATAAAAACTGAGGGAATCTGTTTTTTGAAGTCATCACAAAAACAAGTACTGCCATAACTGATTATTGACTTTGACTCTTTGGACTGTTGAGTCTAAGCAATTTCTGCCCACAGCTGGGGAGGAGAATTGCCACACTGGCACTACAGCTCCATATATATCCATTCACTTATCAGTGAAACATCACAAAATCATTTAGATTCATAGCAGACAGTAATTTGTATATCGACGTGTTTGCTTGAATATTCATGCGTGAAGTGAGCTCTCCATATCAAATTAAGCAACTCTTAGTGCAGCAAATGCAAAACACGAAGGGAAAGTTTGAGTTTTTATTGAAATGATGTTGCAGCAATGAAATTTATACAGAAATAATGAAAATCTGTCTACCTAAAAACAGTGAAATCCCTTGTCAGTAGGTCATCCGACTCCAGAAATAGTCTCTATCTTTAGTCTCTAGCTTCTCTGGCTTGGATGGCAGAACTGCACGACGCTGTTGATATTATCTGCTAATACTATGGGACAGCCTGTGTTTAAAAAGTGTGAGGGCATTTCCTTCTCTGCCTCCCACTCTCTTCCTCTTTCTCTCTTTGTCTCTCTCCGTCTATTTTCTGGCCATAATTACAGAGCTCATGAAAGCGTTTAGAGTCTCATGAATATTTAGATCTTGGAGGGGAAGTGTCAGGGGAGACCCATGTGTGGCTGGTCTGCCCTAATTATGGAGATAGGCCTCCTCACACACTCTCTCTGAGACACACACACACACACACACTTAAAATGAGGGAGGGAGGCCAGAAAATGATCAAAAGCTTCCAATTTGGGAAAAGTTAATATAGGCTTAAGCAAAGGTACAGCCATTCTGGAAATATTGGCACACGTAAAAACACACACACACACACACACACACACACACACACACACACACACACACAGCAGGGAGATAATAATAGCACAGCTGGTTGTGGCTTGCAGCTGGTTCTTTCTGCTCACGATTGTTTAGTAGTGAGTTAATGATGGACATGACACTGCCAGATTAGTCAAGGGGACTGTGTGTATATCTAGCAGTCTGGGGTCTGGGATTTTTTTTTTTTGATGTCATGTCATTCTAAGTCATGGCAGGGATGAACAGAAGTGTGACTCATTGACTCTGTGATGGACACCATTGAGTAGTCAAGGGGAGACGGAGGGAGGGAGGGGAGGGGAGGGAGGAAGAGAGGTCATGGGATCCCCGGAGTCGAAAACTCGTCAGAAGGTCGAGACGTCAGGTCGAACGTCGAAATCATCCGTCGATCGATCTTTAAAATCTTTTTCACAAAGAAGTCGAAAAGGGAAGGTTCACATTGAAGGCTTATTATATGGAGATCCATTACAGAACTCCGAGAAAACTAATTGGAAGATGGAAGTAGTGAAGAAAGGAAAAGTCATAACAAAGGCGATAAAGAACCGGCATAAAAGGAAGGATGGTAAAATTGTCACAGATATTAATCAAAGTGAAAGCGAAAGGTAAATTCAAGCGCATATTCAAAATCAAAAGTGGTCAATTACACCAGTTAGGTGTACGTACTGTGTTTTTATAAATTCATAATGCTCACATACTGTCGCTGAACTGAGATCAAGAGTTAGGAATTATCCCTTGGGTTGCCACTCACATTAGCATTTATGACTGTGAGATCAGAGCACATTTAAGAGCTGGTTGGCCTCAGATACTGGATCACTGAGTCACTTAAATGTCCAGATGGATGACAAATTAAAGGACAAACAAATTAAAATGTCACAGTAAGGTGTTCGACGCCTATGAGCCTCCAGAACATCTTCAGTGCTCCTTGTCATAGATTCTCCAAGTCTCTGAAACTCTACTGGAGGGTGGAGCACCATTCTTCCAAATGTTATTCCCTCATTTGGTGTTTGGATGATGATGATGGAGGAGAGCGTTGTCTAACACGTCACTCCAAAATCTCCCTTAAGTGTTTAATTGAACTGAGATCTGGTGACTGTGAAGGCCGGAGCACACGATTCACATCATTTCCATACTCATCAAACCTTTGAGTGACTTGTACTATATGGAAACATCTGAGTTTGTTATGTTAAATGACTAATTTATTCCGGTTTTTCCTTTTAATTTGTCACCCATCTGTATATTTAAAATGGTTTGTCTGACACCTCTTGACTTGTAAACACACTGTGCAAAGTTTCACCCTCCTCCCAAGCTCAACCAAGAACAAAGTCAGGACTGCATGTCAGGTGACATTCTTGGGTTTGTTGTTGTTGTTAGAGTAATGGTAGTTTTATATCCCTTTCAGACAACAGATCTCTCACTCTCTCTCCTCTTTTTCTCTTTCTCTCTTTTTGGCAAGTCGATTAAATGACATTTAAATGTTATCAATTAATTGGCCGAGCAGCCTCTGACCTGCGGGTTTGACCTGCGTCAGCGTGTCCGTTTGAATGAGGTTTGGAATACAATGTTAAAGCCACTGTGTATAGGTTATGAAAATATCAACTTTGGTGTCCCCAGCGATGGTATCAAAAAATACACTCTGGCAATGCAAGTCTCCACCTCCATGATGAGCTTGACCCATACGAGGGACTAAACATCAGGATGTCTGCTGCTTCTGTTATGTACGTCTTTTTTAGTCACCCAACTTTATGGAAGTGAAATAAGTAGTAATAAATTTAATCCAGTGAAATTTGAGAATGATAATATAGATTAATGATCACAATATCCAGCAGAAATCAAGATAGTCCTGGATAATAAGTAACTTCCTTTTGCTCATTGAAGCGTCCAGACATTAAAGATGAGCTCATTTCTATGACACCATGACCACAGTCTTTGCTAACTATCTCATCGGTGTTAAATATCTGCGTCAGACTGGGAAGTTCTGTCGTCCGGCCATTTGAACGCTGTGGTCACGACAGGAGATCAGGCTCGTCTCACTGCCACCATGTGTGAGCTTTCATCAGGCCACTTCACAGCCCTCTGAGCGGAAACCAGACCACCACCGCATGCTGCTGCCGCACAGACAGTGACACACACACACACACACACACACGGGTATGATTATGAACGCAGGCACACACACACACACACACACACACACACACACACACACACACACACACACACACACACACACACACACACACACACACACACACACGTGTCAGCACCACTTGCAACAGGCCACAGTTTGATGAGGTGTGTCACCAGTCTGAGAGGAGTGGAGCCCACCCTGCGTGTTTGTGTGTGAGGAAGAAAATTAGTTAGCAGTTAGTAATCACTTAATCACATAATAGCAATCACTGTTCATCAACCAACTCCAGACAGTCACTGCACTGGACCGGCTTATAATGCAGCAGCTGTGTTTTTATGAATATTTATGTGTGTGTGTGTGTGTGTGTGTGTGTGTTGAGCTGCCAGTGGAAGGCAGGAAGAGTTGGCAGGAATAATGCATTTATTTATACGTTATACTTAATGTATATTTATGTATGCTGTATATTAGCTGAGAACTGAATAAACCATTCAAGTGTAGCCTGCAGTCTGTCAGAACGCCTTTAAAGTGTTTAAGAGTGTCCTCAGTGCTGTGCCTCACTGACGTTTCTGATTCTGTTTTTTCAAATGTGATGGAGGGCTTTTTGTCATTATTTTCCATTTTTAAACCTGAGTTGGTGGATATTTGTGAACCTAGAGAGGGAAAAGTAGTGTTTATAATGAAAATGTGTACTTGTCAAATATCCACCCCCCATCTCTCTCTCTCTCTCACTCTCACATACAGAACGATTTGAGCTGGCAGTACATTTGAAAGGAAATGGAAATTGGCGTGTTCTCACAGGCAATAAATATAGTGGGGAAACAAGCCCTGCGCTGGGCTTTTAATGGCACGGACTTCTTTAAAGCAGATGTTGGCGTCAAACTGTAGATTTCTCTACAGAATGATTTAAAGGGTTGTATAAATATCTTTCAGTTCAAGAAAATGTATAAAGAATAATTAGACTATATGAAGCTGTCAGGTGTTACAAGTATACAAGTATTGGTTGTTAAGTAACTGTAATTGACAGACCATCTATTTCACTTGTTTATTTATGTTTTGAGTAAGGGGCAGGCACATCTTTTTCGGTCATGAAGTGTGTGAATGAAGTTGTGTTTTGATGGTGAATTGCTTTTTTAAATGTATTTTTCCCCGGAGTTGTGCATTACCATGAGCAGAACAAATAAAAAATGAAAATGAAAAATGATTGCCATGATGCGTGCAGGACTCCAGTCAGAACTTCATGTGATTCATGTGGACAGTGTGAGATTAGTTTCTCTTTTAGTTTTATATATGTTTTCCACATTAGTTAGATGGACAACTTGTGAGACCAAGATTAATCAATTTCATGTGACTTGGAAAGAAATCCATCCTCTTAACTAAGCTCCCCTGAATGCACAACCATCTACCAAGACTGTTGTTTTTTACATTACAGACATTACAGACTGCCCAAAGAACACTTAAAAAATCACGCTAAACTTAACTGCAGATAATGTTGCCTGTACTTATGCACCTTTTCGGTAAATCTGGAAGCATCGTTATGAGATGTGTTGACCTGATCTGTCAAATCCACTGACTCATTAAACCTGCAATAACTGTTTTTTGGCCTCTTGGGGGCCGTGACTGATATATTATCACCTTTTAAGATGATATGGCTAACATGTTGCTTATTAATACATCCAGCAGATATAGAGCAACAGTATCATTATGTGGCATCGTATTTGCGTCCACCTGACAAATAGAAGTTCAATATTCACTCTCCTTTTAGCTCTGTTTTGGTCTCCACCAACTCCTGATGGAAATATTTGGCTCTTTAGCTGCTAAATGCTCCACTATGTTCACCAGCTATTCGCTAACTGTCTGTCTGCCGTTTGGTGCTGAGCAGAGATTTCTGCCTTCTGCAGCTGAAAAAAAACAAAACAATGAGCCAAAAGATGCTGAGACACCTCTTTAGAGCTCAGGGGAACGGCAGAGTTGGATGATTATTCTCTGTTGGTTCGTCACTGTGAGCGTCCCTTTTCATATAACGGGATGCATTTTTAACACGAAAATGTTGATTATAGCCGCTTTAAAGAACATAAATGCATAACAGAAACATCACATTTTTGAATAGGGTCCCTTAATTATAGTTATTATTACAGTTAAAGAATTGTGACCAAAACATGTTTCTGAGCAGGACATACTCTTTTTTGCATAGTTTTGTGTCTAAATTACCACAAATGTCAATTGTCTTTTGATATTCTGTACTACACCCTCTTGTTACCAATTCAGATTTATCTGTGATGAGCTAATTTCAGGCAGTATATGGACCTGGATGATTTATCCGTCGGGCTGTAGTGTAGTGTACACTCTTTATCCTTACTGCTCATCTGTTGCTAAAGAAGAGGAATCTCTCTCCATGCCATCTAGATCTATCATTTAGGGAATGAACGTACAATTACCTTGTCTGCTGTTTTTGTTGAGGTAAAAATGGTACTAGAATTGATTGTAAATTATCTTCTTCCTCCTGTATTATTAGCTGTGACTTTCAGCACAGCTGGAGCCTGTATTGTCTTTGTTTTGGATTTCACCATCAGAATTGTTTCCAGCATCATCTCGTCCTCATTCACCCTCCGGCGTAGAGGAAAGACCTCCAGTGTGGCATTTGCACCCAGCTACGAGTGCGACAGCCTTTGAGCACTCACCAAACTCAATATGAAAAAAATGAGTATACTGGAGCTCTTAGACAACACTCATAACAGAAGCACTATGTCATCCAGTCAGCACTTTGTGCTTTACTACTGAAATGACTCTGAGAGAGAGAGAGAGAGAGAGACTTGTGGAGGATTACGAGAGATGATGATCACTCAGTGAAACACGTGTGTGAATGAAGGTGAGAATATTTGTATGTGAGTGAAAGTGAGAGATAAAGCCATGGCAAAAGATAGAAAGGGCATCACGTTCACATAACAGAGACAGCATCCCCCACTTATAATTTATTTATTCATTCATTTTTGTTTTTCATTAAGCGAGGATCTGGGTCAGACACAGCAGCGCGTGTGTGTGTGTGCAAGAACAAATAAAGATCAGGACAGATGTTTCTGTACAATGAAGACTGAAATCTGCCAGTTTAGACAGACAGATGAGGCTGCTGGCAGACCATTGGGCAGATCCAGGATATGAGACAGGTACAGAGACATTCAGAAAAACAGACATGTGAGCCAGCTGTTTGTCATCTTCCTTCCCACAGCCCCTTGGTCGGAAATCAACAGGTGTTTGTATTTAAATGACAGATGCCGACAATTTGTGGCAACATGTTGTGCTGCAGTGTGATAAGAAAAGCATCAGTTTGCTTCAGGGCTTCAGCCTCCGGGCTTGTTTGTCTGCGTCTGTAACAGATCTGCCAATCGCCTTGAATTAGTCAAAGAAACAGGAGGTGGCCTTGAAACTGGAGAGCCTGTACGTCCAACTTACAACGTGTGTGTGTGAAAAAGAGACAGAAAGATGGAGACAGCAAATTCATTTTCCGTCGATATTGTTTAAAAATTCATGTCTGTGCCAATTTTCAAGGAGAAAATATTTGTTGGTTCCAGCTTCTCAAATTTTCTTCTTTTTGCTTAAACAACAAAAAAGCTAAATCACACAAGACATTTTGAGCTTAGTAGCCAATTCAAAAGTACAAAGATAATTTAAAATACAGTGAGTTAAAAGCTCTAAGTTTGTATGTTCTATGTTTGTCAACTGTGCTGATTTAATTGTGAACTGCCATGATCTGACAGACATAAATATTCTGTGCTTGAGGAGAATCGTCCAATATCCTGCAAGTACCTGTAGAGAGTTTTTTTTTTTTTTTTTTTTTTTAAAGGAAAAGCTTGTCTCTGTCACATAAACGAAAATTCCTGGTGCAATATATCTCTTTTATACAGGAGAGTGGCCCTAGGGAAATATTTGGTCCGTTCAAGGGGAAGGCAGGAGAGGGAAAATGACAGGGAGATGGAGCGATGAGGAAAGCAGAGGAGATATGGAAACGATGGAGCAGATGATAAGAAGCTCATTATTCCGTTGCTATATTTAACTCTCCATATCCCCCTCTCTTATTCTCAAGTTTACAGTGGAGACATCCTCTGTGTAGGCCTACATCCTACAGAAATCTGTCGCCTGCACGCCTATATGTGTGTGCATGTGTATGTGCCTCCTCAGTACTTCTGTAGTTGTCATGGCAACATTAGATCGTCTGACATACGAGGGTGTTTTCAGTGGGGTTGCTGTATAATGAGCCGTGGTCTTTTGTTTTCAGGAGGAGATGTTCATCAGTTTGACCTTTCACCTCACCGGAGCAGATAAGCAGTTTGAATGTGTGAGGCTCTCTCTCTCTCTTTTGCTGCGTCGAGTTTTACTCCGTTCTCTTTGTCTGTAACGGCTCTCATCTCATAGCGGCGAGGTCTGGCTTCATTTGACCTGCCAGCACAAAACTGAAACGCATCACTTGACACTTGTAGTGTTTGAATGTTTACTGACGCTCTGCTAGTGTTGACTTTTTCTTCACCCGATGTGGGAGAGAGGAGAGAGAGTCGGTTACATGCACACAATAATCCGATTAAGGCTCCTCAGATTCGATGTGTAAAGAACTATTACATTTATACGGCTTCAACTAATGATTATTTTCAGTATCGATTAATCTGTTCTTACAAAAAGTAAGAAAATACTGAAAAGCCGCCATAACAAGATCTCAGAGCTGATGATGATGTCAGCAAACAGCTTGTCCAAAACCAAAGATATTTAATTAATAATGAAATAAAACAAAGCAATGCAGCAAATCCTCACATTTTAGAAGTTTGATCTGGCAAATATTTAGAAGAATTCCCTAATAAATGACTTAAGATATTACTCTTTAGCACTACAGTCGAGTGTAGTCTGAATAATATCGACCGCATTAAAGCAAAAGTTTGACATTTTGGGAAATATTCACTTTCTGATGAGGAGATGATTGATACTGTTCTCATATCGGTGTATCTATGCTGAGGAACATGGAGGACTTTTAAATGGGAACTTACCCACTTTGCAATTATATTGTTGTTACCAGCGTAATATTAGATTGTTTAAATGTTGAATACATACAAGCAGGACTCTCTGAATGAGTTGTAGAGCGAGGGAGAACGTTGGAGAGGTCGAGGCAGAGATGGACAGACAGACAGACGATCAGAGAGTGACACCTGCAGAGGGCCGCTAATCCCAAAGTAAAGTAGATTACCGTAGCAGCCCGGAACCCCCCCAGTCTGTCTGGAGGAAACGTAGCTACCATAAGCTGCGAAGTTGCTGTGGGCTGAGAAACTGCTGGCTGAGCTGCTGTGTTGACCAGAACGCTGCTCGATATCACTCAGCTCTACTCTGAACTCCTCAACTCTTCTTCAGCCCGTCTGTCATCTCCTACGTGTCACTTAACCTCTGCTGAGTCCTGCTGCCCCTCAAGGTCTGCCTGTGTGGCTGCTGTCACTCTGGTCTACACTATGTGTGTGTACATACACACAAGCATAGTTGCAAAGAGTCTTTTGAGTTATTGAACAAGTTGGGTTTATGTAAGGTAATAAAGAGAAACAATAATTATGAGTACTCTATCAAATACACACCTTGTCATTTCTCACTGAAACTATCGAGTATTAAAAAATATCCCTTTTTTTCATGCCTTTCATTTTGACAAACTCATTTTCTTTATGTCTCTCCTTTTGCTTTAACATTATCTCTACACACAATATACATACATGCAGTGGACATACTGTACTGGCTGCTCATCACAATTTATCATAAAGTGCAACAATACTACTTTTTATATGCAAATGTCCATTAAAAAGGTACAATATAACACATAGGTTTGGTACAGAATGGGCTTAGGTTTTGATCAAAAATTAAAATATACTTCAAACAACTCTCCTTAAGCTAACTTTTCTGTGCAAACTGCAGAAGAGATTATCAAATGAGATTAATCAAAATGTGAGGTCACACTTAATTTCTTCATATAGGATCCAAATTTTCTGAATCTTAAAGGGGCCCTGTGGAGGTTTTGACCACTAGTAGCGCTATGGAGCAATGTTTGGATGAGTGGCTGGATCTTGTTTGCGCGCACACGGACGCGCGTGCCACTGATGAGGCACCAAGAAACAAAGCAACACGCCTTGAAAACATGCAAACACGCATGTAAACTATAGAGGTTTCAAAAATCAGCTTTGCAAATGTTCAAGGATACACACAATGAATAGTTATTTGTTTAATAAAAATGAGTCACTAACTTTTGGATTTCCTCTGCTTCTTTTTAAAAAAATCAAATCACTTTTTAAATTTCAAACCGCCAAACAGCTTTCAGAGTTTGTCATTTGTTTGTTGGATGTTTGAATTACATTTTTGGTTTCTGTTTATTTGAGTACCGCATGGCGGTAGAGTTTTGGTGAGCGAGACAGATGAAAACAACACACACGTCAAATCTGGGGGAAAAAAGACCTCTCTGTGGACGTTGGCAGCGTCATCGTCACGCAGTATGACAACACAACAGAGTGCATGTCACCCCGTGTGACAGGGCTAATATCACATTTTGTAAATGGGTCTCTTTGCACAGCATGGCATGTGGTAAATGGAAAATATGAAACTCTGGGTTGATGGGAACTTGGAAGTGCAGCTGTAGCAGACAGATTTTATGACCTACTGCGACACAGTCTCTGAAAACACCACAAAGATGAAGGAATTACTGCCTTTTCGAAACAACGTGTGTTGTGTAAATACAGGAGTCTATATGTGTCTGTATTTATTTGTAAATTTGCAGAGCGCGGTCCTGATCACTCAGTATCTGTGTGTCTGGTTTATTGATGACCGGCAACCCTGTAGTCCACACATTTGTCTGAACTTTCACCTTTAACCCTTGCCTGGACAGACACATACAGGAGAAAGACAAGTCCATGTAAACTGAACACTGCATGGGTATGCTGCACTGTGAGTGTGAACAGGGTTTCTGCAGGATTTCAGTCCTAAACATAATTTCAAAAAGTTCAAAGAATAGCTGGGCACTTTCTCATCCCATCAGCAGCTGTGGCAGTAGTACTCAGATTGATGAATAAATGAATTATGATCCTAGTGGCCGAGTGTTGATTTTACACTCACACACATTAGCTCAGGTTTTGCTGTACAGAAATGTTTTGTTCAATGAAAAGAGAGAAAAGTAAATCTAGACCTTTTACGCCTGCTTGCCTTACCCTTTGCCTGCCTGTCCAGCAGGTTGTTCCTGTGTGTGCGTGTGTGTGGGTAGATATGTCTCCACCGATTAACCCCGTCTCTGTCTCTGTTTTTCTATCTGATCATTTATCTGCCTGAGTCTGACCTGGTTTCTTGTTTTTGAAGTCATGACTCAGATTTCGACACCATGGTTGGTTCAGTAGAAAAATTACTGGTGCAAATATTTTACACAAGATTTCACAATCTAGCCATATCCACGTGCAATTGTTACAGTAAACGTGGGCTTGAAGCACACACCTGATGTATGAGGTGCAGACACGAAGACTAGCAGATGTGTCTTCACTCGACCGGTGTGGGTAGGCGATGCAGGACGTGTGTCAGTGTGGTTTGTGAGATCCCATTTCCTGTGGCATCTTCAGAGATGTCGGACCTTGAAGTGAAATGAAAGATTAGCTGATTTCACACAGTACGACATGTTCATACATAAATCATGTTGACAATCAAAAGTAGTCTAGAATGCCACGAGCCATAAAAAAAAACAAAACAAGTAAGAAGTCTGTAAAACAGCATATCTAGGAGAGGCGGCAGTGTGCTAGAAGCTATTTCATGTTGTGGACACACTGCTTTTTCCCCCTCCCTGTGGTATAAGATGCTGTATATTGCAATATGGCAGTAATGTTCTTATTGTTGCAGCCTGCAGCTAAATTTATAATGCAGCTTTTAGGTGACACTTATGACTTGTGGCCTTGCAGGTTGGCCAGTAAAAGAGATTTACCAATACTACTTTACTACTACTGATACAGACACTGAGTCCTTAACTTTTCAGCTGTTAGTGACTTTACAGCATGGGATCCATTTATCTTGCTGAACAGCACCATCGTTCTCATTAACTGGGGAGTCTGGAAGCTAGTGTGTTTTAGCACGGCTTTAACCCCAAACCCTAATGCCAGCTTCAGCGCTGATGTGTCTGTAGCTGTAATGTAATGAGCGCTTTAGACTGATGGTCTTAAATCCGTTGAGATTCTCTGCACAAGTTGTCCAGGCCCCTTTTTAATTGAAGGATTTGGCCTTTATAAGACATTTAATTGACAAATGATACAGCGATGTAATGAGAGTCTGCAATCAGAGGTTGAATTTGTGTGCTTTTCTCGCTCTCTGTGGGTGGGAGACAGCCACCTATCACAAGCCAATCTCTCTGTCTGTGTGTGTGTGTGTGTGTGTGTGTGTGTGTGTGTGTGAGAGAGAGAGAGAGAGAGAGACGGAGAGAGAGAGAGAGAGACGGAGAGAGATTGATTTAGGGTCTCTGTGGGACACTGAGAGGAGGGCTTGGCACGTGGCAACGAAGGGTCAGCAGTGACAGACGCAGACCAGCAGATGTTGGAGAAAAGGGAGGAGGAGGGGCGGAGAAGGGAGGGGAGACATGAGGAAGAGTGGAAGTGGCAGTGGAAAAAAATTGTGGGAGGAGAGGAGTGGCATGGGAGGTGCTGGATTGATGGATGGATGAGCAGAGATAGAGGAGATGTGGAGCACAGAGAGGGAGGAGAGGGGAGGAAGGTGAGAAAGAGGCCATTGGGCAGCTATAAAAGTAAAATAAATTTGAAACATCAGTTGTACACAGACTTACAGTGTTAGAGATATTTTTGACAATGTTCCTCCAGTGTAAACAGGAAACACAGACATATGATTGTCATGTGAAAGCAGCCCTCTTATTGTCATGTGAGGTATTTTTGAGAACTTTGACTTGCTGACATGCTCCATTCTTCAGACTAAACAGACAAAACAACCCTTCAAAAATTGTGAAATACAGTTTGGTGGAAATTTGCTAAATCGGCTTGCTTAGGTGGGTTGCAAAAGCAGAATGACAGTGTGAGCTGCAAACTTTAATAAAACACTCTGACCATTGCTAGTGCAGACAGAAAACATTGCAATCTAAAGGTTGTCAGATGTGTCTGCATTGGTGAAGACATGGCCTTTATGAAGAGAGCGCTGTATATTGTACAAAGAGCGAAGGACAGACATGATACCCAGTGACAGTGTAACTGAAGAAAGAGAGAGAAAACTGCATGTGTGCTGTACAAAGTGAGACTGTGACTTAGAGAGCTTTCCTATAATGAAACAAGACATGGAAAGGTTGTATTTTAATGGGGAGAGAGAGAGAGAGAGAGAGAGACGGAAATGAAAGCAGCAGATCGCTGTCTGTCCCTCCTGCTGCCTCCATTTACCATCATTGATTGTGCAGCCAGGCTGACTTAATGCCTACCCGCTGTACTCAGATGGCCAGCATCTGTATCGACGTGTGTGTAACAGGGAAAGGAGTGGACTGCCTGAGTGTTTCAATGAGCCTTTCTTTTGTGTCCACACAGTATGACAGCTGAATGTTGGTGTTCTCGTCTTCTTATGAATGTCCTCAGATGAGGACAACCCTGTGATATGGGGACATTTTACCAGGCATTGCTCCTTTAAGGGGCTCTCATAGAGTGAGGACTGGGGTTTAGTGTAAAGATTAGGGTTTTATAAAGGCTAAATTAAGGTTAGTTCAAGGTTAAAATGGGTTTAGGGTTAGGATTGAAAGTAGGATTAGGTATTAAGTTAGCATAAATTTTATGAAAATAACGAAATGTCTAGATGCTACCGTCAATTGTACTCAGTTGATGAAAGCTCGAAGATTTCCTGATCTAAATGGAAAAGTTATGCTTTTTATGTTTCCTGCATTAGCAGCAGCGATTTGTTTGTAGAAATAGTAAAAGACCTCGGTAAGTGTGAATGGGTACAGTCACCAAGGATAAACAAAAGTTGGTGCTACATCAGCAGCAGATTCAAAAAAAGGAGACACAGGTCAATCACCCAGGGTGTGCCAAAACTAGAGGGAACACCGGAGCCTCAACTCAAAGATGAAAGGTGTGATGAAGAGTGATGCAGAGATGTACAATCTACATTGGGTGTTTTTTTTGGTTTTTTCTTACAATGGAAACTTTCCCGTAAACCTTCCCATGGTGCAAAAAACACCAAAGCAATGATTGATACCACTCTCATGTCTGAACACTGAATATGAAGCTACAGCCAGGTGATGGTTAGCTTAGCTTAGCATAAAGACTGGAAACAGGGGGGAACAGCTAGCCTGGCTCTGTCCAAAGGTAATAAAACCCGCCTGCCAGCAACTTTAAAGCTCTCCAATTAATTAATTAAAATAAAAATTTATTGTTATATCTCTTTTGTTTAATCAATGTAAAAACCAAAGCGTAAAAAGGACATGTAGTTGTTTTATGAGGGGTGATGTGAGGGACTATTCCTTGGCCGGGTGCAGTGGCTTCCTGGAATCTCCGATGTGCCTCGCAACCTCACGGTGACCACAAGACTCCAAGAAATCACTGCGCCCTGCCAATGAATAGTCCAGCACACAACCACCGTGAAAATACAAATGGGGTTGACCTTCTTATCTAACTCTCGGCAAGAAAGTGAATAAGCATATTTCCCAGATATATCAAACTATTCCTTTTGAATTTGAAGTAAAAGCAGTTTTAGGTCAGGGTCGATAATTGGGGTCCTCACAAGTACAGGAATATAAATGTTTGAGTGTATTTGGGTCCACGTGTGAAAACAACAGCTGATCATTTGAGCACAAAATCAGCCAATGTGTCCTTCATCATCACCTCTTTCGCTATTACCTCGTCCAAACTGGCTGTGCTCCTGTCGCTCTGTCTCTCAGCCATCTGTACACAGTAATTCATCTACTCTACTTTTTTTCCCCCTCTAACTGTCCTCACCCTTCACCCCGAGGCTGCACGTTTCAGACCCCTGTTCCTCCCATTTTCTTTCTTCCTTGCTCCTGTTCTCCCCTTCCATCCATCCGTACGTCCATCTATCTACCCCCCCTCCTGTGTGGACAGTTGGATGGCTTTGTGTTTGACACGTGTGTTGGCAGGAGGCATTGCACACACACACACACACACACACACACGCACATGTACACTCCCACAAATGCACATGCACACACACTTCCAGTTTCTTTTGTCAGTAAGCTGCTCAGCTGTGAGGCCCCTAGCCCTAATTCTGCATGTGTGGGGTGAGGACAGGGCCCCCATTGTCCTGCAGATTAACTCTCTCTCTCTCTCTCTCTCTCTCATTCACACACACACACACACACACACACACACACACACACACACACACACACACACACACTCTCCCCAGACCCCATGGGGTCCCTTAAGTGTGAATGTGCCTTGAGGCAGAAAATCAGGGGGCAATTTACGGCAAGGTCTTGCAGAGAAGATGGGGGATGTACCGCAGACTCAATCCTCCGTTTGAAGCTTTAATGTCTAACTGTATCTTTGGTTTCTTATGCAGGATGATGGAAGTGAATCTGACTCCCTTTAGTAGACAGTACAGTAACTTTAAAATGTACATGAATTTGTTTCAGTGGATTTATGCAGGAGTGTACTGACATCACACTCACATAGTAATATACAATATATGGACACTGACACTCACAACTGACAAAATGAGGCAGAAAACATAAACAGTAAATTAGACACATTTTCGGCATTTTTACTTTATCAGGGAACGTGCCCTCAAAGGAATTTACATACAGTTATTGCTGTGATGCAGGACCACACAATCAATTTTGACCATCACTGGTTTGAAGCAAAGCCTCCCAAAACTAAAACCCGGAAAAGCCTCTAATCCAAGAGAATTAGGGGGCTGAGTTTGATGGTTTGTATTTTACATGCAAATTAAACTGTAAATTAGCAGCAGTAAAATAATGAGCTGAGCATCGCCAGGTCCTGTCTCTTGGTGATATTACAAATCCAGACTTCCACAGTCCTTTTCTAGTACTGGGAAGGAACAACACTTAATTGATCTTTGTGGAAGAATTGATGGATTTCGGCATAAAACAGGATTATGAAATAGAAGTGATAGGATTACAGCAATTAAACTAGTGTATACATAAACAACCACAAATTTTAACTTACTTCATGCGTACGCAACTGCCTAAAAATACAAATAAAGCATCACTTTTTAAGTAAATCTCTATTTTACAGGGAAAATCATCAGTGAAATATTTCCCCAAAACATAAAACCTGAACTCAGCCTCACAGCAGCATGACTCTCGTGGAAACGGAGCCTCAGATTCTTTGCCAGATTTCTAACCTCACTTCAAAGCCACCTCCTCCCTACCTGTGTGTATTATGTTAAGCCTACAGTGACTGCTTATATTCAAAACCATTGACCTACATCGGCTGGTATCTAGAATAACGACAAGTCAGTTCGGAGGTTGAGGTTGGTGTGTGCACATGTATGAACTCTGTGTGTATGTGTGTGTGTGTGTATGTGTGTGTGGGGGGTAAAGGTAATGTGTCTAACCCATACGTCTGCTTCAGGTGATCCATAGCCACCAGTGTGTGTTTATACAGCACATTTCCTCTTTTCCAGCTCTCAGTCTGAATGAGGCCAATTGACTGGCTTTGACATGTACACACTTTGTGTGTGTGTATTCCTGTATGTGCGTTTGCGAGCACATATGTTTCAGACTTTTTTTACATGCCTATACTTTTTTAGCATCTTTAAAGAGTTTCTAAGTGTAGTCCATTACCACAGACTGTAACAAAGAAATTCTATTTAAAGCAGAAGTTCAACATATTTGGAAAAATGCTTATTTGCTTTCTGGCAGTGAGTTAGATTAGAAGATCTAAAGCACTCATATGTGTGTCCGTTAAATAAAAAGGTCGCAACCAACTTTTGCCCTGCGTGAAATAGCGCAACCCTCTCATTCATTTGAATGAGGCCATTCATCGGTGCAGCGGCAGTGCTAAAGCAGAAGGGTCTGGCAGAAAAACACAGGGTCGTCCATCCAGGTCTTCTGGATTGTATTTCCTGTCTCACAGGTACCTGAAGCAACACGCCCCCACTGACCCCCACCAACGCAGCCCCTTGTGTTGTTTTAACGCGGGGCTGATTTTGGTCTGAACGGTCACTAAGGCTACAGCCAGCAGCTGGTTAGCATAGCTTAGCTTAGCACAAAGACTGGAAACAGCTAGCCTGGCTGTCAAACGACAAAATCCACCTACCAGCACCTCTAAAGCTCACTAATTAACCCGATATAACTTGTTTGTTTTATCCGTACAACAACCAAAGTGTAAAAACGACAACTCAACATTTTATTGGGGGATATGTGCCGGAGTATTTCTTGGATCTGAGCAGTTGCCAGGAAACCTGCAGAGACTCCAAGAATTTACTGGTCCTGGAGAAGAAATAGTCCAGCCCATAAACCCCTATAAAATGGCAAATTGTTGTTTTTCAGTTTGTTTTTTGTACGGATTAAACCTAACTAGCAGCTGGTTAGCTAAACTAAACTAACCTGGCTGTAGCTTCATATTTAACGGGCAGATGAGAGTGGTATCAATCTTTTACTCTCATGTCACTCTCCGCCAGCAAGCGAGTTAGGATATTTCCTAAAATGTCAAACTATTCCTTAAAGTGTGACGTGCGTTTGTGTATGCATGTGTGTTGGATGGGCAACGGTATCTAATTAAATGTGTCCTCTTTGTTAATTGTAGATGTCTGAGAACAAAAGTCAGACAAAACCATGATTTACCGTCCCATAACTCTCTCTTACTGCATCTAACAAGTTTGAATGATGTAATGATATAGTGCGAGCGTTGGTGTTGTGGGGAGTTTGGTTCCCTGGTGGTCGTTGCAGCTCTGGGAAAAGGAAGTCCATACAGGAAGTGAACTGGCTGGGCCTCAGTCCTGCATGACTGCGAACACTGTAGTCTGCCTCACCGCTGTTAATGTATGTGTATGCATGGAAAAAGTGTGCACATGCTTGTACACACACACGAGTACTCCTGCACAAGAGTTGAATGTTTACGCGTGTGTAAGTCCACAGGCATGTTGGTGTGATTTGTTTTTAAATGCCACATGGAGGTGAAAAGTTCTATAGTGACAGAAACAGATGGCCACATGTAAGTACAGTGTGTGCGCAGTGTGTATGTGACTCTTTTGGAACGTGCATGTGCTATTCCAAACTCTTGTCTCCACTTCCCCGACTTTGTGAATGACTGATGTAGCTGCGGGAACAACTAAAGGCTGATAAATGAACTTAGTCATCACATCACCTCAGAGCCAAGTTATGCAGTAATGTGCAGATGTGGGCAGATATGACGACAGGAAAGAGGAGAGAGCTACAGAGCAGAACAAAACAGAGCAGGTCATCACCCAGACAGTATGTAATGTGTTAACTGCAGAAATGTGAAGCAGTTTCTACTTTTTAGTGCAAATACTTAATTCATGACTTTTAATACGGCAGTGTGTTATTCTTCAATGATTTTTGTACTTTCGTTTTTCAACTTTAACCTTACATAAACTTGTGGTGAACACGACATGACTGGCATTTTTCACCTCGATGCCTAAAATGTGCACATGCTCCACTCGTGCAGTGTATGTGGCACGTGTGTGTGTGTGTGTGTGAGCACCTAACACCATGTGTTGGTGTGTGGCTCCAGCAGAGGGGGAGGCGGGGGTTGGTTTGGTTGATTGGCTCGGTGTGAGCTCTTTGTAAGAAGGGGGGAGTCGGGAAGGGGAGGGAGGGAGGTGAGCCGGGTGTTTCTCTCAGCTGCCTGCTGGTCTGGTTGCTGTTGGTAACTTTGCTTGATGAGATCAGAGGAGATCGGCTTTCAGCCCTTCATGTCTCTCTCTCCCCTCTCCCCTCTTTGCTCTCCCTCACTCTCTCGGAAAGACCGAAGTGGAACTGAAACTGGAGTGCGGCTTAAAGTCTGTTCGGAGCTGTGGTTGTCAGTGGAGAACGTCGTGACGCCGCTGTCTTGGAAACACTCTTCAGAGTTGGAGCGCAAGTGTGTTGGGAAGGTGGGGTGGGGGCGAGGAAGAAGTGATAGCCTTGGGACAGATAAGCTCCAGGGAAGGAAAAGAGGGAGGGAACAAGGGAGGGAACAAGGGAGGGAGGAGGAGGGAGAAGTGGGCAGCTCTCTGAGGAAAGAGGGAGTCTCTCTTTCTCTCTCAGTCAGGCTTGCCGGCTGCTGGTCTCTTCTTCCTCCTGTCTGCTCGGGTCCTCTGTCGGCGGCTGGCTGAGTTTAGCTGTGTTTTGGCTGCCGTCTGGATTTGAACATGGACTCGGGCTGAACAGCTACACGCAGCGAGAACACGAGAAGAGCCACTGGAGATTCACTGTAAGCGGCTTGATCTGTTGTGTAGTGTGTCATCGCTGAATTATGTCTCACTGAAAGATATTGTTGCTTTTTCAAGAAAGTGTGTCTGTGTATTTGTGGGAGAAATAGAGTAGGTGCTACAGCTGTATGTGATGCGGTGTGATAATTTATACAGTGATATACAGAGCATGCCTGAGGGTTAAAAGTAGCTGCAAGTATGATCAGTTTTTCATTCTGTTTACATTAGACAAGATCAGCCCACACACTGCTGCTGCTGTTAACCTTTTGACAATATACTCAACATTTTATTCTCCTGTGGATGCTACAGTGCACTCAGTCTCTCCTCCCCCCTCTCCCCCCTCTCCCCCATCTCCCCCCTGTCCCCCCTCTCTCCCCCTTCTTACTTATCTTCTGTCGCCTTTAATTCTCTTAATGGTCTCGAGGCCCCAGCTGGCCAGCTGGGATACCCCTGTGTGTGTGTGTGTGTGTGTGTGTATGTGTGTGCTTTTGTTGGGGAGAGATAGAGAGTTGAGAGTTCTGGGATAAGCTACCCGAGGATTTCCCCCACTCGCATACAATAATAGGATAGATCCCGTTTCTATTTTTAAACGCACTGTTTGTCTATATGTTACCGACACCCCTAATCTGACGGCTTGCTCCGCACTGCCTGCAGTAGCTTTTCTCAGTGGTGTGTTTAGTCTATGTATTGGGGTTGGGAGGGTGTGTTTGTGTGGTCCATCCTGGGATAGAGAGATAGCAGCTCTCCGTTCTGACTTTATCCTTTTGTTTTGTCAGCTGCTGACCCCTGTTTCTCTCTCTCTCTCTCTCTCTCTCTCTCTCCATCTCTTCCATTGTTTGTGTTCTCTTATTTCTGTCAAATCCATACAGCCTTCCTCCACCGCAGCCTCTGCCTGCTTTTTATAGCAAGTCCCTCGATTTAAATAATCTTCATTTTCTGTCTTCCTCTGGTTGCAGTTTGAGAGCGGTGTGGATGTTTCTCTGTATCACACTGTTAGTGTTTGTGTGCGTGCTTGTGTCGATGTACTTTCCCTGTCAAGTGTCCTGCCACAGCACCCTGCGTTCCACTTCACACAGAGCAATTTTGGAGAACACCGTGGTGAGAGAGACAAGTGCCACAATCATTAAATGTGTGCATCTCTCTCTGTCGTTGTGTGTGTTGTGTGTGTCACAGAGCTAAGGCTGCAATTATTTCCATTATCTGTTGATTATCATTTGTCTAATCGATGAATTGCTTAGTCTATAAAATGTCAGACAATTGTGAAAAATGCTCTTCTCCAGTGTGTATGTATGTGTGTATATATATATATATATATATATATATATATATATATATATATATATATATATATATTTGGTAGCAGCGTGGCTCTAGAGATTAAATACTCGGTCTGTCTAATACTTTGATTTAAAACCAAATACCTGGAAAACTAATGACATGACTTGTACATTTATTGCTAATGGTATGACACATAACACACTAAACTAAGATGGTTAACATGGCAACATTACCTTTAGTGGCCCAAATGCTGTTTTAGACGTCATTCCATCATGACAGCATTTAAAAAAAATAAAATAATAATTCATGGGTTGTTTGACTTGTATGTGACATGTTTCATCACACTCTTGTGCAAGTGCTTTGGATGTTAAATGAGTGAGGCAGCAGCAGTGCGTCATATTCAGGCAGACTTTTATTCAGTTTCATTATTGCTGGGGTTGTGAATCTGCCACCTGAATCTACTGCTACCCGGGAGAGCTTTATGGATGGCATCGCCAAGGCCCTCTGTGTGTATGTGTGTGTATCCATAAGTGTGTGAGAGAGAGAGAGAGAGAGAGAGAGATGAAGAGGTTTTGCGTAGGTGTCTGTAAAGGAGTGCTCAATCACTGTAGCACTAATGGTCTTCCCCTAGGGCACCATGGATTTTAAGGTGTCACAGCAGGCATGGGAGAAATATATATGAACTCAGGAGCAGACTGTGTGTGTGTGTGTGTGTGTTCATTCATCGTCTCTATTTCAGTCTGTATGAATGCACTGCATTTTATTTTTTAGGAAACTATTTAGTTTCAATTTCTAGTTCACCAACGATGCTCTCTCACCAAATTCTGTATTTAAGAAAAAGAGCGAGGGAGTTTTAGGTGGGAATTTTTCATTTCACGAGAAGAGCAGATTAATGTGAGCAGAGGAGGAAGATGTGGGAGAGGGAACATGATTCATTAGGGAGACTATGACTGGAGTTACTTCATAAAAGTTCAGACTGTGATGGAAGAAAGAAAGTGAGAGTCTCTTGTTTTTCTGACTGGAGTGGGAATTCATAAAACTGATGCATCAGGGAAATTTCACTAAACGCAACCATTAACTCGTGGATAGAGGTCATTTCTTCCACAATACATGCATAGTCAATTTCATCTTTGTGTGACCGGTGTTTTGTGCCTGTCTGTGAGCGTGTGTGCTCGTATGCAGCTGGGTGTGAATTTGCTTGTGTTTGGCGTTTTGCAGACCGTGTTTTTCCTGCATGCTGAGCTCGCATTGATTGCCCCTTGGTAGAAGCTGGGGCATTTGGTGGCAGGCCTGAGATGATTTGTACCAGTTGATATGGTGTCAGCTCTGCCGTAGTCTCCGTGGATTTAGTGGTACAGTACAGGCAGAGAGATGGAGAGAAAGAGAGACAAATGGATAGGGGGAAAAGTAGAGAAAAAATGGAGGGGTGGGGGGGGATAGAAAGTTGATGAAAATAGAGGGGTGTGAGGAAACACTACAAAGATAAAAATCTACAAAGAGAGACAGTGATAAAATAGTAGTGATATCTCCTTCTACAACTGCCTAATAAGTCCTGAGATGTCTATATGAGTGCACCACTTCTTCTCATCAGCTGCAAGATGAGTCCCAGTCTGGAGTCTCTCTGTATTTTGACATCCTGTTAGAAGCCAGACGGTACAGTTTACGTCTAGCTCTGGCATCTTCAGCTACCCAGGGATTCCCTCAGTAGGAATGAATGTCGGCAATGTAGAGAGGGTGGTCGTTTGTTTAATCTAGTGGGTACAGCTGTTGCTATGAAGAGATATAATATAAATGTGTGTGTGTGTCTGTTTTCTCTGTGTGTGTTCTCATGTGAGCTCTGTTTTTATACACCGTGGTGCCCAAATGTCCCCCCAGGAGTGGAAAGTGGAAGAAGTGACCACGTTGTGATTCATTTTTTCAGACGTCATAGGAATGAGGCAAAGTCGCTGTAATTTAGCATGACAGTTAAGGTTCAAATAAGGTCTGGAGTGGTTTCAAATCAGTTATGTAACAGTGGTAAAAAGTGATATCGTCTTAAGTTTAGGCCGTGAATAAAAGTCTTTGAGTAAAAAGGCAAAACAAGGACACAGTTTATGAGCTGAACTACAATTATAATGAGACATGAAATTAGTTTGGCCTTTGCCTGTTCTTACAAACTTGAAAATGTTTCCTTGGTATTAGGGCTCTGCTGCTCTCTATGATGAATTTCAGACTTGACCAACATATCAGCGAGTGAGCCATTTTTCAAATTAACACACCACCCAATTCTGCACTTAAATCAAGAATTCACCACGACTAGAATAATTCGAGGTCAGCGACCCTTGAAAGGTGAGTCAGACAGTTCATTTAGCACACCGCCGACACATTTTAATGTAGACTCATAGCTGTTGCCTCCGCAAAAAGACAAGCGCCTCAATATTTCAGTAGGAAGCTGCTGAATTTCTCATGTGATAACCGAAACAGAAACGGACGCATGAAATGTTTTTGCAGTTCATTAAATGTTTCATTGCATGGACTGTCTTTCCAAATGAATGTCCCCGGTGTCTCCATGATCTAGGGGGAAAGTCATGTGTATTAACTTTGGCTGAAATGGAGTTCAGCTTTGGAGAATGAACATCTCTTAAAGGAATGGGTTGACATTTTGGGAAATAAGCTCATTTGCTATTCTTGTCAAGAGATAGATGAAAAGATCAATACAATCTTCAGACAGTGCCGGGCTAGCTGTTCCCCCTGTTTCCAGTCTTTATGCTAAGCTAAGCTAAGCTAACCGGCTGCTGGCTGGAGCCTTATATTGAACAGACGGATATGAGAGTGGCATCGATCTTCTTATCTAACTCCTGGCAAGAAAGTGAATAAGCGCATTTCCCAAAAATGTCAACCTATTCCTTTAAGAGATCTTTAAAATGTTCATTAACATTTGACTGCTTGTGACTCGGTAAATGAAGTCCACTGTTTCCATGCACGGTATTAGTGGTACAAGACAACAGCTGTTTCTGCTGCTTTCACAATGTCTGCAGGTGGCTGGGATGATAACCTGTGGACCAGCTGATCTAGGATGAAGGACACGCACACACACGAGCACGCTCTCAGGCCAGACACTGATGCATGAACACAGAAGCAGGAAGGCTGAATGACTGTCTAGCTATTAATCCTGTGTGGCCTCGTGGGTCACTGGTTGTCAGACACAAACAAGCAGTCACACACATACAGTAAATACTGCTGTATTCAAAATTACTTGGGAAAACTTCAACTTGTCTTAGTCATGAGTTCATATTTAAGAGTGCTTTGGATCCTCTGGAGAGCTTGACACGAGTTCTGTGGAAAAGCCCACAGACATTTCTGGTCTGTTCTGAGGGTGGTGCAGTGTGAGTGAGAGGTTCCTCAGCAGTTTCCTATCTCTGTGTGGGTGTGGGTGTGTGTGTGTGTGTGTGTGTGAGAGAGAGACTTCAAAGCCTGTCTGCCCAGTCAGAACTTGTTGGGCAGTTTTAAATGAAAACACAGTCTGAGACACACACACACACACACACACACACACACACACACACACACACACACACACACACACACACACACACACACACCGTGTCTTCCTGTCATACAATGTTACACAGTTAGACACACACACAACGCCCTCACATGCTTTTTAGTGACTGGAGCTTGTTAGTAGTACAGCAGGAGAAGCCAGATGAAGGCAGCCCACACACTACTGTCTGTCTGTCCTCTCCCTTCTTGTCTCAGCCTTTTCCACTTTTTTGACAAGGTTTTTAGAATACTTTCAATTTTAATGGAACTTGTCGGTTCCTTTTTGTCTCAAATTCACAAACCTTTTTGCTGCACTTCTCTCAATTCAAATGATTTCTTTTTATTTTGCCAAGTTTCCCATTTTCTTTTTTTGCTCCCAGTCTCTCTCGCTAAGTTCTACCCTAACATCCATCCCCTGTAGAACCAATTTGTGTTATGTTGCAAAGCGATAACCAAGCTCAAAATCATAGTACGCCTACAGCCGAAACAAATACTCGATTAATCAATTACTTTATTGACAGAACATTAACTGGCAACTATTTAGATAATGTGGTCGGTCCTAAATGACTTGGCTGCAGAAGAAGAGAGAGATGGAGGGAGATGGAGGAAAAGTAAACAACAGATGGCTGAAGCATGTTGCCACTATTCGCAGCAGCAGACGCTGTGCCAGCCCACCATACAGCCTCTTGAGAGGTTACTACGCAACGGTGACCGTGACGACACGGGGTCAGAGGTCAAGTGCCTCCTTGATGACAGCCCATAATACCAGATTGTCATCCACATGCTGTGCCAGACTGAGCCAGCTGAGACACAGACACACACTGAGAGTGTGTACAGTGTTAAATAGTGTTTTCTTTGGCTGAAGTTTGGTTGTGATGGAATCTTCCATGCAGTGTCCACCCTTAACCCACCTGCCAGCCGTGATGACACACTGGGGCAGCTGTCTGCGTGTGTGTGTGTGTGTGTGTGTGTGTGTGTGTGTGTCCGAGCACTGAACCCTCTCATGCTGAGGAGTGAACTGAGTGGTGGCACACATTGGCTGCCAGCTGCCATGACCTCATTCACAGCGAGAAAGACAGAAAGAGAGAGAGAGAATGGGAAAATGCAAGCGACCAAAATGAGATGGAGGTGTGTGTGTGTGTGTGTATGTGTGTGTGTGGAGGGCACAGAAATTTCACACAGATTTACACCATGATCTCACTCTGGTGTGGTGGCTGACTGGTTTGGTGGGGATATTTGTGCTTGTGTCATCAGTCTTTGGTTAAAAATAAAAACATTGTATGTATGTATTTTTATATTAACTTTACATTTTAGAGAAATACAAACAGTGGCCTTTGTGAAATTGTCTTTTTTTAGTGTATATTTTCAGCTCACTGTTTTTGGCTTTTCAGTCCATGTTGGTTCATGTACAGATTGAGACAATAAACTGAATAGAGATACACCAACAAAGCATTAACCAGGATTTCACATAATAATACTGTATTGTCAACAGTAGAACAAAGTTTAAGCTTCTGTATCTATCTTTCATACGTCAACTTTTTTTGAATCTATCTGTACACAGTGCAGCGTTGACACCTAAACAAGCTGTGCATCACTCCTATCGAGGTGTGAGACACTCTTACCAGAATAAGCGTCAGTTCAGTGTTAACATAAACATAAATTGGTGCTTTGCGGCTTGTGGTGGGTGAGGTAAAGACAAGCAGCAGATAGGAGTTGTGTCATCCACTTCCCTGTCTGCCAGAGGTGTGACTGACTCTTTTCATGTGAACAGGAAGCACCAGCTCTCATTCCTAGAAGAGATCACTACGTCAGTCTAACCACACAGAGCTGTCTCTGTGTCTGTGCGTGATCATCTTTGTAGTGACTTTATATGCTAAAAGATGGTGTTCAAGCGTAATGATCGTTCACTAAAACAATAAATATTAGATGAACAAATTCAATAAAACTATTTTTTCTACTTAAAAAAAAATCTAGGTAAGATGTGTATATTTGTGTCATTTTCTTTACGCACTAGAGATAAGAGATAAAAAATAATAGAAAATCAAAAGAAACAATAGGTCTTTTTTAAATTAACATTCATTTGAAAATCAGCATAAATTCAACATGAACATACATTTTGAAACAGTTTTATGATCTGTTGTTTTTAACACAGTGTCACCTATACCTCAAATAAACGAAAATTCAAAAGTGAATTCAACTGAAACTGAATAAAAACTAAACTAAAATTGTCCCGCCCACACTGGAAACTAACACATTACGCAGAAAATGACATAAAAATGGAAATTACATTCTAAAAATGAAACTGCAATATCGACCGTGGTTATTGCTCACTCAGATTTGGGTTTTCTATCATGACAGGAGACAAACTGTTACTGTTACTTGTGTATCACATACAGATCTATCTATCTATTAATCTAGTGTGTGAGGGTAAGCATAAGTCAATCTGACTTTTTCAACTTTGTTTCCACTAAGGAATGGAGGTAAATTATTACCTGGTGTTTTTGTTTTCCTCCTGATGTGTTCATATTTTTGCAGACTCCTGCAATACTCATTAAAATTACATTACCTAAATGAGAGCATGCCGTCTTCAGATCTGGGCAATGTTGCCCAACTGGGGAGTGTTTGCAGGGCTGCATGCATGTATTGGTATTGGTGGATGACTTTTGTTGGGAGGGTGCAGGATGAGTAAGAGGAAATGCGTGTGTGTGTATTTGTGCCAGTGTGTGTATATACTTGTTCATCCTGTTCATTGTTTATTCCTGTCAAAACAAAGCCACACAGAATCTGTGAAACAATGGGTTTTGCCAACACTTGCCACCAGCGTAATTCTCTTTCAGTTACTCTTTTTTCTTTGTCTTTCAATCATCGTCACTCTTTGTATCTCTTGTTCTTTTTCCAGCTCATTCCTTAGACTGTGCTGAAAACTATTAGTGATTAACAGTTAGAGGGGTTAATATCTATTTTTTAAATCTTTTTTTTCTCTTGTCCTTCTCTCCTCAGGAGTGGCAGCAGCTGTCTTTATGAAGACATTTGTGGCATGAAACCAGATCGCCTACATCTTTCATCCATCACCTCCTCCTTCATCTCCCTCCACCACTCTCCAGTTAGGAACTCTCACCTCAGCTCCACCGCATTGATGAGGTAACGTCAAGCTCTACGCAGCGCAGCACCCCCTGCACCAACACCACCCTCCTTCCTCCCCCTCCTTCTGTCAACCCTTCCGTCGCAGCCATGGGACAGAAGATCTCTGGCGGCATTAAATCGGTAGATGGTCGTGGGGAAAGCGGTGGCTCCCCGTCCTACCGGCCCTCGGCTCACCGCCGGCAGCACCGAGAACTGAGAGACCCAGATTTCTCCAAACCTCCAAGGCTGGATCTCCTACTGGACATGCCTTGTGCTGGACTGGAGACCCAGCACCGCCACGCGTGGAACGCCGACGACCGCTCGCTCAACATCTTCATCAAAGACGATGATAAACTGACATTTCACCGCCACCCAGTCGCTCAGAGCACGGACTGCATCCGGGGGCGGGTCGGATACACACGGGGTCTCCATGTGTGGAAGATCCACTGGCCCTCCCGGCAGCGTGGCACCCACGCTGTGGTTGGGGTGGCAACCTTAGAAGCTCCTTTACATTCTGTCGGGTACACGGCGTTGGTGGGGTCGGACTGTGAATCCTGGGGCTGGGATCTGGGACGCAACAGGCTCTACCATGACAGTAAGAACAGGGCCCACAGCTCGCTGCCCTCTTACCCTTGTTTCCTGGAGCCGGAGGAGCCGTTCACCCTGCCGGACTCTCTGCTAGTGATTCTGGACATGGACGAAGGGACGCTGAGCTTCATGGTGGATGGACAGTATCTGGGAGTTGCATTTAGAGGACTGAAAGGCAAGAAGCTGTATCCAATCGTCAGCGCTGTGTGGGGACATTGTGAGATATCCATGAAGTACATCAACGGCTTGGATCGTAAGTACCAACAACACATTATGGGCATGGTTGAGTACTGAAGGAGAGTATTCAATGCTTATGTTTCATGATATTTGTGTATACAAGATTCTTAAAATTGATGGCGAGGAAAAGCTAAGATTTTCTTCTATTAACCCAAAAAATTAACGTATCTGCTGAATGATTTTCTAACAAATCAGAGCCATAGTTAGATGGCTGTTTAATACAAGGATAGGAGAACATCGGTGGTGGCCCAATTGGATTGTGACATGTTCACTTTGTTATGTAACTCTGTAAACTCAGAGATTGTACATTTGACACACTTTCATTGGCAGCAAACGGGGTGAAAGTTAGTTTGGCAACAGTAGCAATACAGAAAATCCAGATATTATGCAATATTCGAGGGCGGAACCAGTTGCGGCGGTAGTTTAATTGCTCATCATGTGTCATCGTCTTATAGTGTGTGTGTGGTCACTTTTCTTTGAGAAATCTTCTCTATGGCATTGCTTTATTTCAAGCTCGACAGCAAAGATGTAAAAATAAGTTATTTGTCATTATGAATTTGGGTTCGCTGTGTAGTTCGTTATTAAAAGGCGGACATAGGAATTTGTTTTCCACTGAACATGTAAGTATTGATGATGGACGTTTGCAGACATGTTGTTGACCCTTAGGAAAGGATAAGTTGATAGTTACCTTATGGCTGTTTTCACATTAAGTACATCATAATACTTTTTAGAGCTACAGGAACTGACCTCCTGGATGTGAAGTTCATTTTCTCTTGTCCCTGTTGGAGCTTCTCTCAGACTAATTTCTCCAGATATTACTGAGCAGTTATTGGGCTAGGTACCTGAGGAAGCACTAACAGATAATGTCCTCATATGTAGTCTTACAAATGGTACCTGCAGGTATCAACACCATATTTATTTTGGCTGTTTCAGTGATAGTTTTTTGGGTCACTATCATGGCTAGAAGGGTTTGTTCTGCACTAAATTGTTCCTGATTATAGCAACACCACGTCTTGCTGAAGAAATGTAGAGAGGTTGCTGTGTCTGTGAAACTGCTGTGGTTTTCAGTGGTATGAGAGGGAGATTAGTTCAGAAAGAGCAGTTTGGATGTTATACTGCCTGCTTTGGCATTTGAATATGGTATGTTTTGTTCTCAGGAGACGCTGCATTCTGCTTGACTCCCACTGTCTGTCTACATGTGTGTGTTATGAGAGAGGAGATGGGCTTTTCCTCCCATCGCAGTCTAAACAGTGACTCTTTGAACAGCTTGTTAGAAGAGCTCTTAGACACACATCATGGACACACACCTTCCAGGAAGGGAAAGTGTGTTATGAAAACATGCTTATGATCTGGCTCTGGCCGTCTCCCTCCCCCACCGTGTTTGCAGAACACCATGGGTCTTATTTGATATCACAACAGGGTCTGTTTTTGTCCGTTACCCGGCAGAAAGCTGAAAGGAATCCCATCTCTCTCTGCAGTTTGTTACGTCTGATTTTTCTTTACCCAAATTACCTCAAATTCCTCAAATTTTTCTTAGGAGTTCTCCGCTCTGAAGGGTCACCGCGACATCAAGAGCCTGTTTTCTGCCCATAAAAAGAGGCCACGAGCCTCATCCTGGCTTTAAATTGGATGTTTTGGTTTTAAAACTGCAGCTGGCCAACTAGTATGAATCACAATGAAACACAAAACACATGGCTGAATTTTAAGACTTGAATTTCTTAACCTTGGGTTTAAGTCCTGCCTGACTGTTTGTATGACGTCTAGTAATCTTCTGCACTCATGGTTTAGTTCAAAGTACACACTTTGGCTGTTTGGCTGAAAGCACCTCACCTCAGTCATTTTCCATTTATGGAGCCATCTGCTGGATTTCACGGCGAGTCTGTGTGACGGCCCACCTAGGAGAATATAGAGAATATTGAGTCTGTTGAAAGGCTTCCTTCCTACAAGCGTATAGACTTCATTCTGTGAAATGAGGTTTGACTGCTGAAAATGTGCACAGCTTAACGCGGCGAGGAAAGTGAAGGTTGAAAGGCTCATCCTGAGAAGTGTAGCTTAAGGAATAGGAAAAGAGGGAGTAGGTGGAGAAAAGGAGGCAAGCAGGGAGGTGTGTGCATATATGAGAAATGGACAGAGACAGCAAGAAATTTAAAAATACACATTTTGGATCAGACCACAAAACAATGAAAAAGAGTGAAGATCCGGTCACACCAGAAAGTGGCACAGTGAAATTAATCAACGCAGTCTCAGAAAAATATTTGTTTCTCATTGGTTGGTGACGTAGTGACTACTCACGGGGCTAAGTGAACTATTGCTGCTGGTGAGCTAACCATGCTACTTTTGTGGAGCAGTTTATACTCTGACGGAGGACAGTAAAATAAAAGTGGATGGTGAAACACTGCTTATAAGCTACGATAGCTTCCTCTATTTTGGATTCTCCAGCTCTGCGTTTCCCTAAAAGGTCAGCACTGTCGAGATGGCTTGCTGTTGGTCAACAGAGCAAATTCGCGGGTCAAAGTTCACCAAACACAAAACTTTTGTGTGTGTGTGTGTACGAACGAGACAAAGGCTTACTTGAGAGACGGGCCTCAGGTAGGTGAAATCCACTTGGACCACCAAATCTAAAACAATGCTTTCGGTTTCTTATTCCATTCACACATAACCACGTTCGTAACTGAGAGGTCTTTTGGGGTTATTAGGGCTCCAGTTGTCGCTCTGAATCTGAAACAAAGACTGTGATGAGGGTAATATCTCAACATTTCATTCAGAGGTGAAGTAAATAGCCTCGGGGAGCTCTGTTTTTTTTGCAGAGGTGGCAAACAGGGTATGATTACAGTCTGTGTAGCGGCTTCATTCACCATCAGTTTTGAATTGAATCGCCTTGTCTGCCCTGCAGATGACTCGGATAGTGAGAATGAAGTCATAATTGGTGTCTGCCTGGGAGTGTAGGAGTGTGTTTGAATGGCAAACCAGCAGTACGTGGTCATCTAGACAACAGACATTGCGTTATATAGCTGTCTTTTGCTGCTTTCTTCTCCTGGTCATTGCTCAGTGTGTCATTTGTGAGACGTGCGTGTGAATTTAAACCTCAATAAGTGTAACTTATAAATCTGTTGTGTGTGTGTGTGTGTGTGTGTTTATGAGTGTGTGTGTCTGGTCATAAAAAATCCTCGGGGTAGGTCGGTAATGACTTAATCTAACAGGGCTTCCCACGAGAAGCCACTACTGGATTGTTTGTGAATTATTGTTGTGAGGGGAAACAACATGACTGCAGGGTATTAAAAAGAGATTTATAGACGCAGCACCTCCTCGCCACATACAGTTTGTTTTTCTCATCACTCCGGCTCAGGCACCGCTGCACCCCCAGCAGTTGATCATCACTTTGCTCCACCTTGGATCGTTGCTCCCATTCCTGCAGCACATAACCGGTGAAACACAGCAAGGACAGCACTCCAGGCTCGTGGTAGTTTTGGGAAGATCACACAAAGCAATCGGGGTCAGATGTAGAAGTATGTGTAATAAGCACTAATGCAAAGAAATGCTGAGTGAGGTTCAAACTGCATTATCACATAAATGTGGTGTAAATTATTCTTCCTTCCAGCGCTCTGATTCCAAAGAATTTCTCCTCTTTCCAACGAGAAGTGAACAGATCCCTGCTGCCAGATAGTGTATGTTTCAATTGTTGCTACATTACATAAACATGTAACTCATTTATTTTGCTATCTTGAAGCACACTCTCATCCGTTTCTGTCTAATGTGTGTGTGCACGTCGCTCTCTCTCTCTCTCTCTCTCTCTCACACACACAGCTCTGTATTCTCTCTCGTCCTGTCTCTATAATTGTACCAATTAGCGGTGCTTTGATTCACTACAATGAGAGCTGTCTTAGCTTCAGCCCTGATATGTGCCACTTCCTCTCTCTCTTTTTCTTCCTCTCTTCTCTTTGTGCTCGAGCACATCGCACTAAACTCCAATGCAAAATCTGGCAGTTTAATGTTGCCTTCCTTATCAGCTAATATACAAACCACCCAGAATATAATTTCAGACATTCTCTGAACCATTAGAGGCTCCTGTGGGGCTCACATATGACTGTTATCAGGTGAAAACCTTGTAAATCCAATTTGGGAGATTGGTTTTAACTCTCTTTTTCTTTCCTGGTAGTGAAGCTGATGTCAGTGTGGTTTTTTTCCCAGTTGCTGAAAAGTTGACATAAAAGGTTCTTTATGCAGCAGCTGTGATATGATTTACCAGCACAAACCAGTCTCAGCCTCAGACAGTTTAGCTGACCGGATGACAGGACCAATCATTACTGTCTCTGAGACTGCGAGGAAAGCAAAGAGAGGGGAAAACAGTGAAGAAAAAGGGAAGTTGGGTTGAAAAGGAAAGACAAGTTTAAAAAAAACAAAAACAAGGGAGACTGTGACAGAATGGAAGAAAGAGAGGCAGAGAGAGTTACAGCAGTGTAAAGAAAAACCAGGATTAGATCTAAAAGTAGTAAGGACCATATTGGAGTTTTATCAGGAGAAGGATGGAGCCAGAATACAAAGGCAGTGAGAGGGAGGGTGTGAACAATAAGGCAGAGAGCTAGCGGAACCGTGCAGCTGTGTGGGAAGATGTGAAGGAGGCAGCGTGACACTGACACTCAGCTGATCAGCTTCCTGAGCTGTCTTTAAGACGGAAAATTGTAATGTTTTCAAAGAAGTTTCAAAACTGCATTGCAACACACCCACATCTCTGCACCATCACTTTGTCTGTTTTAACTGCTCTGTGTGAAAATGACAAACACACCAAAAAGCTGCTGGACGTCCAACTCTGCTGAAAGAGATGTGGCATTTGCAGCCTGCAGACATAAATACTAACTCTGGGTTTTCGTCGGGGGGGATTAATTCATACTTCATAGTTAGAATCACAATCGCAGGCTTATTCAGGCGTCACATTCCAGCAGATCTGTCAACGAGAAGTGACCCACTTTTTTTCCCCCTGTAAGCCCGGGCTGACATTCTGACCTCCCTCCCTCTTCCCTACTGTTTAGTCTGCATCACATGAGCTTACACACTCCAGGTCAGACCTAAACCAGCTGCTGCTGCTGCTGCTGCTGCATGCACCGAAACTACAGAAAACTGACTAGTCAGTTTACATGAAGGCCATAGCACCCATTTCGTCTTTCCCCTGTAGAGCAGCATGCTGTCCCAACAAGTCACGTTACACCTTAAAATGTGTGTAACATTAAAGATATCTGGCTATTCTGTCTACGATGTAAATGTATTAACCAGTTGTCCATTTGATCAGGCAATCAATACAGGAATTACTTTGATTGCCTTAGCATACGTTCTTCCTCTTACAGACTTGTTAGTATTAAAGTTCGGTTTAGTTAATGTCTTCATCGTTGGAATAACAAAAGATCTCTTTGAGTTATCTGAAATTAAATCATCTGAAATTAGTTCTTTCTGGGTTTGTTTGTCTTGCTGACACAATATAAAATATTAATCTTTTCAATAATTTCTATAGTGATAATTGTAGTTTTTGTTCTAGATTGGAATTTGGAGTTAAAGTGTTGCTTCACCCAAATGACAAGAAAACATTTTCTCAGTTGCCCCTCGTGATATTAAGTCATGCAGATGCTGAGGTTTTGAGATGTTCATCTCTCAGACTTCTGCCGCCACTGCAATACAATGACGGTGAAAGAAGTTAAATTTGTGCTGCTCAAAGCACTGAAAAATTACATCAGGAAAACTCAACAGCAACATGTTCTTCCAAAAACAACTCTGTTACTACTTTCTGCTGAAGAAATGGTCCCAAATAAAACTGTTCACAGGGAGGTCTGTAGATAATCCTGTGTAACTGTGGGAAAATTGTTTCTGGAAAAAAAACGCTTTGCTGTTGATTTTGTGAAATTCCAGTCACCTTCAATGTCTCCACGTGGCCGCACAAATCGAAATCAAATCTAAATGTTTAGATGCCACTTACAGGAAGTAAGAAAATGTTTTGATTTGGGTGAACTGATCCTTTAATATCAGATTATTTCCTGGAGGTTGGGTTTACCTCAGCTCTGCTTGGTTCGCTGCACTTAAGTTTCACTCTGTTCCATTACAGGTTCGTTCATCAGGGTTTGAATTATAAATCGTCCTGGTGGACGCAGTGACTCGGCTTTTCAGTGGCGACCCGGTTGTTAGCAAGCAAACTGCTGGCTGTGCGATATGTGGGTCAGTGGGTTAGCGCTTTAGCTTAACTTAGCTGCTAGCTGCAGGCATAATGGCATTTCTTATTTTTTTTACTGTCACACGTGCATGCTCGTCTCTCTTTGGCTGCTTTTTTCCCTCTTTCTTGTTCATTTCCCCTGAAGTGTTGGCTCCTGCACATTTAGACAAGCCATCAGCAGCTTCTCGCTAGAGCCCACGCATTGTACAGACACACCAAGAAAAGTATATGCTCCAACACACACTTATAAATTCAGGTTAGATTGATCATTTAAAATGCAGACTCTGGCCAATTTTCCCCTAAAATTGAGAGAGCAGTTTGTGTTTGCACCTGCACTATAAACTACACAAAACACATTACAGATGCTAATTGTGTAAATTTTTATAGTGGCTAATTTACAGTGCCTACGCAGTTACTTAATAGCTTCTGCTAAATGTCTGAGTGGAAGCTACATCAGCCAATATTCTCCCCACATTTAATGTCCTTGTTGGATGGACGCCTCTGTCTTTGCAAGTATGTTCTGTGACCTCGCTCTCCTTGATATAATCCAACAATAATTTCTATGATTGGCTGTTCTGAAACTGCACTACAAGATTATGTGAAAAGGCTCAGATGTAAGTTTGAAAGTGCTGCATGTTTCCCTCTTCATCCTCTGCTTTGAGATCTAAACACCCTCAGCTCCAGCAGGGAACAGTGGTGTCATGTCAGTGCGCTCATAATCAAATATTTAACAGCAGGGATGAATAGAGGAGAGGCAAAAAAGAGGCAAAGAAAAACATAAAAAATACAGCAAGACAAAGAAAGAAAAAAAATAGGAGTGGGGAAACCGGCGACATGCGAGAGAAGAAAGACAAATAGAGAATCATGTATAAAACAGAAAGCCTAAAAAGTGAAGATAGTGATTTTTATATGCTGTCTAGTGTCAAAGCTTTCAGGAAAGATGCCTACTGACAAAAAGAAGGTATGAAGAAAGGAGCAAGAGTGAGTAAAGAGGATAAAAGGCCAAAATGGAGAGAATGTGAAAAGATAAATAAACCAAAATATAAGGACAATGACACAGAGGCAGCAGTGAGATGTGCGAGTGATCACAGATAAAAGCGAGGCAGCTACAATGAAGAGTGACAGAGACAGACATCAGAGATGAAGAAGACGAGAGGTGTAACGAGTGAGCGAGGGGCAAATTGAAAGTCATGTGAAGTGACTGGTGTCAGTTCTGTGGAGATCACATGAACTGATAAGTGATGGAGGAATGATGGAGGAGGGCTGCTCAGAGAGGAGCGAGGCGGTGGAGGAACAGGGTGCTAATGAAGGGCTGCAGGGCAAAACTTTGAATGATTAGTGAAGGTAAGAGTGCTACATTATAAATGAGTATGTATGTACTACTGTCGAACTCATGGTAAACATTTGATCCAAGGAAAGAAGCACCTTTTTTTATATGAAGGAATCATTAAAGTCATCAGGCAGACAGCACATACAGTGTATTGCATTCTGTCTATCAATGTCTGTATCAATATATTAACAGAGTCTACAGCCATGCTAGCAGCCCTATGAGGCTAAATGCTAACGTCAGCATGCTAACATCCTCACAATGACGATGTTAACATGCTGATGTTTAGCAGGTATAATGTTTATCTCAGTTTTAGCGTGTTAGCATGCTAACATTTGCTGAATAACACTAAACACAGTACAGCAGGGGCTGATGGGAATGTCATTCGTTTTGCAGGTTACTTGGCCATAAACGAAAGTACCGGACAAATTAAAATCACCCGAGTTCACCAGATCACCAGATTTATTACAGTTCGCCTTGATGGGGACATGAATGTGTGTATTCACAGCAATCCATCCAATAGTTGTCGAGACATTTTACAAAACTTCATTGTGGTTTCTACATGAAAAGTCAGGGGATCACCAAAGTTATTAGGACTCATCCTCTCTGGACCATGAATGTCTGAATGGCATTATAACCAACAGTTATAGACATTTCAGTCTGGACCAAAGTGGTGGGCCGACCAACCAGCCGACAGACCGACATTACCATCTCTAGAGCCACGCTGCTGGCACGGCTAAAAATGCAATAATCCACCATCAGAAAAACATTAACTACAGGGTCATCTTTAAACAGCTGATGACTTTGCTAAGGCAACCAGCTCGTATTCTTTTAGACCTGCTGTAAAGTGGTGCACTTGGTACAGTCGATCATGCAACTTTAATTGACCGTCTAAAGCCCCGGGTCGGTTTACAGGTACAGCACTGACCTGGATTAGTTCCTGAACTTTAGACCAGTTCAGAGACTGCGATTAAGCCAAGTTCTAGATTAAAAGAGTCTTTTTAAACCAGATCAACCGCAGCACAGACCATTTGTATACTTGTAAAACCAGATTAACTCAAGTTTTCTTAGATGGTTTCTAATAATCCTTGATTCAGCCTAGTCGTGGATTAACTAAACCAATTTCCTAAAGGAACATAAGAGTTACTCCGGGACTTCAGAAATCTGCTGTTTATCCTCACTTATTTGGTGTCTAGACACTAGTGTTTTTCCCAATTTTTTCTGCTTCTTTTCTTTTACTCATTGATTTCACCACATTAATGGGCTTTTATTGATCCATTCCAGCTTTTACGAGCACCTTGAGCCCAGAGCCATGTGCACTTGCCTACAGTAATGACCACTAACACAGGTGCTTGACATTAATCTTGTTTAATGAATAACATTTTGAAAAAATAACTGTTTCAAAAAGTCACTTTTTAAACCAGGTTGAATTATTCTCCTGGTTTAATTTATACCCTGACAAGGAAACCAGTGCCATTGTTATGATGGTGATTCACATATACAGCGGTCTCTATAGCAACCTGACTGCCAACACCTTCACCTGAGTGCCTCGCCGATATTAAAAGCTGGATCCTGGAAGCTTTTGTACAACACAAAGACAATACATTTAGAATTTTTTTTTTGTTCCCCCTGCTTCACTAATGAACAAGGCAGCCATTGTTCCAGTGTAAAGGAGGTGGTCACAAATCATCTATGCACATGGCACACAAGTGATGTGTTACAGTAATATCAGATTGTTGCTCTATGTATTTGCGTGCAGACTAACCAGTAACTACGTGTTTAGTTTTACTGCAGACAGTAGCACTGTATAGACGATTCTAAATAAGCACAATAATGTAGGTTTGCGTGTGTGTGGCTTCAGTTAGTGTGAGCTGTTACAGCAGCTGCTTTTTAGGCCCGTCTCTCTCAGACAATATGCAAGGTTAGATACGGTGCATTAAACACTTTTAATATATTCCTTTGCAACAGCAGAGCTCGTTAGATGGACTTTGTGTGTTTTTGTGTGTAGCATGTGTGTTTGTTTCTGCAGGCAAACCTGCTACAGCTCTCCAAGGAGTCCATGTGCAACACCAACATCTACTGTTTGCTTTCTGCCACTCTGCTGCCAGCTACCAACCAGATAGCGGCAGGCATGCTAGCTTAGTTACCAACTGTCAAGTGAATATTTTTACCCCAAATTTTGGATTGTTGAATAAATCATGAAAACTTCAGAAACACACCCACAGGGGAAAAATTGGAAGTATTTCTACATTGCATCATTTTTAGTTGAGGTTACCATTTATTGCATCGTTTCCGTTTAGCCTCTTTATCTTAACACATAATTCATGTTAACATAATTGTATAAGACCTGAGCCATAGAGAGACTGGCAAGGAGGGATGGAGATGGAGGTTAGAGAGGGGTAAACGGACAGAGGGACAGATAGGCAATGACAGGAGGGAATAATATGAAGCTCAGGGGGAAAAGATGAAGGTGTAAAAATGGACTAAAAGCCCACTGTGGGAGGAGAAGGCTGAGAAAAAGCATGAAATCCTGAATGCTGGTGCTTCTCTGGGAGTGGTCACATACCTCTGGGAGCTGACAGGCTAACATTTCCCTACTGTACTGACAGTATGTGTGTTAGAAGCCCTGCGATTAGTACTATTAGTGTTGTGTAAAACAGAAATGGCCCTGTGCGTTGGGAGAGTCTGAGAGAAGATGAGAGAACGACTGAATTACTGCAGAAAGAAAACCAGAGTGATTTCACACCTGATTATCTCCCCATTTATTCCCGTTCTCTGTTAGGACCGATCCATTTCCCTCATCTGTTCTACCGTGTGTGTGTGTGTGTGTGTGTGTGTGTGTGTGTGTGTGTGTGTGTGTGTGTGTCATGACAGAAAGAGAGATATCCAGACATAGGTATTGGTGGAAAGATACTGCATTTACTGTATTAGGACTTTGCGGCTGTGTCGTTTTTAAGAGCAGGTCAGTCTGTGGGAGATGAATGCAATTAACTTCCAAAAATACACTCTAAACAGCAATAAAACCTTCTGATGGATCCGTTTTGCTGTGCAGTCAGTTATTCACCACAACACCAGCCACCAGAGATTCAAAGGAATGTATGCGAGCAAGGAAAGCCGAGGAGCTGAAATCAGTTTTGAAAGCTCAGCAGTCGCTTTTTACAAACCCATAAATTCCACGTTTAACGCCGCCACAGACTAGAATATGATTGTGAGGCGCGCTTTTTCCCAGACCAAAGTGCCTTCTTTGGATCAGGGCTTTTATAAAGCTAGAAGAGGGAAAAGACTATTACCTTTACCTGTTTGACATTCATTGGAAAAAACATGGCGGCGCGTGATGTTTTTCATTGCAGAATAAAAAAACTAAAACCAAAGTGAAAATGATTCTGTTACCAAAGCGTTTGGTGACCACTGATTCAGAACGTCATTGTTTTCATTTATTAAACCCACCACCAACACACACACACACACACACACACACACACACAGGTCCAGTATTATTAATGGGGCGATCCAATCACTCTCCGTCTCTGTAATCAATGAGAGCAAGATAATCCTCCCCAATCATCGTCTGCTTCGCTCTTTGTTCAGCTGTAGGATCGGCCTCTAATCAACACTTTAATTTGGCCTCCTGACATTACCAATTTACTGACAGGCTGGTTTCCATTGTGCTCATGTATTTGGTTCTATTTAAAGGTCTCTCAGCCTTCTCTCTTTCTCTCTATGGCATTCTTCTGCTCGCTGAACGAAACTCGACTGATTCATTCAGCTGTTACATTCACTTCTTCTTTTTGTGAGTCTGCTGAATTAGATGTGTGTTTTTGTCAATGAACACTGTGTTGTTGCACTTCAGCTGGGAGTTCAGTTAGAGCTACCTGTAGGCGCTGAGAGCTCGTAGTCAGTTAACAACACAATCTCTCTGTTGGAGTTGACTGTTTTTTTTCTCTTGCGACACAGAAAGGGGAACTAAAGTCTGTCTGTGAACTCGCTCTGAATTGTATCCATCTGTTGCTGTTGGAAGACAAGTTGCACCGTTTCCCTGACAACACTTCTTTTACGTTTCCTGTTTGCACATCTTGCGAAGATGATGTCATGACTTCGGTCAGGTGAAAGGGTTTGCCTTAGCGCTCAGGAATCCTGTCCTTTTGCAACCGGGAGCAGAGACGTGACGTAATGGATTTTGTTTATGTTCTTGAGAACCCTTCTTTTGGCCTTTTCAATCGTGGAAAGTTGACAGAACACGCTTGCTCTTTTCCAGCTATTTCCTAATTCACACTCAGTTTCCCACCTTCACACATGGGTAGTCCTCTACTGTTTGCCACTGAGCAGCTCTACTGGAGCCGTTTGGGGTGGAGTGGCTTGCTCGAAGGCATCTTAACACTCTCTTCTTACTCATCAATTGTTTTACATGCACTCGAGAAACCAGGTTACCCCGAGAAGTCATTGCAGGTTAATGGAGATCGCTTTTACATGTGCTGTAATTTGGTGACTGTAAATCCTAGTATAGATGCAGCAAGACCCTTTACTTTCATCCTACCACACTGTTGTCACAGCAAGTGCTTGTCATCAGTTTTTGTCATGCACATGTAGAAAGCTGAATAAAAACCCGGTTACGTGTACACATGGCCAAGAAACTGGGGCTCAGGAAATCCGTTTTCTCAATCCCCTACATCGATTACGTAAACCTGGTTACTTAAGTGCATGTAAACGCAGTGACAGTTCTCCAAACTGTAAGCCACTGGCTGCCATACACTACACTAATGATTCTCAGGCTGATGTTTTTTTAAAAATTATTCTCATAAAGTAAGTAAAATATTGGAGCGCATGTCAGGTTTAGGTTTATTTGACCTGTGATGAATCACAGACACCTGCTGTCGTAGCCATGCTGATACTGGAAACCTAATGAAGCCAGGATGTGATGTGCATTGTTCACTTCAATATTTTACTCGTAATATTCAAGTAAATCAAGAAGGGTAAATAAAAGCAAACCATCTGTGACTCAGTGTGCAGCTGGAACAACATATTCCTCTGGCATTGTTATTTCTGTGTTTGAAAGCTCAGAGAAGATGCATTGTGCGCACAGTGAGAACTCTTTACTAATGTCTACAATTAGTGTCTGTATTGCTCTGAATATTCTAACAGCTGTTTTGTGCGTCGTAACCTTGGAGACCAGCAGCCCAGAGTGGCTGTGCAGGGCTGCATCTGGCCCCCGTCACATTTTTTCTTAAGGAACACAAACTGTTCTTGCCTTTTGCTCTCCTTCAGAACAAAACAGCAAATGAGGAGTTTCTTTTGAGAAACTCAGACCCACAGATTCTTTCACTTGTTTTTTCAGTTCTTTCACAATGTGAATGTGAAATATTGAGTAATTGTGTTTGAAGGTCACAACTTTTTGACATGTCTCCTCAACCCACGTATATTGTGAAGTCATGGCCTAAAGGTCATGGTCTAAATTCAGATCTAACATCTACTGTGAGCTCTCTGTTTATTCCTTAAATTTCTGATCTTGTTAGATAAAAATATACTTGAAATAAAGTGGTCAAACTTAGCCTTGTTCTTTAACACTTCAATGACACTCGAAGGAAAAATACAAAGGTCACAGTGAGGTTGATCCAACACACTGACTTGAGGTTAAGATTCATACATGAAGCATTCAAAGTGATCCCTACTTACTTATCAAAGGCACCTTGACCTGTGGTTGTAACTTAAATCTGTGATAAGATGCAACAGGATGTTAAAGTGGCATATTTTTTCTGCTTGACTGACACAGGTCATCTCTTGCCTCTCACACCTGTAACACTGCTTGTTTATGAAAACAAGTTGGTGGTTTTGGGCATCATACGAGTCTCTTATGCTGAAAACTTTTTGTTGTGTCTGTTCCTGTGTAACATGACAGTTCGGGATCGATTTTGCCTTTTTCTCACTGTGGGTGTTGGGACTGTAGGATCATTTAGGGATTTGTAAAATTCGTATGAGGGCTGCCTAAATGTTGGACTTTAAAACTTACTTTGAAGTTGAATGACTGTTTAAACCATTTGCCATCATGTTAAACATCACAGATATCAAAGTGGAAGACTGCTTGCTGTTAAATCTGCTTCCACAGATTAGAGATAGAGATAATGGAGCTCTACATTTGGAAGCATCACAGATCTCAAAGGTAAACTTTTTTATTTGCTAGGTGACTTTTTGCTTCCGTATCTCCAGTGAAACACCAAAGAGAGTGCAGTCTAATACCTGTCACACCTACAGTAATAACCTCATACTGTTTTGTGTGCTGTACCTGGGAATGTTGTGGAGACCCTGCTGGGTCCTAAGCAGGCAAACTGGTGGAGCATCTTTCACAGAAAAGTGAGTCTGATTTCTGTTCCCACATGACGCTTAGACAGAAAATTGACATTTTAAGGACGAGGGTGCATTTGGTGTTACGATCTCTTGTAGGAACCATCTTTGCCCGAGTTCCCAATGCTGTTTACTTCTCAAAACATAGTCTTTATTTGTTTTTTTATCTCCGTTAGTCATGGATGTCTGTCTCTCTTGTCCTCTGTGTCCCTTCACACCCTCTGCTGCCCTCTACAGTACGTCCCTCCCTGCTACTGCACGTCCTCTGTTTTATGTCATACTGCCTCTAGTTATCCATCGCTTTATCGCCATCTCTCTATTTAATTCGCATTGCCCTCTTCGTCCCCTCACCCTCTGCTGGGCTCTGTGCCCGGGCAGCTACTGTAGCTCGCTCTGTTGGCCGGTATACTGCAGCAGTCCTGTCCAACCTCACACTGCTGGTCCTCTGACGTACACTGACTGCTGAAGTTACTGAGAACAAAAGGAATGTTGAGACTGCTGCCAGAGATTTGTAATCCTGGTTTAATCTTCATTACAGTGTAGTTTGGACACGGTTACTGGGTTTTATAGATGTTCAGGTCTTACTAGTCTCTACTACTTCCTTGGTGGCTTGCTGTTGTAAAAACTATGTGTACACTGTGTACTTGGATTTTATGTTCACCTTTCTTGGCTACCTGATCAATGTGCTTTAATCCGGTGTGTGTGTGTGTGTGTGTGATGGATGACTGTTATGTAGTGAGGACATCCACTGTGGAGTGTGCCAGATTAAAAAGAGTAGAGGAAGTCACCTTGCAGTGAATCGTTTTAGACAGAGTATGTAGCTGCAGCGCAGGTCGTTTCACCTCGACGGTCTTAAGTTGAACAGTGAGTTAGTTGTTTATGAGCCAAAAGGTAGAGAAGGTGAGTGAGTAAAAGGAGGCTTGTAACAAAGTCTTTCTGGCCTCACATAAAGAAACGGCAACAATATCTGCAATGAAATTCAATACACACACACAAAAAAAAACACACTTGGCTGTGGTCTTGGTACTTTTCTCTCCTATTATTAGCTCACTTCCGAGGCTCGTACAACAGCTCACACAGATGAGTGTATTTTTCAATTTTCATGAACTGAGGCTCACAGTTAACCCCTGCTGCCAGTCTTTGCATTAAGCTAGGCTAATCACGACCCGGGGCCACCTCTGTTCTGCACGCACGCTGAAGAAATTGAAATCGATCTCAACGTCCAACACAAGCAATTTTCCTTCTTTTCCCCTGTTGATGCTGAGTGATCAAATATTGTTTTAAGCTGTAGCTGTTTCATGTAAACGAGAGAGAACAGTTCAAGCTTTGAATTTAGTTTTATCTGGAGTTTATGTTGGTGGGCCGCAGGTGTGGTTTACTATGTCACTGGGTCATGCTGTCATGTTTCTCAATAACTGTGGTGAGTGTTCGTAATTATGCTGCGTGCTCGGAAACAGGCCGACCACATAAAATAAATGACATTTTATCACATATAGTTTTTCAGTTGTTCAGTGTCGGATTAAACAAAGTGTTTGATACTGAGAATCTCTGCGCTGGGAAAAGAGTGTTAATTAGAATTCAGTGTAATTAAGTTAGTTTACTTTATTGTCCTTTCAGAAATTAATTCTGTGCCTGTAGCAAGTATCACATTAACATTAACGTTCCTTAAACCAACTTTATTTGCCTGATGGCAGCAATAACATCTCTAAGAACTGATGTTATGTTATATCATAAAGGAGTCCACAGGAGTCCAACATTTTTATCTTAATCATTGCATTACAGTTCACCTTGAGCTGCTTGTTGACCACTGACTGTTGATATTGTACAGATTGGCAGAAACTGGCGGATGAATGTTTGTTGCTAGGTTACCTAAAGTGAGAAAAGTGACACCAGAATGGGTAAAGCTTTATTGGATTGTGTTCAGACCACTGGCTCCTTCATCTTGTGCTTTCAAAGGGAAGGACATGCTGACGTGTTGCTGCTCTGAGCAGGGAACATTTCTTGCACTCATAAAACACTCGCTGCTTTTAGCTGACGAATGCTGCACATCATATGGGTTGTCACTTGTCTCATAGCAACAGCAGTGGCTTTCCCTATACAGCTGTTGCGTTGCCAGAGAGAAAAAATGCCTCTGCATCCAAGAGCCAAAGTTGTTTTTAGCTCCATGTCATGATTTTGTTGGAGAGCACTCTGTTACTATTAGCTCACTGTTTGAAGGGGAAAGCCATTACGATGTAAGATGGGTATTTCCCCTATTTAATCTAATATTTACTTTTTACTCTCTCACGTTTCACGGGTGTCCCTTATTTTACAGAGAAGTGGGCTCCTGACAAACGGTGATCTTTAATGTTACATAAGACAGACTGCTGATGAACATTTTATTCAATTGGCCCTCATATAATGCACGATGACATGCTATAAATACTGTGTAACACATAAAACAGTTTGTGCCCAGTGTGTGTCTTAAGCTCGCGCAGGTGTTTAATGGCAGATATAAAGTTGATGATGAGGAGCTACAGTATTACCTGACCATGTTCTGAGATTTCATCTTGCGCAATGAAGTCCAATAAAAATGAAAGTATGACATCAAAGTTATGTCTCAGGTGTCAATACCTTGAGGGAGAAAATTTACTGTTCTGTTGTGCTGGATAGATATACATTTAAAGGCACCAGTTAAATGTTAATAAATGTTCAATAGAAACTTGATCTGGTTAGAAAAGCTATTGAACTGATAGAGATCTCAGAAATGTTAAAGCCCCTGAAAACCTGATTTCAAACCCTAAAAATGTCTAACATTAATTATTCATGACTAAATAGCAACAATCAAAGTTACAGTTACTAGAAAAAAAACATCAGGTATTATTTATAGAGTTTACTCCACTGATTTAACATTGCACTCCTATAACATGTCGGACTCACGATGGACAAAGGATCAAAATCGATGCACACATTCTTCTTTTTGCCAACATCTGGCGCCTACATTACCCACAATCCAACTCAACCGCTGACAGCTGGGTTGGAGATTCGGGTGTGTTATGCTAGCAGTTGCTAATGTAGCCTGGAGCCGCTAGCCTCAAGTAGAAGTGAGGAGCTACAGAGGTCTGGTAAACTCACTTCTTTCTAACACCAGATTTTCAAACTTGTCGTCTTCAGACCCAACCGCCCACATACACTAGTACTCCCCAAAACCCGTAAATAGACTTTCATGTGTAAAATCAGTTCTCCTTTAACGCTCAAAAACTCAGCTAATCTGCTTCATTACTTCAGAGCGGTGAGTAATGTACCCATAAAGCAATAATACAGAAATCTTTCATGTAAAATAACTAAAACTGTTCTGACTTTGGCAGATAATTATGTGTTCATGAAGGACCTATTGGTTGCCTGAGATAATTTGTTTTTAGGGCCCTTTAAGGAGGTAGCAGGGTCCATCTCCATAACAACCTCTAAAAAAGTCAATTTTTTAAATTACATTTTGCTGTCAAACTCATACATGTGGCCTCCAGAGACAAGCATGCAGGCTTTGATCCCAACCAAACACACTCGCAAATAAATTCACTGATAGCTAACGCAGCCGAAACCGGAGGAACTGACTGCTGAAAGCATCTGCTGTAGTGTTTGGTTGCAATGAAACCCTGTAAACGTACTGTATCTCTCCGTGGCTCATGTGTGGAGACGCACAGAAGACTTCTCAAACCAAATTAGTGTAACAGCGCATTTCCAGGTCTAATTAAAGGAAGCTGTTAAGACAAAAAAAAGTGTCTGCACGCTTTCCTCACTCTGATGCTCTACCGTACCTCACAAATTAATTCCGTGTTGAAAATCTTTTTATTGTTCCAAAAAATGAGAAACCACAGACCCACAAACTCGGGGCATTTGGGCATTTCCGTAGCTTTTTATAATTACTTTACAGTTTGAACGCACTGAACCAATTCCAGCAAGAGGGATGGAGGTATTTTTTAATCTGATTTTGTGCATTTTGTGCATTTTGGGCTGACCTCATTGGTTACAACACGTCTGACCTTGCGTGGCATCATGACTGTGAGCCAGAGATGAGGATTAACTGTCTGTGTCAGCCGAAGAGAGACAGCAAGTCCCTGAAGCCAATTGACAATTTGTTCAGATGTAATGAAATGGGTGGCAGACCACACGTCCCTCAGTTCTGCCATAAAAACCTGCATGTGGTGACAGTGATTGCCTCATTTTTTGCAAATTGAATAAAAGAATTAAAATTATAGAATTAAAAGAATAATGACGACCTCAATGTTCAGCAGTGCTTCTCCTTTATCACAGTTTATTCTCTAACTTTCTCATGGATAACAGCTTCTTGTTTATACATCTGCCTTTCACAAGCAAGAAAATTTGACTTTAATTACTCCAGTATAACCGAATGTTGCATATTCTCATGTTTCATAAGTGGGAATGTACTGTACATAATTAGGGAGAGAGCTGAGATCTGGGATCACACCATGTCTCACATTCCTGACGATGTTAGAAGCAAAACCAATAAAATGTAAGCAATCCTGCTATGAAAGGCTTTTCAATTGCAAACCTGTATGGGCACTGAACATGCGACCAACAATAGATTCACCACAGAGCAGAGTGGTGACAATTCAAACCACAAGGCATTGAGCAGAAAATGACTTAATTTATCCTTAGATGGTGCTTAAAAGGAGTTTTGAACAGTTTCGAAGGTTGGCAGCACATGACATAAAAGTATACATGAACAACACATTCCACACATTCCTCCTTGTTCTCTTGCTCTTTCCTCAGGCTACCTTCCTGCTCTTCTTCTTCTGTCTCTAACCTCTGCTCCTGCTCTGGCTTCATGTTTATCTTCGTCTCCGCTGGCGTTTGTTTCTTCCTCACACTTCCCACTTCTGTCTCAGCCTCCAGTCGAGCGCTCAGCATCTGCTCCCTGCGGCTCCATTCCTCCTCCAGCTTCTGGTACATGTGAAGGGAGAAGTGCCATCCTCCGTTCTCCTGCAACATGTCCACCACTTTACTCAGCAGCTCTCTCACCTGCTCCTGCCCTCCTTCCTTCCTCCCATCTGCCTCACCACCTCTGCTCTTCCTTCCCTGCTTTTTGTCATTTTTCTTCTGCCAAGTCCCTTCCTGTTTCTTCCCACCTCCATTCACCTCCTGCTTTCTTCTCTGTTGCTTTCCAATGACGGCTGCCTTGTTATCAAACACTTGGTATCGATAGCGACACTTCTCCATCAGCCAATGCAAGGCGGGCCTCCTGATCGGATGTGCTCCTCCACACTGCGCCCTCTTCCCCTCAGCCAGTCTCCACATGTGAACAACACTATCGTGTGTCTCCAGACTGTCGAGGTCAAAATCTCCATCCTCCTCTCCACTGCTCTCCTCTCAGGCTCTGAAGTCCAGCAGAGGCATCACAACAGAATAACATGAACCTTCTTGACTGCCAAAGATTTGTGAACATGGCATTTAGTGTTGTCATGTATGCTCATGCTCATTATAGAGTGATCAATTACTAATGTCATGAAAAGGTAGAGAAAAAATGCTATGACTGGGCTGAGTGGAAGGAGTGAATCTATCCATCTCATTATCTTGAGATTTACTGTAAGTTTTAGGCTTTTTATTCCTCTTCCTTCCAGTATTTTGCACAGGAAGTGATTTCACTGGAGGTTTTATAAGCATTACTTTGGTGAGAAAACATTTGTTGCTAAATGTTCCTGCTGGTGTATTTGACTGCAGAGCTGGTCTTTGATCTGGAGCTGATCGCTGGGCACTAAACAGTTGTCACTGCCTGTCACAATTAGCATGGATCAAAATGCAAAGTATGAATTCTGGGCATGTGCGAGATGTGCTCGGTCCAAAAGTAATCCAGCTTCGGCTTTAAATAACATAAAGGTGTATGTGGCTCCGGCATTTGAGAAAACCTTCAACAAATTTGTATCTCAGGTTTAAAAATTAACATACCAACATTTCCTGCTGGGTCCCAGCTTCCCATTGTGACAGTGATGCTTCCTAGAGGCTGCAGGTCTAATATCCCTCCACTGTAATGGTTGCACTACATCAGGGATCCCTGAAACCAGGTTCATAGGATTAACAACCCATTACGTGAAGTCTTGTTTGAGTATCGTCTCTCTGGCTGCACTTTCTTCGTCTGCTGGCTGAGCTGATGCACTTTCCTCTTATTAACACACTGACTGAAGCGCCTCCCAGTTTTTATTGCTGTCAGCGTCTATCGTTGCTTTGTGTTGAGTGGCTTTGGATGAGCAACATGGAGCATATTTACAACAGAGGGACTAAAGTCTTAGTTTAGGGAGGCTTTATAGACGGGTTGTTGCATTACAGCAGAAGGCAGTCATCTATCTGGAGTTGCGTCAAAGACATGAGAAAGGTTTCCGGTACATCTTGATACTACAATACATGCTAAGTAACTAAGAGGAGTCTCATAATGCAGCTTAGATTTACTATAGGCAGTAAATTTAGGGGCAATAAGTTAATTGTTAAATGTAATACGCTTGCGAATAGTAACGACATGATTAATTAAATGAGTAATTCATGTGTTAATTACTAAAATATGTTGTCATTTTGGATGAACATCTACTGCAAAGATGCTTTCTCTTATAAGCTCATAGTTTGTGTGTGTGTGTGTGTGTGTGTGTGTGTGTGTAAAAATTGTTGCTGCAAGTGTATTTTATGCTACTACTGTATGCATCCATAGCCAAACTCTACATGGCAGGTTGGGCACAGTACAGCAGCGTAGAGCATAATTTAAATGCTTTGACACATGCATGCATATCGATGTATGTATGTATGTATGTATGTATGTATGTATATGTAGTAAATATCCATGTAACAAAATTGGACATGAGATGTCATAAAGTGCAACCTTTGACGTGAATTTTGACAAATGATTCATCAAAATACAATAACCGGTAATAAAACAGACAATTCCACCAGTTTGTGGATGTTTTCCACCATCATTGTTTTACAGCCGTCATAACAGTTTAGCTTTTTTTTAAAGCAGCAGGCCTCTCACATTTTACATGTCTCAAGGCTCGTCCACATGATCCATTTGCGTGAATTTGCTGGTGTCTCTCTCTCTCATTATCAGCGCTCTCATGTTTGGTCCATCTGCAGCCTTAATCTGAGCTTGTGCGCCTCACAGATTATAGTTTACTCTGATTCTGGACGTGTGTGTTTGTGCTGTGTGTCATCTTTTGTTGTTTGTGCTGTCTTCGTTAAGTGTAGGGTCCAGTGTTTTTAAAGCTCGACCTATACTAGTGGACAAAAACTCAGGATGTCTCAGCTTCTGCAACACCAGTTTTGACTGTTCTTTGTTAAAATCAGTCTCTTGTGAGTCCCTGAACTTTATAGAAGTGTAATACTAAATTGCTGCAATACCACTTTAAGAAAAGTCCAAGCTCAGATGCTCGTATTCAAGAGTCTGGTACATTCATTTGTGATGAAATACTGTAATTTACCTCTTTGTATCCACCTCACTTCAGTCAGTGATTTCCGACATTACTCAGAATGACTTTGGGCAATTTCCAGACAGCAGGTATAAACTTGCTGCGTTCAGCGGCGGGTTGTACTTTAGGTGGAAGTGGAGATTAGCATTAGTGATAATGACACGTAATGTACTGTTGTATTCTACTCTAAACTGAAGGTCTTCTACCTCTTCCTGTAAATCAGCTGATTTCTAATTTAAAAGTGGGGAGGTGGAGTATTACAATCTAGTGAAAAGTTACACCTTCCTGTCTCCTTCCTCTCTCACCCCTCTCTCTTTGATCTCAAACATGCACACAGATCAACACACACTCTGACCTGACAGGTAAAGCCAGTGAAGGATCAGCCAGGTTTTTATCTCAGTCTGGCTCGGTCAAGTTGGTGGTAAGAGCCCGCAAGCGCACGTGTGAGAGTGTGTGAGCGCACGTGTGAGAGCTCATGCTTGCAGACGTGTTAATGCACGTGTGTGTGTGTGGTTTTCCCACCTTCATTTACACATAATCCACTGAAGCTACAGCAGCAGGAGCAAAGTGTCCTCACGTCTCCCCTCTTTTTCACCTTTAACTTTTCTCTGCTCTGTTTTGATCTTCACTTTCTGATCTTTTCTAACTCGTCTCTGTCGCAACTTCACCGGCTTTGTCTTCACCTCTGTCTTTGTTCTTTTATCTGACACACACACACACACACACACACACACACACACACAAAACAAATGTACAGTAAGCTTTCCTAATCGTCCATATAATTAGGTGACCTTGTCTAATGAGGCTGCCCATCACGTCTGAACACGTCTGTCTAAAGTACAGAATGTATGTAGAGCTTTTGTTTTCTTCTCCACTATCAAGGACAAAAGAGAACGTTAGATTTTTGTTGCAATTTGTAATATAAAAAGATAATGTTTGTATGTACAGTATACACATTTCCTGTATTTTTTGAATGAATTAAAGGGACAAATAATTACAGATTATTCCCATTTATCTTACTCCAACTATTATTTACTATACTCTTATCTATCATTTAAACAGCATATATATGTAAGTGACATTAAACCTGCATTCATTATTTTTGGCCACTTGGGGGCAGCGTAACAAGCTGTAAACACAACACTGACATATTATCACTTTATGAAGTTAAAGTTATGGTGAACATGTTAGCTAACAGTTGTTTATTTACACGCCCAGCAGACAAGGAGTTGTGTTTATGGCCACTTGGCGAATGTAAGTCCAATATTGACTCTCCTTTTAGAAATATCTGGCTCTTAAGCTGCTAAATGCTCCACTTTGTTCACCAGCTAGCTGCTAACGTTGTTGCCACGTATGAAAATGAGGCTGATGAGAGCAGTGAGAGTGAAGTTAGGGGCCATAAAACCAAAACAATGAGCTAAAAGAGGCTAAAACGCTACACAGAGCTGAGGGAAACTGCAGAGTTGGTGATAATTCTCTGTGGGTTTGTCACTACAAGTAACACAGGTTCATATTTCACATAGTCATCTTTTCTGTTGTTGACATAAAAATATTGATTAGTGCAGCTTTAAGCAATTACATTTTCTTGTCCTTTTCACCTTTTATCTTATGAAGGTTTGCCATTTGACTGTTTACACTCACTTTCTGTCAGATTGTGAAGTTATCTTTACTCATGTTGGCATTTTTATTTATTTTGTAGAATGCACACTAATAAAATGCCACAGTGGATCAACATCAGCAGTTTTTCTGCAGATTACACAGGGATGAAGGATGATTTGTCATGTTTGAAAAATTGCATGTAAGCAGGAACATTAATTGAATGTGTGCTTAGTAAATTATACCAACAGATTTAATATAGACTTTTTTATGAATAAGGTCCGCCTCCCTGCAGTTTGTAACTGACAAGGATATATGAGGGTCAGACAGGCCGGCTGTGCGCTCTCCTTTCCCATTTATCACCCTCTCTCCTCTTTGTGTCCATCCTCCTCTCATCTCATGACCTCTTCCCCGTCTTTCTCTGCTTCATCTCCTTTTTACTTTTTTCTCTGCTTGCTCACCCCCAAGTCCTCCTCCTCCACTCCCTTTATTTTCCTACCTCTCCTTCACATCTTTCCTCCTCCTGTTTCTCTTATCACTTTGCCTCTCATCCCAGAGGAGACGGTGAACAGTGCATTTACAGTAATGCAGGATGGTAAAGAGAGAGCAGGGCTTTAAAAAGAAACACTGGCATGGCTTGTATTACCACCAACTCCTCTCTACCAGCCAGCTCTGCCCACAGTGCCCATCTTTCTGTGTGACAGTAATGTGGCCAGTAAGATGTGACTCATACCACAGGATGTGCACAAACTATTTCAGCACCAAAGTTAGCTTTAGCCAAATATCTCAAGATGGAGTTTGCTCAGGGAGGACTTCCGAAAAAAAGGATTTTCACACCCTCCTCTCCTAAAGCTGTGTGGGACGGACTTAGTACAACTAGGTTTGTAGCCATTAGTCCTCCCACCCTGTGGCTGCATCCTTTTTTAGTACATAAGGGTTTTCTAACAAATCCTCCATGAATTGTAGCAACATTACTGCATTAGCGCTGCACAAGACGCCGCTTCAGTGTATCTTTTAAGTGTGATTGTGCTAAAAACTGGTGCTGTCACACAATGTGCTGGGGAAGAGGACACAAGACACCACCGGAGGTACATCAGCTATATGGATAACGCCATCTTCCCTTGCTGGCTGTGAAGGACGTCTGTGTTTGGCAGAGTTCAGCGTCTCGTGTTTGAAAAGGAGGACACTGTGCTCAGAGAGTAAAGCTACACCTCCTGCTAATCCTGTCCTTTGTTGTGTTGTTTTTTGTTTTAAGTGAGGTTAGAATACGGTTATTTTGTCCAATTTCTCTCTTTGTTGTGACACGAGGAATAAGTCACTTTCTCAATACGGCTGTTTATGTTCAGAATTGACTTTATTGTCATTTGAAACATTATTAAGCTGTTTTTTTTACTGCGCTGCTGTCCTCTCTCAGCAGATCTGCAATACAGGCTTCATATTTATTACACTGCATTGTTTGTTCTACAGTATTAGGAGTCACAATCTAGAGAGAGCATAAGGGCCATTGACTGAAGTTGAGATTATTCACTGCATGCAAAAAGTTTGAACTGCTTCATTTTAATTGAGGCTTTCAGGACACTCTTCTTGTCCCTGTGTTGCTCCCCATCCAATGACATTTCAAGGCCTGAGCTCCTCACAGTTCCAGTTGGTGTTATGAGTGAGCAAGCAGCACCTCTGCAGCAGATTTAGCTAAAAGTCCTCTTTATTAAGTCAATATGACAATTAAAGTTGTATTCCTATAGGAGAATTGTTGAAGTGGCTTCCTAATTAGCTAACGTATCTGTCTTTCTTGTGAAACGTCTTTTTTTTTATTTATGTCAAGCACAGGCCACCACGACCTGCCAGGGATATTCTTCCAACTGAGGATGATAAAAGTCAAAAGATGTTTAAATGTCTGCTTCAGTTCATCTGCTGGTTTTACTGCCTTGAAGCAGATATAAACTTGGCTCACTATTAGAAAGGCTACTATGGAAACTGTTAGCTGTAGAATATGCTGTTACATTAGTTTTTACTCTTGTTTCTTTGCTCTTGTAAGCTAGCGGACGGATATTATTAGTAGCTCACATGCTATAGTAGTTAAAATACTGGTAGCCTGTAGTGTCTACACAGCTCACAGCTGCTCTGATGGTTACATGCAGGCAAAACATGAAGATCCCGACATTCTCCTCTGAATCTCTTATTTTAACATCTGCCCTGCAGCTGTAAACATTAGTTTTCATTAGCCTGCCATGATGTGAGCTGTAGGAACAAGTCTCTGCTGTAAGACAGACGGATCATATCAAATCCACGTGACTACGGCTGGATATCATTTTACACATTTTGATCCTTTTGAGTTTCGGTACCGATACCAAACCTTAAACCAGGGAAGTTTAACTTTTCAAAATGTTAAAATGTTGTCTAAATACAAGCAGCCTTACAAATTGGCAAGAGTGTGATTCAAATCAAAAACTGATCAAATTTAAAAAGTACAAATTTGTTCTTGAAGCCAGCTTTCAGTATGTGACAGTTTTAAATATTTGGTGCCACAGACATATTTCTGTTTAATAGTGAAGTTCAATACTCAGCCCTATATGTGACTCTTATTTGCCCTTGACTGAGCTCAAGGCCTCTGTATATGTTGTTTACTTCAGACCATTAGAGGTTTTTTGTTTTTTTTATCTTTCTTTATTTGGAGATTGTGTGTTTGTCAGTTTGATTTCCTGTATTCGTGACCTTGCATGTGGGTACGCTCTTTGCGTCTGTTTTTCTACCCATCAACATGTTTGCAAGGCAGGTTTGTGGATTTCCTTTGTGTAAATGTTTGTTCTTTTACATTTTGTTCATTTTCATATTATATTGACTTTAATTAAAGGATTAAAGGATTACATGCTCCTCTAAATTCTTCAACCTCTCGGGCTTAGAAGCACTTCCAAAACCATCCGGATAATGATAAAAACTGCGCTGTCATCAAGCTGAACACACACCTGTTTTCTGTCTCCTGTTGACATTTCGAAGATAATACAGCTTTCACCCAACAGCGATGATTTCTAATGTGCCAGAGAGGATCAAACACTCTGACCTTGGAGAGTACAAAGAGGGGAAAAGATAAAAAGCAGAGTGTGAAAGAAGGGCAGGGAGAGAGAAGAGATGAAGAGTCGAGAAGAAAGCGGCGTTGCAGGAGGAGAGAGGTGTATCGTTACAGATGAGATGGAGCTGTGGCAGAAGGAGGGAGGAAGACTTGAGAAAGAGGAGAGGATCATGTTTTCCTGAGCCATCTATTCTATATGGAAAGTGTCAAGAATTTGTAACTGACATTCGGTACTGTAACTCGATTGGTGCAATATCTGTGTGGACGGCCATTAACAATAGTTTGTAATATCAATTCCATCGGCCACATTATAGGCAGGTAACAAGCTGGGGAGGCAACTTTGTGACTTTAGCACAATTCTCCGTGCTCTGTACGTTAAGTTACTTGGGATTTGAATCACACAGAGTAATGTATGGGGTTCTGTTACAGTCTGGTCATTTGCCATCACCACAATTAGGCCATGAAAGCTAACGCTAGCTCAACCCCCCCCTTTGTAAAATACAGGACAAATGCAACACTGAGATGACTCAGCAGGCGTTGAAATACCATGACGTTAAAGTAACGTCCAGTGGGAATCATTGCTAACATTAGCAAGCTAGGCTAACTATAGTTAGAAAGTCGGAGGACAAAAAGCTATAGCTTCCACAGTTCTCTGCATGGAAGCTAGTTAGCCTAGCTTGCTAGCTTCCACTTTCTGAGTGAAATACAAACTTGACAGCGCGACGGGTCCTCCCAAATAATGAATGTTGTAAAGTGACAGACGTCTTCAATCGCTAACAGTACAAAACTATGTGGGCTTGTTGAAAAGGGGTTAAAAAAAAAAAAAAAAGGTCTGGTATCAGCGTCCGTAGGCTTTACAGTGCTATGACGTGCTCCCGTCAGTTGGCGGTGCGTCTGCTAGCAACGCTGGCTCTCAAATGTCAGTCAACCGAAGCTTAGACGCCGTTTCCACAAATATGTCCAAAAACTTCTTTGTCCTCTTTTGATAATTTGACAACAGCTTTCAGATTTCAGTTTGACTTTAAGTGTTCTTCTCTTCCACAGACCTTTTCTCTACTTTTTCTTTTAAACTCACTCATCATCTGTCGGGCTTTATTTAGCTCATGCCCCCCCCCCCCCCCTCAGGTCAATTTTTACATCCATCATAAAAGTGATGCTGCTGTTGCCATTTTCCCCCTCTCTCTCATTGTCATTGTCTACAGACAATAAATCCCTATCTGCACTGCTGTGCACTGCATCTCATTACAGGCGTCGTGTCACATTGTGCGCCGCTATTACTTCTTGTTCCCGTCGCAGCAGACCCGGGGTCACAATTCATATCCATATGAAATGTCTCATCAGGGAAGAAGTTCCTCACTAGCTGGGATCACTTCACACATGGTATCAATCTGATATTGTCCAGTAGTCCTCATCAGTAAAACCTTCTCACAAAATTCATAGAGGTCTGCCACCTTCATATGAATGAATCAACCACAGCAGATTGTGGAGAAAACAACTAGTTGCTGGTGTGATTCTCAGTGCTGCCAACAAGAGCTAAGAAGCAAAAAGGAAAGGAAGCACTTAACATGATTCTTGTTCATAATCTCCTTCTTTTTACGTTACAGTAATGGGTCAGTTTTCCCACAGGGGTCGTTCAGGATTCGTCTCGCAGTTTAGCTAACAAATTTGAATTCAGCTCTAGAGACAGCAATGAAGGGAAACCGTCTAAAAACAGATACTATCTGACCTGAGAAAACTGACAACTAACAACATCACAGTTTCAGTTTAATGCTCTGCATCTCTGGTGAACTACAGGTAAAGAGATTTACCCACAGCGATGATATTCAGCTCTGCAGCATTTTGAAGCGTAATTCTTCTTAATGCACTGAATGTGTAATGATGCAGGGGTAAACGACCTGCTGCTCATCATCCTCAGTTTCTCTCCTCATTAGCTTCTCTCACCACTTGAGATGCTGATAGGATAAAAACATAAAAGAAAATGTGTCATTAAGGATACATCTTATCGTTAATGCACTGAGTATTGCAATAGCAGTTATTAAGCCCAGCTTATTACTTGCATAATGCAATACAAGGCCATTCAACACATCTGGAGGGCAGCGGATTATTAATGGGGAGATGATTCCAACTTATAGTAAATAGCAGCTACTGGATCACTTAGAGCTGGAACAATATTATGAACAAACTCCTGGGTAATACTTCTTCTGGATCCCACACCTTTGATGCATTATATTGTATAACTAAATAACACCCTGTAACACATGTAATACATATGAAAGATGGTATAAGCTTTTCTAATTAATTGTAATGTCTTATAACCACATAAAAAAGGTATTAAAAGTATGATCACACAGAGGGGTATTCAGCAGCTAAAGAGCCAGATATTTCCCTCAGGAGCTGGTGGAGACCAAAACAGAGCTAAAAAGGAGAGTGACTATTGGACTTATATTCGTCAGGTGGCCAGAAACATGACGCCAAATGATGCTGCAACTGTTTGCTAACAAATTCACAATGTAAACAGTGATATGTTAGTGTTTATAACTTGTTTCCGCTGCCCCATAAGTGTCCCAAAAGAAATCAGTTTTCAAAAAAAGTCTTATGAACTAAAGACATCTTAACGCATTATGATAAAAGGCTTATTAGAAGCTATTATAATGCATCAAGTAATCATTAGAATTCATCATGAGAGTATTAATAATGCAGTATAGATATAGGCTCCATAGAAGGCATTTATTATCTGGCAGACAAAGCAGTGCTGTTATGGATCCTTTCACATTGAGGCAGAATTGAGGGTGTTTTGATTTCTTCCTGTTATTTCACTAACGGAGGCTAATTAAGTCTCTATTTTGGCTTTTTACAGACTTTGAGGTACAACTAATTGAATTTTTACTTTTTCAGTCTACTTTGAACTTTTATTATTTTAAGTTATTTTAAGGAAGACAGACAGAAAGAGAGAGAGAGAAAGAAACACAGAGAGTTAGTTGACAGTGGCTCCTTCCTCTCAGCAGCCACAGAGTTGTCTGCTGAAATTATCTCCACACAACTGAGCACTGAAGGGCCTCAGAGCGGGCTCAAATTAATTTGATTTGGTACAAAATTGCTCCCCTTGATATGTACATGCACACGTCACACACACACAAGCACACAGAGCTTACCCACTAAGATTCAAAAACTGTTTTAGCCACAATAACCTCAAATTGACATGTTCAGATCCAGTCTGCAGTGGTTTCAGTTGACCCTTCTGCTCAAATAGCTGCTTTCCTCTGCAAGTAGGCAGAACAAATGAGCATATTTCTGCCGAGTGGCTAACGAGCCAAATGTGTGTGTAGGAAAATGAGGCGTGTGTGCGTTTCTGTGCCTGTATAAACATATGTTTGTGTCATACTGCGTAGATAATCGTCTAATATATCATGTCGTTTTTGGTCTTTCAACACCATGTTTTGTTTTGGCTGACTTTTTCTTGATGTTTAGTTTTGATTCTATATACAATTAAGATTTCAAGTAAATAAATACTTTTAGCCAGAGCAGATTTTTCTTAATATTCTATTCTCGTACCAAGAAGAGGACATTAGCCAATCAAAAGCAGGTGTCAGTAAACACTTTCTGTCTCTCTGGTCATCAGCCAGGGTGGCAGTAAAGCCAGCTTAGCGTCACTGTTTATTTCTGTTGGCTCTATATTTAGAGCCGTTACAGAGAGCCTGCTCTATTGCTCACCAGCTTCCACACTGTAACTACATTTAAGTCCAATAATCTAAACCAATGTGAGCTGCTCTTTATTAGTCATTGATAATATATTAGAGCTGAAACGATTAGTCGATTAATTGATCAGTCAATTCTGACAATTGATTAATTGTGGAAGTCATTCATGAAGTGTGTGGATTAAAGACTTCAACTGTAGTGCAGTCAGTGCTACAGGAAAATATGCAAGGCTTTCCTAATGTTTCTCTGCTACTTTAAAAAGGGAAATGAGGATTTATTTTATGATATCACAAAACAAGTCTTAACTCATCTACCAAGGGAAAATTTGAATTTAATAGTTAGGGTGTAAACCAACCCTCCAGTGAGGTCCCACCTCACAAAAACTCTCCAACAAATGAATTTGAATTAAATCTGGATTGTGCCTGTATATGATTCTCTTATGGACTTAGTATGTATAATTGAATAATGCTGCATCGCTGCGAGTATGGTGTGCTGTCATGTCAATGCCCGGCATTTGCTAATTCCAGCTTCTCAGATGATTTTTTAAAAAGTTTCTTAGTTTAAGGTCATTGTAAATTGAATATCTTTAGGTTTTGGACTGTTATTTTAACAAAACAAGCAATTTGAAGACATCACCTTGGACTTGTAATGGCCATTTTCACAATTTTTATGTAATTTAATAGACCAAATGAATAACGAATTTCTCAAAAGCTAATCAACAGATTAATTTATAATGAAAATAATCGTTAGTTGCAGCCTGAACATACGTGCATGGTCCTCTGAGCACAGAGAATCGCTTGTCTGCAGCTCACTGTATCTGATGTTGACGCCACTTAGCCACCATACAGCAGCATTCATCTACTGTATATCCTGTTAATGTGATGAGAGCAGCGTCACAGAGTCAAACAGAGGTCAAACTAAAAACCAACACTGCAGACGTGTCAGTGTCAGAGTGAAGAACTGCAGTTTCTGTGAGCGTGGATGAGCATTAATGTGACAGTCACACTGTAAGGACACACACATGTTGAGCTGAAATGGATGCATGAGTCGTGTGTGTGTGTGTGTGTGTGTGTGTGTGTGTGTGTGTGTGTGTGTGTGTAGAGGCCAAGTTGTCCTTTATCCTGTTGGTTTAACCTTGAACACGCACACACACACACACGCACACACACACACACACACACACACACACACACACACACACACACACACAGCGGTGCAGCTACAGAAGCAGGTGGTAGAGGACGTCCAGAATTACAACGGGTGATGGCGGTGTGTGTGTTTTTCCTAAACAAGAACAGCAGGCAGAGACAGACTGATGAACTAGCTGTGCTCTAACGTCACTCAGGATCCTCGCAAAGCACTTCACACCTCCAAAATAAGATACGCACCACTAATTGCAGCCTGTTACATAATAAAGACATTATAGTCCTTTTTCTGCAACTTTACACATCAAGTGATTGGAGATTTTCTTCTGTGCTTTTGCCCGTTATAACCTGCACCTCGGCTCCTGTTCCACTTTTTCATCCCTCCTCTTTACTTTTACGGTTTCTCTCCCTCCTTTCCATCCGAATGACCTCGATTGTTGTTGTTGCCCCACTTCCCTGCATTTTCTTGTGTACTGATGATTGGGTGCCATTGTGTTTGTGGGGGTGACCCTGTTCTAAGGCTTTTGCATTTACGATGCAGTTCAGGAAGCCATGTGTGCATACAGTACGTGCCTGACTGTGTTCGTGTTTCCTCAGGTGGAAGGGTTCGAGGAGGAGTGGGTGGGTTTTTGGATCATGGAGTTCATTTTGGTAACGTGTCCCTCTCCTCCCTCCCACTCTGCTGTGCTGTGCTGTGTAATTAGGCCAATCAGACGTAGTCATTACTATTAATTGAAACTGATGATACTATAAAATCCACGTGGAGGAAGCTATGAGGCCAAGTTGTTAACACTCAATGAAGGGAGAAGGACAAAGAGTAGATAATTGGCATTAAACGAGCGAGTTTATGTCGGCGGTTTGGGTTTATTTATTGTTTGTTTACTGGGTTTGATTGTAGAAAACTGGGCTGGACACTTTCCTCCAGCACATGAACAAATCATACCAGATACACAACATCCAGACCATCACCAAAAAGTAATCAACTAATCCTCGCATTTTTTCCACTATATTTCAGCCACATCCTCCTCCTAGCTACTTCTGATAAGCAAGGCTTATTATGTAACTTTGTTCCCAGATGAAATATTAACGGTAACGGGAATAATCTGAGGAGAAGTTCACAAGAACTGAGCAAATGAAATCAGTAATGGTCAACATCAGCCACATTTCTCAGTGATTGACACCATTACACATCCTGTTTGACTGTTAAAAAAAACAGTTTTTAGTGCATTGACATTTTCTGTTTTTAGAGAAAAGAGCCCGACTGATACTGGAGTTTTGAGAGAGATGTTGATGACAATATATTGATCCCTTACATTTGGTTAATAAAGAAGTGTGACCAAGATATACTGTATGTCCTAAGTGAGACATTTTAGAGTGTAAAAATGAACTTGTCAGTGCTCTCTGGTGGATAAACTATAACGCTGACACTGTTTCTAAGTTACTGCAAACATTTCTGAACTGCAGTTTCTTGTCACTGATCTGCCAACATATGGTGATACCAATATATCTGCAAAGGGATGGAGTTCGAAAGCATTTAATCCAAACTGAATCCTTTCGAATCCCTCGTCAAATTTAATTGGGTTTAGCTTTCAGCATTTGTAAGTGATGTGTAATCCCTTTTTGTAGTCAGAGAAGGCAGAAGCTACAACCTTGAGTGGCAGCCTAATTAATGTTCACGACTCATCTCACGTGAGCATGAGATGAGCAGCAGAAGATATCAGATGTTAATTAAATATGACACATTGAAATAACAGCTGTAGCATATTTACATTTCACACCTTTTTTTAAGTTATTTTATACAAGCAATTTGCTCCAAAAGCTTCTTCTAATAATTACATTAATTTATCTAGAAAAAGCAACAATCACCAACAAATAAGAAGATGTTACCTAAACATTGATCTTTTCTAATGAAAAAAAAGCCAAGAAAAGGAAAAATATTAAAAAGAGACTTAATGAATCTGGGTATTTTGTTAACCTGGAGCCAGATCTGAAATGGAACAGGCAATTAAAACCCAACCCCATATCTGTGCTAAGCTAAAGTTAGCTGATGTATCAGTCGGGCTCTAGTGGCAAATACATTTTGGGTTTTTGTTTTTTTAATGTTTGTGAGTTTTGTAGATTGGAATTACCACAAGATTGTGCAGGCGGATGTGTTCATTACCACCACATGGGTAATTCATATGACTGTGGACTATTAGACGACAACAACAACAACATGATTCAGACGGGTTTCTTCCAAAGTGCCACCCTTCCACCTCCTCTCCTCTGTGGTCCGTGTCCTTCAGCTCAGACCGCAGCCTCCTGTATCTGTTACCTCCTTAACCCTGAAGTGAAGATGAAGGTCAAAGAAACGGCTGACCAGGAGGCTCACAGTATAGAGGGCAAAGTCAACATGTAACACAAATAAAAAGATATTTAAACTAGTTAACTAGTAACAAAATATTAGAGAAAGTCAGGGTGACAGATGGTGTTTGTGTTTAAATGGACTCAAAGTAATGAGACTCTATAAGCTATTACAAACAGGTGTCATTGGTGATGTGTGTGTGAGTGTGAGGAGGCTTAAATATTTAAAAAGGTGTGCATCATCACTCTCTACCCCTCTACTTCTGTCTCTCATTCATTCATGCAGAAGCCGAGGTGCAAGTATAAACATAAACAGTCAGAAGTCACACTTTTAAACAAGTGAAGTGTTTTCCTCACCAACGTACGTTGTATCTCTCCTAACTGTATCGTTCTCTCTCTGTCCCTCTCCTCAGCCGAGCCTCTTCCTCTGATGGACCTGTGTCGGCGTGCGGCCCGCCTGGCGTTGGGTCGGGAGCGGCTTCAGGAGATTGAGAGCCTCCCTCTGCCCCAGTCCCTGAAAAATTACCTCCAATACCAGTGACTGACACCAGCAGAGCCAACTGGGAGTACAAGGACACAAACCAGGCCACCAGAAAGACTAATGACGGATGGATTAAGAAATTAAAGAATGCAAAGAGGGGGGATGATGGATGGAAGAAAGTCCACACTGAGAGCGCCATAGCTCTACAAAAGATAGATTCATAAAAGGATGGAGAGAAAGATGGTGGATGAACTGGCGGAGGAGGTCCAGGCTTTCAAACAAAGAACAGGACAGCACCAGCTTCTTTTGGATTTCCAGCTGCTTTTTCATTCGTTTTTGACTTGAAATAAATTATTAATGATGGTATCCCATCAGTGTCTCACTCATCCAGACAGAAAACCCATCCTCTGATGGCATGGTGTGGTTATGAGGTGACAGAGACAGTGTTAAGACGACCACCGCCACCTAGTGATGAGAATACAAATTGTGCCGAGAAAGCACACTAACCCTATCCCTGGAGGCCTTTCTGACACAGTCAGTGACCATATCATTGCTGTTGGATACCACAGTATGTATTCATGGTCTCCACTAGCACAGGTGACAGGCTACAGAGCCCAGATGTCCAAGAGTATTTTAGCACTAATTGTGTTTTTATCTGACTGACTCGGGGCCCGACCAAAAGCTCACATCGCATACAGAGTAGATCAGAACATGGCTGCAGGGTGTATGCAAAGTTTAGTCAAAGAAATAAGTGTGGCGAACTTATCTCCTGGCTTAATGCAGACATTTGATGAGAGTTAAGCCCTATTCAAAACGTGGAATAAGTAACGTTCACTTATCAGTTAAAGTGGTGGCTCTTTGTCATTCAGAACTGCTTACGTAAAAGTTTGTTATGGTTATATTTACAATGCTCGTAAAGTATTTAGCTGCTGGTGCGCGAGAGGGAGCGGTGGAGCTGAAAATTAATTGTGTATCAGTGATGGTAACATTTAGTTTGCCATTTTAAGTCTTAATTAATGACCAGTGTCTGCCACCAGTTCCCACTCATCAATTATTAGTTTATAACACTTATTTTATTCTGCTGCGTATTTTATACTATACCGTCCAACAGAGCAGAATGACAAGACGTCATGTATCACCTTACTGTATGTAAAGCATTTTTATATATAGGATATTCATCATTTCACGCATGCAGTTAGCCTGAATGAAACTTGAAAAAATAAAGACATTCTCATGATAATTGTTAATGTACAAGGCTGCAAGGGGAAATAGAAATCCTTTTTCTAGTCTGATCTGACATGAGAACAGTCTCCTCAATGACTTAATTGGCTCGTTGACAGTGTTTCAGTGTCTTCTAAACTGCTTTTATTTTCTTTGTGCATAAGAGATGAAAATTAAGTGGTAAATGTGTTACAGTGCTCTTAAAGCTCCTGAAAACTTGGCCTCAAATCTCAAGTTATTTCTCTGGAATTTTATGATGTATTAATTATTCTGTAGTTTCAGACCAGATTTGATTTGATTGACAATACAAACAACGCACCGATTGTCAGATTTGAATTCAAATGTTGCTGAATCCTGATTGGTGGATGGAAATGCGTGAAATCACCTTTTTTCTAAATGAGCACCACTAGTCTCTCAGACGTGCAGCCAGAAGCAGAAATACACAAATCTCTAATGTGAAATAACTGTTCTAACTTTGGCAGAAAATTGTGATGTTGTAGGATCCCATCGATCGTAGTAAGGAGATGAATGAGAAAATTCTTTTTAGGGACTTTAATAAAAGGAACAAGACACGCATTTTATCCTTTCATGTGCATACTTTGTGCTGCTGCTGCCTTTATGTTAATGTCATGATATTCAACTGAGACTTGCGCTGTGTGGGAAGTGTTACAGAAGTGTTACTAAGTAGCTGTTGCCGTAGCTGCATTGTGTCTTGAAGGGGCTTTAATAAAAAGAAACAAACCGGACAAAACTGCTGCCTGTTTAAAGCAGTGTCAAGTTGCACTGAGAACCATTCCTCGCAGGGCACTAAATCATGTATTACGATGTCAATCAGGACCAAAGTATTTCAGACGAAGCCATGGAGTGTGTCTGTAGGAGCTGTAGGTCGTGGCCCGTCGCAGTGTCACTAGTGCTAACATGCTGTTGGCAGGAAGAAGAGCCTCACCTGCTGCTGTAGCACCCTGCTGTAGCTCACTGGCACCAGACAGTATCTGTCTGCTCTCCGCACAACTGTCTTAATGACCACAAACAAACAAACAAACAGGGCCAGAGCAGATCTAGTTTCACTGGATCTATAATAAAGGCAGGAGTGGGATGTAGGAACATTACTGCTACTGCAGTGGCAGGGCAGTTTGGCTAAGAATAGGATGCAGATGACCAATGCACAACCACACACACACACACACACACACACACTGTAGACCAATCATGTTTTCTTTCCTAAAAAGCTTGAGTCACTTTTTTTTTTTTTTTTTTACTTCTGAGTTTGTATCCTACATTATTATTATTATTATTAATATTATTATTGTGAGTGTGGAGTCTGATTCTGATGATGGTAGGATGATGATGATGAAGATGATGAGGATGATGATGATTATTTATCACAAGCTCATTCTATGTTTGTTTTTTTAACTGATGGTTACATTCAGGTAAATTTAATACAAAGATGCTGGTGATGAAGGGAGAGAGAAATCAAAAGTTGTTTCTTCAATGCTGCTTTTATTATTATTATTATTATTATTATTATTATTTGTATTATTATTATTATTATTATTATGATTTGTGATGGTGGTGTTCTTACCTCCTGTTTTCATCAGTTAGGATGGGGAGAAAAGGACCGTTCAGAAAAGTAGTAGAATGTATGGACAGACGGTGCAGTCGAGATGTCAACAGATATGAAATGTGAATAAAAGCCAAGTGAATTTGAAAAATGTCTGTAAAACATTCCTTGTGTTTCTTTCCCTTCAGCCTTTGTTGCCTGAAAACTAGGCCCAAGACTCAGTTTGTGTCCAAAAACAACGCGGCTAATGATTTTCAGGAACGCTTACTAAAGTATACCTACATATTAAAGTCACCCAAAGCACGTGACACTTAAACAGCCTGACGATTGAACTGGGGTTGACACACTTTCAGCATCTTTAATTGTGTCTGAGGGAACGTTTAATCTACTGAGGGAGGCCCTGGCGAGGACAATTGGACTGTAAAGTATTTTGGCTGTAAGTTCTCCCAATTGTCAAGCGTGCAGTAGTTTCCACTTCGGAAAGCAAACAGCTAATGCACTGTTCATCGGCTCCTGCAGCTGTAAATTCAGCTCACACTCTCACACTCAGCCAGGGAGATATCGATGTATTCAAAGTCTAAAAGTAAAAACTGCAGGGAACCACAGAGTGAAGAAGCAGACATTAGTGAGGCTTGATGTGGTTACAGGCTTCGTATTTCCACCGCACAAAGTGGGATCGGACTCAGGTCCAGCTCCCCATATCTAAACACACAGGGGACTGATGTTTGAGAAATCAATAGCAGACAGACGGTGTAATGATGCTCCTGCGTCACTCACGATCCTGTCTGAGATGGATCCAACACTCACTGTCTAACAGGACCAGAGAGTCTCCTTACCCCACACCCCCACACCCACACACACACATACACACACTTTGTCTAAGTGCAGCCCGATCATCAACAACTGTATCTATTTTCCCACTCACACGCTGACATGAACACTGTATGTGGTGCAGGCCCCAGCAGCTATGCTTTGGTAAGGCTACACAGCAGAGCATCATGTGATTTACAGCAGAGTTTTGGGTCTGACGACAGGTGGCCATAGACCAACACAGGCTTATTAACACTTCAGTCTAAAGGTGCAGTCAGAGCTGGGTCGTAAACACAAACAAAGGGAGCTAGCCCGGCTAGCGGTCCAACAACAGCAGTCCACAAAGTTGTCAGTTATACGGCAGCGGTGGCAAATAGTTTTCCATTTTATAATTTGCATCAAAAAAATCCCAATAAACATCACCTAATAATAATCAATGATTTGCATCTCAAATACAAATAGGGGAAGTCTAACAGTCTAACAAACATGGTGTGCTGATTAAAATACATTTCGAAGGCAACAACGACACTTCCATTCAACCATAAATGAAACAGTTCACGGTTTATTGAGTGTTGATAACCTATTAATTACATCTCAAGTCTTGTAGTGCAGCACAAAGCACACATTTGCATATGTGAGTATTTTTTTTGCCAGACAACATAAGCTGCTGTAACTCTGTTAGCAGAGCGTTCTCACTAACAAATGGGGAAAATTACCACCTGCCCTCGGATATAATCCTGAAACAACCAGTCTGACATCGTATACGGCTGTGTCTCCAGTTAACGATGCTGGAAGAAACGGGCCCACAGTCCAACCTAATTACTGACTCATGTTACACAGCTTCTCGTCAAACACGTGTGTTATTACTCTCCGTTACTGTCGCTGCACTCACAGCATCCTTCCTTCTCTGCTGCTTGTATTATTTCATCAGGTAGTTATAAAACAATATATCAATATATCCTGAATGAGAGTTCAATGACATGGCCCCTCTAAAACTGGCTGAACGTTGGAGAGTCTCACCCCTTTCTTTATAGAAATGAATGGGAAGTAAAATCCGGTCTGAAGGCAACATAACTGATCCTTTCCCTCCAAAGCAGGCCTACTATACTATAACACAGTTCACTTTTATATCAACATCAAAGTTTTAAATAAATTAGGTATTTAAGCACATGACTAAAATCAAATGTAATCCAAGTTTATATAGATAACATTTATCTCTCTCTCATGTCCACGTCTGCACTCTCACCAACAGTTTTCTAAAAAGCCAAATCTTCCTGAAACTCCAAACAAAACTTCAACTAAATGAAGGTACAGTCGTGTTTCAACGCTATATATTGTGTGGCAGCCCAGAGGGAAAACTGGAGCACAGCTTTTTTCTTTCATTTATTGATTATCAGGTGAAAGGACGAGTGACGAAGTTCCAAAAGTAGCAGATCCACAACATAAAGTAAATAAAATACTAAAATAAAAGTCCTGCATTTAACATTTTACTTAAATTTACATAACATAGTATCAGCAAAATACATACGTTTATACTTTATTATATATTATATATATTTATATAATATATATAATATATATTTATTGTATACATATCAATTACTCATCATGGAAAATGGCCCCTTTGAGACTGTTTAATTATTAAATATTAATATTCATAATATTAATTTTATAATATTATAGGATTATTATTACAGATGCATTAACATGCAGCATTTTAATGTTGCTGGTTGAGATGGAGCTCATTTAAACTACTTTATATACTCTTGGTATTTTAATCTAAAACAATACATCATATTTTTCACATTTTCTAAACATATCATATTCTTTATATGTAAAAGGTAGAATATTTCCCTCTGAAATGTAGTGGAGTAGAAGTATAAAGTCAAAGTGTACCATTGTACAATAGTTACTTGCGTCATCAGACAATATTCAAGCTCTGAAGACGCCTATAAACTGACAAAATCTATAAAATTCTTTGAAAAAGAATAAAACATTTGAACATAACCTTGGAGGAAAACACCCTCTACCGTATCTCTGCCCGCCCACATGCTGCACACACAGACGCTGCTGCTACATTCATTTCATTTCACACATTTAACCCTGATGCTCGCTAAAGCAGGAAAAGGACAACAAAGCTGCACTTCTATTCTGGGACTTTGACAGGAAGCTGAGGTGTGAAAAGAGTCCACAACACATTTCTCTCCTGCGGTGGGCAGTTTGCCTTCAGAGTGAGTCCAAGTATTTCTGATTAACAAATTATTTAGAGAAATCATCAGTGCTGTTCTTCAATATTTTGCCTTTCTGTCATCAGTTTTGACATAAAAAGTGACTCACTGAACAAATGTGCTGAGAGAAACAAACATTATGACATGCAAAGGTGGTTGAATGAGCCAGTGCAGATGAAACTGTTGACCATGACCGCGACCATCTGGGTCTGCATGGGCCTTTTTGGCTCAGGCTCTGCTGCCACATTTACAGGACTTTCACTGTACTGATACAAACCCTGAATAAATAAGAGGAGAGAGGAAACTCAATGTTTTTGCCTTAAAAACAACAGGAAAATGTCCCGTTGTCTCAGGAAGTAATGATAGAGCACACACCGCTTATTTCAAGAATTAGTCGTTTGTAGCCTTCACACACGCTCGCTCACAGTGCCTCAACTCCTACATTTAATCAACACACTGACAAAACACATTTCCCCCAGCATGCAGCAGTAAGGAGGTGTGGCTGGTTTCCAGAGAAAAAGGGATGAGTTGAAACAAATGGGAATTAACAGGGATGACAAGGAAACAAAATCCTTCCTGAGCCCTGATAGCAGGGTTCATGTCACTGTTCATGGTCGACCGTGTCACACACATGTTGGTGAGGGTAAACATGTAGGATTGTGTGTTGTGTGTGCACGTTTTTTAAGTATAATGTACTCCACAAATGGCTCTAGGAAACACACATCCTCTTATCACAAGCAAACACACACACACACACACACACACATACATACGTCTGTTCTTAGCAAGGCTGCTACTGACAATTACTGTCATTCAGGTGTTGATTCAATTTCAAAAATTTTTCTAATTAATTTATGATTGAATTTGAAATCATTTTTAGAAAATAATGAAGAACGCTCAGCAAAATTTTCCAGAAGCGATGTCTTCAAATTGTTGTATTCAACTTACAGTCATATAAAAACAAAGAGAAGCAGTAAATCCTCACATTCGAGACGCTTGAACCAGCAAGGTCTTGGCTTTTTTTCCTTTCGGTTATATATTGTTTAAATAATTAATCGATTATCAAAATTATTAGTGATTTAATAATAGAAAGCCTGTGTTACAAACTGAGGGCGTGGAATTTGGAAGAAAAGATTATTTACCAGTCAGGAAGAGTAATGAAAGATGCTATAAAGTTAGATCATATAAGATCCAGTGTTTTTAGACCATGACCTATACTAAGGCTAAAAATCAGGATATCTTGACCTCTGCTCCTTTGATTTGTCTCTTGCAAGTCCCCTATTTTACGGATGTGCAACACATCATTTTAATTTAGTGTGGGTCAACTAGTTAGTTATTTGAGTTGTGACATTCACTGGCAATAAAAGACTTGATGGTGAGCGATACATGTAACTGAGTAAAAGTACAGTAAATTGACATGAAAAAATATTTTCTATAGCTTAACTGTTGAGTTATGTGGGAGGGGGAAAAAAACTACCCGGTGTGTTATAAAAGCCATAATGAATTCCCCATAAAGCCAATATTACCGTAAAATAGTTACATAAATGGACTGTTTCCATCTCAGTTACCATGTAGCCTACAATCACCATCTGCACGCCTGAGTTTGCCCAAATCCCCCAAACAACAGCAATGACCTGGAAGGGAGGCACATGCACAAAACCACAAGACCGCTTTATGTATATCAACATGAAAGCATCATAATGCACATGCTGAATAACAACACATAAGATAAAGAGCTCAACCACAACAAAACCTTAATTCAGACAGCAGCAGGATGAGAGTAGAAACTAGCATTCAGCATTCAGCATCATCTCCAGGACACAAACCCAACAGCAGCCGAAACATCAACTCACAGTGTAGCTACATGTAAGCGAGTACTTAGCTTTGATGAAGTGAAGAGAAAAAACTGTCTCACCGGGAAACATGTCTACCTCCATAAAGTATAAACATGTTGTTATGTTGACATGATCATATTGTTCGGGGGTTGGCTTGGCTTGCTGGTGGAAATGCTACATAAACAATGGCAGGTGTTTTCAGGGACGTTTTCAGGTGAACATGTTTAAATAGCCCGCCTCGTTTCAGAGGGTGCGTTTGATTTGTGTTTCGGTGATAGCATGTCGTTAAGTGTTTGAGTTCTCCTCCTGTTTAATTTCCAAAACCTAACTTGTAGCTCACTCTTTTGGCTCCAAGTTTGTCTAAAATAAAAGGCATGAACGCATCATAATGAGACGCAAAACTGACTCTGTCTCATAAAACACATGGCAACCTTATCAGATATAAATGAGTATTGCTGTTGATTAATATTTCATTTTTAAGTTAGTCCAGCTCTGGTTTGACTGCTTAACAGGCAGAATTAAAGTGAAAACAAGACAACAAAGAAGAAGAAAAGGAAGAAGAAAATAAGAACAAAAGAAAAGAAAGAAAGAAAGAAAGTTAAGAAACTACAACTTAAGAAAAACACCACTTTGTATACAAAAGTCAGTCTGAGGCTCTGTATTTTTCTCTACAGCAGGCGGGTCCATTACAGTGTTATTGAACATGCGGTGCTCATCAATTAAAAAGGCACATTAAGCTACTAATTCGCCGATTGTATTTCTTCATCCTCAGGGATCTGCTGAGTGAAGAAGTGATTAGTCAGAGCTGTTGTGAGCAGGGAGCCAGAGCACACAAGCTCTGTGCACTTAGTGTAGGCCAGTCAATTAAAAGCTTTGTGGCATTGATTTAAAATCCACATACTGAGTTTTTGACTTCTTAACTTAAATATTGTTAATGTGATGATTGTCAGACAGAACCTTTATGTCAAAAACTAAATATTGTTTCTTGCAGCATATGGAACAAATACAGTTACGTCAAAAGTCACGTGAGAAGTATTAAACAGCATATTCTCTGGAATAAAATTGAAGACATGAAGACGGCAGGTCAGTGTTAGTTTGAGTTGTGTGATTGTTCTTCACATGTGCCTGAACACATTCTGCCTTCAAGACAATTAATCAGATATTATTAAAAGGTGAAACAATGCCATTTGTTTGATTTATTTCCAACACATTGCAGGATATCTTTCATAAACTAAACTTGCAGCCACATTTGATGGACAAAGTTATAGTTATAGTAGCAATAGTTTTTTTTTTTCTTACTTCTGAAACATGTTTCAATTTCATTTTTTTTTTTACAATTTAGTCTCAATTGACCATTAATTAATCCTTCCACCAGCAGAGGTCAGTAATACTCCACAACTGAGTTGGACCCTGTTGGATCTCCTGTATCTAAACACACATAGATTAAATTCATATAGTTTCCCAAAATCTTAAAAGTACCAGGAATTTTTATTTTTAGTTTGCCATTTATGGGCTTTTTTGCCACTGAGGACCAATCTTCACTGATGATCATACATTTGAAAATTATGCTTGTTTTCCAATGAATTTCTCTTGTCAAATTAAAAGCCTGGGAAAGAAATTGTGTAATCTAAAGGTGTGTTTTTTACCCATTTATTTTGGGATCTTTCGGGGCGTCCTTCAGGTGTTCAAACAGCTCATTTCAAATGAGCGCACATACTGTGCTGCAGACTGTCTTGTACCTCTAATAAAGGTTATGAATTGAGGCCAAATGCTGTTATGCACCATTGTCTTACGTTCAATTGTACAACACTTTAGACATTGCAATGTTTTTCTTCAGGGGCCTTTTGGTAATTTAGGTCAGAACTGATGCTGAGCTCTGAAAAATACACACTAAAACAAATGCATTTTCTTTCTTTGTGTTAAAACAAGTGCTGTGGTGTACAGTGTGGCTCTGAATATGTATTTTCATTTATCCCATTACAGATCAGGCCTTTTTTTTGGGCCCAGAAATACAAACACTCTGAACAAATTCAGTAATGTCATGTAAATCATATCCCCTCTGTCAATGTAATCTTATTATGTAAACAAATGAAACACCCAGTCAGCTTGCTCCAACACGTGATGAATTCAGGCAGACTTCCGTCCATCTAAAGACAGCTTATTAAATTATGTAAGTCTCTGAGTTTGCACACACACACAAGTTAAATGTCTAGTGCACAAACAAGAAGGAGAGCTGTGTAGAGTCTAAAACAAGTCTTTATTGGTCAATATACAGAGAGCAGTGGGATGACCACTAAAGAGAGAGAAATCCCAACCATTTGGTTTACAAAAAGAAAAAGAAACGGATATATAAAATAACTGTCTTGAACATTTTTACAGGGTTTGTTTTTATATGTAAAAGAATCTTTTTCTCTTTAATCTTTCAGAAGCACAATATGACAAAGGGGGACGAGGGAAACAAGGCAGTTGTTTCACAATGATGACATCACGATCACAGGTGCTCAAAGGCCAACAGCGGGAGGCGGGAGGGGGGGCAAGGTGAGCAGGAGACGTATCAGGTAGAGAGCTCAGAGGGAGTAACAGCCACTGATACTGTCTGGACATGAACAGGTGAGAGGGGATTTCTCTGAGTAGAAATGGGAATGTCAAAGGAGTTACTGTTAGATCATTCGAATGCAGACAAACATTTTGTCTGAGCAAGTTTACTTAATCTGCAATATCGATGGTACAAGATGGAATTAATATCAATGACGTTTCCACTTCTGCTTGTAGTTCTGGTGAAGTTGTGCAGGAGTGGCCACCTGATAAATAAACAATCACTCTGCTTCTTTTCTCCAGCATTTAGCTCTGTGGCTCTTCACCTGACTTTAAAAGGGGCACTCCACCAATTTTACACTTAAGTTCAGTTTGCTCGTCAAAGGGAGCACTACTCAGTCAATGACAACATCTCTGCTTTGACATGAGACACATTTTTAACAGAAAGCCTGCATTACAAACTGGAGGTGTGGAGTTTAAAAAGACCTGGGGCCGATTGCATATTACATATTTTAGCCTGTTCTGTAGCTGTTAGGTCTTAATTTTGCTCTCAGATTAGTCTGATGCAAGATGAAGAAACGAGAAGGGAAAGAGTTTTGAGTCTGACTGACGAGCTAGCAGAGATACTGAATCCTGCCACGTTAGCAAACCACATGGTCTCAGCTGTGCTACAGGTCTGTACTGCGTGGAGATTTTATGCTACTTCTGGAAGTTTTTTCTGTTGTTTCACTCTTGGCTGAATTTCCCCAGTAAAATGTCCCTGTGACTGTTGAATTCTTCTGGAAGGAAAACATTTTCTGCTGGAGTGAACGGAGCTGAGCGGTTTGACACAGGTGCTCGGTCAGCCATGTTTTTTTAGTGACTAGGCACTGAAGTCAGGACATCTCGGCCTCTGTTGCAATTTTGATCCTTTTTTTCCCGAATCTGTCGCTCATAAGTCCCCCAACATTATGGAAGTGCAATGCTAAATGGCTGGAGTACCCCTGTTTCTGTGTGCTGGTCTTTTATACTGGGCCCATAATTGCATAGAGGGCTCCCTTTAGTATGGAATTAAAAACAAAGGAACGACAGGATACCAGTAGCATACAGTAACATCTCTGTATGATTTCATCTGCTGAAAAAAGAAAGATAACTGATCTAACCCTAAACAGCAAAGGCTACTATAGGCCACAGTATGGATAGATTTGGTACACAGACAGATGCAAACAAACAGGCTTTAAAAAGCCACCCGCTCTTTGGTTTCTAAGAGTATTTGAACTACAATCAACTATTTCCATTAGCTCACTAGCTGATGGAGCAGTGATCATTTTAGCTTCAAATTACTTTTGAGAAACCAAAGGTGGAAGATATTAAACATAATTCTGTTTTGTATATAAATCAGGACATGTTTATGGTAAAAGACAACATTATCCAGGATCTTGTTTCTCTTCAGTGTCCAGGCAACAGAAGCACAGCACTATGATGTATTCAAAGAAACTCAGAATTCAAGGACAGAAAAGTATCTGGTTTGAGCTCAAAATGACAACAGAGGATATACACTGAGTGACAGTACATCTATGTTATACCTAGGACTTATATTAAAAAAGTGTATGGTTACATGAACTAATGGATATGTATATGGATAGATCTCGCTGCTAAATCTGTTGATCTATTTATAACCCATCATCTTGCAGACAATGTGTTTAAAAAAATAAACGACACACAAAACCAATCTGTAATTGCAAATATTAAATGTTGGGATCAAAGCCCACATTATCTTTGTGTTGATGTAAGAAATGGAGAGAATTTGTGTCACTATATTTAAGATCTGACTCATGTTTGTTGCAGAGTTTGGATTCAATCTTATCGGCAAAACTCCAGATAATTCTGCACATATAATGAGAGGACTGTGCTTGTTTGATATTCATCATATATTTTGCTTCACTGACTGTGATGTGAACAATAATGTGCATACAGACAATGTTTTCCAGCACTGTTGGACTGCAGCTGATTCTGTAGTTCTGACTTTGTCCAGCAGAGGGAGATGTTTCATTAAAAACGACAATGTGGGAAGATTCAAAGTGTTTTTTTTTCCAGCAACAGATTGTAAATAATTTTATCAGAGATTTTGTTTCTGTGTGTGTGTGTGTACGTGTAGTGAGCCTGAAGGATGACGTGTGTGTGTGTGGTTGAGAGAGAGAGAGAGATGAACAGAGTGTTTGTATGTGCAGGCATATGTTAATATGTGTGTATGTGTGGTCAGTATGTTATGGAGGAACTGTCCCACTCTAGTTTTCCCTTCTGCTTCCTCCCTTTCACCTCTTCTCTCTCATCTTCTTCTTCCTCCTCTTCATCTTCATCACTGTTGTCTGACTCAGCACTCATCATTCCTCCCACCTGTTCCTCATCCTCTTCTTCCTCGTCCTCGCGTTCTTCTTCTTTTGCCTCTTCATCAAGCACCTGAGCTCCTCTTATGTTCTAGAAAACAAAACGTGAAGGTCACCACAGATCCCAAAATGTTCAGTTTACAGAGGCAACAAATGCAGTTGAGCTATTTGTAAGATAAATCATCTTCTACCCTCCATTCAGCCTGTCCAGTCTTTAGATAGACGGCCTTCAGGCATACCAAAGGAATAAAACAGCCACAAATTCCATTGAAAATGTCATCTAACCTCCATGGGGTTGACAGTGATGGTGAGTGCAGAGTTGTCCCAGTCTTCCTCAGGGTCTTTGACCCCGTCCTCGTCTTCTCTGGACCCCTCCTGATGTGTGGCGTGGATCCTATACACGCCGATCACCACAATCACCACCAGGGCGGCGATACAAACCACAATAACTACTGTGGCTGCTGGAGGTGCTGCTCCTGGAGGAAAGTAGAGAGGCAAAAGATTTATATTATATTATATTATATTATGCTGTTTGCTGTGAACCGCCTGCCTTCTTGTCTCCCTGTTTTCATTTAGCTTTTTGCTTCTACTTCAGTAAGTATTTTGCTCTAAATTTATGCTCTAATTTTTGTTTAAAGTGTAACTCCACCCTCAGATTCTGCTAGAACCCTCTCTCCCAGCAAATTTTAAAAATGCCACTAGTGAGACATGGGGGAGACTGACTGACACTGATTCTGAGTCTTTTTTTATATAAATTTCATGACATAGACAGGTTCCAACCGGTTGACTCTATGTCAGCACTGGCCCTTGCAGGTTCAGTGCTGATTTGAAACAGTAGATGGCGTGTTGAGCCATTTTCAAACCATGAAATGCCAATTTTTATACATTTGGTAAGATGTGTCAATATTAACACCAGCATTGATGCGTTTCATCACAGTACAGCCATATCATTTAGTTTACAGCTCAAAAACACGTTTAAGTGTGCAGTACCTCTTTAAAAAATGGTTAAAATAATTATGCATACATATTTATGGTTATACAACTGAGTCTACACATTCATGGCTGTAGATCTGACTGTTGGTGTCCCACTTTTGCCTTAACCCATGATATACACGGTTTCCCTTCTGTGTGTGATCTTTAATCTACAATCTTAGCTTTACATAAAAGTTCCTCTCTTTACAACACTCGTGTAATTGTTGTTGTTTTGACCATCATTCTTTTCAGTTATGATCACATTTTACTCTTCAATTCGATTGCTGAGATCTGGGGATGCAGCAACTCAGACAATGTTTTACAACAGAGTAATCTCCAGTTTAATCATCTTGTCTAAACTGCTTATTTGAAACAGAAAGCAAAGGCACACAAATCTAGATGTCCATTACGATCATCCACTGCAGTGTGAAAGTGGATCTGAGTCCAACTACTGTGCAGTAAGAACAGTAAAGCAGGTCTAAGCTGAACCTGTAGGAAGAAAATCTAATAGAGGTTTACATATATGGACTGTATATGGATAACTGTTAATGTTCATCTTGTTGTATTTGTCTTAGGTAGCAGGTGACGGAAAAGCAGCTGGTAAAGAATAGGTGCGTGATCATTCATCATCTTTACGGCACAAAAGTTTCACCACAGAATACAGTTCAATTACATGTGTGGCTTACCTGACATGTGGGAGTTGAGAGTGTGTATCATGAGTGGGTGATGGACGGGTCTCATGTACTGAGGCTGGGCGGCCATATGATTGACATGTTCCACGGGTGCTGAGTGGTGAAGAACACTGACCTACAGAGGCAGAACAACGACCATTATCCTCAGGAAGAAGAAGGAAGAAGATCATTTGTGCAACCACAGAAATGAGCAAAAAAAAAGAAAATATAAAGACAAGGTGGCATGGATGATGAAGGAAGAAAAAGGAACTAACTGAGCATGGGAAAGACTGATCAATATTTGATAAGTTAAAAACAGATGGAGTAAAGAAAGGAGCAAGAAAAAGACAGATGACAGGGACTAGATAAAGAGTGCAGGACATGAATAGAACAAGAGAGTGAAAAAGAGTTTGGCAATTGAAAGACATCAAACTGACCTCCAAACTGAACTCGTTGCTGGTGTAACGTCCGTTGAGTTCGGAGCAGGTGAGTCTGAACCTTCTCTCGCTCAGGGTGGCAGGTCGCCAGTTCCTGTAGCGCACCTGTCTCAGTGCCTGCTCATAGTGGGCCATGGAGTCCACACCTTGTAACACACAGGAAAAACAAGTCACACATCAGCCTAAAATATGTCATGTAGCACTGTGTGTCAGTCTGTAACTGTAACATGTTATGACAGGAGTCTATTTCGGGGACCTTTACAGCTCACTGTATAGAGAGTGAACGTCCATCTTATTGCCGTATAAAGGGCACGCCATTTTTAGAGATATTCTTTAAGATTTGAAGGTGGTGTTAGCCCCACTACCATATATTGATATTCCAGAGGTGGAGTTGGTGGCATCCAGGTGTTTTCCCAACAAAGCACTGTGATGAATCTCCAGACTCTCTCTCTCAGGATTCAGTTCATCCCCAATTACCAGCACGTCACAGTAGTCCAGGTTGTGCATCACCTCCATCACACCTGGTCTGCGGGCTGCATACATGGACACCAAATGACAGAAAAATTACTTATTTAAAATGATAAAATATCAAATATTCTGTGCACATAAAGGCAAAAAAGTTTGAAAACGTTTTCACTCAGAAGAAAAACCACATTTTCTGTAGCATTAACTGAAACATTACTACAAGGCTGGTATGACATGAGAGCATCCTAACAACACAGGCCGCCTCTCCACTCACAACCACCGAAGCTGTCGCCCTTCATTACTGTGCTGGTGATGTGAAGCTCTTTGAAGGGTGCCACACCCAGCGGGCCCCGCAGGTCACCGGCAGGCCTGACGAGTCGATTAGATCCTGTAATGGTGATTCTCGGTTCACTGGGCGGCAGGACCATAACTACTGCCTTGATGTCTGGGATGGAGAGACATGTGTCCTCCCCGAAACACCTGACACACACACACACACACACACACACACACACACACACACAGAAGAGAGGAGAGACAGGCTACAGGCCGCGACAGCACCAGTCTTACTGCTTCATGGCTCATTTGTCTTGATTGAACTGTATTTGTGGCATTTTCTGTCACAAATAATGATCATAAAATGCAAAAAATACACTTCTTGTTAGTGAGAAATAAAGCTTTTTAATATTGTGGGTGGAGAAATACTGTTGTACCCACAGATTATAGGATGAAGGGAAAACATGGACAGACTGACTCTCAGTAAGAGCCTGATAGAGAAAATACATTTTCAGGGCCTTTAAATTGCATGACTCTCTTAGTCCAATCATTTTCCACTAAGGGATGATAACTAATCCAACTCCACTTCTAAGGTTAGTTGAGTGCCAGAACAAGCTGGAGATCCCCTTTTACCCCCTCATCAACACCTGGATAATGTGAATTACTACTACTTACTGCTTACTAGTTCCCAAAGCTAAAAAACAAACAAACCACATAACCAAGACTCCTATCTGTGCGACATTACAAATTTCAAAATTTGCCCCAAAAGTGATTGTCTTGTTTTCAGTTACGGACAGAAAATGTTGTACTTGTTGATGAGAAAGTTATTTCAAGGATCCTGAAATTATTTGGTATTTGCTTTGGTATCCCCATTTATTCTGAAGAATGTATTGCATGTACAGTATGTATAATTGGTTAGTTTCACCTCATGTCCTGGCAATCAGATTTATTGTCCTGAGCTGTTTCAATATTTTACTCTGAGGTCTGAAAATTATGTCTAATGGTAACAAAATACCCATCTTTTCTGCACTTCAGTAGGTGAACCTTTTCACGTAATTACTGTATAAGAATCAGAAAAGTCCAATATAACAGCAAAGAAAAGTTATACAAGTGAAGCATCACTTAAAAGTTTGAGGTGAGTGCAATTAGCCCTGACCTCTGCTTTCTTTCACCCATACGGGAATAAGGAAAAAATAATCCATTTGAAAATAAGCATAAAGACGGATGTTAGCTTAACCCGGCTTGTTTGAAATACTAAACCCATTGACCCTGTGAATACTGAAGAGGCAATTATCACTGAATTACTCCTGCTACTAGTCAGGACTTGTGACACACAGAGACAAGACACACAGCACAAACACAACACGTTAAAAAAGAATTTAAAAAATATCAACAATGTGTAATGGGACTACGTTATCGTTTCTGCCTCAGTCACAGACTGCAGATTCAACATATCTGCTGAGTGTATGGCGGATCTATCTGTCTTTATCTCGAGGGGAGCTGTGAAGTGTTTTTCAGTGATAGACAGCCTCTATTGCTGCTCCTCGAGCTCGCTTCACTTTATCGACCAGCACACGTCTAGGCTGATTTGACCGGCCTGCATTTGCTGCTCAACAAATGAACAGGCTCTGGATGGGTGCGGAGACAGGAGCAGACACACAAAGAATACGCTGCGAGACACATGAACAAGCACTCACCTGCACACACGCAGCATACACCTAAACACACACTAACTCGCACACGTGGGAACAAAAGTTGTGTGAGGATGAACAAACACTTTAAGACAGACACACACTCCATCACACACAGATGCAATCAGGTATGTTGCTTTCAATGTGATTTTGATTTTTTGAGAAGGACCGGGTCAGCTACAGTATGAGACCTGTAGGCGAAATCCAAATCAGGACTGGGATGCATCAGGAATTTATTTACAGTATGAGCTTGTATGTAAGTCTGTAGCTGTCAGTCAAAGTCATTGTAGTGTGATAAGATACAAGACAGTTTTCAAATACAATGGCTCCAAGAAATGAAGTATTTTTCTTTGTTTCTTTGTGTTGTTAAAGGTACACTAGGTATTGTGTTGTTTTATGACAGTTTACAGTATATACAGTAGTTATATGGTTATATCATGTGTTTTTGATAATCAATCCAGTTATGCCAGCAGAAGAACGTTAATGGGTCAGTCAATTAGTTATTACCTGCGCGTTTACATTTTCATATTTCCTGTGTGTGAATGGAGATTTTGGCCTGATGGTGGCATTAAAGAAAATGTCAGAGGGGGGGTCACCAAAAAGATTGGAATTAATCCTTTGAATATCCACAATATCAAGGAAATCCAGCCATTTTCAAGCTATGTTGTTGTGGATCAAAGTGTTCATAATTTGATTTCACAACAATGTGCGTAACAGTTGTCAAGATACTTTGCTTTTGACAAATGTTGGCCCAACAGACCGACTGACATCACTGTCTTTGGGATCGGCGGCTATTGGGCAAAGTGGAGTCAATTCAAATCAAATTACATCCTGAGATGGACACACAGAAGGACACTCAGAGAAAAACAGACAGAAAATGAAAGAAAGAAACAAAACGCAAGGAAAAGTAGACACTAGCAAGATGGTCTTTCCGTTCACCAGAAGGCTTAATGTCCTTAATGGCCAGCTGGTCTGTTCAGTGGTTTAATAGTTTTTACTCTAATGATCCATCCTTTGCCATCTCACTGGGACTTCTGTGGCTTAAAGACAAAGACAGACACATCTGACAGAGCCTTCCTTTAATGCTTTAACCACCTCTCCCCTGGCTGTTTGTAGCTTATGTGACTATCTACTGGACTTAAGTTGACCAACTTGTTTTATGCATCATGTATGCATCATTTCACATTACTGCTCTAAGGATAATTATAGACCTCACATTTTATTCAACAACGATAGCTACCTCAAAAAGTAATACCTGCAAAATGGGCTTCCTTAATGATCACTACCAAGATGCGTGTCGTAAGGAGTTAAAATCTTAACCTGCAAAGTATCTGGTAGCTATTCATTTCCATTTACAGCAGCAGTGCCCAGTTTCCACAAAAGAGGAAGAAGAAATCAAACAGCACGGACCTCAATGAAACATTAAATGTGCAGCCGTTGTGCACATCAAACATGTCCCTGAATCTGAATGTATGAAGCAAAGGAGATATCGAATTGTCCAACGTTAGCTGACGCAGGGTGATACACAGGAGTCATATCTACTGTACCTTCCCTCTGTACAGTCGGTGTAATGACATACCTCACAGACAAAACCTACATTAGTCAGGGTAACCTAAATATACAAATAAAGCCACAAGCCACCCACACACACCCACCCACACACACCCACACACACACACACACAATATGAAGCAGCAGATCTGTACTTCACAACGATATCTCGAAGGTCGAATGGATCTTCTCCTGTTTCCACTGGCTAAGTTGTAAATACAATGGCAATGATACAACACAATAGAAAAAGATGAAACTAGTAGTATTTATTAGTTGGAGAGTGAACATGGAAGTCTGTACTATTTTATACCGTATCTATGGTGGCAACAGGAGTGTCATGGCAACAAACTGTGTCCTTTGGCGGCTTCTCACTTGAGTGACTTGTCCATTTTGAGAGTAAACTTCAGCGTCTCTGAATCTGATCTAAACATCACCGGAACAGAAAATCTGTGCCAACAGGAAATCTAAAAACCTTGTGAGGTGGTAAACAGCAAAGAGAACAGATTGAGATGTGTTTTTGAACAAGGCCATAAACTCACAACTGCCCAGTGACGGCGACTGAACTGGACAGAAAAAAAGGCAAAGATGGAGTGAAAATGCATCCTGCAAATAATATATGTGCACTTACTGTACTGTGGTGATGATGTGCAGCCGGCGGAGGCCTGAAGTAGGGAACTGGCGAGAGTTAATGTAGGAGACTTTGGTCATGGCTGTGTTGATGCTGTCTAGATCCTCTCCTTCCACCACCAGCACAGACTGGGCGGGGTTAAAATGGAACTGGACACACAAATAAACAAACACTATGTATCCTCAAAGAAACCCCCAGAGATTCAGATTCAAACTATTGTGTTTATGTTCAACTCAATTAAAATGAGAAAGACGTCAGACAATTCTTCTCCAGCACAACATCAGAGATCATCACCACCCTAATGAAGGGAAGATAGCTGAAAACATTTGGTGAATAAAGCATGGTGGACTGGAGACACAATGCGCTCAACTCACAATAAGACCTTGAAGACTGAATCCTTAATGCTGTGAATAATGAAAAAGAAAAACTAGGACAGCACTCAAATATGACTTTTTAATATTGCCACAAGACGCCCTTCTTCAGTGTGTATTCTGACAATTTCACAATCAATATACACAGGTGAGGTTAATTATAGGTGACTGCAACCGGCACAACAAGAAGTACATGCCAACAGGGGGAGCCACAACCTTTCATTTTGTTAATTTTAATGGATTAATTGCATTGAAGCTCACACTGATCTGCACCTTGCTGAGTGTGTGCAAAGTAATAAATTGAATATGTTCAACTCAATGTGGACTCTCAAATTTCAAATATCAAAGGACGTGTGTTATGCAATAGCATGTTCGCAAATTATACTTTTAGACGAAGAACATCAGCCTGTACTGCTTAAAAGTGACACGAGTCCAGAACTTCTTCTATAGTACCGCTAAGGTGGTTAGCAGTTACTATACTGCCAACCAAAGGCTGAAAGTGTGGAGCGTGGAGTGTGTGTGTACTGCCTCTATTTTTTCCACGCACCTTGATGTCCTTAGCAAGGCTTTCAAGAGAGTTAATATCAAGGCCTTCTTTGCAGGCCTGCAAACAGGAGATAACCTTCTGGGTTTCAATGCGGCCTGGTCGGATTGTCAGACCCGACAGGCTGCCATGGAAATACTGGGTGAATCTCGGGGTCGCGACCTCGCCACCTAATGGGAGAGGAGAGAGTGAGATATGAGAGGGTTAAGGACAGATGTGGAAAGGAGGAGAGGAGAACTGGATAGAAACAGATTTGGTATGTCACAATTTCAGCTGATTTCTAGTCTCATGTTCCTTGTCTGCTTTTTTCCCCTGCCATGTACTAACTCTCCTGTCGTTTCAGATCCTGTCACTCTCACCTGCCCTGCAGTAAGCCCTGTTTCCACTTCCTCAAAAGCCCAGTAGCATATATACGGGCCCACCTCCTTTCATTCCCCGCTAGTTTGTCTATTGTGCTTCTGCCTTCCTGTTCCAGCCATTTTCTTTGCCTGTTATGATCCCCTGCCTGCCTTTTGGACTCCTGCTCTGCCTGATCCCCAGTTGGATACATTTGCCTCATCTCTCCTGCCTGCCTGGTTTTGACTTTTACCTGTTTTCGACCTCGAGTAAACTTGAACTTTTTATTTTACCGGCCTGGTCTCAGGGTCGTACTTTTGGGTTCAATCCAGTTTTTACTGAGCCTTTACGGGGTTAAAGAGACAACAACATGTATTATGTATGTTTCCAAGGGAAAAGTACACACAGTTTGCTGAAAATAACATCTGTGAATCTGCTTCAGAAAAAGCTTACAAGGCCCAATGGATGGCAAGCTATGAAGAATTTAGAGGTTATTTTTCCCAAAGTCTACAATGGAGGTAAGAAAAGAAGTCTGACACTAGTTCAGACAGGAAATAAATGTAATTGAACTGTATTGACACTGACATTGTGTTTTCACATTTTTTCTAATTTCTAATGGAGTATTCATTAACATATTGTAGGGTGGGAATGTTAAACTGCTTATTACAGATTACAAAAAACATTTAAAAAAAATAAATGGATGACAGTGAACAACTAAATACCTGTAACTTCTAACTAAAAACAGAAAAAAACTGGAGTGTGCTTTTTGTATGACTATACCCACACTAAATATGTTGTGGCAACAACTGTGTAATATTGTTGAATAAAGACAAAAAGCTACCTAAGAATAGGAGGTATTACACAAATATAAGTTAGTCTGCAATACTCAAACAAGTATTATATGATACACTTGCAACACCTGGCACAACTGCAGATATTTCGACACTTCCTGTCAGGTTTATGCATCGAATTTGATGTACGAGTTTGACAGATGTAATGCGTGCTTGACCTGAAATGTTCTGCAATTGCCACAGAGAGAGAGAGAAGTACATCCTTTTATGCAAAATAAATGGAACCTCTATTGAAGGTCAACACATTCTGTCTGTGTGTGCGAGCGCTGCAGTCTGTGGGGTTAGCTCCATCACAAATTCAGTCAAGCCCTGACATCTTCTTAAGAGAGTGCTATTTTCATACATAGCACCAGACTTTCCCGTAGAAACGGTCATGTAGGTCTAGTCCACTTAACACAAATTACTTCCAAGTCAGCTATGGCTTATACATTTTGACAAAGTCCTGCTAAGGGTGACATTCAGGTCAAGTCTCCTTAATACAAATAACACTAGAATTGAATGTATCTCGGCCTATATTAGTACTCTGTACTATATACTATGAGTCAATGGCAAATACAAATATGTCACAGAAGCGTAAAATGAGCTGATAAAAAACAGCCTTGTTCTTGAAATTACACATTTACATGTTGTTTAGGCAGATTTAAGATGCCTTTTTGAACTTTAAGTAGCATACTGTATTGTGCTTTTCTGTTAACTGAAATTGTTGGTATTGATTCATAACAATCAAATCAAGCAAAAACATAAAATACTTGAAATATTTTCCATTCATCACCAATGCGCAGGCATGGTTTATTTGATTACATGATTATTCCAAATCCTTTGTCAAACATATTCCCATTAGCATCATTGTTTGTCCTCCTGAACTAACCATATTTCAACCTGCTGCAGCAAATCAGTCACACTGTAATACTGAAATGTGTTCTTCAAAGTGCCCAAATGTTGACTAAATCATTTTGTTGTTTGAGGTTACTAACCCACTTACTGCAACACAGACTGGATGTTCTCCTTGTACAGCGAGGCTCAGGGGAATGGTAGACAGCAACAGCAGATATTATTCTGAACAGCAGCTACCAGCCAGCCAGCATGGGCCTGGAGGCATCGACTCTCTCAGCTCTGTCAATGTGAATCATACACGGGTGCGTACATGTGGAGCTGAGAGAGAAGATCCTGTCACAGAGACACCGAACAACTGCCTTCAGCATGCTAGGCAACGGGAGACTTACATCATGTACACTATACATCTTACAAAAAGTGAGGGTGCAATAGTTCTCCTACAGTTTTATAAAAACGGCATCACATACTGAGTGTAAGATTTGATATTTAAGCTAGATAATTCATTTTCAATATCTGCAGAGGGGAAGAAGACAGTTAGGTTGTCTACACCACAATCTTTTAATAACATCTTAATTATTAAAGCTGGGGTAGGCATATTCTGTGCAACCCAGGCAAAACCTTCCGCCTCTCTCTCTGCTGCCTCGTATCACTCCACTAAGCCCCTCCCACCAAACCCACAACTTCGACCGGCAGCAGAAGGAGTCGGTTCCCCAGTGAAACTGTATCCCTCCATGGCATGAGCCTCACTGAGACCGTGGTCCCTCCTGCCGCAACTTGTTTTCACAAAGACGCCCCTCCAGCGCTTCGTGACCGCAGAGCGCCCCAGGCTTCAGAGGCAGCTGCAACAACGTCCAGCAGCGGGATGAGAGGCTAGTACACCACACACACACACACCACTGTCCCCCGTCAAAAGTTATTCCCCACTGTTTGTCATCATGCCTCTTTGCCATTCGTTGTTACCAGCGCCATGGCATCAAACATAATGAGCCTGAAGCTCCGTGTGGAGCCGGGACGTGTTGTTTTGTACTATACGCTGCTGTAGGCAAAGGAGGTGTTGGAAATGTCTCACATGTTGCAGGAGTTTCTGCAGGATTTTCCGCCATTCAATCTGGCTTTCACCATCTGAAGGGACGTGTACGCACATCTGCTCTTGTAGGTTAGCCAATACGAACGCACAGTCTCTCTGAAATAACCTGAGATAGGCAATAGTCTCCCGTCACGGGCTAGATTTTCTGAAGCCTGAAAACAGAGCCAAGAGGGGGGCTGAAGTAGAGGTCTGCTCTCAGACCACTTGAATTACAATATGCTGCACGGTTAATATGGCATATTTGCCCAATGATGCCAAAAGAAAACTGCCTACACAACCTTTAAGTAACTTTGTATTGTTTTTGATACAGATTATTACTATTTTTTCTGTCTTAGATCATCCTTCTCCTTTTAGTCAGAGCACCAGTCCACTCTGTCATGTGTTTATCTGCTGGAGCTCTGAGGTGCAGAGGGTGGACACTGATGATGCTGATGAATGGTGCAGTTTTAGGATGCAGTGCATGTTCTCCAGGAACCATTAGGACCAACTGCATAATAACCATGTAAACAACGTTACAGCATCTGGTTTGCTTTCAAACAGCAATCTTCTATCTATTTGGGTAACCAATGAGCTTTATGACACTTGTTGACTGGTCTGTATATTTGTTCTGTGTATGTATGCAGGGTCAGCTGAGCCATAAGTCCAGAAACAAACAGGTGTAACAGTACCGCTAGAAGTAATTCTGGCTTTTGCCGTCCCCATTTCATCGTGACCGTTCTGTGCTGCAAGAGTTCAAAAAGTCACACCTTGAAGCCATCCATCCATCCATTATCTATACCGCTTATCCTTAGAGGGTCACGGGGGGCTGGAGCCGATCCTAGCTGACACTGGGCGAGAGGCGGGGTACACCCTGGACTGGTCGCCAGTCAATCACAGGGTTGACAAAATAGAGACAGACAAACATTCACACTCACACCTATGGGCAATTTAGAATAGTCAATTAACCTAACCAGCATGTCTTTGGATGGTGGGAGGAAGCCGGAGTACCCGCTGAGAACCCACACAGACACGGGGATCACATGCAAACTCCATACAGAAGGGCCCCAGACGACCGGTGGGTTCCAACTGAGAACCCTCTTGCTGTGAGGTGACAGTGCTAACCACTGCACCACCGTGCCGCCTTCACCTTGAAGCATTCTTTCTATTTCACTTTATGGAGAATATTTCACATCTAGATCACAACCAGGGCATACTAACACGTTGCAGAAATATAGTGTATTGTTGAGCTTTGTCAATAACTGTAATTTTAGTAAATTGCTTTAATATAGTACTACATCACATGCATGATGTGGCAGCCCCAGAAAGCAACCCTCTAGAGCATCTCTATGCCTTTCATTTGTCACAAGATATGAGCTTTTCTCCCATGTCAAACATGCAAACATAATACAACTGAAGTTGATAAGAAAGCTCTTTAGTTTTATTTAAAATAACAAAACTTACAGTTTAACTTGTGTTTGTCAGACTCTCTCTGCCTTAAGTGGCACAACCACAAACTGCAAGAACTAAGAAAATCATTATTAAAGGTTTTATTATTCTTATTCTTTATACCTGCCCATGCATTAGGAACGGCAAACACCATGTTTTTGTGATAACAGTAGGAGTAAGTAGTGGCAGAGTGAGACATTTTCAGTGTCCATTACCTCCCTTTCTCGCCAAATGTAGAAATATTCGTCATTATTCTGCTCTTTAGTCTCCTTCATCATCTCTCTGACAAATGCATTGTTGAAAGGTTTTCATCAAGACAATGTCTTTGTGATTCAGAGGCTAAGAGCGAACTGATATTTTTGGATTGCCTGAGTCTAGCTGTGCAAATGTGTTTTTATAGATTCCTAAAAGAGAGAAATAAAGAAAAGGACGGAAGAAGAGGAAGAGGACATGTCACAAACACATTAACATATTGGAGCGATAACAATTCTTTTGTAAGTAAGCAATCAGTGCTAATTTTCATTGAATACCTCCTTATTAAATTAAAACATGATCATTTTCATTATCATTTTGATTTAATGCAATATGAAAAAATCCCACTGTAGTTCCAAGTAAGCAAATCATAACTAGTATACCATGTAAAACTGAACAAGTTTGATTTCAGACATCAGTGCTGCAAAATGATGCACATTTTCTCTCCTAGGGCTGATGCTGTCAAAATGAGCGGAAATGAAAACATACATTTTTTTTTTATTTTCTGTCTAATTCTTTGGCTAAAGGCTGTACAGACCTTGTCCTTTTCATCGTGGTTCCCTTCGATTCGCAGGCAATTTATCCCAAGAGTGTCACCTTCCTTTTTTCTTACTTGTAAAGGCATTCAGACACACACACACAAACACACACACACACACACACCTCATAGAGGTCCAGAGTAATATTATATTATTATTTTTACTGCATCAGTGTGTTTAAGTCAGTACATCTGTATATCAATATTTTAAAGGTTTGAGTTTTTCAGAAATCCGCTCTTGAAAGGCTTTGACTTGTCATACACAGGTTTACCCAATAACATGGTGACAGCTGCTGCATTTCATTTAGGAGTTCCAGTTCCTTGCCTCTTGTGTTGTACGTGCTAGCTTAATGGCATTAGTGAGACACCTTAATGGAACAGAGCCATAATTAATATTATTAGTTACACCTGTGCTTTTCCTGCTTTGACGAGTCAAAATGAGAAAGGTCTAGTGGATTACTTTACCGGGATAACTACTACTCAATTCAAATCAAACACATACTGTTTATGCTTGTAGCAGTGCGTTGGGAAATTAAATGTGACTGTTCTTTTCTCTTTTCACTGTGCGTTACAAGAATGCTAAAAAGTAGCACACTGTGCTTCTGCTTTAGCTGCAAATTATTTAAAACTTTCTGATGGTGTATGTTGGCTAGTGCCTTTCATTATCAACATAAAATCCCCGGCTCTTGATGCCAACTCTGTGCTTTGTTAGTTACCGTGAGGGTTGCTTTGAAATTTCACAGACACTTTCCTGTTGCACATGAAATGAGATGACAAACACACATCTCCCATCCAAACTCAAGAACAGCTTATTGCTGCAGAACCCTGCTTAAAAACCCCCCAACAACAACTAAGCCATTTCCCCCTTAACCTTGTATGGTGACAACACACGTCTTCTTTTTTGCTTTCGGGGCACTGAAAGTACAGTCTGAATTCCTTTCATTCTACGTGTCTCATCATTATGTTGTTGATTGTGGGGAAAAGGGGATGGAGAAATGAGAGGCTGAAAGGCAATCTTGCTCGCTAATGGCCTGCAAAGTTATCAGTTGCGGCTTAGTGAAGCTTAAAGCGGCTTCATTGGGATGTAATAGCTGGCAAAGTTGTCCTCCATTCACTCTAGCTAATCCTTCCTTCAGAGCTTTCTCTCACAATCAGAGATTCATGGAAAGAGGCAGAAAGAGGGGGCTGTACGAAGCAAGGAAGAAAATGATGACGACAAAAAGAAAATTGCAATCAGCCGTAGGATGAAAAGAAATTTAAACGGCAACCAAAATGCTATCAGGATTGAAGCTTTGGATGATGCTGGCGAGTGTTATGAGCGTGATTTAAGCAAGCTGCAGAACGGATCACTACTGTCTCATTCTGCCCTCCTGTAAAGTACGTTGGTATAATTATTCAAGTCATAAACATGGCAGCAGGGTAGCTCTTATTCATTCCAGTGCGATAGCTACCCACTTTCGTTCCCTGCCGCTGGATCTGACACGCAGAATTTCCTGTTTGATACCCAGTCGGTTAGTGCCTCTCCATTTCAAAGAAGAAATACTCGAAGCCCTGGGGCATAAATCTTAATCTATTTATTTATCTTAACAGTAAGACTCCTGCTTTCTCTCTCTCTTTGTGCCTCAAATGTAATTTTCTATGTTTGCCACATGTTGCCATCCTTTTCCAGGTTTTGCTCCTGTTTGCGTATAAGGAAAAAAATACATTATATTTCATGAAATTTTATGCATTAATTGATCTGTTCTCAGTTCTGTTTCTGTGCCAAGTAAGTATTTTCCATGTTGAGTATTGCAGAGTTTCTGATCAAAATACTCGGACAGGTCTAAATACTAGGTTATAATTTTGTTTTCTTTTTAGAAAGCGGTACACATTTAGATTATATTGCAAAATTCAATACAATAGTACTGTTTTACATGTAAACAAAACTGTCCCTGAGAATGAAAAAAACACAATAAAAAAACTAATAAAGTGAGCATATTAGGACCTCTGGAAAAAAAAATAGATTTTATGTGTGCGTATATATACCATCGCTAAATATGGGTGACAAATTAAAGAAAAACTAACAAAGTGTCTTTATATAAGCCACCAGGACAGCTTAAATGCTCTGTGGCATAGATTCTCCAAGTTTCTGGAACATTCCTCCAAAAGATATTCTCTCATTTGGTGTTTTTAATTACTTTTCTTTTCTTTTCTTTATACCCCTTTTTTAAAATTTGTTTTCACAAGAAGCATTTACAATACTAAAACAGTTGTAACTAACAATACGCAGTCATAAACCAATTACATAACACAGCAAACTATAGCGCTTTCAAATGAAGTGATAAAGATGATGTTTCTCCTGTACTGATGTGGCTCCTTTTTGTAAAAAATAGGCCCATAAATAACTGATTTCTTCATTTTATGTGAAGCAAATAAACACCATAACCTCAAACTGAAAAAACTGGTGCATATAAAACAACTGTCAGATTATATTATAGCTGTAAACTATCCCTACAACACAATGTAATAACAATAATGTCACATTCCTGCCTGATTTCAGCTTCTTTAATGCCATGGACAAATGTCTGCATTACTCTAAAGCTACTGTATATTTCTAGACACACACACACACACACACACACACACACAGACTGACCTTGCCAGCAGGCGCCCACAGTCAGCTGCGTATCAATCTTCGAGGTGTGGATCGGCCAGTCATCTGTCACCAGGTAAGGTTCATAGGTCACACCATCAACAAATAATGTCACTGCAGGAAATTCCACGTTGATCACATAATAGTGCCATTCCTTGTCACAGATCTGTAAAGGGGAGAGAGAGGTGATCATGTTATTAAGCTCCTGCTATGTGTCCACTTATTATGCATTCAAACAGGAAAATATTCCTGGTTGGCACATACACAAAGATAGGGCAGCTTTAAAAATACATCGCTCCTGCAACTACATCTCTTTTTTGGTGTCTGATTTAGGTTAGGAGCATATTTCCGTGAAGGTTTATGTTTACAGGGATGCCGTTATGAAGATGATGATGTTTACTCCAAGCATGCAGCCAGAACCGAAGGCACATCCTTGAACGCTCCCCGTCTTTCTACCTTCAATGAAAGAGACGCAACAAATTCCTCTCCTCATCTCCGGATCATTTGTTCCCTGTCGTCAGACAGCTAATGAGGTTTCCGTCTAATGAGCAGTTCATTAAAAGGCACACGATGAGTGACAAACACGGCTGTGGAGGACCCAAGTTTCTTTGATTATTTGGAGAACTTGTCAGGACACATCCTGTCCTCTCTCTTTCCCCCACACACTCTGGGCCACAACTTCAATATGTTAAAAATGTATTTGCCAGTTTGCTTACATGGCTTTAGGGGTACAACTGATTATTATTTTCATCATTGATTAACCTGCAGATTATTTTCTCGATTAATCAATTAATTGTTTCATCTATTAAGACCCAAGATGGTCGACAACACAGTTGGTTGTGTAAGGGTTGAAATGACAATATAGTACTTTATCCATACACTTTGGCTTATCTGTTTGCCTTCTCAAGCACGCCAGTATTATTAAGTTCCTAGTCGAATATATATAAAAGTTTTTCAGAGAAATCTCAGTTGTATTTATGACTTGGATGTTGACATGAGTGCTATTTACAAGTCCATAAATAGCTAAATAAACTGGTAATTATGGTAACTGCGATGTGACATGAATGCAGCATTTGCCCTGTGATTGACTGGTGACCTGCACAGAATTAACAGGTATAAAAAATGGATTAATGTAAATTAGAAACTATTATGAATGCGAAGATTCATATCATATTACGTTTTAGATGTTATATGCTGTGAAATGGCTAAATAGAAATAAGTGCTGCTTTCACCTGTTTTACCGGCCCAAAGGATGAATGACACATACAACACTGAATGGGTCCTGAACGCAACAACACATCTGTGCCACAGTGGATGTTATCTGAATCACAAGGAGATGTGAAAATATTCTCAATTTAAACCACCTAAACTGAAAGTGTACTTCCTTTTAAAGTGATATTTACAGTTTTAAAGTCTTTAGCAACTTGGTGAAGCCTTAAAAGATTTATAAGTCCTCACGTTATTGTTCCTCCTCTTATGGCCACCGCATCTGTTTTTCTGTAGTCAGTCTGGTGTAAAGGATTCGGTTGAATTAACAGTAAACAATTTATTCGCACTGAAGGGGCGAATATCTGCTAATTTGAGATGCACAGAGAGGAGCAGCAGGAAAGGATACAACATTCAGATACATTTTTTAATTTGTTATATTTCTTTCTAAGGCTCAGTGGACACACACACACACACACACACACACACACACACACACACACACACACACACACACACACACACACACACAGGTAGTTTATTCAAGCTGTGATGTGAACTAATGGGGTTGAGACTTGTATTGGAGCAAGCAGTAATCTCCAGGGATGTTCGATTTAGAAAGTAGAGTCGCACCCTTTACGAGTGTGAAGAGAGAGAAATTCCCACAGGATATCCGGGACACCCCTCCCACACTGTATCACGTCTCTCAGCAGATACCGGGACAACTACGCCCAGTTACTATTTTCTATGGATTGCTTCCTTACAGTATCATCCGACAGTATCATCTAGCTGTTGCTTCAATACTTTGGTGCTCAGCAAAACTACCTTTTGGTGTAATGCCAATTAATTGTAAAAATCACAATCTTTTTACAGTTTTGGGTCAGCTTTAAGAGCAGAATAAATAAAAACCATGTAAAGAAAGTTAAAGTATACCTTGCTCATTTTTTTCAGATTCCTGTACTGTACGCAGATTGAGATATCCAGTGATTCCAAGCATGTGTTATTAACAATGACAGTGTGTTTTAGTTTCATCAGCTCACATTCAGGATTTGCATGTGTACTGGACTAGACAGGCAGAATGAATTGCCACTTTCATTTAGCTGCTGGCTTGCCGACTGCCTGTGAAGGACACAAAAAAGATAGACACTGAAAAAGCAGAATTACAAGAGGCATCTGATCTTTTTGAGTTTGACGTTAGTTACAGCTCTCTTGGTTAGGCATGACCTTTTTCCTGCTATCTTTTTGGCCTACAATAATGCTGCCAGAGCTAAAAAAAAATCTGATAAAAATTCATACCATCATGTGTAAAACGAGACTAGAGTTTACATCCATGCTAGCAGCTCTGTGAGGCTGTACTTGTAAATGCTAACACTAGCATGCTAACATGCCCACAATTACAATGCAAACATGCAGATGTTTAGCAGGTATAATGTTTACTATGTTCACCATCTCAGTTTAGTGTGTCAGCATGGTAACATTTGCTGATTAGCACTAAATACAAAGTACAGCTGAGGCTGATGGGAATGTCATTAGTATTGCAGATTACTAGGTCATAAATTTACATTTAACCTGACGATGGCGCTAGATGAAAAGTCATGTGTGGAAAGAATGTGTGCACTAAATTTCATAGCAATGCATCCAATAGTTGTTGAGATATTTCAGTGTAGACCAAAGTGGTGGACCGACATTGCTATCCGTAGAGCCACGCAGCTAGCATGGCTAAAAAACCCTTTGGGAAATGGCAAAGAAACTACAAAGCTCCACTTCCAGAAAAACCACAAGAAACGTTTTCATGGAGTTCAGGCAGTATGGAAATATGACAGCAACAAACTGAGTTACATTATTTCTACACAGGGAGACTGATTGTTTCTCCCTTCATCTCTTATCTTGTGCTCTCCCATTCTTCCTCTCTGTCTGTGTCTTTGAGTGTAATAACTGATGACTGATGCTGGACTGAATGGCAGAAATAGAGGGCATGAACAAATAATGTCCTCTATGTCTGTATGCTTGTTTAGAAATGCATGCACGGTGACCGCATGTATGAAAATCCTCACCAGGAGCTTTCAGTACTCTCGTAATCAGACTTCATTGTATGAATATTAAAGCACAGAGGGATCACTCAGTGTCAAGCTGATGGGCACTGAGGGCCAGACAATGAATAGAAATACTGTGTATATTTTATTTAATGCGCAATAACATGTGTAAATAATAAAACATTGTCATCTTGTTACAGATCAACTTTACTGAGTGGCTTGTAGTGCAATGTGCACACTATGTATGCGACTACTGTAATTAAGAAATGTTAAAGCCCTGAATCCAATCCAGCACTCAATTTGTTTATGTTGCTGACTGTCTAAACTTGTGAAATCATACTCCCACACTTACAAATGCGCACACATCCTGGCACACATACATCATTAGTAGATACCATCAGCTGTACTGTACTCTTTCAGCTGCCGAGGCATGTTTGTATACACATAGCTTGTCTGAAGGCACATTAGTCAGTTGGAAGCTTGAAAGTATTTCTCCTCTGCAACAGTATAACAAGACAAGACAATGAATGCTGAAATGCTGTAATGAGCTGGTCCCCAAGCAGGTTGCAGGTCTGCTTAGGATGAACAGAATCACCAGAGGAGTCCCACAACAGAGAGAGAGAGAGAGAGAGAGAGAGAGAGAGAGAGAGAGAGAGAGAGAGAGAGAGAGAGAGAGAGAGAGAGAGAGACTGAGGCCATGTCCCTGCTAATGTAGATGCATTTTAAAATACATGTTTTTGCTCCATTTAGGACTCCCATTCAAACTAAATTGCTGTTTTCCAACACTAGAAACAGAATATTTTTAAAGTTACCCTCCATGGGGGTCACACGATACACTCACAGTGAGAGGGCAGTGATCATTTTTGCTCTTCTGTTTCCAAAGTTGACCTTTTTGATGGATTAAACCACTTTAGTTTAATGACTGAGGGAGACAGTAATCATCACAGGAAACTCAAAAAGGTAAACCTGGCCTGCTTGGAGAGAAGTGTGGAAAATGGCAACAACATTTGCCCCAATAAAAACTTTTCATCTTACTTCCTTTTATCACTCAGAAAGCTACAGTACGGTGAAGATTTGCACCCTAATGGAGCAGAAGTTCAGCTACTGTAACTACAAACTACTCTTGACAGAATGAACAGCTGCTTTTCAGACAATGCCAAAAGGATTACTGAAATGAAATGCCTTATTTCAGCAGGTGAACAACATACGGTGTCCCTGGGGGGGTGGGATCACTGAACTTAGACACAGATTAAAAACTTCAGTTGAACAAGATGAGGACAGCAAAAACAGAAGATGCAGGGAAACATACGAGAAATTATATATAAAGAAGGTACAGAGGGAAGGTGAGCAGGCAAGTTTTGTTGGATCTTGAGATTGAGCAAGGTCATATTAAGATTTAAAGGGTTCACAGAACACACTTATTTATGTTTTGCATCTAGAGGACCTTTTTGAATTCATATATACTATTACTTGCACAGAGGATGTGTTTTACAAGTGATGATTTTTTTTTTTCATGTGAGGGGTATGTTATTAACCAAGTCATCAAACATCAGAAATTTCTGTTACGACTTAAGAAAGACAATGTCTCTTGTTGCACCTTTTTCACAGCAGACACTTTGACTTGTCATAGAACAGCAGGAAAAGGTATTTCTAAAACAATACCAGGACCCTAAGACTAAAACAGCTAAATGAGATTCAGCCTTCACTCATTTTATTGTCTTCACATGTGCTTTTTTCTGCTTTGACATGTCATCATGTCTGCCATGAAAAATTATTTTTTAGTACACATTGTTTGATGAAACTATGTAAGCATTTACACAACTTCATCTGTTTTTATCTTGGATAGAGACAATAACAGATAAGGAGGACTGCTGTGTCTTCTGTCTGACTTCCTTTACGGGAAACAGACCGTATGGGAAACACTCCGACTACAGCATACATTTACCCAAATGTTCCCTCAGACCTTACTACATTGCTCTCTTCCTACATACATCTGTGAGGTGCCTTTGTGTTTCTAAACCTAATATTGACATGTCACCTCCCAGCTCCACTCTGGAGTTTTACAAAATTTGGGGAGTGCTCTGTTCAAAGGATAAAAGAATATACAATCTGCTCCTTCAAATATTCTCTAAGATAGATTACTTCCTTGTTTTCAGAACTGTGTTGTACAGGATCAAGGACTGTTCAATTGGTGTCCAGACAAATGATCATTCCTCTATTACTGTAACCGTCTCCTGTCCTTATAAAGATTCAGCTTGCAGATGCTGGCGACTAAACCCTACCTTACTGAGCCACATTCCCTTTGTTGAGTATATAACTGTGCAATAGCAGTGTTTTATTGCTGAGAATAAAACACCAGAGATAAGACCATCTATCTTGTGGAAATCTGCCACGGTGTATTTACGAAAGGCTATTACATCCTATACATTGGTACGAAAGAAGGAAGATCTTAAGAGCCAGTTGGACCTAGAAAATACTGTACAGTCTGGAGGGTGAATTCAGGTCGTCACCCAAAGGATCTCTGGCAAAACAATTAGACGCTGCCTGCTCTGCGTTAGACCAACTACTAACAAGGAGAGCAGAGTCACAACTCTTTTCTTGTGCCAAACACAGGTTATAGGATTATGATAATAAACCAGATTGGTTTAATGTGCATCTTGCCAGGGAGAAAAACAAACATAACCCCTAATTCACAGATTAGCAATGGGGCATTTTAAATCTGCTGACATAAACAGAATAATGAGGACGTTCCGCTGGCTGCACAGAAGCCCTTTAATAGGGTCAAGTTTATTTTGATGTATTGGAGAGGTTTGGGATGGGAGGAGATTTCTTTATATGGATACAAACCATATATAATGGCACTCAGATCTGTTTTATGTGACGATCGGCGCCCAACAGGGATGCTCGTTAAGACCAGCAATTTCTGCTTTTGCTTTAGAATCACGGGCCTATTGTCTTTGTTGCTGATGTGAAGGGTATAATGACTGGTGCATTGGTGCATTTGCATTGTATACTGACAATATTAATTTGTTGTTGTCCTCTACAAACATATTGATTGCTTACTTTCTGAGAATTTAGTATTCACAAGATAATTTCAGGAAATCTGAAGTTTTGCCTTTAGGCACCGCCACCCTCCTTTCCTCTTCTTCTAATCTGTCTTCTTCCATGGCCCTTTGTCTGAACTACTTTCTTCTGTTTTTGCCTCTCCCGCTATCCCCACCTCCATCTCATCACTCCTTCATAACTTGCACCTCTCTTCTCTTTCCATTTTCACCTCCTTTGTTCCTATTCACATTCCTCGTGTGTCTTCTGCCACTGTTGTGGCACTGCATTATTGATGCCAGTCTATTAAGTATCAGTGTGGTGGTAGGGAATGACAAGGATAGTGAAAGAAAGAAAGAAAAAAAGAAAAGAAAAAACAGTAAAAGAAAGAAATAAAAGAAAGGGGAACAGCCTTGCTAACATGCTCAACAGCATGTGCATAAAACACATCTTGTCATACAAAAGCAGCTTATTTCTCATAGGCATATACATAAATGTATGACGCAGTACACTGTCATGCAGACCATGAAACACAACTGTAAGAATTTTTTTATTAAAAAAATAAAAGATTACTGAGTTTCAAACCAGTTGAAAAAAATATATAGTTATCTGAAGATTGCATCAAGGTCTACTTTCAGAAGTTATGTTGATAAAGGGAAGCTATCTGCAAGATCCGATTCATGTCAGTGACACAACTGAAACAGCTAAACAAAGAAAGATGTGAGGCAGAAGATTAAACAAGAATGCAAAACATGGCTGCTGCTTCAAGTCTAAGGTCTGCTTTGAAACTATGTTTTGCTGCAGGATTTTTGAAAAACTCTTTGTCTGTCTCTGTCTCTTACTTACTTAGTTAATGCAGCCATATAATATTAGTGCATTATTTAAGTTGTACCTTTAGGGTCAGCGTGAAAAGCCTTTTTTGCCCAAAGCAAAGGCAGGAGTTAGAGAAGGAGGAGAAAAGGCAAGCAGTGAAACAGAGGGATAGAGAGTTCAAGATGGAATGAGAGAAAATAGAGAGGTGGAAGAAACAAGCTGTCAATACATTAGCATGCTGACTGAATGCTTATGTAGTGTTTCTAGTGCACTCAGCAGTCTGCTGAGTGGTCTATAAGTAGCAGATAGTGGCATTAAGTACCCCGCCTCTTACACACACACACACACACACACACAGCAAAGACATATGCATTTAGTGAGATGCAGCAGCTCTACATACTGTAGGAGTAACACAGGAAGTGCTTAAAAGAGGCAAAGTACAGCTGAGTTCTCAAATGAGTTCATTTGAAAAATAGAAGCCAGAAATAAAATAAACACACACACACTGAAAATGTATACGCTGGAGGCAATGCTCCATATCGTCTCTGTTGCTCTCTGTCTTTTTCGGTTGTGCTCTTACAGAGAAGCGAAGAATTGTGCATTTCATCACTGCCAGCGTGTGCTCTTTTATACTAAAGTATGCCGTGTACTGAGTCCTTGTAATGGGATGACTTGCAAAATTAGAGTGATTCATAGCAAATAATATTAATATGGAAAAGAGAATAAACACAGCAAGGCCAGAGAACACACGATGATGAAGAAATTATGGATTTGTCTTTCATACAAAAGAAAACATGTCACTTCAAGGATACTTACTGAAAATGCCCACCTGACTATTACAAGATCACTTTACACTTTTCTCCTCCGTGTGGTAAACAGACTTGTCCCTCTTGCACTCTCACTCCTGATACTGTTTGCTTTAACCTTTATAAACGTACTCTAATGTGCACGGCTATACTGCTAACTGCATTACAAGGATTGATGCATGAACGTGCAAATAACTTTAAACTGAACTGAAGGATTTATCAGTCAGTCTCTCGTGTTTGAGATGGAACCAAATCACTCTATGAATAGGCACTTGAATCTCTCTTGGTATCTACAACAAACAGGCAGCGAGGCAACACACCCTCACACACACACACAACACCACCACCACCACCACCATCCAATTAATCTCCTCAGAAACAAAAGGAGGCTTCTAATCAACACAGGACAGAGAACAAGCCATGGCACAACAAGCATGGTAATAGCAGGCAGATAAGGCAGATAATTGTAGATGCTGTATAGACAAGCAATGAGGGCGATTTTGTACTACCCAACATTCAGTCCCTATAATCGAACTCAGACATAAATGATAAATAGCAGGGGGTCTGCAGCTGTTTCGAGCAGTGTAATTGGTGAAATTGGAAAGTTTATCTGTGATTCACAACATGTGCTCTGCCGCCACGTTAACTGTACAGTTATCTTGGATTGATGTGAAACAGCTGCCAACACAAATTCATCTTTGGCCCTTGACTTATCTTCTCCAAATCTCAGGCCTCAGCTGAGAAAAATACGCTGCACTTGTCTCAACTCTCAACCTTCTGCTAACAGATTTTTCCTACTCTATAAGGACCCTGCTGTGAGTAAATAACACCTCATTTGTAAGGATTTAGATCAATGCCACATCACACACACACACACACACACACACACGTTCTTTATCTTGCAAAGCGGTTCAGACTTGAACTGTAGGTAAAGTATAAAAAGGCTCAGACAGGGAAAAATGGTTTCTTCTTTATCCACTTCCTTTTGTTTTGTGACTTTGTAAGTTTTCTTCTTTTCCTTCTCCCCTCTGCTTTGTGTGACTTTGTTTGCATGTTTGACTCATTCCTACCATCTTTGGCTTACAGGACATTAGAAGAGTGAATCCTGACATGTATAGGACTTTTTGACTGTGAGTGAATATCTTCTGAGCAGCTGGATTGAACCGATAGGCTCTCTAGACTCAGTGAGAGTGAATAATGTGCGTTGAGAGGAGTGATCCATCCTCTGGTCCATTACCAAGGCTGAAAAAGAGGACGGAAGAAAAGGCATCCTGTGTGTGTTCACATGTACACTCACAAATAAGTCAGTGCTTGTAGATGTGTGTAAAGGTTTCTGTCAGATGTGACATTCCTTCAGTGTGTTCGATCGACATGGAAAATGGAAGCCTCTTTCGCTCTCACCCTCTCTTTGCCAGCTTCCTTTCATCCCACTCTGCCCCTCCTCTCTTGGAGTGAGAATTGCAAAATCAATAGAGCTAAATGGAGTTGCCGCGGAAGCCATTGAGTGTCCTTTCTAAGTGCTGGAGGAACAAGGACGTAAGAAGCAGCTGTGACACCCCACAGTCACCTCTTCTCCACCACACTCCTTTTTCAACAGTCTCTACTACTCTCTGAGCTTGTTCTCATTATTCACCACAGTAACAGCTCCTATGCTTAGAAATACTGATCAAGAAAGTATTAATATCCAATTCAAATAGTAAGTAATACAATGTATGACAAAGTTTTAAAAAAATCACAAAAGTGATGAGGAAATAAGAAATGTGTGGAAATAAGGTACAATATATAACAGAGGTTAGATACGACGCACTCAATTTTATTTTCTAGGCTCCGCGATTTAGTTGGTTAGTTAAGTTTATTCAGAAAGTCTCATGGAGATCAAGATCTCTTTTACAAGAGAGACTTAAAAAACAAATTACATATAAACAACATTACACTGAAGTATGATCTGGCACTGCGTAGCTGCAAAGCTGTTTAGCTTGAGTCTGTTGTGCTACAATATGTTTTTAAATCAAAATTATATGAATTTGTACTGTATGGATCAATACTATTTTATATTACAATGAGGTCATAAAATTAAAATCAATTCTCTGTAATTCACTTTATTGTTATGGAGAAATAAAATTAAAAACAGGGTAAAAACATAGGCCAAGATGCACACATGCAATCAAAACTTAACTAACCTTTTTCACAGCTGACATTTTGGATGTGTCTGAAAACACTCCCTGACTACTACACTGTACAGCACACAGTATATTTAATGTCTGCCATTTTCATTTCAGTGTCAGAATATTTAGTGTGAAATGCATCCACTATACATCCATCCATCCATCCATTTTATTCCGCTTATCCGGGGCCGGGTCGCGGTGGCAGCAGGCTAAGCAGGGTTGTCCAGACGTCCCTCTCCCCGGCAACGCTTTCCAGCTCCTCCTGGGGGACCCCAAGGCATTCCTAGGCCAGATGAGATATATAATCCCTCCAGCGTGTTCTGGGTCTACCCTGGGGCCTCCTACCAGTTGGATGTGCCCGGAAAACCTCTAAAGGGAGGCATCCTGATCAGATGCCTGAATCACCTCAACTGGCTCCTTTCGCTGCAAAGGAGCAGCGGCTCTACTCCGAGCTCCCTCCGGATGTCTGAGCTCCTTACCCTATCTGTAAGGGTGAGGTCACAGTCTGATGAAGCCAACAGAACCACATCATCTGCAAAGAGCAGAGATGCAATTCTGAGGCCACCAAACCGGACACTCTCCTCCTCCCCCCGGCTGCACCTTGAGATCCTGTCCATGAATATCACAAACAGAATCGGTGACAAGGGGCAGCCCTGGCGGAGTCCAACACCCACTGAGAACGCATCCACTGTAGAGTGCCATCATAAATTCCCACAATGGAACAAAAAAAGTAGTCCATAGTACTATCAGTCCCTCAACGCAACGCCCTCTATAGATGCTAAAATTACAGTCATACAACACTACACCTCTCAGTGATGCTCACTACAGAGTGAACTATTGAGTGCCCATCATATACAGTAGGGAGTAGCAAATGAGTGAACAAGGGAATTATTTCACAGCCTTTGATTTGTCACAGCAGGAAAAGCACAGGTGTAATTAACGATGGCTCCGTTCCATCAGCTGTCCCTGTACCTTTGCAGTTAGCCAACGTGCACAATACCAGGAAGTGAAACTGGGTCGTCTAAATGGAATACAGCCCTAATTAATGTTATTAATTACACCTGTGCTTTCCTGCTATGACCGCTGCTTACAACATGTTTGCTGCGACAGGTGTTAAACTTTATTGCCCATTCAATAGTAAGTTTGTCCTTTTTGTTGTTAAAAGCAGACAATGGATTTTAAGAATTACAATTGAGAAACCATAACTATATTGTTGGTTCATTGATGGTCATTGATTTAAGATAAAAGAATCATTTTTTAAAGAATGCATGTGCCTGCATTTTCAATCAAGTTATAAAATCCACTAAACCTTCTGGCATCTGCAAAAAAAAAGTCCAAATGGAATATTGTATTTGTAGAAGGCTGCAGCTGTTTTCAAAGACACTGTGCTCACTTCTCTTTGGTGTGAAATACCGTGTGCTGCTTCCGGGCACACGTTAGGTTTTGATGTCAGTTCTGTAGATTCAAAAAGAGCACAGGTTTCTTTTTTGGCTCACCATTTTGCACTGAGATTCAATAATAACACAGGCCTAAATCAGTTGTAAAAAAAAAAAAAAGAGTTAGAGACACTAGTTTCTCCTTTGGCAGAAGCCATTAGTCAATAATGCAATCCAGCTGCAAGATGTGTTTTCTTAACTATAGAAATTCTTCAAACCAGTTTCACTAATGTACTGCTCTTTCCACCTGCATGTAAAACCAGTGGTTAAGTGCGTGATCAGACATTTGTCAAAGAATTATTAAAAAAATAATAATAATCAGGAAATCACTACCATAAGCAGACATACATAGATTCAGCAGGTTAAGCCAAGCCAGGTACACCAAACTGCACTGTAAGTCACAGATAAATGAATTAGCAGTTTATGAGATTTTTTTCCATTGTCATTTCTCTCATTAACCTTAAGTATTTCAGACCAGTTTCCATTTATATTTAATGAGAGTCTCTGCACAAGTGATTTGTACTGTAACAAACTCATCACATATTCTCTTTGACTGCACTGCCTGCTTCCTCCGTGCTTCTTCTCTAGATCCAACTAAAAGGAGCAAACGGGATCCATGTTATCTATGTACTGTATTTGTGTGTGGGAGAGAATGAGAAAGAGAGAGAATAAGGGAAAGATAAGACACTGAAAGAGAGTGAGAAGAAGTGAGACTGAAATAGAACTGAGTCTTGAGGTTGTTTGCTAAGAAAACTCAGCAGATTGCTACTTGGCTGCCCTTCTCTTTGTCATGTCTGCCTCTGTGGGCCTCAGGAGAAAAGAACACTGGACTGAGAAAAACTTTTCAATCTACCTTTGACCTAGAACAAACAACCACCTGGCTGGAAGGTACACACCAGCACAAGCAGAGATAGTGCCAAGAAAACACACCGGGATGTTTGCATGCACACAAGGAATGACTGCATTACACAAGTAAACGTCAGCCTTGTGTGTCATTTTCCATGCAAACCTGCGAATAAAAATCCAACATAAAAGTAGTAGACGCACATGCTGATGCATGGTCATACCGCCATGAGTGCACTCACACGGAAAGACCCAAATATAAATCTCTTATAATCTGCTTAGTGAGCAAAAACTCATGAGAGGTTGCTGTAATTATGAAGCATTTTCTAATCATTTCAGTATGAGGTGGATGTATGAGGTATCCCATGGGTAAACAATTAGATTACGATTTACATCTACCATCTATTATTAGTGAGCTGGGGAGAGTCTGTGGAAAGGGGAGATTCCTGTGCAAGAGAGTTCATTGGCTTATCATGAAAATCATTTTGACTCCAGGGATTTTATTTTATTTTTACAGTAGGATTTTCTCTGCTCAGTGACTGCCTGCTAAGCTGGAGTGACTAGACGGCCTTCAGCTAGATGATTCTCATTCAAACGTTGGCCTTACTGAGGTGTCCCTGAGCAAGACCTTTAATGCTTCCAGCGCCACAGTCGCTGGTCTGACCCTGCATTGTAATGTCTTTAAGGGAGGGGGTAAAAACAGATGTCACTTTGTGGACTAAAACTAATCATTATATTTAGATAAAATACCTGCCTGCTGTGCGTAATGAAATTCAAGGGTCATTTACAGTACTATTGTGTACATCTGCAGGATAATTCCAGTAGGAAAAACACTGTTCAGCATTCAGTGAGAAAAAAATCATATTATATGCATCTTTCTAGCTGAAGCAACTTCATATGGTGCAACATTTTCCTTTCAAAGGCTTTCTGCAGGACTGAAACAGTAAGCTTTACTGCAAATTAGTTCAACAACTCTCCAGAAGCATGACAGATAATAGAGATACTGCTGCTAGGTGAGCTATTACCCATAACTAAACAGATTTTCTACTTTGGGTCTATGCTTGTATGTGTGTGTGTGCGCGCACGTGTGTGCATGATAACTTATCTCCTGCAGTGAGCAGAAGAAAGTGATGGAGAGCCTCCGGTAATTAGAATGGAGAGCCTCTCCCTTCGCTAGACAAATAATGATAGCCCTTCACCTGCTGTAGAAAATCACCCCGACTCTATGCTTGCGCTCAAATAGGACACAGACAAGCTCACACACGTACACACAAACACACACATATGCACGCACACACAAACACACTCCTCACCTGCTCTAGTTTCCAGTGGAACTCGGCGGGTCTGAAAGTGTCGACCTGAGTGAAATCTCTTCTGAGCAGCAACACCAGGCGACAGTTGTGAACATACAGAGAGTAATGGTGGCGGTTCATTTCTGCAACAGGAGGACATGCATGGTCACACAAAGACACAAACACATGCACACTTCTACATTATACAGTGTATCAATCAACAAGATTATACCCTCTACTTCGAGGGCAATAAGCTGGTTCACCTGCTCCTTAAGTTTGCTTATGGAGGCAATTCGATTTTTTTCTGGGACAATTCAAAAATCATCATACAGTACAGCTGTGTGAAAGACAAAACTCTTCTCCCTTACTTAAGATTATTTGATCTATTATGACAAGGGTCACAGAGAGTGCATTCAGCAGTTTCTAAGCAAATGTGGAAAAAAAGTCAATCTCATTTAAATTTTTTGCTCTTTTACTATCAATAGTATTACTTGTTGTCTGTCCATTTCATTGTATTGTGTCAAAATTCTCATTTCAGGATATTAGGGTTCACCTTTCTCATGTCTAAATGAATGATAACGTGTTGAATTGTACCAAAATCTCTTTTTTTTTGTTTCAAAAATATAGATTTTTTTAGAAATACTAAAATAACATTTGATTTAGTTGGATAAATGTGAGTTTTAAACGTGCGATCAGGAACAATTTGGTAATATTACTGACATGTTGCTATCGAGGCAATACTGTGATAACAATCAGTCATTTTTGACCATACAGTATCACCCACCCTAAATGTTGCCTAGCTCAGCCAGAGGAATGATGGGATACAATACATGGGCATTTTTGCACACAGTATTGCTGATGTGGCCCTCACACTGAGCCTCCTGGTACCATTCACATCCTTCAGCAAAAAGTTGCAAATGAAAAGTAGGGTTATAAGATTCTGACGCTCTAGTCTAACACAAAGTACTCTGCAGTTTTGCATTACGAGATCAGACTACACATTTTCTAAGCTAATAAGCCATCTGTGAGACCATTGTGCGAGCGTGCAATGTGCAGATGGCTTGCTTAATTACACAGTTCAGGCAGCTCAGTTCAGACATGCAGCGGGGAAAAAGTTTCAAGTTTCAAAGATCATTTGCCATTGCGGGCTTTAGTCTTGGCTAAATTATCTTGTTATTTTGAAAAGATGTTTTTGATCATGTTATGTTCATAGTATGTTTTGAATTCTGAGGACACTAGGATATCAAAGTGTAAAACGTTTCAGGAAAAGGGCTGTAAGAATCAAGTCGTTTTCAGTATTAAGTAGGAGCAGAAATGTTGCTAAAACGTAGGAAAATTAAAGGTCAAATGTAAACGAAATGACAACTTTTTGTTCAAGTTTGTTCAATTTTGACTCTCTAACATGTTACAGGGTGGAAATTTACTTCTTAACAGTGAACGTGTGAAATCATTTCCTCACCAGTCTTGTCAGAGTTACACAGTAAGGTTTCCTTCTCTGCTCTGAGTCCTGGACTGGGCCCGTGTTTCATCCATGTTGCTATGGTGAACTGGTCTGTCAGGTTTTGGGGCACCACGTGATCTGGAACATTAGCAGCCTGACGCCCGTCGAATCTGTAGATGAGGTCGCTGTCCCGGCCACTGTCAGTCAGCAGAGACGCCGTCCAGTTTGTGGAAGGGCTGGGGGCAGGAAGGAGGTCGGTGCTGCCTGATGCTGCACCTGGATGTGCCAATCAGAAGATGTGACACTGTCAAGACTGCTGCACAGAGAAACAACCTGGAGAGAAACTGCCTCTCTTTCTTTTTTTCTCTCTCTGTGATTTCTCTGAGTACCAGAAGTCAGCATACATCAGTTCATGATGTTGTTTGTGCATGTCAGAATTAAACAAATATAACACTGTGAATCAGTGAATGTTTAGAAATGGATAATATATTTGCTGTAATCTCAAATTACTGGCCATTTGTTGTGGCTCTACCACTATGAATCTACTTGCATGAAACTTTTTTTAAATTATATTTCCATTGCCAACATGAACCATTTACTCAATTCAAAATAAGATTTGTGTGGGCCCTATACTGTAGATGCAGTGGAGCATATAATAATATGGCAATTTAATTTAAACAGGTTTTGAGGGCAAATCATTGATTTACAAGACATAGTATAATTAATAATTTACATCTGTAAATCACATGATTGTAAATGTGACCTCACACCATATTTTAAATGGAGTCTTTTTTAGAGAAGTTTACATAATGATGAGGTGTTAAAAAGTGTCAAAAAGCACATCACAAAATCTTTTCAGATTTTTATTTTTCTAAGTTCTCAACAGGAATATTCTCTTTGTCTGTTTTACATGTACTGTATACTGCATATCACACTGCAAAGCCATGGTTCCAGGGTATAAATGGGAAGCAATAATGAAAACATGTCACAGATTGGAACAGTGTTTGGAAATTTAAAAAATAATTTTCAAAATAGTCTCTAGGATTATAATGGCATGGAAATTGGCATATTAATAGATGGCAGAGGCTAAGATGTCAAGAGGTAATTTCTTCTTTGAATTAAATTTTTCCTTGTCTCTCATTATTATTACTACCCTTTGCTCTCTCATAGTGCTCTACTCTTAAATAGTACCTCACTATTTCAACAAGGCATTTCATTCCATCATATTTTCCGCCACTCCTTACTTCTGCTTTTTTTCTCTCTTTGTCTTTCTTTCTACTTACCACAGAGTTTTTGCAGGGACTTCTCAGAGTACGTTTCGCGGTCGCAGCCCTTCCCGATGTGATTGGTCTGCAGCTCTACCATCGCCTTCACGCCAGACAGGGGACCTCCACACGTTTCCAAGTGCATCTTGGGAAACAGCTGCTTGCTTCCAGTCCCTGGCTCGTAGTCCACCCGCTTGTTCCAACCTTTAAGGGTCAAAATGTGTTTAGTAGTTGGTATAGAGTAAGTAGTTGCAATTACAGGTCACCTGGTGTCACATAGTAAACAATGGTTGAATATTATTTCAGTCAATTGTTTTTTCTAGTTATTTGACATCATTTTTCACATTACATAAGAAATAAATTATACATTGTGTCATTGTTACTGTGTGAAATGACACCTGGTGAGAGGCCCATATTAGTTTCACCTCTCAAAAATTAGATAGCTGCTCTAAGATCTCATATTCCTGTTAGTCCTCTTGAACATTTCACCGACCTTATCTCAGAGTAAACACACACACTGGGATATCTAAGCATCAGTACCATGTGGGTTGTGGTTTCACTGTGGTGTGACAACAAAATTGTCAATTTCTACTCATCATGAGATAGTTCTGTTTGACCTGTCTCTTCCATGTCTGTTTCTTGCTTGCATGCTGGCTTTGGTCATTGTGAGGTTAAGTTTAGGAAAAGGTTCATGATTAGTCTCATATTTTTACAGATGTTCTGTAAGATTTTTGTGTCTTAAAATTGAAAGAACAAAGAAATCTGCAATTAAAATTTTACATAATCAGTTAATCATAATTAGTATATATATGTGCACTTGAGTGCTTATACTTTAAGTGATAAACAAATCTATTTTAGCACGTTTATTTCTTTAAACCTTGTTCACTGTAGGACCCACATATCTCTTGTTGCTAATCTTGTTGTCTTTTCTTCTACATTTAAAGCATTATTAGACCAGTCCACAGGTATGTAGGAAATAAAACTTTAGGTTCTACTGTAGGTGGTTTCATAATGAGCATGTGGGTCTTGAAAGAATGACAGGCAACCACACAGTCTGGCAACTTTGGAGCTTGAGAGTTTCTCAGTGAAATCTTGCCCTGTGCCAAGTCAAAAGGAGACTGAAAGGGCCCCAGTAACATGACAGGCCTGGTAGAAAGGGGTGCTGCCCTCCTTGTAACTGTCAGTCCTGTTGCCAGGTGTTATATTTTCATTACGCAGGTGTTATAGCTATCCTCAATGTACGAGAATCCCTGAATTGTGGTGGTGAAAGGGATTCACAAGCATGATCGTGTACAGAAATGTGTGTGTGTGTGTGTGTGTGTGTGTGTGTGTGTGTGTGTGTGTGTGTGTGTGTGTGTGTGTGTGTGTGTGTGTGTGTATGTGTCTGTGTCTGTGTAGGTGGACACCTGGCAGCTCTTGCCAAGCCTACAGAATATGATATCAAGTCTCCTGAGACAAACATACAGAAAGAGAGAAACGGACTGTGAGGTAGGTAGGTGAGGAGGAGTGAGAGGTGAGGTGGAGCAAGACGTATTTAGCCTCTATTTATGCCAGGAGCCCTTCTTCAAAAAAGAGCCGCCAAAGCACTGCTGACCTTTACACACAGATGATAAATAAGGTTGCCTGTACAAAAGGCTTGATGTTTGAATGCATCTTTGCATTATGTTTTATTCATGGATTTAAGCTTCTATGGGTTGATGGTTTTAAAACAGGATTATGCAGTGCGGCCTGCTTTCTGAGCCAAATCACAAAGAATAATGCAACGTTGATGAGGACGTTAGCGAGGTATGATAGCAAGTGTTGTCGTGAGTCGATAACGCTGTGTGCCCATCTGGATCTCAAAAATGATTGTATATTTTTTTCCCTATGAGCAAGAGGAACATCCAGCTGGTATTCTGTTCTTCTGTAGCACATGTCCCTTATTTTCTTAAATTATTTCTTTCTTTAGGCCTACTGCACTAAAATCAGTGGCCCCTCAGAGCTCTGCTGTACATGAAGATGACATTTATATAAAGTTCAGACCACTTTCTCAACACTATACTGACCTCTTTCTCTCACTGCACTGCCACCCCTCTGTGATGTGCACTGGCATTTCCCTCAGCGAGTGTCCTTATATCCTAAACAACTGGCATTCATGTCATTTTCAGTATAGGCTCTCTTTGCACTAATGGATCTTGTCTGCAACATTAGGCTTGGACACGTGATTTTTCCTACTTAATTATCCTCTCTTATCATAGCACAAAATGACATGATGCCATTAGACATGGAGTGGGATATCCAGTATGTGTGTTAGCAAGTATCTTTAGGGTAGCTGTAGAACATCAATCAACCCATCATGTTCATTTATCCCATGGAAAATACAGTACTTGGACCTTAAATGTTGTTCAAACCAACAGTCTGATCTACTCTAAACCAAAGATACTCACTATTTTATCTAAACATGGATGCAACAGATGCAACAACTTTGGTAAATGTCATGGTGAGAGTGATAGTGCACTTCTAGATGTTTAGATATGTGAAAATTGATGAAGAGGAGGTGAAATCAATTAATTTATTACATTATCGCAAACAAATGTATCATGTAGTGCTGCTTTTTTTTGGAAACTTGTCCATGTTAGACTAAGTTGTAGTCCCACTGACTGGCTGAGGTAATTTCCAGGTCAGAGTCAATCACATACAGTATACTAACTCTATAGAGGTTTTTATATACCCTCCACATGGGGAGCCCCTGTAGCGTGGGGGGTCAAGATGCCACTCATGAACCGCAACTCCACTTTGAGTCCAGCCGGGAACCTTTGTTGCATCTCTCTCCTTTGTTTGTAGAATATGAAGGGAATGAATCAAATTGTTAAGGGGATCTGGTCATGGATTTAAAAACAGCACTACTTACTCTGATGTTTAAGAAATGTGTGCTTTCAGATGATAAAACCACAGCTGCAGTAGATTGGGATTTTACCAACTACACAGTGCACAGTAAGATATATCCTGGTCAGGTCATTTATCTCCACTCAGATCTGTGATTTTTTAAGAACGTAGGAACAACCATCACTTCTCTCTCACTGTAACTTTTTCTTTCCTCCCATGAGTTGCCTGTTCATCCAGTCTCTTTCTTTACACTTTCTTCCTCCTTTCCCCCTCTCCCTTCTTATTTTTCTCTGTCTTTCTCTTCCTCTTTCATTCCTGTGTGAGCTTGACTCTTGAGATGCTGTCAGTGCTGACAGGTGAAGGAGCAGGGGAGACGGGCTGGCTCGAATGCCAAGCTGCTAGCATGTTAAAGGAGGAAAAAAAAAAACACACTCCAGTCAACTTTCCCTCTGGAGGTTTTTGTCAGGTCTTCTGATTTTCTCGAGAGACGTTGGTTCTAAAATGAGACAGAATTCCCTCGAAGGAAAGGATATGCTCAGAAACTGCACTGAATCGCCTGCTTCTATTTTGATGGTATTGCTTTACATTTAAGTACGTTTAAACAAAATGTCAGTGCAATTTATACCAGCATAGTAATTAGTACATTTCTGTTAGTTATTGCAAGGTAAATAAAGGAATTGTGAAAGTATTTCAGTGGCTGCTTCTTTATCTCTGACCTTGCCATCCAGGTTTGCAGACAGGCTTGACATCAATATGCACAGCCACATCCTCCTTTGCTCTCTTCTGACCGCAGTCAAAGGCCGTCACCTTAATCTTGTAGCTCTGCTGCTTGTCATAGCTCAGCCGCTCTGTGTTTCTGATGTTACCTAAAGGAAACAAAAACAAAGAGGAAACATAATTACAATTATTCGTTGATAGAAAAACATAAACTGTTACACTTATTTGGCAATAATAAAGAAAGAACCACTTTCCACTGAGCAATAATTGAAACTGACTTGGCATTAAAAGAAACAGCTCCTTGAAAACAAAAATATCTCTTTGCACTTATTGAAGCATTTTACTGAAAACTTAAGGTGCAGGAACCTTGTAATGCATTTGAATATCTAAGGCACTCTGTAAACAGTCAATGTAAAATTGCAGTGATGGATTATCTTCACCTGTCAGCAGGGTGACAGTGTTAGATAGAGGCAATCCTACAGGCCTGTGGATTTTCACAAACTATACTGAGGTTACTAACTTTTATGGATGTTTAATAGTGTTGAATCTTGCAGTTGTTTACTGTAATGTATTAACTTTCACACTGATAAAGTGCCTTTTTGACATAATGTGCCTTCATGGTGTTGAATATTAATGGCCACTTCCATTAACGCTTGAGTATTTCACCTCTTTCTAACATTCTCATATTTGTATTTTTAGATTGGGTTTTATTGTGTGTGGGAATGAATTGTTTGCATGTATTTGTGTTTGCAAGCTTGTTCGCCTCAAACTGCCCCTAAAGGGACAAATAAAGTACTTTTTATATTTTTTCTTTTGTTAATATCTCTCTGCTCTGTTGTGGCTTCTGTCCTCTGCTGTGTTATTTTGAAATGCCTTTTTTTTTACATGTTAAGTAGCATACAGTGATTTGTCAGAAAAAGTAATAGTATAGTATTTCTTTATGAAGAAAATGTTACAATGAATTGAGAAATATAGAGCATAGGAACTATATTACATGTTACATTCTGCTGCTGAAGCCGAGAGGATTACTTAGAAAAACTACAAAATATCATAAATGCAGAAAATAGATGCCTTAAAGAGAAGAATGCCTGATGTTTGTATTTGTGTTAACACTGTGCGAAACTTTATTTGCTACCTAGTAGAGGCCTGGTTTTAGTGAACTAGTTGTACAACAATTACGTACTGTTGTATATTTTTGCTGTGTTTACAGACTGCTAGAGTCTGATCACAGGAAGATATTGTGAAAGCCAAACGTTTGTCCATATTGAGATCCTGAAGGGGTGGTGATTTTTTCCAGAGAGCTGATTAGTTAGTTCATAAGCTGTTTACAGATTTCAATTTAAAATATGAACGTGTTAGAGCAGGTTAGCTGAGGCCAGTTGAACCCAAAGTTTAAGATACAGTACAGTAACCCACTAATCCTGCTTCATGGGGGCAGCCCCTGGTGGAGTGAGGTCTACTCAACTGTATCCGCCAAGCTTCTGGTTGGATATTTGTCAAAAGTAGACAACACACACAAACACAGAGAGAGAGAGAGAAAGGAATGGGAGAGAGGCCAAGAAAAGATAGACTCCAGTGTATTTCATTGATCACTGGACATTTTATAAATAGGATGCCTTAGACACAACCTTAATCAAACATCTTTTAGTATTAAGCTGCAACTGTTTCAAAGACAAAAGCTTGCAGTAACTGATTCATTAACATTTTTTATAGAAGAGCAATATTTCGTATTTCTCTCATCAGTATGTACGTGCTTACTTTGCCGTACTTGTCTACTGGATAATTTATGGTGGTAAAAGTTGATTGACAGTCTGAGGTCTGGACACAGATGTGTGGGATTTAAGTATTTACAGTTCTGGAAAATTGCAGTATGATTATAGTAAATGACTATATGCAGTTGTGAAAACTGTAAAAGAGTGTAGATCCACATGTTTTGAGCAGGCCAGCAAGCACAGAAAAAAAAATATTAGAGCTAAATTGACTCACTAGGGATTACACCCAAGGGAGACTGGTGCAACTATCCTACAGTATGCTTTACACACTGAGCTAAATGATACCAATGCAGCAGGGAGGTTGCTGTACATCTCAAAGAACATCAAAGCAAAGAGAAAACAGGACTACAATCTCCTCCAGTTGATGATTAAATGCATTATTTATACGTGAGACTCTAATACAGATGTTCCTCGAGATAAACAACAGGCTTCAAAACAATGTCACATTCTTATTTTGTCATTTTGCATCAGTCATTGCCATCACAGTCTGTCTCTGGACCTATGAGGACAACTGAAGTTATTTTTGTTGTTTGCATCTGGAGGCTCGGCGTGTGTGAAAGGCTGTCACTCTGATTGCCGTCGGAAAGAAGAAGAAGAGAGGAGAGGAGAAGAAAAGAGAGAAAAAGAGGGGAGACCAAGAGGAGAGGAGGTGCAGCGAGCACAGAAGGAATCAGTTCAGAGCACAGCAGTACAGAGAAGAAAAGAGCTGAGCTTGAAATGTCAGAGGAAGAAAGGTGAGGAGGTCAGAGTCAGACAGCTCCTGCAAACATCTCCTGCAGTGACCATTTGATCCGCAGCTGGTGTTAACAACAGTAACAGTTGAGGTTCTGGACATCAACCATTTGCCACTTTTTCAACAACAGCTAAGGCGATGTTTCAATTTAACAAGACATTTTACACATGAAGTTCAGCTGAGTTCAGTAAGTTCTGTACTAAGTACTGGGGATACGAACCACATTCCCCTCATATCACGAAACGCTAAAACAGAAAGATATTTACAAAAGAGCAGTGAATGAAGTCAAACTGGGTCAGCAGTAGTGACTACAGTCTTAACAAGGTATTCAGCAAATGATGTCCCAAGAATATGAGCAGCTCACATTATATTATGGTAAATATGCAGAGTACATGTGACAATGAAGCCTGAAGGCAGCAAACTCTGTTGCGATTACACCAATGTCAGCAAGCCAAGAGAATAAAAAGCTATCTAACTATCTTATTTTTACCAACTCTGCTTGCAGAAAAGAAGGACATTTTGTATATGGCTGATATTAAATTATGTTGGAAGTGGGCCTTTCAACAAGTTAATACTATATGTAATCAAATCATAGCAAAGAGATGTCATACCAGAGCTCATTTGGCTGCAGCAACTGTGCGAACAACCACGTCTGAAATCTGAGCCCTGCTTTACTGCAGGTTTCTTGTTTGATTGAAAGTTAAATTGTCCTATTTGTACTACAGAGAAGATTCAGTGCCAATTGATTATTCTCACTCTAAACAAAGGTAGTGTTTCTGAATTTATTTACTCTTAATTCACTGTCTGAAATACATACTGCAAGAGTAGCCTATTTACTTCTATATTTTATCATGCACTTCTCTCAGCGCACAAAATTACCTTGTTCTATAAAATAAGTCTAACAATGTGCTGTGTCTCCCAGTTTCCCACACACAATATTACTGTGCCTGGGAGGAAAATCAAATGAACCAGACTACTGTAAAATACAGTGAGCAAAAGGCCAGGAGGTTAAACTCAAAAAGCAATGAGACAAAATAATAAATACGACCCTGAGAGGGAGAAAGAAAGAGATACAGCAAAGAAAGCCGTGTGTGCTTCTGTCTGATCTATTGGTAGAATTCAACACACACAAAGCCCTCCAGTCTCCCTTCAGTTTGGATTACGCTGCACTCAGATCAGCACAGGGTGGATGTGGAAGCTCAGGGAGAAGGCAGCACAAATCCCAAAGCTGAAATTCTATATAGGCAGATACGCCCAGAATAGCTCTCAATCAGAAATAAAATACACTCCTACAGTCAACTAGGTCGGGCGTAAAGCCACAAACGAACAAAAGAAAACCAAAAAAATAAATAAATAAATAAAAAAGGAGGCTGTCAGAATAAGGTGGATCTTTATCAAGTAACTTTTGAGCTATGCACTGATGAAAAAGCTACTTCAGGGATCACAACATTATTGCAATAAAAAGAGGAATCAGCCATAGTTGTTTGCTTGCTTTTTCCAGTTCATACTGTATTTCTATATGGGTACTCACATTAATCTGTTGTTTGATGTACATCCATAAAAAGATGACTGGTGCAGTGCTACTGCACATACAGACTCAAAGGAGTTTGTGGGTTAACAAAATCTGTAATCTTACATCACTTTCAAACAACCGAATGTGACTTTATTGCTGAATTATCCTCGATATTATTATTCTTTACACAACGTTGGTTTCTGTTCACTCTCTTCTCCACGATTCATCTCTAGGTTCAGTGTAGGTGCAGTCTGAGCTGCCTCTCTCATGTCTATCTTTAGTAGAGACTTGTTCATGTTCATGCAAGGTTCAGCTGGCTGAGATCATAGAAAGAACATATGCAAATTTAGCTGAAGAATGGCTGTTTGCTTTCATCAAGACGTTTACTATGCTGTTTGTGTTCAAGCGAAGGAAGAACAGCCCTGCTGTGTTCAAAATTTACCACGTGTCTCAGGTAAGGCTCAAATGAGTTTTAACCCAAGTGATTAAGTAAATGGTCCCTCAAATAACAGCCTTTACCCTTGATTTGTTTCAATTGCCAATTCACCACAAGATCCATTTAGTAGCTGTTGATGTTCAAATTTAGATTTTTTTCCCGAGCACTTTAAGGACTTCTCATTGATGTTGGCTTAAAAGCAGAGGTTCAAAGTTCATTCTTCACCTTGGAAAGACCAGTTGAAAACACCACAAGGTCTACTTAGTTTTGTTTTGTTTAATTTTCTGAAAATGTGTTTAAAGCACAGAGAATGAGGGCTAATAATGCTGTCAGACAAATACAAAAAAAAGAAGCTAAATTAAATGTGGTTTTCCAAAAACAATCACAGAATTTTATGTGAAAGCTTATGAAGAATTACAGCATTATTTGCTAAATTTGTTACAGAACTTCTTTAGTCACAGTCTGTTAGGATAGATCTAATAGAAGGTTAGGATAATTATTTTGTTAAAAAGAAGGTGCATTATTTTGGTAAACTAAAGTGAGCTATTGGTTTTGGTTTACTTTCATTTTATGTAAATGGTCAAGTTCTCATGACCTACTGTACAACTTTGTGTAAGTGTCACACAAATAATGGCTCTTCAATGTAATGAAATTAAATTAAGATTTCCCACGAATAAAGCCTCCAGGCTGTGCTATCCTAGTTTCTCCCTCTCGCTCCCTCAGTCATCACTCCTAATCACATCAGCAATTATAACTACCGTCCAGTCTCTTATTCAGCCGAGCCAGATTCAAACACACACACAAACGCACACACACTTACCATTGCGGTCTATGGCAAACGGTGTCCCTGCAGTGACGATTTCATAGTTGCAGATCTGGCTGTACTGTGGTGAACAGTCTTGGTCCCAAGCTTCCACCTGCAACATTACAACATCCAGTGTCCTCCCAGTTCTTCAACAACTGCCCTGCTGGCAACAACACTAAAAAGACTATAGACAATTACAATATCCCAACTTTTTTAACTGTATGATTTTGTGTGGCATCTAACCTGCACATTTATCTATCAGTTTGATTCTAATAATAAAACAATTATCCAAAATGCAAGAAAGCTAACTAACTAACTAACTAAATAATGCATTAAAATACAATATCTAAATACCTGCAAAATGCTGTCATAGATCTTGCCTTCTGTTACCGATGCCTTGTACAGTGGCTCCCGAAACACGGGGCAGAACTCATTGACGTCATCTACCTGGATGTGAACCACCGCCCTGAATGGAGGAAGGAGTGAAAGAAAGAGGGAGCACAGCAGGAAAAAGGGAGAGAAGGATGCAAAGAAAGTGGAGTGGAAATGATTGATGGAGAAAAGGAAAAGAAAGGACATGGGGAGAGAAGAGATGGATGGAGGAAGGGAGAGAGTAGAGAAGGAAAAATCTCTTTAAGTCATTAGAGATGATTGAAATTAATTAAGACCTAAAGTATTTCACTGTTTATCTTAAGAACAGTGGTTAAATGAAAGCAGCGGAGAGTGAGAGGAAAGCAGTTCCTATGCTTAGAGGGAAAATAGATTTATTCCAGAAAAACAGGATTGAGGTGAGTTCATTAAAAAGTACCACACGTACATTCTTAATTATTTCTTTGAGAAATGGGTTTCAATTATTATCTAATGTCAGTCGAACTTTTATTTAACAGGCTTGTCTACTGACACAGGCTCATCCCCAGCAGATCTTGCAAAGCCAGATCGTTTTTCAAGGTTCTATTGTTTCTGTCTGCCTTTTTTCCTCCGTCCCTCGTAGTCTGATACACATAAACACACAATCCCATCTGCTGGAGGGGGCTGCTGAAGATATTAACTAGGCACTCTGATAACATTTGTGCACTTGAGTATATAAATGAAGCAATAATTTAGACGTATCGTGAAGTTTTTCTTCACTGGTGACCTTCTCTGACAACAACTCCCGGTATATCAGAAGAAGGACATCTGGCTAATTAATGACATTAGCTTAATGAGGCCTATTTAGAATGTCATGCAGTGATAATGTCACACACACACACACACACACACACACACACTCTCGGTACACTGTGCGTCATTCATCATCCACTGGTGAAATTCATCACAGATCCCTGAGCTGATAAATTTCTCTCTCTTTATCTCGCTTCTTCCTTTTAGTACCAAGCCTGCGGCAGCTTATTTTAGCAGCTCCTTGTCTCTGACTGAAGGACCAGAGGGTTTGATTTGCTGCTGTCTGTGCCAGTCTGCCTGTCTGTCAATCTCATTCACATCGCATTGCCACACACACACATGCGGACACACATAATATTGATGGGCCATTAGGGGGACATATCCTGAGAACAGAACTGTAGGTTACATTGTAACCATTGTTCTCTGAGTGAAGAGACTATCTCTCCACCCAGCTACTTATTCAATATGTATGGGGGAATGTCCCCACCTGACAGATTACGTGGATAATTATTTAAGACACACCAGTAGTACTGGCACGCACGGGTATATAAGGCACAGGTGTGCGTGATTCCTCTGGTTTTCCTTGATCAACACCTGATTCTGAGCGACCTCAAGGTGGAGAGATAGTCTCTTCACTCAGAGAACAACGATTACAATGTAACCTACAGTTCTCTATGGTATTGAGACTATCTCTCCACCCAGCTACATATTCCATATGTATGGGGACTCTGTAAGAGACCTCGCAAGGAAGCAGAGCAGTCTCAGAATCCCAAACCCATCACTAGTGCTCTAACCATATACACAACCCGATGGCCCCAAGCCCGTGCTACAAACGAACTATATACAAATGTACAATATTTACAAACGCTGTCTGCTGCCGCTGTATGCTGTAGGCACCAGACGCTACCTAAAACCTCATTGACCCCGCAAGACGCCAAGGCCAGTGACCACAGGGATGAAAGGGCCGCTCAAGCTAGCCTGCCAGACGCAAGGCCAAATGACAGGATCATGTGGCACCCTCACACAGGACACCGACATCCCGGCCACCTGATAGGGAACCATAATAACCACAACACCTACCACTGCATAGCACACAAAACCATCTCCCCAAAGGGAGTGGATGCAGCCACATTCAGACGGTAGAATCGGGCAAATGTAGACGGAGCTGACCAAGTAGCTGCTGTGCAGATCTCTGCTAGAGATGCCCCTTTCCACAGCGCCCAGGATGTCGCAACTCCATGGGTGGAGTGTGCCCGCACCCCAGGCGGCACTGGTACTCCCGCCCCCTTGTATGCCTGTTGGATCACCTCCGTGATCCAGTGGGACAGCCTAGCCTTGGACAGTGGTCTACCCAGACACTCCTGTTTAAATCACACAAAGAGTTGGTCCGCCACCCTGTGGGCCCGTGTGGCCCTGATGTATAACTCCAGTGCTCTAACAGGGCAGAGTGGGGACCGTCTCTGCCTCTGTTTCCCATCCGCTTGCGGGCAAAAGAAAGGATAGCGCTCAATCACCTGATTGAGTTGCAAATCTGAGAGCACCTTGGGGAGAAAGGCTGGGTTGGGACGCAGCACTACTCCCCCATCATCCAGCCTAAATCGGCAAAACCCCTTGTGGATTGATAGGGCTTGCATCTCCCCCAATCTCCTTGCAGATGTCACTGCCAACAGAAACGCTGTCTTGAGTGACAGCCATTTCAGGCTTACCGACTCCAGGGGTTCAAAGGGGGTGCGCTGCAGAGCCTCCAGGACCAACTCCAGGTCCCAAGGCGGAACTGCAGGGGTCCTAACACGAGCTCTGAGTCTCCGTGCACCCTTCAAAAAGCATGCAATGAGGATACTACAGTCCTCCGAAAACCTACACTCCCCCACACGGGCTGCTTTGATGGCAGCCACCATACCTTTTAGGGTTGAGAAAGCTTTCCCCCTGTCCAACTGATGCAGCAGAAAAAGCAGGATCTCCTGAGACCCACATGTGAGAGGGGCTGCCTTGTTTGCCCCACACCACAACTCAAACACCTTCCAATGGTACGAGTATGCTGCCCTCATAGATGGAGCCCGTGCCCCCTGAAGGGTCCTCACCACAGTGTGTGGCAGACCCATTGCTAAGAGGCTGGTCCTTTTAGGGGCCAAGCCCAAAGCAGAAGCCCCTGGGGAAAGGGGTGAAACAGAGACCTTTGAGCCTGTGAAAGCAGATCCCTCCGGACAGGGAGCTCCCATGGTGCCCCACACATCAACATTGGGATGTCTGAAAACCAGACCATGTGAGGCCAGTTTGGGGCTATCAGGACTAGCTGCACTCCCTCTATCCAAATACTCTGCAGAAGGGGAGGAAGGAGACCAAAGGGGGGAGAGGCATACAGAAGGCCTTGGGGCCACTGATGGGCCATGGCGTCTGTACCCAAGGGAGAGTTGTCCCTCCCCAGGGAGATGAACAGGGAGTAGTGGGTCGACTCCCTGGAGGCAAACAGATATGCAACCGCTGTCCCAAAGCGACGCCAGATCTCTGCCACCACCTCTGGGTGGAGCCTCCATTCTCCTGGGCTCGGGCCTCCTCTGGACAGGCAGTCCGCTGCCTGATTCTCCAGTCCTGGCACCTGTACTGCTTTGAGGGATAGAAGGCGTGGAGACGCCCACACCCACAGCTCATGCTCAAGTCTGCAAAGGTGTGGGGAGCCAAGGCCTCCCTGCCTGTTGATTTAAGCTGCTGCAACTGTGCTGTCCGTCCTCAGCAGCACATGGCGCCCTTGCAGGTGTGGTAGGAATTTTTGTAAAGTAAGTTGGGCTGCCCTCAACTCCAGCACATTCATATGCTGAGAAGCCCACCCGCTGCTCCAGTGGCCCCCAATTCCTGTGCCTTTGTGCACCGCGCCCCATCCTACCAGGGACGCATCTGATGACACTAGTTGGTGACGGGTCACCGGACCTAGCCTGCTTCCTCTGGCAAGATTGCTCGGCCAGCGAGATCCCGAAGGGGAGGACACAGAACTCAAAGATCTTGTCCTCGCAGGTGAACCTTAGGAACCACCTGTGACCCTCCCAGATGGGAATCTGAAAGTAGGCATCCCTGTCTACAGTGGCAAACCAATCACCTGCCTGGACCGCCTGCTTCACCCTGGGAATTGTCAACATTTTGAACTTCAGGGGCCGGAGAAACTGGTTGAGACCCCTGAGGTCCAAGATTGGTCTTAGTCTCCCATCCTTTTTGGGAATAAGGAAATAGAGGGAATAGAACCCAACCCACTGATCCCCTGGCTCTACCTCCCTGACTGCTCCTTTCGCCAGGAGGGTAGAAACCTCTGCCTGCAACACCTCCCTGTGGCGCGGGTTCGTTACTGACAAAACCACTGCTGATCTTGCCATGGGGGGGGATAGGGCAAACTGAAGCCAGTAACCCTGGGTCATGGTTGAGACCACCCACAGGTCCGCGCCCAGGGTTGCCCAGACCATGTGACGGGCTGAGGCAATGCAGGAGGAGGCTGGGTTCTTCCTGGCGTCAGGAAGAAGGTGGCGGCTGCCGGGAACATCGGTCACGCGCCCTGCCACCATGCCAACCTGCATGCCGTTGACTGCATGCATGCTGCCATCTTGGGAGAGGCGGGTGGCCTGGGAGGGATTTTCAAGCTGTCCCTGAACCACCCTTTCAAAATCAGGGAGAAGGGGAATGGAAAAGGGGGCTGGCCTAGCCCCCCCAACCTCATCAAAGAGGGAGGGGGCAGAGTCAGCCCCTGCCGAGGGGTTGATACAGAGGGCCTTCGAAGCCCTTTCCACCAGAACCCTCAATTGCATGCTACACCAACCCGAAATGCTGAGCCCCGCCCCCTTAGCTCCACCTCCTTGGGATGTTTACCCTGCTGACCGGAGTGGAAACGGCTGGCCTCTTTCCTTTAAACAAAAGGAACCTTGCCTCCCTAGTTCGAGCTGGCATGATAAAGCAATTCATGCAGGAAGCAGGTTCCTCACAGGCTGCTATGGTGTGGCTACGGCCCAGGAAGACACGCATTCATCGTGCCCATCTTCTGCGGGCATACACACCCCACAGCCTGCACAGGAGTGAACCCCGGCTATTTCCATCTCCTGTAGAGCTTCTACATAGCTATTATATTTTTATTTTACTTTTTCCCCTTTGGGCTTTAGTGTGAAGAGAAGCACACTCCGTGGTTTCACACCGAACAACGCCGGATTCCACACGGAGTTACACGCAGACGCGGAAGCGGGCACAGCCACACAATACGCCCGTACGGTGCACTTCTATCACTCCTGGCAGACTCAGCACACCCCGCTGCTTCACACCGACCATGCTGGATTCCACAACGGGGCTATACCGAAACGCGTCAGCGGGCCTCGCCACGCAATACGCCTCCGGTCTGCTTGAGGACTGCCAGAGCCTCAATAACCAACAAACGAGAGGAGACAGCAATCCAGAGAGGAGCTAAACGCCAGCTCTCATCTGCACCTGGGCAGTGGATAATATCTGTCTGTCTCGTAAGTAGATCTCTTTTCTTTTTCTCTTGTTTAGTTATTGGTTCTTTGTCATCTACACTTCTGCTTAGACCCACGTCTTGGACTGCTCAGTGGAGATCAAAAAATCAAAGCAATCACGCACACCTGTGCCTTATATACCTGTGCGTGTCAGTACTACTGGTGTGTCTTAAATAATTATCCACGTCATCTGTCAGGTGGGGACATTCCCCCATACATATGGAATATGTAGCTAGGTGGAGAGATAGTCTCAATACGATAGAGAACTGCAGGTCTCAGCTGTCACTGCTGCCGCTCGGAGAGATCTTGGGGAAAAGAGGAAATAAAAAAAGAAAGAAGAGAAAAAATAAACAACGTCTAATTATAGTTATAGTATAAGTTATTTCTCTTTGTAACTTCAAGCTGTGAGTGTAAAATTGTTTTTGTAGTAAACAAACAAAAACCTATTAGCATGTTGGTACTTTTACTTATATAACTTAAAGGGAGGGCTTATTGTTTAGTATTTCTAACAAGAGATATAGTTCTAATCTTTGCTGAAGTTACAGTAGGCATTTTCTCTATCTGTCGACACCAAATAAAGTGTCTCAAGGTAATAGGGATCCTAAATCACAAACAAAAAAAGCATTCAGAAAACATAATTTCCAATGCACACTCCAGCCCAGTCTCCAATCTTTCAGGGCCTTGTAACCGCACGTGGACAAATCTCTTTTGACCTCTTGTGTCAGCAGTGAGAGTTCAGATCCATCCGAGTTGTGCTTGAAAATTATACATAAACCCGAGCGAGCATCACGTGATGTTTTTGTAAATTAGGTTTCAGTCATTCAAATATTCCTTTGTATAAAGTGGGTTGGAAATACACCAAGAACATCAGTATAATGCAGTCTGTTTTGTAATTACAATGTTATGTTCCAGTTAACACTGTCAGATAGGTGTTAATTCAACTCTGGTAATTTTTAAGGCTGTATTTTCTAGTAATGTTGAGCAAATATCCTGCTGTCTCTCTGTTGGGGAAGTTTGCTTCTGTTTTTCATTTGTTTGTCAGGAGACTTTTTTGAGAACTTAACATGACTCATTGGCGCAGCTGCCTTTGTAAATTTGATTTAAATACTTTGAAGTTAATATTTGTTTGTATGTCATGTTTCTGTTAATTTTTCCGCCCACTTTGAATCAGAATTTCTTTGACAGCTAAACAAGTGAGTCATGCCAAGATAAATAACAATTAGCAGTATGTGACAGCTTTAATACAGGGTCTGACAATCACCATTTTCATAATTTAGCTTTTAGGCGGCATAAAGAAAGTTTTAGAGATACATATATGACACATAGACAGTGGCTTAAGAGTTGGTGGAGTCACAAAAAGTGTAAAGCTTTTGAGAACATATGCCAAACAGAAAAACTCATTTTAAACTACAACTTGAACATTTTAATCTTCAGAAAGGTAGAATCTGTTGCAGGGCAAGTGTATTAAATTGTATTACACAGTAACATATTCCTGTTATTTTGTAAACCCGCCAATACATGGTAATTTATTCTTTAATTTCAGAGTTAGAGGTTATGATTTTCTTGTCAGTCTAACTTCTTCGAGGCAAGATCCCAAGTGGTTTGTTGCAAAAAAATATTCATTGTAAACCAAACGTGGAAATAAAACACTGGTTTGGAAACCATATATTGCTCCAGTGCATGTGGAATGAAATGTTATTTGATGTCTGCATGAGTGTCGAGCTCATACAGTATTCTACATTAAGGATGTGGACACACATATCAAAAACAAGACAGTGTTGCTCTCGTGTTGGGACACAAATAGATCAATTAAATCACAAAACATACAGTGTGACAAATAGCAAGTTAGATCTTTACTGATGTGCCATATCAGTCAGTGCCAGCAAACCAGGACAGAATGCTGAAAAATCAGCACATCAGCAAGGTGTGGAAACCAAAAGCCATTGTTTGGGCAGAAAAACACATAAAACTAAAAACTATGTTCAACTATATCTGTCTTCTTGACAGCTAAACTAAATACACCCACAACACATGAACAGACATTGATCGACTCACTTGTGGGATTTCTTCCAGTCGGCCCCGCTGGGTTCGGCCCCACAGTCGTAGGCCTGGATTATAAAGGTGTACTCCTTCTGGCTCTCACAGTCCACAGGGTTACTGGCCTTCAGGACTCCTTCTCCTGATGTGCGATTCAACACCACTGCCTCGAATGGAGCATCCTGACCATAGATCTTAAAGGCACAAATCTCCCCTAAAAAGACAAGGAAAGAGAGGCATATTTTACTTTTACAGTTACACTAATAATGTAAAGAATTAAACATAGCTATTGGAGTGTTGTAGACAGTATTTCCTATCTTTAGTAGGGAACCACGCTAGAGGATTTCTTCACTGGGCACAATTTGTGAGAACGTGTCCTCAAAACTTATTTAATCTCCTTTTGTGCCAAAAATGAAGGCAGCACTTTCAATCAACTGTATGCACCAATGTCATTTAGTGAGTCAGGAGCAAATTCAAACTAAGGAAGATAAACAAAAACAGTGTGAAGACAGTCAGGGAGAGGGGGAGAGATAAACATCAAGTGAGAAGAGCCAGCACTTTTGGACTCTTTGATTTTTTTTAGACAATTTTGAGGAGGACAGTAGTTTGTGTATCAGTCGGACATCTTGATTATCCCTAATCTTTATCCAAGAGAAGAAGAAAAAGAGAAACAAACAACATGAGTTCCACAGAAAAAAAGGCATAAAAAGAGAAACCACAGAGACATAATGGGCTTCAACATGTCTGTTCCCCAGCAGAGGGTGAAAATGTTGCTCAGCCTCTGGGAGAGACTGCACTTCATTTCAGGTCGACACTGTGTGGACGAATACACATTGAAAAAACATGGGCATGGAAAACATGTCCAACAACTGGACTTTTTTTTATTCATTCACTTTTTTTTCATGACACTGATGGTGAAATGTTATTATTTGGCTTTGGTTGTTTCTTCCTTTTTCCCCCCTGTCATTTTCTCAAACCCAGCAGCAGCTACCAAATGACTCAGACAGTTGAGGATGAATCAAACTGTGGGTAATGAAGTAAAAACTAACAATACACACTACTGACATTTTCTTTACGGCACGGCTCAGTCCCATTTCTGGACACAGTGATCTTTGTCAGCATGAGCTGCTCACAAAAACACAGTATACAGCTCCTGGGGTGTAGTTAAGAGAAAAATAATTTCTGATATGTGTCAAACTGTGCGAGCTCACTGTCGTGTCCACAGAGTGCGCTACCATACGCACTGAGTGTGTGTGTTTCTGTGTGCAGAATAGATCTGGTTGTGAGTCTTGAATCATCTGCGGAGTTCATCCCCTGCACAAGTGTTCATTTCAGGGATTTTGGAAATCTCCTTGCACAGGGAACAAAAAGCTGCAGCGCTCTGACCCTGTGTTGGCTGATATCTCTCAGAACATAGTGAGACACAGCGGAAACAAAAAGCTACCTAGCTATGGGAATTCTGCTTGCATGCTCAAACCCCACTGACAAAGACAAAGTTCCCTCTCGCCACTGGCTTCTTTCCACTTCTGTTACCCTTGTTTTCATATCCCACTGTCATGCGCCCAGTCTCTCCACTTATTTTCTCTCTCTGACTTCCTTTTAACCTGATTCAACTTCTCAAATCCCCTTTTTGGTGAAATAATGATGCTGCCAAACACACAGCCGGCTTCAAGGTTTGATCCCCCAAACAATTTTCAAGATGCCTGGCCCTCGTATTGGCCCCTTTGAGGTGTTATCGAAATGAAAAGGTCCCCATGGGATGTGATTTGTATGTATAGAGAAATAATAATAAACACAGCAGTTGGCATGGAAGAAGGGCGATAAGCACAGCCTTGATCCTGCCTGCACATACACATTCATACACACAAACTGAGCAAATATGCTCTTAAATGGGACCAAAGAGAGAAGAGTCTGGTTTGAAAATACCAGTGATTATAATATACTGCTGCAGACCTTTTGCATAAACCTTGACTTAGCGGTGGGGAGCAGGAAAAGGTACTTCCACTTAACAGTTTGGGGTTGGATGCAAATCCATTTTCCGCTCCATCTGTTGTGGCAAATTCATTTTTGTGGATTACATTTTACAGGAAAACGTAACACAGTCATGGAGTGGAGGGAAGATAGAGAGAGCAATAGAAGAGGAGGGAGAGAGAGAGGAAGAGAGATGAGGAGGAATGTGATGTGCCAATGTATATGTAAATGGTAATGACAGAGATTTCAGACGGACTCCTACTATGTCAGCAGATGTGTACTTTACGCACACACTTTCTTTCCTGCTGCTTAGTTTGCTTCTCACCAGCCCCACCAGAGGGAACACTATAATTTCACCCCATTGTTGTGTCTGGATGAAATGAAGTCTAATCTTTTGGCCTATACGTCATGAGGGAAAGGGGTCGCTTTTCAAAGTAAATATCATAGATTTTTGCTTCGAGGAGTTGGCATGTTGCCACGGCAGATTGAGAGTAAAGTGGAAGAGTCAGCAAAAAATAGTTCGATAATAAGATTCATCTAAAATAGATGGCACTCCACAGAAAGCTCGCATAAACTGCGACAGAAAATGTCAAGCTGTCAGGGAACATGTATTTCACGGGACGTTAAATTGCCAATATAATGGAAACGGACAAGATGGTTACAATTAATGAGAAAATGATGCTCCACAAACTAACACGTTGTCAGAAGGAGCCGAAACAAATTTGTGTATTCCTACCGTAAGTAACAGTAGATGACAGAGAATTTAATTTCTTCCAATTTTTTTCTTCAGTTTTTTGGATTTAACAGTTGCTCACACTGTGTTTTTAACATACATGGCTGTTTTTTAAAGGTTAGAAAAATTGCTATGTCAGATTTAGTGTTTAAAATAAAGATTTAATCTCCAACTGGCTGAATCAGCTTTACATATTTTCCTAAAGTCCATTTTTATAGATATTTTTATATGCCCCTTGGTGTACTTTAATTTGTATTACTTGGTTGTTGTGATTACTCCCTTCTCTCCACTTTCTGGGTGTGTATTGATGCAACTTTTAAAAAACTCTTTCAGCAAGTAATCTATGTTACATAAAATCTTGGTTCGATTTAACTCATGTTAATTAAAAGTGAATTAATACTTCCAAAAAGTGCAAAATGAAACCAAACTGATTTACTGAGTAAGCTTATTTATAATAATACTATTAATGAACACATGAATAATAAACCCAAGTTTTCAATCAAAAGAAGCACTTTAATGAAATATTAACCTATGACATAACAGGCAGAAAAAGAGGACTTCTACACTGATTGAATTTTCTCACATGTTCTCTTCATTGATCAATATTTTTTTCTGTTATAGAAAACAGACAGCCTTCTTATCACTGAGCTCGAGTCATTTTTTTTGTTTCTGTTTAAAAAAAAGGTTTACAAAGTACTTAACAAAAAGACTAAAATGAACTATGAAAAGATTATTCTAATTAAACAGCACAATAAAATACAGGTTAAAAAGCTGAAAAAGTCTATTTTCATGTGACTTAAAAACACTTTAACACAGAAAGAAAAGCACAAGTGTTACTAATAACATTAACGATGGCTCTGCTCCTCAATATACCAGCATGCACCAACCAATACTTCGTTAAGGTTATTCTTTAGACCTGTGAAGTAAAAATATTGGAGCTCTGTCATGCAAGACTAATTTAATCAGTAACAAAATGTAATGTGAACCAGTGTACAAACGGCAAATAATGTCATTTAAGCTAGCAGCTGGAGGCAGCCTGTTGGTCAAGATGTGGATGACACACTGTGAAGACGACTAACCTGCAAGTAAACCATTACAGTAATCTGAACAGGATGCGACAAAGGCATAAATAACTGTCTTGAAATGAGAGGGGTGACCTTAGCAACATGATGACAAAGAGCAATCACTATAAGCTCATTAAAATGCAAGCAAGAATCAGTATACAGTATAAAAAGACAAACTGGGGTCAGGGCCTGTGATTTAAATTTCTGTCTTTGTCTTCAACTGGAGGTTTTGGGCGATTCACCCCCTGATGTCAGGAAGACAATTATGTAAAATAGACAGGCTGCTTAAATCCTTTGGGTTAAAGGAGAGCTACAATTGTGTATCATCAGCATTAAAATGAAAGAATATGTCACGCTGTCCAATAATGTGACCCATGGGTAACATGAGTGGAAACAAATTAGAGCCAGGAATGAAGCCTTGAATTTATATCTGGAGTGACAAGCTAATACTTCACCAATTAGTGCCTTACAAAAGGAAACATCCCTGTTCTTTAGATTTTTTTGCGGTTAACAATGCGATGTATCACCTTGCATTGTGACTGTGATTCTGTGACCTGCGCTGTGCTGTAACAGCGGCATTTAAGGAGTGACTTCCAAAGTACCGAAAGCCTCAAGTGAACCCTCTTTCTCAGTCAAGCCTCAACAGAGAAACAGAAAAATTCAATCATGTTAATTCCTCTTCTTAATCAAATACTGTTGTGACTCCATCTGGTGTGTCTGTGCCTGTTTGTCTGTCTCTGCGTAGAGCATTAGACATAAAAGCTTCAGTATCAAGATTTGACTCTGTGTGTGTGTGTGTGTGGTGGGGGTGGGGGGCTGTAAGAACTTGATTAAAGTGAGTTTCTAAGCAGACAGTGTGTCGGGCGGTTTAAAGCCCTGATTCCTTCGCTCTCCTGTCTTCAGTACTGAGCTCACGGTCGCCCTTGTTCCTCTCGTTTAATTAATGACTGGATTACACTTCATCCCACTACTGACCCACAGATACACCCAAACTACACTTGCGTAGACACACACAAACACACACTATACAGCATGTGTACACACACTTATACGAGTCTCATACAAATCACATACTGTACGTGATGAACAGTGAGCTCCAAAAATACACACTGTGAATAAAAATTAAAATGATTTTGAGGGCAAAGTGCTTCATTATAGTGTCTCAGATTCTTTATTGACTCAGATTTTGCTTTGCTCTGTGTTTTTTCATGCTAAAAGTAAAAAAAAGGTGACAGCTATATTTACACAACTTACCTCTTTCAGCCAGCAGTATATTGGAAATATTAAGATTCTATTAAATGAGTGGGTTTGTTTTGTTTTATTTTGTTTAATATATTCAGAAATTTGCTACCTAAAATGTCACCAGATCCCTGGTGAGGTTTGTGTTCTTCAGGTTTAATCTTTTGTGCATGTCATTGTAGACATAAGAGATTTACACCATGAAGAAACACCTCGCTCTAAACACCCTGGCGGCATATGGAGCACATGGCTGTGTATGAGTGAGCAAACAAGGGTATGTGTTATAAGTCTTCTCCTGCTCTGGAGCTTCAATCACTCCAGCTGTTCCCTCTAACTTCTTGGTAGAAAAGAAATTTAGACTGGAGAACCAACTAATCACATCCCTGCTGCAGTCTGACTGGATATGTTTTCATTGTCATGGCAGCCTCAGACTGCGCTTTTATGGACGTTATGTTTAGGCTTCTGCTGTTCCATGTACACTGCGTCACCAGTTGTAATAGGTATGCCTGTACAGTCTAATGCAATTGATATATGCATACGGGAGACAGAATGCTAAAAACACCTCCCTGTATAATACAGTCCAGTACCAAAACACAAGACTCAAGGTACCGCAAGCTACTGAGTCAACACTTCTCTGACACTTTATAAGCTTCACAAAGGTAGGATTTATTACAGGGTGATTGTATTGGATTGCTTTAGATTGTACAGGTGACCCTAATTAAAGTCTAACTGAAATCACATTTATTCATTCCTTTTTGCAGTAAAAAATAATGTTAATGTGTTTAAATGTATTGTTAATAAAAAGGTCTCCTTTTCGTCTCAGCCGGCTGAGGGTGCGTGTCTGTGTTTGATTAACAGCAACATTTTGGCAAATTCTTTGTTGTTTATTTTTATTTTAACTTATATCTTTTATTATTTATTTTTATTAGGCTGGTCCTTGAAAATGGAAGTGTGCAAATATGCCATCATTTAAGGACTGGCTAGATGTATTAATCAATAAAATGTCATGCGAGATATTGTTATCAAAAAGAACCACAGAAAAATGAGAATTATAGAGGAATGTGGAATAAAGTGCTGTTACATCTGAAGGGAACATATTTATTTTAATTAATCAATATAGCCAACTCAATTATGTATGTGTTAGACTTTGGATTGTGTGCATAAAATGATAGATGTGGACTAATGAATTGTAATGTGGGTTAATAAATTATAAGAAGGTACATTATAGAAAAAAATGTCCTTAATTGTATTATGCAAATAATTAATTTTTAAGAGAGAACAAAAATAAATGGTATTGCTTTGTTCTTTAATCAGCCGGCCGGGCTTTGTTTGTATTGTTGCTTGTTTGTTAGATTTTACGTAGGCGTACCTTTATGTAACCGTGATATGCGAGTTTGGTTTTGTATTTGAATAGTAATCATTTTAAAAAATCAGTCAGGACAAGTATTGCCTCTTTCTCAGATTTTTACTGGTGGGCTATAACTACCTAAATAATGATAAATTATTTGTTCATAAGTTGCTGTTGCAGTGTCTTTTGCACCACTTGTGCATCTCAGGCTTCATATAAAACATGAAAACTCTAATATTATTCATGAGTTGCACACAGTTCATTTTTTTTGTACCAAGGTTGGATATTTTAAGTATCAGTTTTATTGAATGTATCTGCATAAATTGTTTTGGAGATGTGGGTATAATGGACAGTACATCTACTTTATAATGAATTTGCTCTTATCCTGTCAGTGATTTAAAACTGAAAGTGATTAATTACACTGGCTGAACATTAGGAAAAAGAACTCTCTCACTCTACTTCTGTAGTTGTAGTTTTGTATGAGAGAGGGTGGAAGAGGAGGATGAGGATGAAAACAAATGAGGATTCACGGCCTTCCTCTAAGCTTTTTTTCCTGTTGGCTTTAATGGGATTTTCTCTGTACTGTCTCAAGGTTTTTGGAGAGGACACGATGAGGACACTGAGCGGCAGGCAGTTAACTGGAGGACAAGTTGTCAAATGTCAGTGGAGGCTCTGTAGATGTGTCACTGCCTGACATATGGATTTTTAAATCTACACTCAAAGCTTTGCTCCCCTATTTTACACCAGAGACACTTGGGGCACATTATGGAGAAGCAAGGTTCATTGATTAGAAAGTCATGACATAAGAATTAGAGGTGAAATTGAGTTACATTCAAAAATATCAATTTGCTACATGACTGCATAGCATGATCTGTTTAAGATCTGCACGTGCGCCCACATAGTTACCCATATCACCCATATATCTGAATACTAACGAATACATACGGTATTGATTGGAAGCACCTTTACACAAAGACACCCACACACAAAAATAAATCAGGCACGGCCTACAGGCAGCATTCAAATAATTTAGAGAGTTCCTCAAAATCGAGCTACAACAACTCCTGAAATGTCTTCTAATGCAAAAACACCAGCATCTATTTAGTCGCCTCCAGAAAATTCTGCAATGAAAAGTCTCACTGTAAAGAAATAACAATCTCCATTAATTCCTTTAGAGTCTGTTTGGCACTCTGAAATGCAATGTATTCACACAATGCCGTGTGTGTGTCTGTGTGCATGAGTGCATGCATTTGTTGAGCGATGCAGCCACAGTGGGCTCCAAGTCAGTTAAAGAGAGACATGCAGGAGCAATTCATCAGAGTCTCGCTGGGCTCCTTCAGATAGCCGGCCACTTCCTAATTGCATTTGGGAGATTGTCGCACCATCCGCTTGACCTCAGGGTGACAAATCAGCGGCTCACACAGACGGGAAGCACATGCACGCATGCAAACACACACACTATCAGGTTATCTATTCACCCAGGACCGCTGATGCCTTGGACAACACAATATAGGCAGAAGGGGAGAATTCAATATCGCAGCCAATACACATTCATTCTGCTGGGGGCTTTGGTGGTCTACAATGCAATTAGTGTTAATTGCAGCCTCTGAAGTTCTGGAATTAGAATTCATCAGATGAACTGTGACTGTCAGTGTTGCCTGTTAATTGAACTGCGTGAAGATGCAGTTGTGTGACATAAATGCTGAAGAGGAGAGCTCTGAAAAGCATCTCAGCTGAAGTGTTTAAAGCCGATACGAAGTGGAGAGTTGAAGTCAGACACAGCTATGAATTGTTTGAGTTGCGACTTTTAGAGAGGCTCCTTGTAAATGAAAGATCACGGGTTTGAGTGCCAGACTGGGAAATAACTCGCCTTCAGCTAAGTGCTTAACCCCCAAATTTCTCCAGTGAAAATATTTAAACAGACAAAGATAAATGAGGCAGGAGGTTGTTTATCAAGTTAAGTGGGAAATTGTGCAAATTGTGTGTTTGTGGGTCTAGTAGAGTGGAACAAAATTTGGACCCAACGCAAGCCTAGTTTTCCACTTCAGTGGTTTAGTGTTAAAAACAATTCAGAGCCAGGGCATGAGTACAATAGCGAAAGAAAGAAACGGTAAAAGACCACCAGAGACATGAGCACTGAGGAGGATACCAGTGACATGTAGTGCAGAACAGAAGAGGTCAGAGAGATACAAAGAGTGGATTAAAAGTGATTGAGATGAGAGAAGAAGCTGCAGGGGAGATAGAAAGGAGGAAGAGGCAAAGGAGGAAGGATATCGAGAGATAACTACAGTGTGTGAGATAACTAATGCAGGTATAAATAGCACTATCAACCTCTTGAGTATCTCAGTATGCTTCCCCTCCTCGTTCTCCTCCCCATGTACCTTCTCCCTTCCTCTGCAGCAAATTTCACAGCGGTAAGCAGTTATTCAGCTCTTAACATCAGCGCTCAGATGCACTGCTCAACCTTGCCCTCCTCTACCCAAGGCATGCCTCACCCACTCTTGTTTCTGCCCTCTTTCTCACTTTCCTCCCCCTCCTCTGTTCCTCCGTCACCTGCTGTTTGCCACAGCTGACAGTTCACTGCTCTCCGAGGGTCACCAGTTGACAGTTAAATGACTTCTTGAACGAGGGGAATTTTACAGTTTCGGGATGCATGTGTGTGCAGGTGCTCTCTCACAATATATATATAGAAATACACAAACAAAAGAGAAAGGGTTGCATGTTGAGAGCTGCTGGCCAGGGTCACACTGCTCTAAACTGAGGTGTAAAAGAGCAAAACACACACTAATATTTGTAGTCATAAATCTGAAAAAGGAAGTACACTACTAGTACGTTAAGTCATGAGGAAATAAGGCATATTTTTCTCTTCCATGCAACAGAAAACTCAATAAGTCATTATGAGAGATTCCCCATTATTGCAATATGCAAATAATGTATCATTAGTCAATGCAGACCATAAATCTATTTAGTTTTCTTCTTTTTCCTAATTTGTACATCTCAGTCTTCTAATTTAAACAAGACTAAGATTCTACAGCCATACTGCCGGCTCTGTGAAGCTGTACTGAGGCACAGTGGTGCTTTGAGCTAAATGCTAAGACATCTTAGTTTAGTGCGTTAGCATGCAAATATTTACTAAATAGCACTTAACATGAACTACAATTGAGGATAACAAAAGTTATTACAATTCATCCTGTGGTGGACATGAATGTCTGTACCACATTTCATGGCAATCCATCCAATAGATGCCGAGACATTTCACTTAAAACCAGATATGTCATCCTAATGGTGACACTAGAGGATAACAAAAGTCAGCAAGTTTCATCCTCTGGGGACCATGCATGACAAGGTTTGAGTCAATCCAATTAGATGTTGAGATATTTCCCTGAAAACTTTGTGAAAACTTGCTGAAGACCTGCTAATGGCACTAGGGGAAAAGTCAGGGAATCACAAAAGTCAGTAGGGTTTAACCTCTGGGGACCATGAATCTCTGTACAAAATGTTATTTTAATCCATCCAATAGTTGTTCAGCCAAGATATTTCAGCCTTGACCAAAATGGTGAACTGACTGACTAACTGACCAATATCACCATCCCCAGAGCCATGCCACTATTGGCTAAAATACTAGACTACTAGGCTAAAACAGGCCTTTCTTTCTACATGCAGTGCAGGTAAAAGAACATTTGGACAATAGTTCATGAGAAATAAAATGGATAATTTGTCTGTTTGAGGTTTTGTTTTAGGTCTTGCTTGCTGCCTGCAGCAACTTTTGATTTTTTAAACTCCACAGGAGACAGACAAAAGCTCTGCATCTCATTAACATAACCCCGCTTTGACCATTCTCTGAAGTCAATCTGCTCTCATAGTAAACCTTTTCATACCTAACATCAATTGTCCATTATCTTGTCAACCGAGTCACACCTCTCCTAAGTGACATTCACATCATTGTGATTCTTTTCTTTCTACATTTTCAACACCCCTCTGTTGGACTGCCGGCTTGGTTCTGAGATAATCACAGACTGCCAGGTACAGCAGGGAGTCTCCAAAAGCCTCTGAGCTGTAAATGTCACACAGTGTCTCTGACTACGACCTCTGTCAGCTCAGCAGCTCAATGAGAAGAGAAGGACACGGCCCACTGGTTTATAGAAGACACACACTCACATGCACACACACAATGTCTCACACGTTTCATGCATATGCTTCACTGCACACACACACATGCACACACACACACACATTTGTACACAAACAGGCCAGGCAGTGATGGTATAGGTCCTTCTATGATAGAGGAAGGATTTATAACTATTGGAAACATGATCAAAAAAATTGTTGTTTTTTTTCTGATTCACACATACTATATGTGTGCATGTTATGTGCTTTGCAAAGCATGCAAAATTACAAAAAATAGTTTTGTAAAATCATTTTGTTTCGATGCAAGTCACAAAAATTAAGCATAGTGTTAGTTCAGGCAGAGCACTGAAGTCGCGCTTGTATTGGCTGATCGGTATCAGTCCTTCTTCTCACCACCTGCCATATGCAAGTCCAATATGAACTGGCTTTTTAGCACCAGTTTTGCCCACCAGCCCTGTTTAGCTTGATAGATATTTGACATTTAGTTACATCTTCTTTTTGCATTAGGCAGGTGGCGTACACTTATCTTCTGCTTGTTTGCTGAGAACGTCTGCCCGTGACTTTATATGGTTCGCCTGGGACTGGCAACCCAAAACGATGAGCTGAAATCAGCTGAAAGGTGCACAGCAGTGCCGGCTGCTGCGTCAGTTCTCAGTGGGGTCAACACTTCACTTTACAGGGAGTCATTTTATTCTTTGTTGAAATTAAAAATATTGTTAAAATGATTTGGTGTTCACTACTTCAGATGTCAGTAGAGCTGTTGTGTCACTATGCAGTTTTATAAAAACAAAAGGAGGCGTTGCTTATTTCCTCTTGAAATCAGTGAGCAGACAGCACCAAGCACAACTCCATCTGTTCTGAACACTGGGGCACAGAATAATTTTCCACATGATCTCTTATAGATGTTTAACTATAGAATGATTTAAAGCAAACACAACATCAATGAAATCTGACAGGTGGCATTTGAGAACCCCATGAGACCTTTTGCATGCTAATGCATGTTTATTAAAATGACATTACTAAATTACTAAACTGTCAGTCAGACGGGCCAGCAGGGGTGTGGGCTATGGAGTGAGACCGCATGCAGCATTCATCGGGAAGGAAAATTCAGAGAAAACATCTTGAGAGGAGGTAATGAGCAGTGTAGTTTTGATATGCTGTGGAGGTTAAGATAACCTAATCTGTCATATTTCATTGATCTCTGCATGCTAGTTATGTTTGTCATAACATGCGGCAGGCAATAGCTCATGCATGCGTCACTGTCATGTTTGATCATTTGTCAGTTCCTCAGCTGTGGTAAATGTGAAAGTGTCTTTTTGTTTTTAGGGAGACGGCTTCATTTATACAAATCTGCAACCAGGAAGCACAGTGTGAAACTGGAAAAGAACAGTTTGTGTGCATACCAATGAATTTCAATCCAGGTACACATAAGCTGTTATATCTACTTTGTTTCTTATGTATACTGTAACAACAACATTTACCAGGCAGGGTAGGAACACTAAAAAAAATTTAAAATACAAAAAACGTACTGCAGACACAAAGCACCTGAATGGAAATTATAATGTTGGAATCTGGGACAAGTGCAGATACTGAGCATCAATGCTTTGCAATCCTAGTTGGTAAACAATATGTACTTTCTATCTTTGTAAATATCTAACCTCAAACTGCTCTTAGGGATACCATATGTACACAGTCACACGAAAAAGACAATTAAAATGTGGATAATGTGCCAGACTGAAACAGTCAAAAAGGTCAGAGGCCATTTCAACCGTCAAAGAATTGTACAAGCTAATCCTTTAGAAGTGGACAGATCCGTTTTTTCTGTTTATGAATTTTGCTCCACCGTGCCACAATCTGTCACCACATAATACCCCACCCATATGGACTGTGAGCTGACAAAATCCTCACCTCGTTATGACAGCCCCGCTTGTGATAGAGTTAAATGACACAAAAAGGTCAATAAAAGGTCTTAGAAGGGCATGAAGGGGTTGGTATTAGACTGTCTTCATCTGTTTGTGCCATGGGAGGTAGGGGGGCATGGATAAGGGAGTTTTCCTTATTCCCCCTCCTCCCTCTTTTTTTCACTCTGCCTTTTTTCTCAGTTACTCTCTCACAATTAGCAGAGACAAAGAAATCATCAGGGGGTGTAACACTAGACAAAAACCTGTGAAAGAATACTAATAACACTACAGGAAATCATAAATGAGTTCAGCAGCTGCAGTGCTGCAGAGCTCAAGGCGTCATGCTTTACACATATACATATAGATACCATAGATCTTGAGCACATAAGCACAGGACGATTTCTTTTCTTTTAGTTTGTCAGCTATTGACGAATATTTACAAGACTGTAGTGAACTTAATCTTTATTAAAGCACTCTCTCTCTCTAATTATTAAATAAACTCACCATAAACCTCTCTGCTCAAAGACAACAAATTTGTCTTTTATGCATTTATCTTTTGATACCTGTTGATCTTTTGTCCTCAGAGGGCTTTGCTTCCAGTAAGTCCACTCTGGATGTGAACACAGGAAAAATGGCGCTTGTTTGATTATTTTGATGCCTATCATGGGATATTTGCTTCACTATCACTTGATGACTTATGTTCAACAACATTCACTCTTCATTTTGCCACATTTCTCTTAAAATGGCCGGCGACGTCATAGACAGTCAGCTTTGAGAAACTTTTCTCAAACTAGCTCAGTGTCGCAGTGACACTGTAACAGCAAAATGCTTAAAAAGGACATCATCTTCTTCATACAATATAACTGTATTGTGAACTTTTCAAAGTAATTTCCTGCTACAGTGTTCTGCCTCAGAGAGAAACGTAGTAATTTGAAGCTAGTGCAGAGGCAGGAGAGTGGCTATAAGTATATGTTAGCTAGAACTCTGACTTAGTTCTGTTCAGCACTTGACTGATGGCCCTCGCTGCCCTCATCCATTACTCTGTCACTTGTTTGGAATTGCCTTTCACACGTTCTGGCACTTCTGGAAAAGTGAGCACTCCTCCTCCTTTTGTCCGGAGAGCTGAAAGAAGGCACAGTGCCAGGTGAAGACGCACAAAATCTTATTTCACTTGCACAGCTGTCAGATCCTGTGGGACCACTTCAGAGGTGATGTAGCTCTGCACTGTGATTGGTATGCCAAAATGTGAGCAAAACACACCGAGCAAAGACATTAGGAAGGGCAGTGGAAAAAAGAAAGGCGGACACATGCTGAAAAAAAGAAGACACTTGACTGGCATGCTCAGGGAGAAATGTGGACATAAGGCAAGGTTTCATTATACTCGCTCCTTTGGATTGGATGTCAGATGTGATACTGACATGACATGAGTAAGTAGGCACTGAGAAATAGATGGATCTAGAAATGTATATTTATGAAATTATGGACTTGGTGTAAATACAGTATACCTAAATATGTTTTTTAGCATGCATGTATACTGCCTGCAATCTTGAACTCACAGCCTTCACACTGCATCAAGGGCAGTCTCTCCTGCCTCTCGTCCTCCACTTTGTCTCTGTGTGTGGGCCTGGTGACATGACAGCTCATTCCTAGACACTATAAATGACGGAGCTCCCCTTTTCTAGCGCCGAATATCATCTATCACCCAGAGCTAGACCGGCCATCACTCCTTCAGTAAATTACAGCCCGCTGCATGAGACATAAAATAGGGTAATGGGCTGAAAATTAGCCAATTATAATCATTACACTGCCATGATTGACCCTGGAGACCCATGTCCAGCAGTACACACTCTGCCTTAAGGTTATGTGTGTGTTTGTGTGTTTGAGGCACTTAATTAGGAGTAGATTGGACCATGAGGATGAAATCTAATTTATTGAACAGCAGCAATCTAACAGTTGACGGGCTGTAAACAGGGAGCATTTTGGAGAGGTGAGTAGCTGAGATGCTTTTAAAAGAGAGTAGAAAAAAAAGACAAAAAAAATGAAATAGCATGGGAAAAGATGATGATGTGGGAGGGGAGATGTTTTTTATCCACAGGGAAAAAAGAAAGACTAAAACGGAGGGAAAGGGAAGAACGCAGAGTCGCATCGGCGAACTGGCATTTTCCCCAGTGGGAGGAGAGGCACTGTGGGTGTGATGATGCCAGTCCAGTGGCGTACTGCAATCTTAATGCCAAGAATGAGTGCGTCCGCCACCCACCTGCTCAGAGCAGGTCGACAGCTCAGCGCACTTCCATAATATTGCCACTTTATTTTGTTTAGGCACACCCATATAAACCTCCCTTAAATCACGCAAATTCTTTTATCTATGTTTTGCTTGTTTTCAACTTTCATTCTATGTTTTTAACCAGCTGACGTGATCACGCAAACAAATCCGGTTGTATTCCCATTATGGCATCAATGCCAGTGAGGCAGGATAAAGATTAATGAGTGATTCTTACCAGCTCTGTCATCCACCACAGTCAGTGGCCTCTGTCGATGGCCTTTCCTTCACTCTGGTGACTCTCTTTACAGCCATCTGAAGGCAGCAGCAGGTAGGCTATCTGTTTCATCTGCACACTCTAATTGATGATGTTGCACTGCCAAGCCACAATTACGCACAGCAGATCCGCTGCTTAAATTTTGTGCAACGACTCCAGACTGTTAATAACCACAGAAACCTTTGTGTTTATGTGCACATCAAACATGTCGTTATAATTAATTATTCTACCATTTCTACAGCATCAACAGGCGTGTTGGAGCCTGACACGTTGATGAAAAATCGTAGATCAATTAAAACTTCTTTGTCCGCTAATAACTGCCTCCTGCCAGTCCTCCCCCAGTGTCTCCATCCAAAACACCAGGGGTTTTAATTAAAATACAGGTAGACCAGATTATTTATGGATCAGTACCAGCATCACATTTATGTAGCAATATGAAGATTAAGCGAGCAATTATTTTTGCATGCAAAACAATCAAATCTAACTGAATTCATCTTTAAAAATATTTTAAGAAATAAAAAGAAAATACAACATGCGAAAAGTAGACAAGCATTTTAAATTCTGCTTTAATTATCTTTATGGCTCTATGGTGGTATTTAACTGCAGATGGTTATTGTATGGATCATTGTGATGACAAATAAAATCGTGCACTATTAAAACTATTGCTTCTTTATATATGTATATCAATTATGTATGTTTGTCTTAGTGGAAATGTTGATAATCACTGTTCCATTAAGAAAATATAACGACTTAAAGCTGAAGTATGTAATGCTTTTTATTTAATATATTGTTATATTATCCATCTGAATGGTAGAACATGGTGAAACACTAATAATGGTGCATTTACTGTGGTTGGAAACACTCTCCCTGAACTGAGAAATGTTGATCATGTTTGTTGGGTCGCCTGGCTGCAGATTATAATAAAATCTACCTTCTTCACTTCAGTAAATACTGACATTTACATTACCTGGACAGTCTGTGGCATTTTAACTGCAAAACATGACTTAAGAGTGAGGACGATGCACATGAACAGTGTAGCTCAAATCAACAATTTTACTTAAAACAAAAATGTTTCCCCCCAGGTGGTTTTTCAATCTTAGCTTATGCAGGACATAGAGGTTTTTATCGGTCATAATACAAGTAAAAGTAGAGCTGAAACGATTACTCAATTAATCAATTCGTTGACTGACAGAAAACGCAAGTAAATAGCAAAAAGTTACTCGATCCAGCCTCTCAAATGTCAATATTTGTTGGTTTTCTCAGCCTTCTATGATCTTATCTTTGGGGTTTTGGACTGTTGGTTGGACAAAAACAATCTGAAGACTTCACTTTGGGCTCTGGGAAATTATGATCGATTTTTTCCTATTTTCTGACATGTAGAACGAATGATTAAAAGATGAATCAAGAAAATAATCTGCAGATTAATCAATGATGAAAATAATTGTTAGCTGTAGCCCTAAATAAAAGATCAAGCTCATAACCGTCTACAAGAAGGTAGCACTCATTACTCTACAAGCACTTCACGTCTTTAGTTACAGCACCTTTTGAAAAAACACTGCAAATTCAAGAAGCTTTGCTAGATCGATTTGTATGATATTAGTCTTAGTCTATCAAATCATCGCTGACAGATTGAGTTGACAGTGCGGGAAAATTTGCCCTCCTGATTGAGCTTAGGCTAAGCTCTGTTTCATAGTTTGTTCCTGCAATTTAATGCATTTTATGAAAATATGATAGTGAGAAAGAATATAATAACAGACCAAATCATTCTCTCGTACTTATTACTCCTTAACCCCCCCTCTCCGTATCTCTCTCTCTCTCTCTCTCTCTCCAACACAGATGTTAATCTCAAGGTCTCTCAGACTGAAGCATCATTGAATAAAAAGGCTATTTGTCTCTTTCACCTCGACAGAAAACAGCAAGACATCCATCAGAATCAAACCAGTTTTCAAATCCAGTCTGTGACCCAGTGTCTAAACCATAGTTCATTTGAAAATGCAGACCAAATACCCGTTTTATACAGTAAGAGAAAAAACTGTTGAAAAGAATCACATCTTAAAAGAGTCCCCTGGCATTTGTTTCATTCAACTTTCACTTGAATACTGAAGAGTTTGTACGCTATTAAAACAAAAGCGCCTCTTTTAACATTTACTGATTAGAGATAAAATGTGAAACTTGGTTGATTGATTGTTGTGATATTCAACAATACGGATGTCTTTTTTTTGCACAAATCAACATGCATTTATCTTAACCTACAGTAAGTAACCTTTAAATATTCCGTATTTACATCTGTGCTGTAATGGATAATACACTGGAGCAATTTTGTAGTGCAGCAGAGGAAATAATGCATTTTTTTGTTTATAATGAACAGAGATGATAAAAACAATGTTGTTACCGATGTGTTTGTGCCTCTTGATCCACTGCAATTGTTAAGCATCACATTGAGGTTTAAGTGTTTATGTTTTACTTATTAAATTAGGTTATAGCTCTAATCAACATTCTACACAGTTGGGTGCTGTACAGGCAACTTTTAAACAACCCAGGACAAGATGATAAATTATGTTGTCAGTCATGAGACACACATACACCTGTAGTGTGTGTACTATTCTCTTGAAGCCACAGATTCTCTGTTGATTGTATCATATGGGTTATGTTAATTGCTTGCATTAATATGGCAGCTGTAACAGTTGAGTGTAAATGTGCTGCACTTAACTAAGCATATTCAATAATTTGATATCAGTATATTAAAACTGCATTTTGCAGCGCAACTGCAAGTTTGAGCTGGACTGAGTTGAAGTGACAAATATGAAACATGATACACAATCACTGGTGTGTCATTTTAACAAGATACAGACAAAGCACTCTGTGTTGCCAAAAAGAATATTCAAATTAGCCTACTATGTGGACTTTTAATGACATTACTGTGCCAGCTAGCATCAGTCAATAGTGTATATAGACTAAACACAATATATAGACTCTAGCTGTAACTAAAATATTTCTAACATAATTAAAAGAGGAGTTGAACTGAGTCAAATATGTACATTACACTAACTTCAAACAAACCTTGTTTGGACAAAACTATTGGCACAGAATATCACCAGTGACTTTAAACACAGGAAATGGATTGGGATTTGTTAAATAAGTGACCGAGATACAGTTAGAGTGAGTTTTATTACTCTCATTTCATATTTCTCAAGTGTACAACATATTTTTAGAAAAATGTTTATTATAGGCTGGCTGTTTTAAAACCACAACCATGGCCCATTAATTCCTAGAGAACATTTATATACATGATCTTGGTTAGTTTGCCATACAAACGGCATAAAATGTTAAGGGTTTCTTTAAAAAAAAGCCATCAACATCTTTAATTAACATCAGTCAGGGAGCGCTCTCCTTCTGTTTACTTTTAGTAATTTGGATGATGAGAATGATCACAGAGGAGAGGAAAGGATGAGACAAAGGTGACAGAACAACAGAGGTTCGAGTCACTTACAATTAAAGAGAGATGGGGTGGAGTTAGGAAGGTGGAGGGGTCGTGGGTGATGGAGGATAAAGTTAGTCTGTGTGACTCTGATGTCGTACACAGGTCCAAAAGCCAGATTATCCTATTTTATGCTCACATGAACAAGGCAAATGGAGCGAGGAAGATATGCAAATTGCTGTCTAATTGGCCTGTCAGGATACTGAAGCCCTGTCAAACCACTGTCAGAGAGGGAGAGAGCAAGAGCGAGAGAACACAGAGAATTACTGGATTAGTTTCAGCTGCCATTCACTGCACATTTCATTAGGTAATTTCAGCTCACATCACGACCATGGGTCAGTGCTCTATCCTTGAAGAGCAGGTTCCTTCAGCCGTCATTTTGAGAAAAGAGAGGCAGCGCTTCTCGTCAACGCGTTACCTTCCACCTCCTGTCTGTCTCCCACAACCGAAAACACACACATTGCCAGTAAACAAGTTTTTCACTGGCTCCCCTCCTCTGCAGATGGCACAAGGAAGACAGATTTGAATGCAGAGGAGGTAACAAGAAACTACTATGAAACTGGAATATATCTGATGTACAAAATTGTTATTTTTAAATCAAAATCAGGTCAATCAGTCTACCAGTCAGGCAATAGTAATCTCTGTCATCTTCTCTTTACCTTTTAACTAGTGTTAATAAAAGAAAGTCAATGAATATTCTATCAACACTTTTATTAACACTGCTAGATTTCAGACTTTTATATAGTACATTATGTAGTAGTTTCATATAGTAGTGAGTTTGCTGTGTGCTAACAACCGACAGTTTGCCAAGCCCCATCCCCCTTAGTTACTGTTGTGTTATGCCTGGCAAGCTTTCTGTTCACACAATGATAACAGTGGCAGATTTACCACTCGAGAGTCTTGGTAATCTTTAAAACAATCGGTCCTTCAGACAGAGGTAGACAAAAGCAGCTTCTCATTTCTAGCCGGCTACTGATTTTGCCAGCTAAAATAACAACTGCTGCAGGCATATTTTATCAGCTGTAGCTAGCTAGCAAATGAAGCTAACGTTAGCTCCATGAGTTGGTTGAAAACGCTGTTGATGATGCATGTATAGTAGCTAAAAGACACAACGCTAAATAAAAAACAGCATCGTTCTTGTATTGCAGTGTAGAACCAGTTAGTCCTAGTATTACAGGCATTAGAAGGAAAAATATACATGTTTGGATGCTTAGCTTACATACTAGTTTGTATTTTCAAACCAGCTTCCACACAGTGGGGAAATGCTACATAGCATATGCTTTTCATGAGCAGGGCTTTTATTTAAAGCAAACTGTAGTTAATAATGCGCTATCTGGCCGTGGAAGTTACATTAGGTTACTGTATGTCATAAGCTAGTTAGCCAGACATGCTAATAATTGCAGCTTACATTAGACCACATAAACAGTTTGGTTTTGGAAAGGCAAAAAAAAAAAAGACCCTATGCTCCAAACTCTTTAAATGCAGATTATCACTTTTCCTACAGTCATTTTATAGAGAATACTGTAGCTACAACTTGACTGAGCTGACGAAACAATTTTGTCTAACATGTGAAATTCATGATCTTTATGCATGTTGTTATGGTATATGGTAAGATACATGGGGGTCATATCATGGATGTATAAAGAGAACTGGATACAGCGTCGGAAGCGGGGCCCCGTTCATTCCTATGAAAGCTGCTCAGTGGTGCATGAAGTCAAAAAACTTCGACTTCCTGGGTATAAAATTACCCGGATCTTCCACATAGCTTCCGCATTCGTGGCCCATAGAGCAAGCGCACTAGTTTTTCTTTTAACCCCACCTCCAAACCGCTAGGTCTCAGGCTCACTCACATGAATAGCAGTCACTCTATAACTCTGGATTCGGCTATTTATGCATTTTACAACTTCTAGGACATCATGATTTAAATAAGGGCTATTTAAGTGTTCATACTGGCTAGTTGTTGTACCTCAAAAAAAAGTACCCGCCGATTTACAGACGTCTCTTTCCCAGTGTAAGTCTATGGGAAAAAGTTTCTTGGGGCCAGTGCGCATCACGTGACGGACCCGGATGTTGTAATTACACGGTTTGGCCACTAGCTTCAAAGCCTGGCGCTCTTCCTGGGGGCTTGGGTCATATGCACACTGCCCCAGAGCATGAATATAAAAGTTGGAGCACCAGTTGGAAAATGTGCTTTATGTGTATTAAATTATACCTTTTCATTTATTAAACAATCTGCCACTGCCGTTTTCAGGGGATTCACCATATCCTCATAGACAGAAACACAAGCACACATAAACACACAAACCCAGCCTAAGCTCATTACCAGTATACACACAAAAAAAGAAATAGAGAGCATTTGAGAAATTGAAAATCATCACATAGTGTCAAGAACTGAGAGACAGATCCAGTGCAGAATAGAAAAAAAGGGGCAATAGGGTAATAAGGGAAGGGACTGGGTCCTCCGGAAAATCAATCCAAGGCTAAGGGGTTGTTTGACGCTGTGAGCGACTTGACAAGTGGAGCATTACTGAACATGTAATTACTCTGAACATCTTATATGGATCCAATTAGCTCGCCTCAACAGTGGAGAGGCGTGTTCCAGAAAACCTGCAATATCAGATTGTTAGTGTCTTTTCGGAAAGTATTTTCTTTGACATTTTTCGTGAGATGCAGGTTACTTTGGATAGGTTCCTCAGATCTTGAAACAATCTGTTGGATGATCAAAGGTATATTTTATAGTTACATAAAAGCAGATGCGTGCAATTTATTCCAGATAGTGAGAAAATCCTTCCTCTCGCTGTTTAAATGCCTTGTTACTTATACTGTAGTTTCACTGAAAGAAGACAAGGATGCAATCAGCCTCAGTCGAGAGTAGCACGACTCAATAATGCAGAATACAAGATGACATAGTAACAATATTCAATATAAGGTCATATACTCTATCTGTCTTAAGCAATAAAATGAATACAAAAATAACCCTGTGTGAGACTAATAGTGCAGTCAAACACAGATGGGTTCTAAAGGGGATGGAGTTAGTGTAATCCATTATATCCTGTTGTCAACAGAAGGCTATAAACATTTATAGAAGCAGTCTGCATACACACACGCTCAGACACACACACACACACACACACACACACACACACACACACACACACACACACACACACACACACACATCACCTGCAGGCCAAGTGTGTTTTTGAGACTGGGCTGCAAGACCACAAATTGCTTAGCCAGTAATAAAAAGTGTCTTTCCAGTTCATTTGTCCCTTGCTAAATTGGCTTTTTAATTAGGACTTTTCATAACACAATGTAACCGTTCTCTATAATAATGACTGAAAACACAAACATTTCATTGAACTTCTCTCTGTGTATCTAGATACAGTGATCCAATACGAAAATGATCCAGGATATATTTGCAAAGATAAGATGCACTGTGATCCAAAGCTGGTCCGATTCAATTGAATTCAGATGTGATTTTATATTATTTCAGCAAAGACTTGATAGGATTTGACATTTTTATTTGTTCGTGATTCAAAAGATCGGATGGACAGATGTTCATCTTTATACCCCTCCTGCTTTTAGTTACAGAGTTATAATACCCTTTATTTCAATTCCAGTTCTAGCTGTGCATAACAAAAATCATAAACTGTCAATTAACTGTTAACCAAATAAACTTAGATTCAGTAAATATTTCAACCGCCTGCAAGAGGAATGTGGAAGTGTAGTGGCTTTCCTCTCTCTGGCACACTGTCTTTGGCCTAGGCTACATTTAAACATTGTCAACCACATGCTAATAAGACTTCAGATAATTCAATTTACCTGAAGTCATCAATTAATTAACAACTGCATTAACTGCAACACTACAACAAACACAATCATTATATAGGTTTTATTCATTATATTATTCCCCTGTGCTTCTTCATATTTGCTGCACTGTCCCATACTGCTTAAACTCCCTCTCTTCTAACTGGCTAATTTTGTCAACATCAACCTTAAAAGGCTGAATGAACATCAGGACCAGATGCTAATCCACTGGAGAAACTAATGGAGCAAAAATAATTGATGGAGAACAGTTTTCTCCTTTAATTATATTCAGTTCTGAGGTAAATTTGCTTGTACTTTGACATTTCATTTTAGGGAATTTAATAATTTAATACAATTAACATTTTGAAAGTAAAATGTTACTGTCTCCCCCTCTACAATGATTTAATCAAAATAAAATGTTGAAAGCTTTTAAAGCTCTTCATGTATAAACAACAGGCCCTGCAGGGAGAGTGAATGGCAAGCTAACCGTCATGGGGGCAAACGTGCAGGTCAGATACAAGGTCAAGGGAGAGCAGAATCAATAAAATGTGACAAACACGACATCTCTCTGGTTTGTTGTAAGAGGATGTCATTGTCTCGAGAAATATGACTGTGGTGAGAAGTTTAAATGAGGATCTACTGTGATGAAGGAGGAGGGAGAAAAAGAGCAAGGGAGAGAGAGAGAGTGAGGGAGAGGGGAAACCAGGAAAAGGATGGAGAGGACAGAGTGGAGAAAAAAAAAGGGAGGATGTATCTGTCCTGCTGGGAGCAACCACGGAGAGATGGGTGTGGAGGCGTAGCAGTGAACCTCATGTCCTAAGGCAAGGAGGAGATATCAATACACACACTCTGACAGTTCTCCAGTCTCCTGCTCTGAATAGAAAAAAAATGGAGGGAGATACAGCATGAGGAGAAAAGCTTGCACAGACAAAACTGTACTACAACTCCAAAACCACAATGGACTTGTATCTGGGTCTGGCATACGTTTAAATAAGGTTGTATCCCTTTTTCTGAACATCTGCACTTTTTGTGTCCGCATCACTGCAGGAGGTATAACACACACAAACACAGCAAAAGCATGTAGTATAATGAAGCATATTATAGCATAATCTAGTATTATTCCAATCTGTATAAGAGGTGTACTACTGACTATACCAATCATAAACTGATACCACTTAATTAATGGTAAAGCTTAATTGACTTCACTGATGATTATGTAATAGTCCAAGTTACCTCATCTTAATATCTTTATATAATTAGGATATTTTAAGTAAAAATGTTGAAAATGTTAGCATACTTACCTATTTACACATCGAGAGCAACATTAGCTTTCACTTTGAGTCGTGTTTGTAGCTACCCAACGACTGTAAGTCCAACATTCACTCTTCTTTTAGCTCTGTTTTGGTCTCCACCAACTTCTGAGAGACATATCTGGCTCTTTATCTACTAACTGCTCCACTATGTTCACCAGCTAGTCACTAACTTTGTCTGTATGCCGTTTGTTGCTGGGCAGGTAGAGTACAATTTGTTTATCTGAGCTTTTCATCGAAAAACAGCTCCCTGCTGCAGCTGAAAACATGGTTGATGTTCTTCTTGTTTTGGCCTGAAAACCAAAACAAGAAGTTGAAAGACGCTAAAAAGCTCTGTAGAGCTGAGGGCAACTGCAGATTCGCATAATAATGTGCTATTATTCATTTATTTGGGGGTTAACATTAACAAGATACTGACAAAATAAAATAAGATGTTCATCCAGGTCTGCTGATGAAGGTTGCAGCAGCGAGAAATCCGGCTTGCAGGTAGGTGTCAAGAACATACATAATCTTTGATGATCTGCATCTGTTTCGTGTTGCAGACCTGCCTCACTATTACCTCACGACTAAGCGCATGCTGCAGAAATTTAACAGCTACACAAAGGCAAAGAGGACAGAGCGAGGGAGAGAGACAGAAAGAGAGGCAGGCAAAGTGATATGTTCTGCTTCTCCTCGGGGCAGACAGGCAGACACCTGCGTGGTTTGATCAGACTGTCCCTTCAATACTCTCGCTTATCCTTTGATGATCCATCACATCATCTCTCTCTATTCCCCCTCTCCGTCTCTCTCTTTCTCTCTCTCTCACACACACACACACACACACGCTGCATATCCCTTTTTCCTGGGTCTACCTTTGTTTCTCTCTTTCATCTCCCCAGCTCTAACATTTTTTTGTCTCCCTCCTTGTTCTGCTTCCTCTTTTGAAGTGTCATAGCTCCTGCTTTGCTGGGTCCTACAGTTTAATTAGCACCTCTGCTATTGTCACCTTGGTGCAGTTTCACTTTCAGGTGGTCACTGTAGGTACTGTAGATTGGGATTTGGCAAAGTGAAACTGACTATTGTCATTATGTGAAGATGCTTAACGTTGTAAAATTGTACTTAAATGCAATCATGCAATTAGGTTCTCTTCTTTATTTGCTCCCATTTTCCCATTCTCCTCTTAATGTCGTGTCTCTCTTTTTAGATTGAAAAAATGTGCCACCCTGCTCTTTCTAAGCAGATGGAAAATATTTTGGGTGACACATGTACAGCACATCAAAGGCTGTTATTGTCATGGTAGCATTGTTTCTGTACAAAGGGAAAAGACAATACAGCTGTAGGCAAAAGAGCATTAGGCAGTGATGAGAACTCGTCGACCCCCCTAGCAGTTTTAATTATGACTGGAGAAAGCACTGGAGAGCTACGGACCACTTCCTGTTTGTCTTCACTGCAACAACAAGCACAAAAATGATGTGATTGTTCCTGACAGATCTGCAGAAATGTTAAAACTTTTCACTCACAATTATTCAACCATCCATCATTGCGACTCATTAACAAGTCAGGTATTGTAAATAATGCACGCTCACATCATTCAAACAGCACTTTTAATTTATGATAATAAGTCCTATGTTTTCCATATCATACTACAAGCAATAAATTAATTTTGACTGTGTGCTTGGTAAAAATAGGATGACTGGCACTGAAAAAAATGTAAATTATGTCTATTTTTTTTCTTTGTTTTTCTCACCAAAGTAACTGTGAAAATGGAAGAAACTCTCTTTTGGAATATATGTTAGTATCTTTCACACGGCGCCCAAAGTTTGAGTGAAGAAATAATATCTGATGTCAATATTATCTAACTGAAGTCAGATTCATCAAGTTATGACTTAAGAGATATGAAGTATGAAAGAAATCCTTGCACATAAAGTGATGAGTGGATCAACTGTCATGGATACATTTTTAAAAAAGTGTTCTTGACAAATTAAATATAGTGGTTGATTTTACTTGACCAGACTATATTTGTTTCTTCCTCTCTGATATATGAAAGTCTTCAAACCAAAATGTAACCTAAAATGTCTTTTTAGGCTTCAAATCTATTATCTTGCATCTTATCTTACGCGTATAACAGCAGCGATTGTGTATTGGGCTGTGAGTGCTATCAGAGCAGGTCTGAGCCCACAGCATTACTGTGGCTGAACACATCCAAGCAGCTGCTGCTGCTTTCGCTTTGCAGTCTGTGTAAACCAGGTGTTACTGGACTGATGGTGGACTTAATACTTAACACAGCTACTGTAGATAAGGAATTAATTAATTGTTAGGAGATAGAATGAATGATGATAATGATAGTTATGATGAGCTAGAAAGCACAAAGTATCAACAAAATATTCAGGCTCACACTCAAGTTCAAGAACAACAGGTTCAGGAACATTAAAGACAATGTAACTCTGGACTTTATGTAATAAATGCTGAGAATGATGAAAATTATAGTTTACACAAACACATTCACATACACATCTGTGCGCACGCACACACACACACACACACAACCTAAACCAACCAGTGGGAATAATCAAACATGTTTTTTTCGTGGCAGCTGCTGCTGATGACCCTCTCTCATTTTCAGTGTCCATCTGTCTCCTCCATTTTTGTCTCTCAGCTATCCATTCTCCCTTTTCCTCCAATTGCCCAACTACTTTTGTTCCTTTACCCTGTGTGAGTTCTGCAGAGGAAACAATGTACCACAGCACATTATTCTGGTACCATGATGAATGGGGAGAATCCGTGCCTGTTGACTGTGGCCTTGAGATAAAGAATAAGCAAATGAAACTGCCTGCCTGCCTCGGAGCACCCTAGAGTCCACCGCCACCATTCCTCATGCTAATTTGATTGAGAACGCTCGATCAGCACATATTCTCCTCGACCCACACACCTTTGCTCCAAGGGAGGTGTTGAGGAGGGGGGCAGAGGATAGAGGATGCCATCATGGCATGCGGCAATAACAATTTATCTCCAGGATTCCTGTCTCAGCGTATAATGTTCAAGTTAGGCCCACTGTGGGTAGTTTACATCAAAGTGAAATGTGGTACCGCAGGAGAGGGCAGGACAGAACGAAAGACAAGAAGTAAAAGAGAAAAAGAATATCTTGAGAAAAAGGTGAGGTGGGGGAAGAAGCGAAGATGAAAAAAGGCAAGTACTTAACAATCCTGGTCTGTGTTCCCACACTGCAATTAATATGGAGCCAGAAGGACAGCCTACTCCTTTCTGCAGTAAAACAAAACCAGGATTGATGAGAATGTCTGTAGTGCATAAGTGACTGCCTGTATATGGCCTCGCTAGGAGCAAAGTGTCGAGATACAGAACAGGAGGAAGGACAGTTGGATTGAGAAGGAATGTGGCACTAGGTGGAGAGAAAGACACAAACAGATTGAGATAAAGATTTGAGAGAATAGTTAGACTCCAACAAGAGGAGGGAGTTTGTGCAAAACACAGGGAGCGCTGTAGCTGTAGACAATTGCTAAGGGAGATAAATTGTGACAGAGCTGCTCTTTTTGAGTCTCCTTGGTAGCGATTGTATGCGTTTCATTCATTAGACCGCATGCAATGAAAAGCAAGGAGAGAAATATCACCAGTCAGCAGCCAGCACACAGCTCTGCTTTTTCCTCTCGGGCGATATTTCACCCGGCTTGACCTTCTCAAGTCAACAAACCAAGTGTTAATCACTAATCACCTCTTTTGTCTGGCTGTTCGTTACAGTGTCACTAAACCTTCACTGCGTCACGGATTTGGTTACTAGGGAAAGCTATGTACTGTAAATTACAGTAAGTCAGGTTGATTGGAGAGAAACAATGTCTGTGAGGAATATCTTCAGCATCTCCACTTTTGTGATATGAATAAAAGATGAATGAAGTTGCTATTTTTACATAATATATTCTGTATCTTTTTTTCATGTTTTCAACAACTCAATCTTCCAAAACCCCTCCAAAAGGATAATTAAATCTTCATATACAGTACATCTACATATGCCACAGTATTTGGGTTACACTGTACAGCATATACAATGCAGAACAAAAGAGCCTTTAACATGGATCCAGGCTGTTTCACACTCATCAAGGTCAGCCTGTATTTACCCATTACTTACAGAACATCTCACTCGACACACTCACAAAAAGTATGGCTGGGCCACTGGAACAAAAACACACACACACAAAGAAAAGGTAAACAGAAGGAGAAAAACAGCTGAGTATCAGTTTTCCATGGTTGTCAGAGCTGGGATTAATAGGAGTCATTTCGCCATAATGAGCTGTTAAACGTTAGCTGCCAAAAAGCGTCTTCGTTTGCCTTTGAGTCTCAGAATACTTTGTCCAATTATACCAGCTCTCTCTGTCTCTCTCCTTCCTGTCGCTGTCGGTACTGCTGTACCTGCCTGACGGCTGTCTGATTTCAGCTCTTGTTAGACAACATAATCAGCGTCCGCAATCATCTGGAGATGAGCTTTATAATGATATCGTACCGTCATGTGTCATTATTACACGTGTACCTGTTCTGTGACTCAACCAGACGACTTTCAGTCAGCCCTATGTTCCCAGCACTCGGTTTAATGGAAACCATTATGGGCTGTGTCTCGAACATTTGAAGTAATAAAAAGTTAAAAGTGCTGTCCTGGAGTTGTTTTTCATGGACTACTCGAATAATTTTTACTGGCCTACGAGGCGGTGGAAAACTTTTCTCCAACAGCTACAGTGAATTCTCAGTAACAAACTTTCAGTGAATGCAGAGCATCTATAAATCTAATACTACCATTAAATACTGCTAAAGGGGACATCCTCTGGTCCAGCCCCCTGCCCCTCCTATTTTTGCTAGGTACTGTATGACAATATATAATGCATTTCTAAAGAGTAATAAAGATTTAGAGATTAATTTATGAAGGCAGAACAGGAATAGACGAATGGCACTGTGGCTAGGACCAAAACAAAAAAATAGTGCTGCATCATAGAAATGTATGATACTCGGGCTGGGTTGCACATAGCAAAACAGCAAAATCTGAATAAAAAATAAATAAATCTTAATTTAAAATGAAGTGGAGTTGAGATGCAAACTATATTACACTGTAAATGTTATAATGTAAGGACATACATACAGGTGTTCTGGTGAAAATATAAACAAAACAAAATATGGTCCTGCTTCTTGCTTGGTGTAAAATGCTGTAAATTAAAACTGCTTTGCAACTGTTTGATATTATAGACAAGCTTGTAAGCCAGCTCCACAGTGTCAGATTAAGATTTAGGCTAGACAAGTAACATTGTCATCACGAAAAGCTGACATGGCTCAGGAAAAGATCTTATATTCTTCCACTTTTGAGAATCTTTTGGTCGGGTTAAATAGGGCAATTCAGCAGCAAAAAAAAAAAAGATGATACATGGCTTCAATTAGCAGAGGCCGTGAATAGATCCCTGTCAGGGGGGAGCGAGGAAGATGTATCTAAACTCAAAACCTGACAAGATTATGAAAATAAATGCATTTTCATAAAGCTCAGTAAGCTTTGAATCAGTCAGCTGTCTTTCCTCCATCCAACTCAGAATCCCTGCTATTGTGAATTTAAAATCCCCAGCCAAAAGTTTTATATAAAAGAGCAGCACTTAATCTAGGAAGGTTTTGACGTTCTTGTATTGTGATATTTTTAAGAAGGTTTAAACTGGTGGTGCGGCGACTTTGTAGATTAACAACAGTTCAGTATTTACAGCAAACACAAACATACTGATGTCCAATCCACTATAGAAACTAAAATACTTATTTGGAAGGCCTCTGTCCTATGAGTTTTTGAGCAATTCTATAAAATAATGAGAAGAAAATGCACTTAAAAAGGAAAAAAAGAAAAGGAAAACCTTTTGTGTAACACTGCTAAGGGGGATAAATGGAATTCAGTCTCCATGACAAACAGTGAGTACAGAGAACTGTTGGATTGTTTTTGTCTTGTGGTGTGAAGTTGCCACAGCTGCCTGCACACAGTACCGAAGCATCCTTGTCTCGGCCCCTATGTGTGTGTGTGAGACAATGTATGTGTGGAAGAATGTGTATACTGTATGTGTGCTATACTTTCTAAATGTGTGTGGATATACCATACAGCAGATGTTTTTCTGTGTGAGTGTGTATTTGTTTTTCCTACCAGCATAGGGGACCGGGGCATCCTTGTCTAGAGCTACCAGCGGAGGGTCCAGCAGCACTGTGTCCATGTTCTCTGTGATCACACCATGGTAAGATGTCTCTATCCACGGCTTGTGCTTGTTGACTGCGGAAAAGAAGGAACAAGAGGATTAATATCATAAATGTTACCATCTTCCTTTCTAATTATGTAATTGTACTTTTTACTTAAATGCACCTTTCGGATTATAGCATTATTGTAAGGATCGTCGTTTCTGTAATTTACATGCGTTGTTGTTTCTAACTGTATCTAAATGTGTGGAGTCACTTCAAGAGGACTGAGAATGACAAAACTGGAGGCAAGGAAACCTCCACTTTTTTCCAAAAACATTATGTTGTGGTCATGCCCGTGGTTTGTGATTGATCTCTTAGGTTTTTATAGATGACAGGAGGACTAATGGAAGTCCGAGGGTGAACAATGTGAAAAAGAATTATTGATGTTTGTGGTATAGCTTTACATCTGTGATTGTCTTGCTTTAAAAAGTGCTGTGTTCTCTCACAAAGCACAACCGAGAGCCACGAAGAACATGATTCTGCAGTTTTACAAGAGAAGAGAGAAGAGAAGGATGAAAGAGAAACCTTTAACATTGATACTACTACGATCTTTTTTCCCTTTTCCTCCCAGTTTGTAAACACCGTATACACTCCTTATCACCAGTACCCATCTGTTGGTCTGGGGAGGTTGTAGACAGCCATGTGTCTCCTCCCCAATGGCTACTGCCAGCTGTGCTCAATGGGGCACTGTATACCAAGTACCACAGGGACTGTACCAGGTCTTTGCAGCGAAGCTTTAAACTTCTAATACATTGACTTAATTGGGCAAACAACAGCGTCTCAGCAGTGCACAGCATCTTTAAAACCTTGTTATATCTATAAACACTTATTTTTAGTGAGAGTTCTGAGCTGTAATCTTTATCCAGACCTACTGACATAGTGCACTACAGAAATTACATCCAGCTCTGTGTTAAGCTTTGGCTCTGTTTTGACCTCGACACCATAACCCTTTTCTATAGTTCATTCTCATCATTTCTTTTTCCCTCTCTCCCTCTCTCTCTCTGTTGCTGCCTCTCTGCTAGTGTTCCACAAAACGGAGAATTCAACCACCGTGCCACAAATGTGATTGAAAAGTCAGGAGGATGAGCTGGAGATTAACGTAGATCACCATCAAACATAGTTACTGACACTGTAAATTAAACTCCCTCCCACTTTCTCACAGCAGGATCTCACAAGTAGATAGAGGCCAATGTGCACACACATATAGGCACATATCTCTGGTGTACAAGTATCACTCTTTGCAGGGAGCTGGGCTGTCAACTTGACCTTTCAATCCAGTGAAGAGGAACGCTTTGTCTCATGCCAGTGAGCAGATGACATGTGCAGCTGGCAGCAATTTAAAATGCATCAAACTGTTCTTAAAACCTTCTCACAGCTTTTCATCTGTTTGGACAAATTTTAGTAGTTTTGTCCTACTATTCCATTTTCTCCCCAACTTGTCGCCATACAGAGTTGAGAGAACAGGGTCAAAGTAAAATGACAGGAAACATGTGGTAGGCCAGAACAAAGGAAACGTGTTTGTTTAAAGCAACAAAAAAATTTAACTTGGCAACTTATTGATAACTGGGAAAAACTGGTTACCTGTTTTATCTCCTTTTAACAAGTTAGCCATGCATTTCCACGGGTTTGTATTGGTTTTAAAGACATACAACACAATATACTGATGAGATGAAATATCATTAACAAAATGCCATTACTGTGCCTGTGTATCACTTCTCATTCACACATGCCTTCTACTCCCTCAATTCACTGACAGAGACTGATGACTACTGATCATTCTAGATGGGACTCTTGCCCTGCTGAGACAGAGTAGAGAGTGGATTATAGGGAGTGAAAGAAAACCACAAGGGAAGACATTATTCATACTAGGAGTCTCATCTCATGCTCATGCAGGAGATGGAAAGCACTGCAGCAAACAGCATGACTCTGCTCTGCTGGAAAGTGGAGAGACAAGAGTGGAGGTCTGTCTTCGAGTGGTGTTTAGACATCTTTACACCTAGAATATTTTAGATAGGTACAGCTTCACCTGCAGTACTTACTGCTTTCTTTGGATTTACTCCTCTGTGTTTTTCCATCCAAAAGCAGATGTGAAATGAACTGAAACAATCTTACAAAGAGACTCTTCAAAACCAAGACCATATTAGACTGAGGCACTGAGGTGACTATAAAACAGACTATAAATGTGGGTATTATTCAAGTGAATCTTCATTTCTATGTGCTTGCACTTGCCAGTGTAAATACATATTAATCCATCATGCTCCTCACATAGCATTTCATTTATATTTGAAGATGTCTTCACTAAGTCTAATAGCAGCCCACAGCTAGCGCAGTTTACTCATGGGTGGCAGGTTCAATTTCTGGCTCAAGGTCTCACATTTATCCCAAACAAATTGGGTGGTAGTTGAGGCAGCAGAGCTGTGACTCCTTAAAGGGAGTCTAATATAAGAGCTGTTTTGTAGAAAGAGCACACATCAGACCATGGAAATGGGCTATTTCCAAAGTGGCTTTCATGACATGTAGTACTGTAAAGCCATTAGTGATGCGTTTAAGGTATTCATCCTTGACACCCTTGTACTGAGCCGCAGCAATGAAACAAAAATTGAGATAGGCTCACATTCGAACAGGAAAAAAAGGAGCAGCTGCCTTGACAAAGTCAGCCCTGCTACGAAATATAGCATGCAGCAGTGTACAGGCTCTGTGAGGTTATACTCAATGCTAACGTCAGCATGCTAACATACTCAAAATGACAATGCTAACATGCAGATGTTTAGCAGGTGTAATGTTTAACATGTTCACCATCTCAGGTTAGCATGTTAGCATAGTTGTTGAGACATTTCACTCAAAACCACAAATGTGAACCTCATGGTGGTACTAGAGGACAAGTCAGGGGATCACCAAAGTCCTTAGGTTACATCATCTGTGAACCATGGATATCCGTTCCCAATTTTGTGCCAATCCATCCAGTAGATGGTGGCATATTTCACAGGATAAGTGAAAACTTTGACCTTCTGGTCGCGCTATAGAAAAGGTCAGGGGATCACCTATGTCATCAGGATGAATCATCTGGACATCATGGACATCTGTACCAAATGTCACGGCAATCCATCCAATAGTTGTTGAGATATTTCACTAAAATTAAATAACATGAACCTGCTGGTGGCGCTAGAGGAAAAGTTGGGGGATCACCAAAGTCATTAGGATTCATCCTCTGGGCACCATGAATGTCTGTATAACAATTCATGGCAATCCAAGTGATAGTTATTTAGATATTTCAGTCTGGACCAAAGTGGTGGACTGAGCGACCGACAGACAGACATTGCCATCCATAAAGCTAGTATGGCTAATAAAAAACATTGTTGTACCATGTGGTTCCTTAATAAGGTTACAAGTGTCACTGACTGCAATATGCTTGGTGTCTTTGGCCATTTCCTTAGGAACATCTGCAGCCATTACAGCATTACAGCATCAGACTGCACATTATGGAGGACTAATTCATTTAGTAGAAGAAACAGTCTAAAAGTGGATCTAGTACAGCACTGGATACAATCTGATATGACAGTAATATGAACACAGAAATCCAGGAACAAGATAGTGCTTTCCTTTAAATAACATTACTGCAGGAGGTTGTCAACTTGTCCATCCTCATATTGAAGTTAAAATATCTGTTAATGTCTTCCACTGGGACTGAGCCGGTTGATAATCTATATTTAATTTGGGTCCCAGCTCATATTCTAAGAGACACTGCATTACTGTGCTATGTATTGATCAATTTAAGTCATGTCAAATCCATTTCTTTTTAGCATTTATTTGATTACAGTGATGTTGCAGTGGAATAGCGTAATCCATCAATAGACTGTAAGGCAACATACCACGACAAGGATAACAACAACAGCACCAACAAGTAATAATAACGAGAAGAGGAGAAGAAAAGGAAGAAAAAAAGACAAATAAGAAACTTTTAATCAGAAAAATATGTTCTCAGACATGGCACACCAAAGCTGAGGAGCCTCCTATAGACTTAACCAGGTATGTCTAGATAATTGGCTCATAAGGAGGTAATTCATCCATAGACCAAGCTGGCCTAAAATACTTGGTAATATGCACAGAGAAACCTATACAACATGGTAGAAAACCTCTCTGCTTTTCATGCAAATTACATGAGGCACTTGACAAATCTATACAGAGTTTAGAGGCTCTCTAATGCAGTTTAAATCATAAATATCCCTTAACCGGGAGTACAGCATCACCAGGGACCAGGAGGGGGAAATGAGATAATGTATAGTACACGCATGATAAAAATATGAGGGAGGAGGATGAAAGAAGTGGAGTGGATCAGTAACAGGGAGCAAGAATAGAAAAATAAGGGGGAAAAAGATCCCACGGGATGCATTCAACATTTCAGTAATGTAACAGAATAATGACGAAACCTCAGTGCTACTGAAAGGTGAGGGAGTGTGTGCAAATCTACAGTGACCTCCCAGTGCCCTGCTAGAATGAACAGTAATTAAACTTGGGTGAGCACGCACACAAACACACACACACACACACACACACACATGCACTCATACCCTCTGACACACAGGCCTTAGGGATGCAGAATTATACAGAAAGATCCAGCTCTGCATTAATGGGTGACTTGTTGACACAATTTGTGTGACTCTGGACCCATAAGGCTCCATTACTCAACACCAGGGACAACAGTAGATCATAAAGATGGATATACTGTACTAGTAGAACGTGGAAACGGGACACGACACGAAATGTGAAAGAACGTGACGAAAGTGAATTAAAGGAGGGACAACGAAAGGGTTAACCAGGAGAAGACAGTAACAGAGAGGAAGGGAAGATAAGAACTGGAGGAGGTGGAGTGAGGAGGGTGAGGAGGGAGAGATAATAGGGGAAGAGAGTCAGCGAGGAAAGTGGGGCAATTGAGGGTAGAAGAGAGGACAGGCATAGCTAGCACTTCCTATATGAAAAATAGGGTGCTGCCTATAGGGCCTCACAAATCCTTCAATTTATTTTCCTATTAACATATTAAATTGAATTCCTATTGGATACATTACGTGCCTGAGATCATACATCATCAAATAATAGCACTGATCCAAGGGGGCTCCATTTCTCTCATGTATGGAAAGATCTTGCAGAGGCCACCAAAAATGATGATTTAGGACAGGGTTGGGAGACACACCCAACACTTTGATGTTGACAAGATGATGAAGCCCCATAAATAAAAAAATATATAAAAATAATAAAACAATTGAACTGGGGAAGACGCAGAAAGAAGGAGAATCATACCAGTCAGCTGTGTGTTATTACTGTAGCTTTCCAAACCAAGCTTTGGGTAAGAACTTGGGTATCCTAATGTGTACCGTATAAATCCGATGTCCCTGATTTGAGTCTGAAAGGGGATGTTTGTCATATGTCATTTTCCTGTCGCTCTCTCTTTTGTCAAAACCATCCAACATGGGCAAAAGGTCATGCAAAAATCAAGAAAAATGGCAAGGTAGCAGCCCATTTGTCGATTGTCATCAGCCTTCCTCTTCTCTTTTTTTCCCTATCACTCTTTGCTGTCAACTATCAAATTACAGAATAAATGCAATAAAATCATTTAAAAAACAAGAACAGTACAACAGGTCCTAGTGGATCTCTTATGAGGCGATTAGTAATCAGTGATCAGCCAGAGATGGATTTTTAAAGTAAAAGAAATATTCAAAATTAGATTAGATATTTAAAAAAGGTTTTCAACATATGTGCTATGATTTGCAAAATACTATTTTAACTCCAAATTAATCACTTTTGGTGTCGTCTTCATACAATCTAATTTTCAACCAGAGTACTGGTGTCTAAACGTTCTCTTCTTTCTCTTTGTTTCTAGCTTGTCTACTTCTAACAGAAGTACTACTGTCTTGCATTCAATTATTGTTAACTGACTGCATGTTAATTTTACAGAAATTCAGAGCATGAGAGAAAATTTTAAATATTTAAATGTCTCCCAAAGAAGATGACACATTGATTTTCGACATTCAAGAAAACAGGAAAATGTCTACCGACACCATGAGTATCACAATATTCAACAAAATCTTTTATTCTTGGTCTCTCTAATGAGGCAGCTAAAACAAATCACCTCAATCTAGACTTGCCTCTTACAGTAATGTGTCCTTGTGGGAAAGCATTTATGATGCTGTTAGTTGAACAGTAAAAGCGGTCAGAGCATTAAAACTGCAGATTCAGAGTCTTTCAGCTCAGTTAGGAGGTGATAATTGCTTCAGTGGCGAACAGTGAATCTCAGAGTATTGCACTTCTACCATTAATTGATGGCAACTTAATATCTAAGCCATGAAGGAGTTAATTATGTGTAGTGGTTATAACACAGACGCACATGAGCAAACTTGATGGACAAGTTCAATCCAAGTCATTAGTGTGTCTGATAAATATCCTCAACATAGCTCATTAGATGTCACAATTTGCTGTCGGAGAGGGACGTAAATGACTATAACCTCTGGGGGCACAGACCTTTAATCTTATAGTAACCTAAGATGTCAATGTTAGCTATCAGTTATAGCAATTACACAACTGTACCTTCTTACTGATATAGAAGACAATTTGCAATATCACTGATGTTTTTGATTTAGCCTTATTTCTGAAGAGAACACTGAAATAACTTTATATTTTTGGTTGCTTCAGATCAAGGATGGAACTTTTTTATTACTATAAGAGTTATATAATGGACCAGATCACCATGTGTAATGTGAAAGGGCTCGCTTGTAGTGACAAACGCACAAAAAATTATCACCCAATCTGCAGTCCCCCCCCCTCAGCTCTAAGGACGATTTAGAATCTTTCAGCTCATTGTTTTGGTTTTACGGCCTGCAACTTTATTGTTTTGGTTCACTCCAACTGCTCTCAGGCAGATGTTTTCAGCAAAAAAGCCCCAATAAACACACTGTATGCTACCTGCCCAGCACCAAGCGGCACACAGAAAAAGTTAGCAACTAGCTGGTGAACATAGTGGGGCATTTAGCAGCTACAGAGCCAGATATATTTCTAAAGTTTGTCATGTGGCCAGAGACATGACTCTAAATGAATGTTAATGTTGCTCTGTGTCTGATGGATGTGGAAATTGTTTGCTGACACATTTGGCACAACAACTGTATAAGGTCATCCCATGTCAGTGTTCAGTCAATTAATGCAGCATTAACCAAATACTCTTATAATCATACAAGTTTTACTACTTCTTTCTTTCCTTTAACTTTCCTTTTCTGCTTCCTTTCTCAGGAGACTGCCATTGATTTATATTTTGTTTAAGGGACCAGAAAACATTCCTAACTGGAGAGACGACTTGCTTACAAAATACACTATTTAGTCCATTTGTAAATTAAACTATTCCACCATTCATCAGTGGGTTTCGCAGACCAGCATTGAGAAACACTGACATATACAGTAGCACAATGATTTTCTTCCTATTTAATTTAATTTTTAATATACAGCAATGGCTGAGAAGGGAACCAACTACAACAGCAGTAGATTAGGCATTAGAAACTCCAGTGCCCAAGAGAGGAGGGGGACAAGATCATTACATTATGTCTATAAGTACTATGAGCATCCACTATGACTTTTACAGTCCCAGTGTTGAAGTGTAAGATGCAGTTAGCAAGAACAGAGTAATTCGGCATATTGACTGCTGTATACAAGTCCTGCACTTTAAGCAGAACTAGGTTGGAGCCGGCCAGTGAGTCATTTTCAGGACATTAGTTCTTCCCACTCACTCTCTCCCAGGACCCTTCCTCCTCGTACAGCTAGATTTGCAGGCAGTGCTGTTGTTTTTTAGTGTATTTTTTTTTCCTTCACAACTCATTAAAGGGGCTATAAACTCTGATCTCCACCAACCACAAGCCATAAAGCCCCTCTCCAGTTGTGAAGGCAATTAGTTTACGGAGATTTTGATTTAATTTGGCTTTGCCCACAATCCCATCAAGACAATTCAGAGGTTGCTCTCCTGTCTGAACAACAATATATGAGATACAGATGTGCCATAATTGCTCTGCGACATACAACTCCCTCCTTTTCCTTTCCCCCAGCCTGGTGCTGACTGCGTCTAAACAAATTGAGGAGGGAAACAAAGCCACTGTGTTTATTTGGCATCAAATATTTTGCACGTAGCAGCGCAATGTCTATAGGCATATAAGAAAAACAACTGTAAGAGTTATTTGGGTATGTCTGAGGACAGAGCATGCAAGTGTGTTTGTAGAATAGATGGACAAAACCTTTTGAGACCAAATTTTAAAAATCACATGGCAAAGTGAGTAAGAGAGGTAAAAAAACAGATTTACCTACTGCTGAAAGAAGAGAGAGAAATACATATAATCACAGAGAGGAAAGAAAGAAGAAAGGAGGAAAGGGTGTTGGGTAGGAAGTTAATGGTCTGTGGTCTATTGTATCTCCTTGTGAGCGTGAGATGAAACTCAGCGGGTTTCTAATTCTGGTGGATCTGATGAAGTCAGCAGCATCCTATGGAGACTATGGAGGGTGAGTAGGTGGAGTCGTTAACGAAAATGACAACAATTCTGAACTGAGAAAAAATCTATTATCCACATCCAAAACAGAGAAAAGGGCAATCCATGCTTTGCTGAAGTTAATATATGACATACAGGATTTACCAGTCTAAACTCAAGAAACAGAAAGGCTACAGTACATCACAGATTGAAAGCTAACAAAGACACGAGGCATGAAATAACTGTAAAAGGCATAACACATAACAGACTATGTATTACCGTCAATCAAGCATCAGAGTGGGTAACCTCCAGCTTATGAAAGCATGGCATTCAACTGAGAGAGTTATGGGAGCTTTGATGTCCTTTAAGGCTTTATGACAAGTCTGCTCAGTCGTTTAATTAATCAGAAACACTATTTGCATTAGCACCAATTCTCAAAAGAATAATCGGTGCCATTACACTTTTAAGCAAACATTCAAATTTGTTTAACTCCCTGATTACGTTTTTATTTTTCTCAGCTGTGGCATTTCCTGACGCCAGAGCTAAAGCGATACCCGGGGAGGCTCAAAATGTCAATTGTTTGCCATTAGAGCGCTTGACATTCACTATAAAGGAAATATTGAGCCTTGCTGAAAGAGACTCAGTCGGCCTGCCTTACAGAATTGTACTCAATAATAAACCTTATTTGTTTTTCTTCGTCTGCCTCTTCTACTTGTTATGAATCATTTGTTGATTTACAGTACAATGAGAGAGGGAGGGAGCGTGTCTTGGATAACCAACAATGGCTCTGATTAGTTTCTGCAGAAAAAGAGATGCAGAGTGCACTGAGTGATGGCTTACTGTCGATTAGTTTCACTGAGTGGGCCAATGAAGAGGCACAACAGAAGGATTTGAAAGGACTGAAGTGAAAGTGGAGTGGAGTGGAGGGAAAAGGACAATAAAGAGAGAACAGAGAAGGGGATAGGAGGGATGGGAGGGATGGGAGGGAGGGAGGAGGTGATATCTCCATCAACAGAAAGCAGCAGGCAGCGAGAGGAGCCACGGTGGGGAGGAATGGATGGCGGTGTGACTGACTGGATTGAATAAAAAACAGTTCCACTCTGCAGACTTGGGCCTCATGTGATGATCAACCAACGTAAACAGTCGACCATTTGCACTTATTTCAACTCACTTCAAATGCAAAAATCTGCTACAAGTCAAACAGCTTTAAATGGAAATCCCACGCCCTGACTGGGAGCGATTCCTCCATCTGTTTATGTCTAGTTTTGCATCATATATTCAGTGACACTTTTTCACACCTTTGATGCAAAGCAGACTTAAAAGAATGTGGTAACTGAGAGCAACGTTTTGACAGTTTAAACAGATTTATATGGTGTGAACAAGTTACATTCCCCAACAAGGAAGACGCATGTCACAATATTACAAATTGGATATGCCAGCTCAACACATGCTATACTAAATGAAAAGTTAAAGGAAAATGCCAGAATCATTTAAATATATTTACTGCTGACTGCATCTTATTTACATTAAATACATTACCAAAGTAATTTTATAATGCATGCAGGCACTTCTGCATCTTTTGATACTATTTGTTTTTGTTTTGTTGTTCCTTCTGTTGTTCAGCTCTGCTTTCTGTTTTTTTTTCTTTTTGGAAATTTTGTGAAATAATGTTTTATGAACAGAAATTATTGGCAGCAGATTGTTTCATCTGAGGGGGTGAAAAGAAGCCCGTGATATCAATTCAGTATGCTTCAGGTGAACAAAATTGCCAAAGCGTCAATTAGCGCCAACTACACTCAATGTGAGTCGACACCAACAGAGAGCAATCTGGACTTTGTCGGTAGTTATGGTTTCATCCAAATGCTGCGCAGATTAAAAAGGTCAATATCTCACGAATTGAGAAAATAAAATGCAAATCAGTTCGCATAACAGTAGTTGCAGTTTGCTGAAACAACTGTTATGCAAATATAGAATATGACAAGATTACAGAGTTTATTGATCATCCATTTATAACTTTATGTTAAAAGCTAACCCTATTTAGATTTGATTAATGATTTGATACTGGATTTGAATTTGATAAAATGCTATCAAACCCCAATCCCTCTCCTGGCTAATTCGCTAACTAACTAACTAACTAACTTATGATTTGTCTTCTCTGTTTCCATTTTGTCACATTAGCTCAAAATTCTCCCTGCTTTGCCAGGTTGGTTAGTTTGACATTCAAGACATCGCGCTGGGTGAGAGAGACACATCACTCGATCCACTCCAGTTGTGAAAGTTGTGCTCTGGCAGACATCTGTTTGGTTGCTGCACTTCTTATCCTTTTTGTTGCTGACTCACATCTCAGCTGTATCAGCTGCGAGACTGACTGTCTCTAACTTTTCTTACCATCTCTCTCAGATCTTCTGTCTGTCGCTGTCTGCCATGGTAAATCTGTCATCTAAACCCACTTAACCGTCTCTCTCTCTCTGTCGCTCTCTCTTTCTCTCTCTCTGTCGCTCTGTTTCTCTCTCTATCGCTCTCTCTTTCTCTATCTCTCTCTTGCTACCTGTCAGCGGTATCAGGTAACAGGTGTTAACTGTCAGTCTGACAATTTGTTGGGACCTTTTCCAGGGTTCCCAGTGAAGACTAATATTAAATGTCCCTTGAAGGAGCAAGTTGGAAATAATTTTGAGTGACAGTTCAGTGTCAGTGAAGGCAACACAGTCAAAAAGGGGAAGAAATATTTAACACATATTGGATGGATACTGATGATAATAACGACATAGATGGAAGTGGCAGTGTGAGTTAACAGATGTCAAAATGTGACTTGCTGTTCACTTTTCTAGCAGTGTAAATAAAATGAATACTAAACTTGTACTTTGATCACTAAACTACTGTATATTCGAACAGTCAACGTCTGAACGCAGACCCAACTCAGAGAAAGTAAATTTAAGCGTGGAGTTTATATATATATATATATATTCAACCTGCTTCCTCCTGGCCCCTCAGTTCAGCTTCCTCTGGACAACATCTACGAATCCACCACAGGAATAATGGATTGAAAAGAGCATGAAGTCTGTTATATCTGTCTCAATCAATTACAGCACAAAATCAGTTCCAATAGTGCTCTAACAAGAAGGAAGCAGGAAATGACTTCCACTGTGGTGTCCTTAATAGAGCTCGTAGCCGAGCACAGTGACACACAGTGAGGTCTAAAAATGGCTAGTCTGTTCCCTTTGTGGAGAAGATCACAAAAGTACATCTTGAAGTTGCCACTTCCCCTCTTTGTGAAAAGAGGATACAAATATCATTTACAGGATAAGCAATATAATGCACATGGACTGAAAGGTACTCTCAATTAATTAAAAAAACGCTGCCCTCATGATATACTGAACCTCCTGTGTAAATATGGATATTTCTTCAGAGCTGCTGACTGTACTCAGCTATGCCTCTAACAAACTCACCATCGTAATCACAATTAAATATGCTGTCACAGGACATGAGGGTGCTGTTATTGCTATATTAGAACCACTTGAATCAACAAAGTGCTCTTAACAACAAACGTAATTCTTCAGCTGAACTTCCTTCATATTTCCAATTCATAGCCATTTTGTGGCACCTATGGTTTACCCATCCTGAGAAGTATTCATTCGGATTCATTTGATGTGTACAAATGTGCCATGGCATTAATTCAGAAGGCGAATACAGTCTTAAAGGACTTAAAATATAAAGGTATACCATATGGCTGGAAAATAGCTGCAAAGCCACGTATGGTACCGTGGATAAAGAGTGAGAAATCACTCCAGGGAGGTTAAAGTTGCTGGCAGAGGCATTTTTAAATTGGGAGAAAAGCTTTAGTCATGGCTGAAGGGGCCTATAAGCCCCTTCTAGAAAAGTATGAGCATGAAAAACAGTAACTTTCCACAGCAGACTCATTTACTGCACACAAAGGTGTATGCAAACACACCAACCCAACAACACTGACAGAATTAGTAAGTGCAGCACCACTGGGAATGAGGGTTTAGAGCTTTAAAGTACTGTTTTAGGACTCTAATCTCAACAGTCTTCTGGTCACAGTGGTGAGTGTCTTATCTGAGCACGAGGACTCAAAAAGTCCACCCGTCCCAAATCGAACCGTCTGGTTCCTGAGTGGGGACCTTAGTGCTGAAAAAGATGCAGTCAAAAGTAACTGGACAGTGATTTCAAATGAGCTGAAGTTAGGGAGGTGTGTGTGTGTGTGTGTGTGTGTGTTTCTACAGTATAATGTGGAATTCCCTTCACTCTGGTAGCCTTTTTGTTTGAGTGTGCATACACTAATAGCCTACAAACTGAAGCCCTGACACAGCAATAAAATCAGACTGTACAGTAGCTCACTGTAATGATTAATACGTATTATTTTTCCCCTTATCTGTGTAAAAAGAGGCATGAACAAACAAATGAATGAATGAAACACACCATTTCCTTTAATATAATCAGTGTGGTGTGGAAGGTCAATACGTCTCACAATAATCCTTATGTCTGTAATTTATGTCCGTAATTACCCTATCAAACTAGTCTCAGTCCTAATCGATTTAGCACTTGTGTTTTCTTTCTTTTTTCACCTTAATGACTACGGTGAATAAACACAGCACGCAATGATAAAACAATGCTGGGAGTGAAGGGCTAAAACAGTACATTCACTTCTGTTGATTATGAGAATGTTCAAGAGAGCAGAAATCCTGGCATGATTTGATTATACAACAAACATGCAAGTGCAAAGGATATTGAATATAGTCCTAGCCATCTGCCATGTAACTCACTAATATACATTTACTTCCTCATAATTGGAAATATATACATGCAAGTGGATACACTCACAGAGACACACTAACACACACATACCCTTATTGATAAATGTAAATAAATGCAAAAGAAAGATGTGACATTTTGAAAGTGTTCACGACACACCTTTGCCTGGCTCGCCTAGCATCACTGAATAGTGAGAGTCTGTGTTTGAAAGCTTGTTCAAACAGCCGGCATTTGGTGTATGTATGTACAGATGGTGGGTCATGCCTTGGTGCTGGCTGGATGTGGATTATGCGAGCAAAGGTCTCTGTAGAGCTAAAGACATTAGTCATATTCCATGATGTTATTTTGAGTCCAGTAATCTGTAACCAAGAGAGAACTTGTTTGTGTATCAACATTGTAAATGTTTCATCTTCACTCCAATTGCACTTGTTTTTCAGATGGCCCATTTCACTATGGTCTGAAGATAAACACTGTTGATACCAGGCCTGTGTGGAGCCATTAGGGCTGGAATGAGGCTCTAACTATTGGAAAACTATTTTCTTAATCTGCTAATAAATATTTCAGGGTTTCCATCACTCACAGTCTCCCTGTCTGTCTCTCTGTCTTTTATACTTGTTTATTCGATGCCTCCAAAATCACAAGCACACACACATACACATACACATACACACACGCGCACACACACACACACACACACACACACACACACAGCCTGAGGCTGTATCCAAACCACCATGGCAGAGAGGATCTGGGGTGATGGTCTATGGACTGATAGAGTTCAAGCATCACCATGTAACTCTTGGTGGTTAGCCAGTCATTTCAGCAACAGCCTTGGGCGACCTGCTGCTACTCACTGTGCCTTGTGTTTGTGTCTGTGTGTGCGTGCGTGTATCAGGATTTGTGTGTTTGTGTTTTTTGCTGTGGACTGATGGAATTCCCAGAAGCCTGTAAGAGTGACCGGGAGGATGTCTGACAGGTGAAGATAAACTGGACCAACAGCCAACAGTCAACAGCATGGAGGCAGTGGGCTTCATAAGAACAACATGCCAGACAGAACACATTGTCTACTCTGCATAAAAGTTGACTTTGTCTGGGATTTAGGGGGATAGGCTGCTGCATTCATTATGTGAGGGGGTTTGGTAAAGCACAGTGGCTGTGTGCATGTGTGTGTTTCAGTGTGAATGTGACTAAATGGGAGCTCAGTGCATGGGAGAGAAAGGAAGAAAGAAGCAGAAAAATGAAAGTGAATGTAACTGCAATGAGACAGAAAGATGGGGGAATATATCGGGGATTAGTTACGGACCAAGAGGTAGAGCAGTAGATAAATCACCACCACATCAGGGCAGCAGGAGCGGAGGAGTGTTCCCCCATGTTTTTAGATTTGATCCAGAAGAAATGGTTCAATTAAATATCCAATATAAAAACGGACATGGGAAACATTACAGTGACAAAACGTCAGACATCTAGATTACACTGACACCACTGCCATCACAACCTGAAACTGCAACTGATCCGGTTATCATTCATTGTCAAGTGGCTGCATGGAAGAAGAGCAAAGAGCAGGATCATAAAAACAACCTAAGCTGCATGGTGTGCAAGTGTCATGGTGGTAAGAGACTTTCATCTTTTACACCATCTTAAGTACCCACGCTGATGCATTTAATCCATACTACCACATACTGCTCCTCTGCCACTTCTTTCCTTTACCCTCAAGTACCTACACAGATAAGAGCAGACACCATTAGGGCCCAGAGGATGACACACACACACACAAACAGAAGACAGAAGAGAATCCTTGAAGATTGATGGATGCACCCTGCTGTGTCAGTAGTAAAAGAGTGCACTGTGTGTGTGTAGGGTGTATGTTTGTGTGAGATGTACATGTGTCATTTTTCATTCCCTCTCGCAGCAGGTTTGGCCCTCGATGTCTGGATAATCTTGTGTACTGAAGGCTCAATTAGTCTCTGAGGTGATTGAAGCAAATCTACAGCAAATTCAATAGTTCATAGTGGTATTGCTCTAGAATATTGCACACAAACCTGTCTGTAATACCACGCCTTTCTATACTGAGAATGTCATATTGTGCAAACAGACACACTGTAAAATAAGAAAGGGTAACCACCACTGCGGTTGTTATATACCTATTATCACTTCAAGTTAGCCAAGTTAGTTATAGCCTCCCTGGTGCAGAACCCCTATATGTTGGATCACGCAAATCACTGAGCCGTAGGATGTGCTTTCACAGATCCTGAAAGTCTTGTTTTCTTGCCAACTGTGAGTCGGGTTCCAGCACAGCTCATGCTCCAGGACATCAAGTCTCCTCTCGTATATACAAGTGTTCCTGGCTGATAGAGCAGTCATTCCACTCAAATAACAGAGGCACAACTTCTTTCACAAGTCCCATTCTCCATTATAAAAACAAATTATCTTATAATAATAATAATTGGTTTGACAATATCCAATATTATCCAATATTTGAGTTTCACAATATCCAATCTAGCTAAAAGGAATCAGATTGAGACCCTCCTCGAACCCGCCAGAGTTCAAATGAACCTCAACCAACAGATTAAAACTTCACCCCATGATGGAGTGTTGAAGTTCATTTTGAACTTGGACTCAAAAAATTAAACTTAAAGTACACTTTCTAGTTGTTGTTTTTTACAGCTTTTAACTATCTCACAGTTATCTTCTTCTTTAAACTCCATCCGCTGAGGAAGACCATGAGAGAACCTCCAGAAAAAGTTAGTGGAACTGGACCTTGAGGGGTTTTTTTTTTTTTTTTTGTCAAAACACCTCATGGATTTAAATGTAACATAGTTGAATAACTTCTAATCCCTAATATTTATAATTTCAAATTAAAATCCTTTAAAACCCTGCAGATACACTGGCCTGGTGTGTGTGTGTGTGTGTGTGTGTGTGTGTGTGTGTGTGTGTGTGTGTGTGTGTGTGTGTGTGTGTGTGTGTGTGTGTGTGTGTGTGAGAAAGAGATAGTTGGAGAGACAAAGGAGAGGCAGGGAGGCTGGACTGGGGACGAGCCAGCTAAGATCTATGGGCTGTCAGTAACACTAATCAGGCTTTCCCCAGCAGCATTCATCTCTGCAGCAGCACCAAGAACTGGGCACTGACCAGCAGCCGGCCAGCCAGCTAACCACGGGCTGCCATGGCTACAGCACTGCTTCAACTGCCCTCTAATAACAATGGAGAGAAAGGCATGTCATATTGAGTAGCAATGTCTTCCAACTTTTGCCTTTACCTTAGCTCTTTCCTCATTTTGAATGGCTGTATTCAAAACCATCTACTATACTAGCAGTATGTACTGATTTGGCCAAAATGTAACATGTAGTATGCAAACAAAAGCAAAATCTGCAGTATGGCAAAAATACCCAGATGTCATACTGATTCAGAAAAAATCTCCAGCATGCATCAGGCCAGTCTACCTCGCATACCGTTTCCCACAATGCAAAGCGCTGGAACAGTCACAACACTCGCAGTAGCGGTGGTTTGCCATTAGTCGTGCTATAGTTTACTTCTGCTTTCCAAAAATGTAAACCGGCTAAGCCTGGCCTGGCATACTGCAAAATAAATCGATTTGACAGTATATTATATATATTATATATTGGTAGTGTGTAGTAGGCAGTTTTGAATACAGCCTGTGTCTGTTTGAAAAGGTTTTCTGCCGTTTAGTTGTTGCCAAGCTGCCTACTGAAATAATTGTTAAAAAGACAAAAAAGAAATAGGAGCAGACAGGGAAAACTAAGACACTGTGAGGGTGAACCATACATTTTCAACAACAACATGATGAATGGGGAATGAGACAACGCTGTGAGAACAGAACAGAACACCATGTATGTGAAATATGTGCACTGACTGACTTCAAGGATAAAAATTCAAGAAAATGCAGTCAAAAGTCCCTCAGCATTGCCAAGCTAATAGCATCTGAACCCTTTTCATTCTTGTTGCTCTGCTGTTGTGCCATTTCCAAAAACCTCTGCCTCTCCCTGCCACCCCTGTGTTCACTTTCAATCCTCTCCAGATTGCATCTGACTTTGTCAAAGTTGTCCGCATTACATTTGGAAGAATATGTCATTGGTATAAAAAGGCATGTGGGAGGAGGAGAGGGGGCCAAAGTAATCAAGGGAGCTGAAAAGCGTGAAAGTACCATTACTCATAATGCCATATACACATAGGAAAGATAAATGACTGCAATCCAATGGCAGTCCCTCTAATACTGGATTCGGTTAGGCGTAAAGGAAGAGGAAAACGTTCCCCTTGCTTACCATCTTACCATTGTTTCAAATAATTGTTACACATTGGGAGCTCATACGAAAACACATGTCCTAAAAGCAGTGTGAAACAAAAGGACCATATATTATAAACCAAGGTCAGATTTATTTCACATACACTGACTGTGACTCTGTTGTGCATATGCCTACATCCCAGCATTTGCCTCTGTGATATTATAGATGTTTTGATGCTGCGCCATTTGCTGTAGGTGTTCACAGGGTTGTGGTTATCAAGATGAAGCTAGCAGCCCCAATACAGGAAATGCAAAGCAACAGAAAGAGAACAAAACACCTTTCTGTAAAAAAACAAAGAAAAAAATGGTGAAGCTGAACCTACAGCAGGCAAGACACTGCCTTCTTCTTCAACAACTGTGGTGGCTTTACAGGTGTCAGTTATCTCTGCCTCAGGCTACATGCTACAGTATCTAAGGCTAGGCAGCACGTCAGGATAGGAGATGTGCTGGGGGAAGTTGACCAACTGAGGGAGAAGAGTAGGGAAACAACAATACACTTCACTGCCTCAAGGCTTCTTCTCCCCAGGACAAGTTACATATTGCAGGAATATGATATCAGAGAGTGAAGAACAGCATATTCTGACAGCTCTGTCAAAATATGTCTGTTCCGTCTGTTCAAATACACTGCCAAAACAACACTGTAGTTAAAACACACTGTACATTATGTGCAGATTTATTTTAGCCTCCTCCAAAACAACAAAGGGTCATGGACCCACAGCTAAAACAAGAGCAGGATGGTGCTCCAAACAGCTTGCACAGGACAATCCTGTTTGTTTTCCTGACGCAAAAACATAACCAGTGGTTGGCATGATTCGACAAAGCGTCCTCACTTCCGTCTGTTAGGCACACTTGTTTTCTCCAACAATTACAGTGATTTGAGCACACATACAGTAAAACACACACACATAAAAACACATTTATGTTATTAGAACCATGACTGATGTAATTTATTTGTCATGGCTTGTATAACGTTGGTTATAAACAGCAACTCCTCTTGACATGGGCACATGACACATTCACACACCTCCCAGTGTGATTTCACTCTCCTAGCATTTTTCAGAAGTTGTTTAGCTGCTCAGAGAGCTGTGGGAGTTAGGGAGAGAGGTAACAACTGCCAACAGCAAGGAACTTGAGAAACAAAAGAAAGAGGGAGGCGGAAAATAAAAAGAAAATACAGACAAAGAAAGGCAGGAACAGAAATAGGGAGAAATAAGGAGAGTTAATTAGGGAGCCTCTACTTGGAGGAACCGTGAGGTTCACATAATAAGTATTGAAAGGCTGAATAACACTCAGCTGAACTAATGTCACACAGTGAAAACAGCCTGCAGTAACAGTGAGAAACATTTATGCAATGTTACATCATGTTTCCCTCTGGGCTTGAACACTAAGGTTTCCATAGTGCCACAGCAACGCCTCGGTCAGGGTTACAAATTACACTCTGGCCATGAAATTATTTTGGTGGCTTCAAAGCATTATGTTTTCTTCGTGAAAATGTTCATATTGTATAAAAATGCTTTACTGGCTTTGTTCTGTACAACTTCTGCTTAAGGGAGGCTTAAAAATGGCTATATGCTAGCAAGGAAGCAGGCCTAAAAATAACTGTACCATAAGGGATTTTAGTATCCTACAGAATAGCCTAAAATATTAATTAGGCTGAAGAACAATCAATAGTTTGGTGTAATTTATTTTTCTCTGGAACGGGAAAATCTTCACTAACCACTAGGTCATTATGTGACACCAATTACACATTTGGCTCATTGGAAAAAATGAAAAACACTTTGTTATAGTCAAGAATTTATACAGTGTAGTCAAAATTATGACATTGCAGGCATGTGTGTATTTACACTGACTTTATAAGGCCTCATGGACAGGAGGGAGTCAGAAGACTGAGGTGGGTATTTTTCTTTTGAAGCTGAGAGGGGGAGACGTGAGTCTGAATAGCCAAGACAAAAGGCAGCAGAAACTACAGCCTTGTGATGGGGATAACTGTGGCAACAAGATACAATACTGATGAATACTAAAATTAAATTAAATGTTTTTATCTAGTTTCCTGCCACACAGACAAAGCTTTTATTGTTCCCCATTCCCGGCAACACTACATCAAGCAGATACAAAATCCTGACAATTAGATGAGTTTCTGCAAAAACGGCAAGTGCAACAGCAACTCACTCCAAGTGAGAAACAGTGGGACATGTGCAAGATGACACACACAAATAAACACAAGCCCACACAATGCTGAGCTACTATATTTTACAATATGGGTTTGTATATAAATGTTTCTCTCTCTCATTCTCATGCCAACACACACAAACGCACACACACACACACACATCCATCCTCATAAAAATTTTAGTAAGAGAAGCTTTTTCAAACTCCACCCCTCAGGGAGAAACAGTCTTGCTTTTCCACCACAATGTGTTCTCAGTGGAGAGGACATGATGTTTTCCTGGAAGGAAAAAAGAAATGGCCTGACACAAACCTGACTGACCTGGATGCACCTGTAGCTGAGTTGCAGCCAGCCAATTACATTACAGCCAGATAAAGCACGTTGATTCATCAGCAGTAGAGCGAGTATAGCTGCAAGACCTTGTACCACAAAGGAGTTTAAAAGATGTTTTTTCATGATAAGATAAGAGGCAGGCACTTAAAGGTCAAATAATATATTCTGCTTCATTGATCTGAGTCTTCTATGACCTTGTCTCGAGTCACTTTAAACAATGACGTTATTATAAAAGTGTTATGTTCATGAGAAGTTCATGAAAGCCTGTGCTGTTGTTGAAGCAGCACATGTCAATTTCTGGCCACTGGCTGGCAGAAAAGCATCAAAACAAGCGGGCAACACAACAGCAACAACAAGTTGTTATAGCTAATCCTACTCATACATTCAGCAGGTGCTAAGCAACATTAGCATTTTTTCTGTGTTTGTGTCCACATTATGAATGAATGCCCAATATTCACTCTCCTTTTAGCACTGGTTTGGTCTCTACCAACTCCTGAGGAAAATATCTGGCTCTTTAGCTGCTAAATGCTCCACTATGTTCACCAGCCCCTAAGTAACATTGTCTTTCTGCAGTTAGGCGCTAGACAGGTAGCGTACAGAGGGTTTAGCAGATTTTGTTGGGCATGGCTGCCTACGGTTAATGAGAGCACTTCAGACTTAACCAGTACGTTGTACGGGGCAAAACAAAAAACAATGAGCTAAAAGAGCCTAAATCTTTCTGTGGGCTACCCCTTTGACTTTACACAAAGTCAGTTATTCCAATGTTAACATGGAAAATATTGATTACTGCAGCTTTAAGTGTTAGTTAGGTCCCTCCTGACAATAAATCCTCCTTTAGGTTTCTTGCAGCAGAAAAAAAGCAAGTAAAAATAAAAAGAAGTGGGCAGTGTTGTTTATTTTTAACTCATTATTCAAACTTTGTCAATGAAAATGTTTAAAAACAAAAAATAAATAAATAAGATAGCCCAGTGTAAATGATTACACATTATTGATTGCCAATAGTGAACAAACAGCACAGTGCAAAACACCACAGCAAAGAATGCTTAACATTTTAAGCACTTTACTTGCTAATTTCTGCACATATTGTAAATTCCCCTACTTACTTCTATATGCTTTAGGCCTCATACCCAGCCATAGAACTGTCACATTCGTAAAATAACAAACAAAAATCACAAATCACACGATCAACTTGCACTAGACACTGCAAAATCTCATGATGTTACTTAGAATGTCCCACTGATACGTATTTGATAGAAATGTTGCCACGAACTTTCAACACTCAAATGTATGAAGTGCTGGCATTTGTCCACTCTAACAGTCAAAGGTTTGGCTATTCATTTCAACATTCATTTGTTATGTTTTTTTGAATCCAACTACTACTGATTTCCTTACCCTAACTTTAAACTCCACCAAAGTCCTAGCCTACCATCACCGGACACACACACACACACACACACACTCTACACTCGTTTCTGTTTGTTATACTGTTGTTTCAGAAAGTCATGCTTATTTGATTACACTACACGAAAGCTGGAGGGCCCATTCATTTTTTATCTCTCTCCTCTCCACCAGCACCAGGGGGTGTTCTCCTCCTCTCACTTACTTTTCTCCAAACTCCACACCCTTCAATCATACTCTTCCATCCTTTTCCACATTCCGCTCTCTGCACATGCAACATGCCTGGAGACAGTGTAATGTTTAAAGGAATAATCCATCCAGATACAGTTACAGTGCACTGTTGTAAATCTGTAATGATTGATGTTATGGAATTTTTCAAGAAGATTTTTTTGAGTACAATACTGAAAGTTAATTGTTTGGTGTAGGCTACCCACATTCATTGAACCTGCCTTCTACTTTACTATGTATTTTACAACAACCCTCATGGCCACATGCCTGAACTTTCTGCATTCAGAATACGACGGTGGAGAAAGTGCAAGAGAGCTGGTTAACAAGAAGTGACTATTGAACCCTTTACTTAAAATGTAACATGCTGCATTACATTCTGGTCTATTGAGGCTACTGTCACTGCTGAAATTACTAACTTATGCTCTTCTGAAATGCATTTATCCTTCTATGATAAATTAATTTGGTATAAGAGACTGATACCAAATTCATATTTCTGCTGATGTTTTAATTATTAAAACATTACAACATAAAATACAAGACAAAAATGACCACCAAACAAAATGGACCCGGAATTTCTAAGAAATATGCTCATAGATTTTGGATAATGGTTGTGTTTGGTTTAACAACCTGTGAAAATGGTCCAGTAGCAATTTTGGCCAACACCTCCTCTCACATGTCTCACTTTATTCGCTTTCTTTCTGTTTCATTAAACAAACAAAAAAGCTTTCAAAGTTTCCATCTGGCTGTGTGTCCTCTAGCAAAATGTGCATAACAGGCTTTGACTTAAAAAATTAGTTGTCCTGCAGGTGTGAGGTGGCAGCTGCACAGTCAGGGGTGTAACCAAGACATTAAAAATACAGAGGGGTTAAGCTGGGAAATTGCATTTCTTACACAAGATCAGACTTAAATTTCCCTTCAAAAAGAATTTTGTTATGGACTAAAAAATGGAAATGGACATCCATGGACATGACCTTGGTGTCCTCAGTGGTAGTTTCAGCCTTGGTACAATATATGAGATCAAAAAGGGGCCACAGCACAGTGTGAAGAAGACTAGTCAATAATCCGATAAGCAGAAGGACAGTCAAGACAAAGTCAGTGACGAGTAAGCTGGTCACACAGAGGCAGTGTTCATCACCAGGGAGTGCTTTATCCAGAGGAGTTACAGCACTGAGGGGAACACAAGTGTTTTGAAGTCATTGTATTTCTCTTTAGCACAGCAGACTCGAAGCTCAAACTGTGACATCAGCCAGCTCTCAGCTTGTGGCTGCTAATCACTGACCCTCTCTCCGATCTTTCCTATCAAATTCTATTCACTTCCCTCTTGCCCGGATAGACGCCCAGAAGAGAATCGGGCTTAGAGTAGAGATGTACGAGGAAAGACGTTGGTGAGAGCCTACTCAGTGAGTCGTCTGAAAGTGGTCACTGAACCCAGATCCACCTTTCACTACTCTCAGCAAGGCACTAACAATACAGTATAACAATGCCTTAACGTGCTGCAGCAAGTTAAAGTTTAAGACAGCGACTGTTGATTTCACCAGCTATAGTGACAACTGTTGCTAGGGAATTTACTGGGCTTCAGCTACTTAACGTTAATTTTGTAAGTTGGCAAAACAACAAAAAATTAAATGTGGCTGTTATCTGCTCTCTCCATGACATTGTCTGTACATTTACACTTGGCCAAAGTTGGGTATTGTGGAAGAAGACACACCAGTCTAAGGAGTGGATTGTATCTTTGTAAGGCCAACAGAGTGGCTTTCACTACATAGACATTGTAGGCTCAATGTCTATGTAGCATGTAGACTCACGTCAGTTTCAGACATGTAGCATGGTAGATGATGAGTGTAAAAAAAAAAAACGTACGGCTGGTCAGAACCTCCCAGTTAAACATTTAAGCACATAATATTGTTCTAATCTTATCACCATAAAAGCTCTGAATTGAAACCTCCACAATTCAGAGCTGTGAAGCTGTTTGCTCTGTCAGGCTGTGAAGCTAACGTTAGCTTAAGCAGCTATACTGTAGAACAGACAAACTCATTATTTAAGGGTCGTCAGTCACTTACTGCCACCACTGATTATGTTTGAATATTATTCAATAATGTTAATTACACTGCTAATGTAATAACGTAATAAATGTGGGCTACACTGGTCAATATTTCTATAGAAAACTAGTTTACTAGTTTACTTTGAAGTTGCCGACTTAAGGGTTAAAATGACTTGAATGAGATCAACAACAGTTGCATTATTTTATCTGATTCTATTAATGTAGAGACAAAATAAATGTGCGATTATGCTTGGTACAATCATATCTTTACTTATGTAAATTAAATCGCAATCACAACATTGGTCAGAAAAATCTCAATTAGATATTTTCCCCCAAATAGTTTAGCCCTAATATCATTTAAAAAACTGCTTGTGATCCTAATTAAAAGCTTTCTGCTATTTCAAAATTGATTCTCTCATAAACTGTCAAATAAATGTCTGTTTATTTATTTATTACTAATTGTCACAACAATTTATCAGACAGTTGTGTCTTTACAGCTTTACACTGATTCCTTGTACAAAATGCATTTTGTGAAGTCACTAAAGCTACTAAGCCAAACACACTACACATAAGGTATCGTGCCACTCTCCAGGTTTATACCTATAGCCAATTAAACATGCAGTGAGGTAAGGTAGATATTTCTGCACAACATGACAGAGCAGAAGAAAAGCATAATTGACGCAGATTGCTGTTGCTCTGAACTACACATTCTCGTCACTGTAATTGGCTACCTCTGCATGGGAACTGGAAAGGGAACAATGATGTGACTCAAAACCAAGTTCTTTAACTGGTATTCATGCTGCTGCTACCTTTGCAACTTTTTGGTATTATGCTTGGCCTGCTGCTTCATTCTGCGCTCCTGACGCAGCGCCACAGTGGTTGTGCGGTAGTCATTAGGCCTTTGTGCTGGTAAAGACTGCACAGCATCACTGCATGGCGACTGCTTCACAGCCACTTTATAAAGGCATCAGGGCTGGAATGCAAAATAGCTACGAATAGGGCGGTAGTTTTCTTGAACCAAATTTTATGTGGTGCTGTGGACACTGATTCTGCATGTACTCGTAGTCCGCTGAAGCTGAAAAGCTGAACAGATGACTCACAAAGTCTAATGAGGGGAGGCCAGACTCTTTTAAAGCTACAACTGTGGTTGGGAAGTTGCAGAGCATCACTATGTGTACGGTGTCTGCTGCGGAGATATGAGGTCAATTCAGGTCTTTTACATAAAATGATTCCCTCATTGGGGAACTGCATCTCAAACAAGCGCAGAAGTGTAGTCATTCAACACGCGCTCACTTATTCCAACTGTGCCTGTGCATCAAGCTTTGAAGTCTGACATCTGTGTTTGTTTTAGTCTCACGGCACAGAGGTCTTTAAATCCATCTCTGGCTGGCTTCAATTTGTGCTAACTGAGATGCTGTGTAAGGGCTAAAGTCAGACAAGACAATCTGAATTTATGTTCGACTCCCTTTGAACAAGAATTTCAAGAAAAAAAAAGAGATTCAGGGGCTAGCCGAGGTAACACTACTCATTGCGTTACATTACATCACTCCTAGTCCACCTTTTCAGGTAAACAGACATGTTTTTATTAAAGAGTAGTAAAAATATGAAGCTGTAGTTGGCAGAAACACCAAATTCATGGCTATTAACAGGCTGAAAATGTCCCTTTTGGTAAAAGAAAAGCTGTTTCAGTGATTAAGAAATAATTGCCATGCCATGAAAGCTGAAGGAGTGGCAGTGTGACTTCAGGGCAAATAACACACAAGAAACTCCTCTGAAATGAAGACTTCAACCATGGTGGATGAAAATGACTCCAACAGTGTGACGAAACCATCTGATACATATGAGACGGGGGGGGCAGACAATACATGAGGTAGAGACAGGGAAGGGAGCACTGGACCAGCCAAGGTTGGAGAACAGGAGGAAACTGCTTAATAGGCAAACCATTCAGGTGGTAAAATGTGTGTTTGTGTGTGTGTGTGTGTGTGTCAGAGAGAGAGAGAGAGAGAGAGAAGCAGAACCAAAACTAAAAATAGGAAAACAAAAGGACTAGGGAGAGGGAGAAACCCAGTGTGCGAAAAGATGAAACAGGTAATTTTCATTTTTCCACATAACATTCCTCTCGTCCTACTCTGACTGCCCTCCCGTCCCCCGCCCTCCCTACCCCACCTGCACTCTGCCCCATCACATTTTCCCTGGCTTTTGGCTCTTGATTTGAATTTAGACAGGGAACAGTGAGCAGAGTGCACGGCTGAGGTTTACAGCGGGTGATTTGTCCTCGCTACCCTTGGAGCAAGTCAGAGGGACAGAATTCAGGGGTTTTTTCCAGCCAGTCCGGGCAGCAGGCAGACCAGAAACAGAAAGCAATGTAGAGGTTAGATTGTGTCCAGGTGGCCTAGAGGTTGAAGACACTGGCCATGTAATCGCAACATCACCGGTTCAAATCCAGCTGGTTGCATGTCATCCCCCATCTCTCCCCTCCTATCTATTAAAAGCCAAAAATGCCCCAAAAATTGTGTGCAGCCAGATTTCCCTAAAAAATTATGTTCATTTTGCACAGATCTGCACAGCACGATTCACCTCCAGTGCCAACATTCAGTGTTAATGCAGAAAGTGGTGCGCCCTTAATGTAGCAAAGTGTAAAGTAAAGATGTGGAGGGTGGGAGTGTAGTGCATCCGAGTTCATGTCCTGTCACAGTCTTGCAGTAAATGCTTGCTTTATTTTAACTGTAACCACAAATCTTTCCCTTACCTTAACCAAGTGTTTTAGTTGCCTAACCTTAAAGGCATCACATAGAGAGGGGCAAGACACGTCAATCATTCAATTATGGGGATAACGGCACAGACTTTCGGACAGACTCTCCTCAAAGGCATTCACAGCTTGAGAGAGAAATTTAAACTCTGCTTACTGTCTCGCCTCCACACTTGGCCAATTGTTGCGTGAAGTGGACGTGATTTTAGGATTGTCAAATTTCAGAAAGTTACAGACATTGTCAGACACAGGCCCTGCAATTCTTACATCGGAAAAGGGGGGTTTCCAAAGCTGCCCGACAAGCATGAAGTGACGCTTTAACTATAGTAGACCTTAACCATGATTTATTTGCCATAACCATACATCTTTCCGTAACCATAACGTAGTTGTCATTGGCAGATATTGTAGAAACATAATTGTGGACAAAATCCAGGTTTTTGCAGAATCGTCCAACCATTATATGGGCTCACTGGGCTACAAATAATACACATGTAACAAGACAAATCTGCAAAACAATCTTCTTCCTGTTGTCTTTGTAAAAAATAAATAAATAAAAGTTGCAATATAATATTCAGTATTATTTAATTTAAAAAAACAGACCAAGTTTTGAGAACTCATGCCCACCCACGGCTTCCACACTGCTGCACATACCTAATAGAGCTCATGCAGTGCACAAAGTATGGAGTACGCTTCAGCAGTTAATTGGAATGTATTGAATAAATAAATTTAGGGGAAATTACAAGAGTAATACTATAGCAGTTATATTGTGCAAGTAAAAATGGCATTGGGGCAATGTGGGTTTAGAACAATGTTTTGGGAAATGACATGAGATGGAAGAATGGAATAGAGAAAGAGTAGTGAAACCAACAATGAGAAATGGCGCTAAGGAAAACATATTAAACTAAAAACTTGTAACAGTTGCTTAGGCGTCTTAAGCCAGTCACACAGAGAACAGTCCATGAACCAAAGGTTTTATAATTGAGGGTAAAATAAGATGTCTGTTCTTCAGTGCCTTGGCGACAGAACAAGAAATAAAACATTTTGTTGTCTGTTTGATAGATTACCATCTGCCCACTATTCCCACAGCATGATTCTTCAATCAGACACAACCATAGATCTTTCCAGATAAATCCCCCTCTCTAATACTGTAAGGGGTAGATGGGAGGGACAGGGAAAACAAATCTAAAATCTAATTTAACTCACAAACAGTAGAATGTGTACATCAGATTACAATCAAATTGAATTTCCTACTCCCTGTCTCCCAAGTTGCCTTTTTCCTACATCCACGTGTACACAAACCTCCCTCAGTTTCTTTGTTTGCTTTGATATTACAAGACATCAGTTGGGGCAGTCAGTAGCTTCCATCAGCCCATACTGAGCACCCCGACGCTTTTCTGTGTGTGTCTTCTGACATTTCCATTTTCAGATGGGTGGCTTCAAATGCTTTTGCAGCTACAGCGTTTATGAATACAATAGACACTAATCATCTGCAGGTAATTTCCCAAGGTAGAAAACTAAACTCAGAGATTTCCCTTGAGGTGGCTGTCTAAAAATGCTCCTACTTCTTGTGGTTGCTGTTTTACATACTTCCTATCTTTCTCATGTTTTCATCATCCTCTCCTTGCTGCCCCCTGACAGACTCCAAATACAGTAGCAGTATTTTTGGAGGAGGTTTCACACAGAGGACTCAGATAGTGGGTTGTTGGGTGTGTATTAATCATTTCAAATAAGTTAATTTCAAAAACATATTGTGTATTTTATATGAAGTGTTGTGATACACCAAGCAATAATTTGGCTAGGCAACATACAGTAGCTGCTTGTCCAAAAACACTATTTTCTATCAGCTGACAACTGTTCAGGCTGGTGACTTTGCAAATATCTATTACTGATGATTTTTATTCTATTAGACAGCAAAAACCTGACTACAAAGCAACAAAGGAACCCTTTAAATCTCTCCCTGCTCTCCTTCCATATATTGTTGGCTTCACCATCAATAGGTCCAGACATTAATTAAATCCCATCCAATCAGGACTGAGGATCTTACCCCATATTGTTTGTGCAGTTGAGTGATAACGGGTCGGTCTGAGGTCGTAAGCTTTATAGTATAGCTACAAGGTTGCAACCTAATCATACAGGCCTTGTTTTTATGTGTGTGTGTGTGTGTGTGTGTGTGTGTGTGCGCGCGTGCACGCATGGCCTTGATTCATATTAGGCACTTAAAATAAGCTATGGGATGTAAACTCTGAGAAGCCTACAGTGAAACACAAAGGAGTCGAGCCATGACACCACATTAGTGACAACTGCAGAGCTGGTTCTGTCAATTACACTCATGTTGTTAAATTAGCCGGAGAATTGGAGACAGCTGCGTGCTTTATTTTTAGGGTTTTTTTCCCCGAGTATACTAAAAAATAGCATTAACTTTCAAGATGCAATCAAAAGTGTCATCTCTCAGTCAGAGCTCATCTCATTTTGCATATTTTCTCACTCCTTCCCTTCACTCTCTCTCTGATACACTGTATTACCACTCTTGTGTTGTTTCTCTCTCTCTCTCTAATTTACACACCTGCATTTCTCTCTCTGTCGTTTACCAAAGTTTATCCCTCAAATTAAGCTGTATTCTGCTCTGTTCTCAGTGTTTCTTCAGTGGTGTCCAGATAAACTGTGTCCAATCCAAGCTGTTCAGAATCATGAGGAAGGATGTTGCCGACAGATAGGAGGACCATGAGCAGCCTGTCTTTATCACGCTACGTTCCCCCAGGCCTGAAACAGACCGGACATGGGACACTCCTGGAACACTTCACTTTGGCATTCATGTTAATCAACATGAGTGAAAACAGCTGCTGACTATATGGACACTATAGATGTTTGCTTTTGAAATATATCATAAAACTGAATCAGTGTCTTTACTCCTGCTGTTGATTAATACACATGTACTTATTTGATGTGTCATGTGACAGACACTGCTGTCGCTTTTTTCAAAAACGTGTCCTATACAGTCTCTTCTAGTACGTGGTACTTCATACTGCACATCTGCTTTGTTTATGGCCTTAGTTTCCTTTCATTCTCCTATAATGTGTTTTTGTCCTCTGCCTCCTTTGGTCTGTTTATTGATCTGTCTATTTTCAGTCTCTTGCTCGCTCACACTCGTATAGCATCAGCATGGGTGGCAACCCCGCCATCTGTCCTCTTCACCCTCCTTCCCTGTTTGCTGCTTGCTAATTTGCTGGTTAATTATAGAAATGCAGGGGATCAGTGCTGTCTCTTCATAACATAGGCTGTGTTTATTGTCTTTGGGAAGAGTGGACTCTAATGAACTCATCAAACATTTGGCCTATGAGCCAGTCAGTCAGCCAGATAGTCAGGGAATAGATTAAAAAGGACATACACATTCATAAGTACCTACAGTGCAAATTCTTTACTCTCAGCCAAGCAGGACATTCAAGGGGAAGATGAGTAGCTTCTGTAAAATTGCTTGGGCAGCTGAATTCCAAACTGGTGTTGTGAAGCTAGTTAGCTCATCTGTAAAGTCCCACAGATGGCCCCAAAACATGCACTGTAATAACACAGTGTGAGCTGTATTGCACCCTTTTGCAAAGTATACTCTCTAAATGTGCAGGTTCATTGCATATATCCTGTATTTCTGCACCAGGCCACTCTGAAAAAGAACCAAATGCTTCAAATTCTTAGTTAAAATTTGCTTTAGAATTGTATAACGTTATAATATTTGCTTTTTTTATTCACCAGCATGACAGGTCTCTATGCTCCGTTTTCTGCTTCATAGCACATTTCATTTAAGTGATTTCGTTGAATGTTTTTCATCAAAATGTGTTGTGAAAAAATAATCATTTTAATTAAACGTTTAACTGAAGTAGTTAAATCAAGTTGATGACTGACTTCATCTTCACATGGCTACAATTTTGCCCGACTGGCTGACAACACCTGCTCCCCGAAAAGATCATCATATTGACAAAGTGTGATGCACGTTTTCCAGCTTCATCACCTCATCCAACATGTGTAAGATGAAAAGGACGTAAAATGATTTACTTACTAACTACACTTACAAAAAGGGGTACATCACTTTCAGCACGTCTTTTTAGTGATTATTCAAAATAGGTAGATCACAATACACTGTAAAACAACATGCATTATCCATTACTATACGTTTGTTGAATATTTGTGTATGATGATATATAATATTTGAAATGACACATAAGAATATGCCATATGTATGACTTAGTTTTGTTCTTTGTTCAAGACTTTGCACGTCAATATATTTTTTCAAACTGTTGTTTTTGTCATGAGTACTTTCACACAGAAAGTAGATATTACGCAGTGAAAAAGCAGCATAATATTTTTCAGAACAAGTTCGATTTTTCTGATGCCGAATACAGGCATCAACCAATCATGTTCTGTGGAACGGATGTCACGTCAAAACCCCTGACCTGTTGATTGTTTGTGTTTCTCATCACCCTGTATTATATGACAAAGGACACAAACATTGTGAAGACAATGAACTCAAGGACATGTAGAGCAGCACCGCTGGATGCAGGATAGTGAGTAGATTACTCTACAACATCCAAAGTAAACTAAATATTCGCAGCCGAGTATTGTCCCTGGTGTGTAAAGGCCTTTAAACTTACAGTATACTGTATGTTACCTGGAGCCTGTAATCCACTGTCTGCACCAATATTTTGGTCAACAACAAAAAAAATATAAATCCTGTTAATTTTCAACAGGCAAAACAATAGCACCCAAAACCAAACTGAAACTGCCTGAAATGAAGTGCAATAACTATAAATTTACCCATTCAAACTAATTAAAAGATTTTTAAAAATGTTATTTTAATAATATTTTTCATCCTAAATAAATAAACAGTGTCTTGGGGGGGACCTGTAAGAATACAGGCCACAAAGCAGTCCTTGCTCAGACATTTCTGTGCTGTAGCTGAGGTTATTTAGACCTTGGGTTGCAGGTGGGATGGCAGATGTCTGACGATGGAGCTAATCAGACTTCCTGCTTGGTCTAATGGCTGAATAATTGTCCCAGGCTTAGCTGTGGTCTGATAACGCCCTATCAGCCCGGAGTCATCTTACAGAGCGGACAGGGATGGAAAGTAATGCAATAGGGAGAGCGGGCAAATTTTATTAGAGATGATAAAGAATGGATTCATAAGTCTGGATGGAAATAGCAAGAAGCAGAGAGCTGCAAAGCTCATTGCTCTGAAAAAAATGTCTCTCATCCTCTGACCTTTCAGATACGGAGGGGGAGAGAAAGAAGATCTCATTGTGTGTGAGGAAATGTTCCCCTGTGTGATGAATTACTGTCCCACCCTCAGTCACATATAGCCTTTTGTATTTCTCTCCTATAATAGCCAAGCAAAGGGGTCCTCGGTGAACGCATAAGCAGTTAGTTTTCATTGTTAAGGTAGTACTCTGTAGTTAACAGAGAAATGTTAGTGGCATACATGTATAGAGAGGGTTCATGTTTTCAAAATGTTAAACTTTATAACTGGCACATTAATAATATCAAATCTGTACTGTCCCTGTTAAATAAACATAAAAATAAAAAATAAACTTCAAACTCTCAATCATCTCCCCTTACTGTCATTTTTGCTCATCTGCTCAAAAGCCTCAGGGGTATTTTAGATTAATAAAGAAAGCACACAAATACACACACAAAAAACAAATGCACAAACACAACCAGTGCAAAAGGACAGATTTTGTAGCTGGTATTTCACTATACTGAGTAGAACAGAAACGTTCCTCCACTTTTCACCGATAAAAGCAAATTAAAATCCCCTTACATGCTGGCAGCATGCCACTGGCTCCTTGATTCAATAAGACATTTCAAATCAGCTTAAAAGCATCTTGGAGAAAAGCTTACAGTGTTTGTTTTTTAAACATTTTGGCACTGAATATTAGATCACAGTGTCAAGTTGTGTTCTTCAGATTTTCTACAAAACACGCAACATTAACAAAAGAATTTAGTAGCCTTGGTGCATTCACTAAAAACTGAAATCAATCCAATTGTCTGTTCTTTACAGTATTCACGGGTACACGGCCGCTGTGATGGCTGCATTCTTCACAGCCATGGGCAATGCCTTGCGCAACAGTATTATCTCCCTCCACCAAACTAAATGTCAATTTCTCCCAATTTATTCAAGCACTCAGCTTCCCCTGCACTGTCTTTGGATTTATTTACAGTGTAATTTGTGCTTTTTTCAAGGCTGTGTTTTGGTGTGTGACTGTGAGCAGCTCTGCCACATGGCTGAAGTGAAAATTCATGCACAGTCTTATCACCAGCTCACATGGCTCTCCCAGATTGTCCACACTGGGTAGAAAGGACAGATGTTGGATATGCAGTGCTCCTTCGTCCCTATGTCTAAATTTGTTTTAGCTAGCCTGAGTCATATCTACAAGAAAAAGAAAACATTCTTTTAAGTCTCACAATATTTTACTTCGTCAAACCCTGTCTTTTCATCTCAATGACATTTAAATGAGCAGATATGACAAATTAGATGTGCGTGCTTGTTTTTGATCTACATTTAAGCTGCAGACACACACTGAAGCTCTGTAGGATTTCGTCCAGGCTTAATTAGGAAACTATATCATCTTAGCAAAAACAAAAATCAACAAGCAGGCAACCATGCATACATAAAAAAGATTTTTTATTTTATTTTGGTTTTTGTGTTTTAATTCTCACCTTTAAAATCAGACTGCATGAACTTCATCAGTTCACTTAAATTAAAAAAGTAATCCCGATTTGAGCAGGACCACCCTAAAATTAAATACTGCATATAATCAAAGTATTTCAAATGTGGTATTTGTCAAAAGATTATTGTGCTCATGCTTTCTTGCATCTCATCAACAGTTTAAAGTCGCTTTAAAGTTTTGTAGCCGGTGGTGAGTCATGCTTCAATAGAGTTCAGGCAGCAGCTCACTGATGCGCGAAGGCTGCCAGTGTCACTCACTGACTTCAACAGCCACAGGGAGAAAAGCAACGATGCAAAATCAAGAGGACAAACCACCCTAAAATCTCCATTTCAAACATAATAGCTGGACATACAAATGGAAATAAGATGTACCTCCCCCTGTTGATCACAATTCATTTCAGGCATTTTATTTCATCACACATCTTCAGACCAATTTATCCTCAGTTAGTTGTATGACATTATGACCCCCCAGTCTACTCTAAACTATATTAATTAAGTCATCAGTGGAGGAAGTTGGCAGTTGTGAGCGTCTGCATTTCAAGCCGGAATTTTCAGCATGATATGTCTGTTTATGGTCAAACAGAAATATGGGTCAGCGTCCAAGACCCCTGCCCTCATCTGCCACCTGATTGGCAAGCAACAGATCCCAGCACCTTGCCTTGCAGGTGGTGTGCCCATATGGCAGCAGCTCCACACTGCTCTATGGGCTGCAGTACAGTCCCAAACATACTCATGCAAGCTCCCCTGCTGAGTCGGGCTCCAGCAGAGGGCTTCGTTCTCCCTAGACCTTAGTCTGGCCCCTGCCTGGAGCCAGTTTGTCTCAGGAGACCCTGATGCTCACAACAACAACAGCTCCCAGGATAATGGGGGCATCCAAACCCCTCAACCACAACAAGGTGGATCTTGGAGGGATCCCCAAAAAAATTCTGGAGGACATGTCTACCTTACATGCTGCCACAGCTGTTTCGACCCGGATAAGTGGCAGGAGATGGTTGGATGGATCAGGGATTTCCACAGCATTTTATAGTGGAGGCATCCCTCCTCCCTGAAATAAAGAGCACTTCCACTAAAGATTATCACCAGTCGGACACGTTTGACCCAAGAGAGTCTGCATCGAGTTTAAGTTCGTACTGACCAGCTGGACTTGTATCATCAATGGTTGTGATTATGGATAGATGGATGATAGGATGCAACAACACCCATTTCATGACAAGAAGCTAATTATATCATTTAATACTACACACTACTACACTTCGTCATTTCAAAACACCAGAAAATGTGTCGACATTGGATTTTTTTCTCTGTTATTTCAAACAGTCTGCTTGAGCTGTCAGTATACTGTTAAAAGTGCAGTAAACATAAAACTGCAGCACCAAGCTTTTTCCAAGAGGTGTAACAGGGTTAATTAATATGTTTTAATGTTCTTTTTATCGTTATTATTATTAGTGGTAGTAGATGTAGTAGTACAGTAGCAGTAACAGAGTAGTAGTATTAGCAAGGATTTAGGGCACTGTTTGGATATTATACTTAATTTACATTTTATGTGCTGAGCAGTGGAGTGAGTTTCTCAGATTCCCTGTTGGGATAAAAACTGGAAAAAAGAAAATGTTATTAAACTCCAGCGGCACAGTCTTCATGGAGCATGATGATTTTAGTGCTTTATCTCTCTACCTGCCTTTGTAGCTCTTCTTTCATGCAGTGATGTTACTTATAAAAGGCTAATGTTCCAAGACATTATCTTAAAAGCTGCCATATCAAATTCTAGTCTATGGCGGCCCGAGGGGCTAACTGTGGCCAATGCTCTGTGTGTGTGTGTGTGTGTGTGTGTGTGTGTGTGTGTGTGTGTGTGTGTGTGTGTGTGTCTTAAAAAAACATGTGCAGTCCAAGGAAAACCATGTATCTCCAAATGTTTTTAATGTAAGTAATACGTTTTCGGACATATTGAAGGATTAAAACCTCCTTAATGGGTTGAGATGAATAAAAGGTTTTTATAACTTCTCTAGCTAATAAAATCCTTTAAAATGTTACATTACGCTGTTTGAACTGAAATGAGACTGCAAAGTATGTGTGGTAATGAAAGTTATTTTCTGTCAATAGCTTCTTTTTTTTTTTTTCAAACTTTTTGGCTCTCAGCTCTTTTTTGGTACTGACAAAAATGTGTCCATAGTACTGAGTAGCAGAAAACTGTAAAGCTGTCTGGTCAAATTTGTAATTCAGCTTTGATTCTTACCAATTTAAATTAAATTTGTGCCGATTTCAGATTATTTTATTTAGGCAAAGCTGTACAGCTGCTTGTGTTAATACAATATTTAACATTTAAGAACTTGGTTATATTAACTTTCAGGAAATGTTTATATTATATTACAAACAAATACGTTTTCAAGATTTTCAACTCGAAAGATTGCCACCCTGACCTGGAGAACAACCCTCCATAGCATGCAAGTGTGCTTGCGCGCAAATTTGAGTGGATGCTTGGTTGTGTCCATTGGTGTGTTTCCTCTGTTGGCCCCCATCAATGATGATCACATCAAAATAATGTGAAAATAAACAACTCCTGGTGCATACTGCTAGCTAGGCCATACGTACAGCGAAAGACAGACATCATTTAATACTGAGATGCATCACAACACAGTGACCAATACACTATTTGGCCAATATACAACACTGACCGTCATAGCATATACAAAGGCATGTTTAAACATTAATATTATATGTAGGACACAACTTCAATCAAGAGAAACTGACAGCTGCAAGCTTTTGCACATGCGCGCACACACACACACACACACACACACACACAGGCTTATGTGCACACTTTGGCACTTTTTGCCACCTGTACCAACCATTCTTACTGTATGTGTGCAGACATGTACTGTAAAAGCAAAAGGCTTACACAGACACCATACAGGATTGACCGCACTGTTTTCTACATTAGTAAACATCCTGTGTGTATACGTGCTGATAGTCTTTATCATCCCTGCAGTGCCGCCTCACTCAGTTCATCTTGTCGAACAGCAAACCTGCTAGAGCAACATTTAAACAGAATGTGACAGTGTTGTAGATAAAATACAATCGGAGAGAAGGGGTGAGGAAATAATGTGCCATGTTTCTGCAATAGCATTAGTGTATGTTTGCTTGTGATTATACCTGTATTCCTGTGGGCAGAAAGAATTCATCAGCCATCTAGAGTTCTTTTAACAAAATTTAGGATTTGATGTCATTATCAGTGGGGCATTGGACACTTTCATTACAAAATGGCGGTTCAGAAACTGCAATCTAAGAATCTTTTCCGTTATGGACACAGCTGTACAGTGTTAATTCAGAAAAAGGCTATATAACTACAATAACTAAGGCCACAACTAGTCAGTCATGAGGTGAGTAAGTGGTGAAGTGAAACCACTGAACTACATAACCTTGTATCCATAACAACAAAAACACAATGACACTTTGCCATTGTTTTCCACTGACCTGCACCTCTGAGGAGAAGCACAGTATAGGGGAGGTGTCCCTTAAAATCTAGTTGCACACTGCTCCAATGATGTCTAGGAAAGAGTTAACCAACAGTATGTCCTGGTTTCAAAGTCTCACAATTGTGGTAAACTGTGTAATGGAGTATATGATCATGTTATCCTATGGATATGGTTAAAATTGGTAAAATAGTTCAGTATTAGTGGAACAATATCATAAGAGGAAATAATACTATCTACTGTAGATACAGTACCGTATATGGAGGAATATATCACACGGCCTAAGCCTGGGTATTAAAATATTGGTGTGTCACACATGCTGCACTGCATTCATTTTTATTGGACTACCCTGCGTGTTGTTATAGTCCAGTGTGATGTATTGGGGGTTCTGGTAGACTAATGGAGTGTATGGGCGACTCTGAGTAAACATCCTGCAGATGATAAAGCTCCTGTATCCAGCAGTGATCTATTCCTGGATAGGAATACATTCTGTTTCTACAGGGACAATACACACACACACACACACAGCTATTCCTGGACACACAGCCGGACAGAAGGGTTTGGTCTGGTCTGTCTGGCAGTACCAGCAGAACAGCTGACACTCTAGGTGTGTGTGTGTGTGTGTGTGTGTGTGTGTGTGTGTGTGTGTGTGTGTGTGTGTGTGTGTGTGTGTGTGTGTGTGTGTGTGTGTGTGTGTGCGCTGTTGTATGTCTATATTTGTGAGGACCAGTTTGAGATTTAGGCCTTGAGTGTGAGGGCCTTTTTGCCAAATGAGCGGGCCTGTCGCCAAGGAGGGGCATTGGAATGCCCTTGGTGCATAGGAATGCCCTTGGTGCATAATTTAAGTATAAAGAAAAAAAAATAGACTGATTAATAACTGCTGCATCCAGTGTAATGTATGAAAATTCATTGTGAGTACTGAGGAAAGTTTTCACTGACCATTGTTGAATGATGCGCTTAAGGCGCAGCTGGTCCTGAGGAGATTCCACACAGACACATCGCCCTGAGACAGCCACGGGAAGGAGAGGTGCTAAGGGTGCTGTAGCAACCCCCCACCCCCAGGTGGGTGAGGTACTGTATATTATGTGTATAGTTTGGGTTTTTTCTGTCACGTTACACCCCACCACTCCTGGTCCCCGTCACCCACCATCATCTTTTGTTTTAATTAATGTGAGCAGCGCAAGCTTTCCAGATGGTTTCCTATAATATTTTGTATACTGTCCTGTCTCGTTTGCCGGCCAATTGATCTGTTGTGGCAGGAAGGATTGGCCTCTCAGGCATGAACAAAATATAGTTCAAATAAGCTTTCAACCAACATCGAAAAAATATTGTGAATCTTGCATAAGGATCATGACGCAACAGCCCGCCCGGGTGAACTCGGATGCCCGTCCAAGAAGTTTCCTCTGCTTACGGGACTGAAAATGAGGACATTTTAGCAACACCTCATTTCTTCAAAAGGTCCTTTGAGGCTTAAGACTTGGGTATGTGTGCATGTATTTGAGGTTTTGTTTCCTTGTTATACGGCACTTACAGTATCTCCATGGCCAGGGGGTGCATTGTCCTAGATAGTGAAGGTGTGTGCAGTCTAAGATGCATAGCTCAGTGAAAAGTAAAAATGGAGCACTGGTTTCTGGGGGGAAATAATTTAAATTTTAATGAAGACAGAAACTTTACACTCTAATGAGCAATGACTCCATGTAGTTGCAGAACATGTTGAACCCACCTCCTCCGGCCCAGTCACAGATTTATGATAGTGGTACCAGCTTTAATGAACGTGGATTTACAGAGGAATGTTTAAAAGCTAGTTAAAATGTAATTAGTAACGCAAATGTAAATATTCCATGCTTTTTCCTTGTGCCCCAGTTTAGTTTGAGTGAATATTCATAGAAATTGCCTATATTTTGAAAAAAGCCAAGAGCTTCCCTTGCCCCCCTAAGTAATGTTGCTGTAAATATATCCTCGAGCTCAATGGTGCTACAGTGGATATATGCTTTTTAAATGAAAATCAGATAGACATTATTAGTTTTGGGGCATGCAGGCTTATTTTTGGAGGGAGGATGTAATTTTGGTGAGAAAGTTTGAATAAACATTCATCTGCATCTATTATTTGGTGTCAGTGGAGCAGCACCAAGGATTATCTCATTATTTTTGTAAGAGACAGCAAGAAGAGCAAGCGTGAAGGTATGCAAATGAAAAGGTTGTTGATATTACAGTGCAAATGTGTCAATGCCAATAAAGCAGACAATCATGAGGCTCAAAAAACAATACATAAAGACAGAAACATAGCTAAGCATAACTAAAATTGGGGGATTATGCATTATACAGACAACAATTCCTACCCTTATTGTTTGATGTAGATGTAAACACCCTCAAATTAATGGTGAAACTCTGCACTTTAACCTCAAAATCATTGTTTTATTTCAAATGCAATGTCCTGAAGAATAGAGGAAAAAAACAACACAAAATGTGTCACAGTCATAGCCTGTTTTGGAGAAACATTAACCATGTAGAGATTGTGGCTACATCATTGAAAACTAGCGACAAGCATGGATGAGATTAATCCAACAGTACATGTTGTACTAAGTTGATTTACAGAAATAACAACTTTTAAATCTGCATATTTCTTCAGTCGTTAATGAACTGCTCCTTGCAACCACCACCACAGCTTCCGTGTTGAGTGAAAGTGATGTTGGCAGGAGGGATATGTCACTTGCTTAACAGCTAAATTAATGATGTAAAACAAAATAGCAAGTCAGTTTGATTATCAGGCCGGTTTTCAGTCTGTGTATTCCTAACTTTGAAATGTGCTTTACCCTTTGGTGTTTTGATGTTCAGTGTGCACCAAAGGTGGGAGGAGAAACACAACAAGACAGATGTTTCATGTACATGTATGTGGTTGATATACGGTCTATGCTGCTGCAAAACAATGTGACATGGCTGGACTTTTAATATCACCACAAATATAACTTAAACTATGGAGGGGTCTTTGTGGCGCCACATATTTGCATGTTGCCATTCTGAACCTTCTTGACAACAGTATTATTTTAATACTGGTCTGCACCCTGCTTTCTATTTGATGAAACATTTTCATCATGTGTCACTGTGATTGGCACAAAGGTATGAGACCAGTAATGTGATGGCTGACAGTATTATCACTGAGGTCAAGACAGAAGAGAGGAGAGGTGAGGTGGTGCTGTTGACAGATTGTCAGATAATCCTCCAGGGCATCCAGGGACACTCCTGTCTTAACTCTATAATACCACTTAAGTCCAGCCAAGGTTCGCCAGCATTCACGGTTACCAGGGCCGCATGACTATGGATTGCAGCCTCAACAGCAAAACGCTGTTCTGGCTGCAATAACTTTGTAGGAGTTGAAGCTTCTCTGCTCACTTTCAGAGGTGGAAAGACGTACCAGAACATCATAGACAAAAATACTACTGAAGCTACTGTAGGATTACTTTTCTAACAGTACAGATAAACGTGCAATAGCATTTTTTGAGGACTACTGTACGTTACAGCTAAACCAGTCTCTCCATTCTTGTTTTTTGAGAGAAAAGAAGTTCAAGGCAACTTAAATTCAATATCCTCCTCAGTGTGCCAAGTTATTCTGGTAAAACTTAGTTTTAGAAGATGTTATTGCAGGTCATATTTTTTATTTAATATAGATAGAACAGGCAGTGTTTCTGAGTAAATATGGCTAATATAAGAGAAGAATGTTAGGCCTTGTAACTAAGTTCGGCAAGGAAAATATAATCATAACATTGTGATGGACTTCAATACTCAATAGGAATAATGTGTGACACAGTGTGTGTGTGTGTGTGTATGCATGTGTGTGACAGAGAGAGAGGTGACAGAGTGGAAATAAAATAAAGGGAAAACAAAGAAAGTGAGTCAACATGAGATAATCTGCAATCATTCAAAACAGCAGAAGCTCTAACTGTGTCTCAAACCAAGTCATTACATTATCTCTGTAACTGTTGTATTTTTCTATAAAGATCATTTATTCATGAATAAGGCGACTGTTTTTTTCTGTCAACTGTGAAATGATCAATGACCCTGCTTTCCACTCATGCAGTGTGTGTTATTTGGTTTCCCTCTCTCTCTTCAACGTTTCTCTTCCTCTAATTTTGCAAGCCTCTCAATTAGACACTCCTGGCATTTTAAACATTAATTCTAGGCTGAAGGGATGAAAAGGATGAGAGGGGATTTTATCAGGGTGACACCTGGGTAGCATCAGGATGTTAAATAGATTAAATAAAAGGATCAAATTAACTTTTCCAGAACAGATTGTGTGACAACTCGGAACAAGTGAAATTGCTCGATGTGCAACCCCTGCCCGTTTACAGCCGAAATGAATAAATTAACTTCATTAAATAATTGGATCCAACAACTAAGGAGGGTAAAGTAAAAGTCACAGAAAATCGTCATTACAGCTGCCCATACAGATGACTGAAACATCAATAATAATAATGAATAATAAAAAATATATTTCTATAATTTTACACATTTCCATTACCTGGACTTGATTTAAACCTCGCTCATACCATTCTTATGCAAAGACATGTACAAAAGTAGTATCAGAGTGTAGTAATGGACAGAGTCAAAGCCTGAGTTAAGGGTATGAAGCAATACAGACTAAAGATAACATGTTATATTGTGTGTGCTAAAGAGCTAAAGCAGCACATTCTGAATATTTCTGTCTTTACAAAAAAGGTAATTTAATTGTCATTTTTACAAGAGATGGAGTCTGCTCTTTCCTTACCACGGTCCAGATGTAAAACTGAAGACTTAAACACATTTTGTTGATTCCAGTAATTTTGTCTAAGAGGGTTATCGACGGTGAGGAGGAAAATGTGTCAGAAGCTACTTTCATGCAGTCTGGGGAAAAAAAGATGCACAGACGTCTGTATGGAGAAGTCAGCTGTTAGTTTTGTCAGTCTTTTTTTTATACAAAAAAAGTCCAAAGCCTTGTGGAAGACTTAATCACTTCAGCTCAAAGCTGTATTGACACAGTCATTATCTCTCAATCAATAAGATCAATTCAGAGAAAGGAAGAGAACGCTGTAAATGAAGAGGTAGAGTGTAATAGCACAATTTCTTCTGTGGCATTGTTCTAGCTTTTTCTGTGCTTCCTGCCAGAAAGACACTTTGGTAACATTACGATGCAGCATTTACATAGTTTGTTTCATCTGAGTAGGAAAACAATCTTAACAGCAATCCTCAAACTGAAATATTATAGTTAAATTCTGACCTTCATATTTAAACCAACTACTGTACATATTAAGATGTAGTTCAAGTTGTGCAAGTTGACATTTGTGGTTGGATTTACTGAATTAACCAGAAGTAAAACAGTCATAGACAGAAGGACTTGATGAAATTCTCGCTGAGCTCCTTCATGTTTCGTCGTATTGAATGTATGTGTCTTTGTGAAGTGGGACTGCGGCAACCCATCAACAAAACACAATGCTAGCTGAGAGCGACTGGCATTCATTTCCACAACATCCACTTTCACACAAACAGACACAGGATTTTTCAATTTTCAGCCTTTCACAATTCCAACCAGCCATTTCAACAAGGGCACGGGGTGTCACACAGATGTTCACACACATAAACACACAAACACGCTACATCTAAACTACATATCATTCTTATAAGTAGTGACACTATAAGGCAAGAAGGGCAGCTCATCCTCTTCTGTCTAACATGATTATTTCTGAGATGATCTCCCACTGAAAGGATAATTGCAAAACAATATCCAGACTACTGAAAAGAAAATGTATATTGGAGACAAAGCAGACAATAAATGTAGCAGAGATTGAAGTTTCAAGTCTGAGAAAGAGGAGTGAGAGTGAGAGAAGAAGTTAATCGACAGCTTTCTTAAGGGAGAAGGGAGAAAGAGAGGATCGAGGGAAGGATGAGAAAGAAAAATAAGAATCTTGATGTTAAGTCGTCCTTTTACAGACAAACGTGATAACTTAGGGTAGTACTCAAATTTCACAAAAAAGGATGAGTGCTGGATGAGTGTTAGTGATAAGCATAGTGGGGGCTTAGTAGTCTAAAGATGTAATCCTGGGTTAAAACTTGGCTGGACCTCTCTCCACTTCAGTACTCCTGCCTCACTTTGATATGTCTGGAAAAAAAGCTAAACAAATGCCAAAAAATGACCATAAAGTAAAACATGTGGATACGACAGCAAGTTGAAAACATGAGAGCTATTTACCATCACCTCTTGAGCAAGAATAGAAACGTGCTGCAGCGTGGATGAGCATATACAGCAATGAGGAATTTATTTATTTATCCACTGATTCAAGTTAAAAGAAAATCAGCTTACAAAATATGATAAAAGGGACTACCCTATTTAAAGGCTAAGTTTACGTAGCACATAGGCAGCTATAGCCTGCTGAGACAAAAAAAAGGAAGATTTTTGTTTTACTTTTCAGAATATTTAACTTGAATGATGAGTGGAATAAAACAGAGCATCTGCGAATTCCACAACAGAAACGCATTCATCACAGAAATACTAAATGTGACAACACGCCCCCACTACCCATTCACAGAGTTGTTCAGGGTGAAGGCACTTGGAGAGGCAAAGGGGAGAAGAAAGGAGTTTAGGAAGACAGGAGTGAAATGAGGACAGAGAGAGAAGGATTATTTCTTTTTCTCTCTCCCAGGCTGCTTTGGTCTGCCTAACTCACTCTTCCAGGAAGTGAAATCAAATCAGAAATCATTCGGTTGTCCAATAATGTGTTTTACTCTTATCTTGTGTCAAAGCAGAGAACGAACACATGGCAGAAAAAGACAAAATGACAGAGAGACGTTAGAAAGCACTCCACGTATATACACACACAAAATAACTCAGACTTTTTGTTTCCAACGATATGCCACCACATTTGATCTTACTTACAGTATGTTCATGTACAAATCAAACATTTTTTCACCTGAGGTGCCCATGTTAATGTGTTTTGTTGGTTTGAACTACAGTAAAAGCAGAGGATATGAAGCAGTGCTTCCCCTACCACCCTTTAATAATGAGGCAATATGATGATGAGTGGTACCGTTATGAAAATTAACTATTCTGCCAAAGACAATCACCCTTGTATTAACCTTAGCCTATTATACCAGGTGGTGTTGTCCCCAGAATATTGCATCAAATTCACTACCCGTATTTTTATTTCATTAATTCTTTGATGCAAAGTCGGTGATTGCCAGACTAACAGTCTAGGCTTGTTAGCCAGTCCTATGGTCAGCAAAGTGAACCTGGAAATGTCTGAAACAGAAGTGCAGGGAGTGATGAGCCCCAGGCAAGCCAGAACAATACTCTTATTTTCTTCAAAACGACAACACAAGCCCCAGAAAAAACCGGCAGCCCCATCCTTCAGCGATGATATCTCAGCTGACAAGGGCAGCCCCAAATCAGGCAGGAGGCCAATACAACACACTTCAATAATAAGCTATGCCTGCTTATCAATACCTACTGATGAGCCTGTTAGTATGTTTCTGTTGGGTATATAAAACCCAGATACACACTGCTCTTTAGCAACTTTTATGTTTTTGGCAGAAATGACAAAGCTTTCCACCTTTTTGCTTGGTATTAATTGGTATTGGATCAAAAAGAAAATCAATTACTGCCCCAAAACCACTCTAATGGGAATACTTATCCTTGAAGTGTGCCGATCTGTTTGTGTGTTTGAGCTCGTGAGCAACTTTTCGTCTGCTTGTTTCTCTGTCCTTCTAACCGTTTGAAAGTCAAACATTGGCTGCCCTTCCCTCCCTCAGAGTTTGTGCTATCTGTCTTCCCACCACCTGCTGGCCCGCTCGTGTCTCACTCAGTCTGTCAGTCTGTCATTATAGTATGGTAATCGCTGGCCTGTTTTGTGCATACTGTTAAGCATACATGCCCATGTGCACGGTTTGCACAGTTCAGGTGATACGGCTCTAGGCTTAAGTGTGAAACCTTCAAACTCGTCCAATATTGTCACCAAACAGAATCGCTCTAGGGAGGATTTCTGAAAGCTCAATGTCAATTTCCTCCCTGCCTCTGCTGCTACCTATTGACATTTAATTTAATACTGCAGGACAGCACTGAAATCCCACAAGAGGGAGGGAAAATGAAAGACTACAACAAAGATAAGGTTCAACAAACTGTGCTGGAAGTTGTTCATGTATTAAATCTGACATTAAGAACAAGCACTGGACGACACAAACATTAAAGCAGCATTGTTTTCAGTGATGATGTTACACTTTACGTACAAATAATTGATTTACAGAGAGACTTATGTCTTGAAGATATGAAGAGAATGTTTTTGACAGTTTTTTGTCAGAAAGTGTTGATTGAATTTTAACTACATTGAATGAGAAATTGGAAACTTTAGGTTACTTATTTAACCCCCGTTCTCAGAGTAGCATGAGTGAGATGTCTCACTATGGGATGCGCCTCCCTGCATATTCCTCAGAAGTATTTATCTCATTACGCCTATCCTGATTGTCTGGTGATCGCGACGTCCACGTCGGGTACATCCCTCTAAAAACTTAAACAGCTTGCGCTATGACGCTGAACCATTTAAGATATACACCTCGCTTCACCCCAGCAACTCTGAGAACTCTGAGAACCGAGGTTACATAAGTAACCTAAAGTTCTCATTCATAGCATTTGTTTCGATGTCTCACTAAGGGATATGAAGACTCCCATATTGCCAGACAAGCTTATTTCAAACAACCACCAGCACTCAACAAGCAGCACTCTGTCTTGAAGGGTGCACCAAGAGCGTGTGAATGTCACTGACCTGTTTAGCAGACACCAAAGCAACAACAGCATCTTCAGAGACAGGTGTTTCAAGTCAACCTCCTCCAGTGGTTCAAATTGAGGGCCAGAGAGCCCACCCAAAACCACTGCCAAGTCCCAGGAGGGCGCCAGCGGCCTGGAAACAGGGTGGAGCCTGCGCGCCCCTTTCATAAAACGGCAGATCAAAGGATGTTGGCTAGCTGTTTAACCTTCAAACCCCACATGACATGCACCAATAGCAGCCAGGTACACCTTAATTGTGGAGAAAGCTTTCCATTTGTCAGTCAAGTCCTGCAGGAATGACAAAATCACACCAACTGGACACTGAAAAGAGACGTGTCCCTCCTTGTGACACCACTCCTAAAACAGCCTCCATTTACAGTCATAAAGGGACCTGGTGGAGGAGGATCTAGCACTCTGAATAGTGTTAATCACATTCTGAGGAAGCCCCACTGTATTCAGATAATACCACTCACAGGCCAGGCCCATAGTGCCAGGCGTTCCGGGTGTAGGACGCATGTCCCTGCGTAACGGGAGTTGCCATGGCTGTCCAACAGGAGTTGATATATCTCTGCCAGCCAGTGCATTGCTGGCCAGTGCGGGGCTATTAGAGTCAGTGTGTGGTGATGCTCCTTACAGAGTGGGGGATATCAGGGCCAAGGGAGGAAATGCGTACAGGAGGACGGGCGGCCAGACGTGCGCGAGCGCGTCCAAGCCAAGAGGCGCGCCTAGATCGTGTATTGAGAAAAACAGCGGACAATGCTCGTTTACTCCTGACGCAAACAGATCCACCGCAGCTCAGCCATAGCGCATCCACACTTGCCTCACAATAGCTGGATGCAGAGTCCAATCTCCGTACAGCGGCGTGCCCCTGGACAGCAGATCCGCCCCCAGGTTCAGAGCCCTTGGGACATGTGTCGCTCTCAGAGACAGGAGACGCTTGCTGCTCCACAATATCAGTTTGCGTGCTAGGGTGTGTAACTGACGGGAACGCAGACCCCCCTGACGGTTGATGTATGCCACCACCGTCATATTGTCCTTTGTCACCAGAACATGATGTCCACTGAGAAATGGAAGAAAGCGTTTCAGGGTGAGAAACACCGCTAAGAGCTCCAGATAATTTATGTGGGACCGCTGGAGACCACCGCTCCAGAGACCCCTCACCGACTGGCCCTCGTATATTCCGCCCCATCCCGACAAACTTGCGTCCATAGTGACCACCTTCCGGAACACAACGGTGCCCATGGGAACCCCCTGAACCAGGAAAGCTGGAAGTCGCCAGCGCCGAGACAGCACGAGCAGACCTGGTGTGTGTCCTTACTTGAGATTTTATTTCCGCAGAGTCGAGCCCCTGGGTCTCCGTCTTCTCCGGTGTGAGGGAGGTTGGGGTCCATCTTCCATTAGCTGGAGTGCTAACCTAGAGGGACAGTGTATTAGCTGGCGTGCTAATGTGAAAAGAAATAACCTTACCGTAAAACAGCTAGGCGGATAAACCCTCCATTCTATGGTGAAGACCGGAGATTCGAAGCGTACCACAAGCAGCTAGCGTCTATGGACAGTTAAGCTAGCTAGCTGATAAGACAGGTTGAGATATGCTCCGAAGCGAGAAGAGGTGTTTGTGGATGTCGCAATCACCAGCCAATCAGGATGGGCATAATGAGATAAATGCTTCTGAGGAATACGCAGGGAGGCGCATCCCATACTGAGACATTGAAACGAATGCTATGAATGAGAACTGGCTTTCATTTCAAAGTTTAGTCTACAAGGCCGCACTGTGTGTAGGAGATCTTATTTCCAAAGCAACATGTTTACTGATGCTTCACATTATTCTAATCTTGAACTCCTTTTAATTACTCTTAATTATTTAGAAATAATAAATATCACCTCAAAGAGCCACTGAAGGATGTGAAGCTTGTGAAGAAAAAGTCACATTAGTAAGATTTTGTAGAGTTTTACCTTTCAGATTAATATGATGTGCAGCCCCACTGTGCTACTAGATTCAAAGTATACTCTTGTCCAAATAGTAGTAAATATTCATATTTACTTTATGTAGTCTGCTGCTCAATTTGAGTGTCTTTTCTTTCTTGTATTTTCTAATAATTTGACACTGTGAAAGAAGAATAGCCTCTCGAGGCCAGTAGTCGATGTTGATGATAGAGGACAAACTGAATCATTTGTGACTCCGATTTATTTTTGTTGATGAGCAGTTAAGGTTGAAATACGCAGACACTTTGTGAATCTCCCGGGTCAGAACTTCAATAGAACGCAGCAGCATTTGAAGAGTGAGAGAGAGGCATAAACGAGAACAATATTTAAGTGATTATGAGCTATTTATCTGAAAGCTGCCACCCCTTTCACCTGAGCATTAGAGGAAACCATTAACGTCTCTTGTTGACCAGATACTCTTAGAGAAAACAGACTGATATTGTTCAGTGAAATGACTGTGATCAAGGTAATCACAGTGGCTTCCTTTTAATGCTCCCATGTCCAAATAGGCCATTAACCATTTCAAATGAAATGCTGCCATTATCGGTGAAAGAAAGGACGCTCTGCAGTTGTTTTTTTCCTGCGGTTTTTATGGAAATAATAGCATGAGTGTGACACTCTTTTTAATTCAGCATCTGCTCAAATTATGACTTGAAAGATGTTTCCGTTTTTGCCACAGCTGCACTTGCTTTCTCTCAAACTGTTTTGCATCAAGGAAATGCAGCTTGGTGTTTGAAGCGTAAACAGGGATGAAGCGCGATGAATAGCTAATCAGTGTTTAGACACTTAAGGCAAATGCGCTTCATCTATTAAAAACTCTGATAAACTTAGACCTTTTCATGGTCTTAGCTCAAAGAGAAGGCAATGGCTGACTTCCAAATACTCTAAAATGGGCCTAATTTAGTCATATTTAAACACCACCCATTCCCCCTCCACTAAAGCCGACCGATATGTGGACATGGTCGATATATTGGTATCGGTGTACATGTCAGCCGATAAGTAACAATAAATTGCAGCATGGATATGCCAAAGACAGGTTTCAGATCTTACTTACATAGTTTGTCCACAAGAAAGTTTATTTTTCAAATGTAAAATGTTGGTCACAGTTTTAATAACCAACTGTAAGGTATCATAATCAAATATGTTCATTGTGTGTATATGTTAAAAAAACAAATATTGGCAAATCATTTTCACTTTTGTTTTTTTAACTCTCAAATAACGATCACTATCATCCTCAATAATCCACTGGTCTGGCTCTACCCTCTACAAAATCATACAAACCACTGTGGAACACTACCCAAACACTAGGAGAAGTCCTATTTACTAGAACTGGGAGACACTATAAACACTGTAACTCTCTCTGTGGAAATTTATATGCTATAAATAACATCACAGACAACCTAGTTACAGAAATAAATAAAAGTTTTCACAAGTTACATATAATGTAGACTATAACTAGGCCACTTGATCATTTTCAAAGGGAAATTTGAAGGAAAAACCCCAAACCCCAGCTGCAACATTAGTGTTCATGAGTGCAATTTGTCATACATCCTTATCACCTTGAGTTCAGTAATTTGATGTTATCCAGAGTTATTCATTACCTCGAGTGTTATCCAGAGTGAGCGCACTGTAGGTGTTCATGACAGCATAGGGCTGGGTTAGAAGGTGTTGATTGCAGTTGTTATATCAGTAATGCAATTAAGAACAAAATCAACTTAGAGTGAACAACAGTACTTAGAAAGAGAAGCTAATTAGAGAAAACTTTGCAAAACACAGAGAACATATAGGCAGACACAACACACACACACACACACTTATATACATTTCAGCACTTCTGCATAATATCATAGAGAGAAGCATAGAGTATACACATTCTGCTAAACAGCTGTCCAAGCACACTATGTCAGGATAAAAAAAATCTAAATGACGTTCTGCTCTGTTTGCCTCCAAGATTGTGCTGACAGTGCAACACTGCAGACGGGTAATCATATTCCAGAGCACCTAAGGGCACATAGCAGCACGCTAACACGCTAATACTTTTCAGTAATATAGACTGTCGACTCAGAGATTATAGTAGATGATGACTTTGACAATACCTCCCCAGTTTAGGCACACAGTTTAATAGAACATGAAGTAGTCATTTGCATCTCTTTTTTCATCTTTGGCATATTTGGAGCTAAATGCTCATTGCTGTGAAGTTTGTGCACTGCTCCTCTATACATTATTCATCAGTCAACAATGTGTCCAGTACTGTGACATCTTTATACTCCATCTTAAAGGAGCATTTCATCAATTTTACACATGAAGTTCAGTTCACTCGTCACGAGGAGTGCAACTCAGCCTGGGAAAACAGTTTTATTTAATGTCTTCTGTGGCTCTGGAGGAGCTTTCCAATGTTTGATTTCCCTCCCCTGTCTGTGGCACTCAGCCCCAAGCCCACTGGTTCCTACTGCAGACATACATCTTTATAGTTTCATGGTTTATAAAGGCTAAGTAATGTTCTAAAACAACTGGGCACTGTAGTTTTTAGCAAATGTTACCCAAATTCAAAGTAAATAGTGACACTTTTCAGCCATGGATGAATACACATTTGGTGAGGCAGGGAGTATTTATGTGGGACTGACTCAAAAAAAAAAAAAAAAAACTACAGTGTGTGTGTGTGTGTGTGTGTGTGTGTGTGTGTGTGTGTGTGTGTGTGTGTGTGTATGTGTGTTGGCTGGACAATGAGATGGATTAAAACATGGCCAATTGGTGGTAGATGCAGAGAACTGGACTTATTTTTGAGGCAAGCAAGTCCATACAATATTCATGGAGTGACAGCAGTAAGAGAGAATGACACTGGTTTTAGCTGCAGCCTTGGCAGACACACCACTGAGGCGATCATTAATCATTTAGACTTCCCTACCAACCACACTGTGCATTAGAGACTTAGTGTACAGGAAGTGCACATGGCATTAAACTGTGTATATGGATGTGCGAGAGTGTGTGTTTGTCTGCTCCAAAAACACCCGCCCGCAAGAATGTGATGAACACGAAAAGCTGCAAGCATACACACATACAAAAAGTTACAAGCACCACACACACACACACACACACGCACACACATACATATACAACAACATCAGGTTTATGTACAAAACTGCTGACATTTGGACAAACAAGCAATAAGGTTCAACGCTGCACAGGTTGAGCTGTTTTTGGAAGAAGCGGGGGTGGCTGACTGGGATCGGTAAAGAGAGAAACATAAAAGAGATGTAAGTGATCAAGGTTCGAAATGACAGCAAATGCCACAGAAGAAGTCAGAGACACGGGAAGGGTAAAGATAGAGAATCACAGAAAAAGGGTGAGAGGGAGGAGAGCGCCAAACAGATGGAGACAGAAACTGACATTTGACATTTTAAACATCTTTAATGAGTCACTGAAGTTTCATGTGACACGACAGACAGGAGTGGGGAGTAAAAATAACCAGAAGCATCGACACAGAAAGCTAAAACACACCATCAATTTGTAAATGTAAAAGCAACACAACATGTGGACCTGCAGAACAAATAGCACTACCCACATACCAGACAATTTCAAGAGTCAAACAGAAAAAAAAGATAAGAAGAAGAAAATACAAAAACAGAGGTATCCAGAGGGCACAGCAGAGACACAACGCCGGCTGATGTGACCAACTAGACGCTGGCTGGCAAAGACAGATGCCCAGAAATAGCGGCAGCCTCTGCCTCTGGTGTGCCCAGCCCCGCCTGCTGTGACATTACCTGCCTACCACCACATAATCATGATGAATCGCTCTTGGGCTTGCCGCCGACCGCCGACCGCTCACACCGCCAAACAATGACTGGCAATGGCAAACATCACCACACCGCGCAGCCTCCCTCCCTTTATCTTCGCTCTTTTGCCGTCATGATGCTCTCATTTTTCCCCATTCTTTTCCTTATCTCTGCCTCTCTCTTTCTCTCCGGCATCTCGCTTCTCTCCTGTCCTTGGCTTCTGCACCCTCTTCACGCTGTCTCTCTTCCACCCCTCCTCTTCTCGCCTATGGTCAAATTCTTTTCTCTTTTTTTTAGTATTTTCTGATGCATTTCAGTCCTCCATCTCTTCTTTCAACTTGGACAAGAAAGCTGGAGGTTCAATACATGGACACTGGAGGTGACTTAGCATATTAGCAAGTTGACTGTGTATGTGGATAGTTCTCAAACAATTAGATGGCAAATGATGTCAGTCTGCTGCAATGACAAAGCCATGACAAAGTATGTCAAACCACATTCATTCTGCACTGTACATCTGGTAATAAGATACAACTCAACACATTAGACTTTAGCGGTTTACCGCATGAACTGTAATTCTGAGGCAGGGAAGACATTTATGTGAAATTTCATAGTGTTGCCAACATTTTCCTCATGGCATTTGTTTTCTACGTCATCTCTCAGCATAAGAAATTTGGGTGGCAAGGTCGCTACAGGGGGGAATGTGATATATTTGGAGTATTATACTCCCATAGTGCCGTAAGTTAGAAGAGGGCATTTTCAGAATTTAATAATAAGCCAAGCCACATAACTCTCAGCAGTTTGTTTTAATCTACCATGGGGATCAGGGTGAGAAAGAAAACATTGTTTATCATCACTTTTCTCCTAAAATCAATATCTGACAACGGGGATGAATTACATATTCTGCAATAACAAAGAGGGGTAGCATCACCGCCTTGTATTTATTTTTTTCAAATTTTACCATGGCTACAAAATCGTCCTCATTTCTCACACATAGTCGAAACAACGCAGAACTAAAAGAAGAGAGTCCTCTGAATATAATGATACTAGTCGACAGAATGCCTGTGAGAGCCGGTAAAATGCAAGATGGTGAATTTCCGTCACGACTTCCAAAGCAATTACCAGTGTTTCCCCTTCACTTTGCTTCTCCAGGCTACTGTCTAAATAAAGAAATGATTCTTGAGAGGCAAACAGCACCTTGAGAGGTAAACAGTGTAGCTCTTTAATATTGTATAACGCCTCGGCCTCGTTGCTACCATGCGAGCAGTCCTACAGCATCAGTCGTCCAAGTGGACAGAAAGAAGGATGGGAGACACAAAAGTCAGGAGGGTTTGGTCAGCTTACGAGAGGAGTAAGCTGGCCATCTTCTCCCTGATTTGTCTCATCCACAAGCATCTGTCTGATCCTTTGTGGAGCTGCCATCTTGGACCACTCCACTCAACACCCACTGATCCCTATTACTGGGGAGGACAGCAGCCTTATTACAGAGGCTGAGGAGCTCCTAAGTGAACGTGTAAGTGTGTGTGTGTGTGTGTGTGTGTGTGTGTGTGTGTGTGTGTGTGTGTGTGTGTGTGTGTGTGTGTGTGTGTGTGTGTGTGTGTGTGTGTGCATAAGGGAAAGAGGGAGGATGTCAGTGCAAGGACCATGGGGGTAAAAGGGCAGCTGTGGGAGAGAAGGTATATGAAGAAGGTAGGCAGAGAAACAACACACTCATGTCCAATAAAGGCCATTACATCCTTAAGGTGCAAGCTTGGAGCTGCCATAGCTGCTAAAAAGACCACTTTCCTTTCTGATAACAACTCTGAACCATTTTCTGGCCAATTACTTTAAATAAAGTATAATGGGTGAGCGGTCACACAGGGAGAGAGGAAAGAGGATTGATGATGTCTTTTAATGCTAATAGATCCCAAACCAATACATCAGCAGTGTGATCAGTGCTCTCTTATTCACTTCCATACACTTTCATTCCCCTCTCCTCCCCCTTTCTCTCTCCACACGACTGCCTCTGGGGCTCTGGATTTCCTTTCACGAAAACACTCTGTTTTCTCTCGCTAAATATCTATCTCCTGTGACATGTAATAAAGTGCAATCATAGCTTCAAAACACCACCAATCTGAGCTTTAAAGATGAATGATAACAGATATTCTCACAACACAATGTTACAGGCTTATAAACGACACATTTGTCATTGCAATGTGCTCCAGTTCGACCCATTGCTTTATAAATGTACAACATGCAGTATTTCAGTAACATAGTCGATGTTGCCAGCGGATCGCATAAACGGGAAAATGACAGCTGTTACGTTTTTATTGGCTGTAGAGTTGAATTTACTCATCCAATAATGTGGAAGAGAAGAGCACTTTTCTGACTATAGTGTTATGGTGAAGAGAAAAATATAGTCTCAGGAGGTTATGTATGTATGTTGCCATAGCAAGGAGGAGGCTGACTGTTTCAAGTACTTCCTTGTTTTCAACTATCAAAAGTCATTTGTGCACCCCACTCTGAAGTGCCAGTATGGTGGCGCTGTCTTTTCAACTCAACACAATAAAGTTATTGTCTGCGTCTGAAGAAAATTGACTATAATTACAGAGGAAAAGTGCCGCAGAGATAAGGGGGTGAGCAATCCACACACAAAGCCTTGGCATTTTAATAGAAATTTAGCAGTGCAGTCGTGGGTTAATTGTGACAGGTAGACTGAAGAGGACATTCTTACTTCATCTTGCCAGGCTTTTTGTTTGGAAGACCGTCATTTCTTTGATATGACTGCCTTTGTCTCTCGAAAAACTACGCAGAAATGTTGATTTAACACAGAGAAGCAGTCATTTCACTGCCTCGCAAAAACATCGCACAAATGTAGTGGTCTGCTGCCTCTATCTAATCACTTTGAGAGGCAGACAGACGGAGATAGCAGAGGGATCATTTTTTGAATTTATAGTCATTTATTTATTTTTTCCGAAACTGCTGCAATCAATGATGGTCATCTAGCTTAACTACATCCACCAAAAAACAGAAGCAGAAATGTACAAAAAAATCAATATTCAGAAAAGGAAATTGATAGCAAGGCATTAGGAGAGTCTGGGACTACATACCATCATCCAACACAGCACACCAACAACCTCATATAACAAGTCCTCAGAAGGAGAGAACAAATCACATCTGAGCCATGTGAAGCAACAGTCATGTCTTGTAATGAACAAAGATTCAATTAAAGCAATTATCAGAAAAACACACACTGACACATACTGCATACCATTACAATAAATAACAGTAAATACTATGTGCCATCAACTGCAAATAGCATCCTGTTCTCAGCCTGTTTTTGTGACCTTGTAGGAGGAAATATCACCTCAGACAAAGATGTCAACATCGTAGTTTGAGCTGGTGTGTGATTTTGTACATGAGAACAAACAAAGGCCCAGCCAAGTCCTCGCTGATAAAAGGGATGTTTCATTTTGCATCTGCGATTACGAAAACGTCAATCGATTAACATGAGCTCAAAAAACCTGGGTAAGCACCATTATCAGACTGTGCAAAAACAATGCTGAAATTGCAGAAAGATTAATAGGATTTTTTGCTGACAGAGAACAGACTTGTAATAGCAAAAGCTGTGGACCATGAATAAAATAAACAGAAAATGTCATTACGCCAGAGTAAGTAAAAATTTAAACTCATCTGTTGTGACACGGACTTGATGGGAAATGTTGCTATGCTGACACCAGAGTGGTGGGTGGTAAAATACTGCTCATTTGTCAGGCATAAACAGAGAGAGAGGTACAGAGAGAGACAACGAGAGGTGGAAAGCAGCAAGGTTGTGTGTGAGTTCACTAACAGCTTGGTGGAGAACCAACAGCAGGATGAACTTAGCAATCAGGTTTTGGTTGAAAGGTCAGACGATCATAGAGAATGCACAGAGGAGGAGGACCAAATGACTCAGAGGGGAACAACAGGCTATACATCAACAACACTGCAAATGGAAAGAATAAAGGCAGGGCTGGGGAGTAAATTACAAAGCGGAAATTGAGGCTCTGTTCTGACACATCCAAATTTATGGATCAGGGAAACATGCAGAGACTGACTCACAGTCACACTACTTGTTTCATGGGAATATAGTGCAAATGGCCTCATAAGCCCTTTGCCCACAGTTCATCTTTCATGTGGCCACAAAAGAAATTATACTTTGAAATATAAAAAAAAAAAAAATGTGGATAACACAAATGAGGTCATTAAGTCCCTGGAAAACACTTCCTGTTTAAGTAACTATTGACCCGGAAAATTCAATATTTGTGCAGGTGCTAAACTATGGCAGGTTTTGATCTGCTTAGTACTAAGTAGATAAATAAGCATGATTCTGCCGTTCTAATATATGTAGTACAACAATGTATGTGAGGAGGAGGACACTTGTTTAAAGGATGTGACAATTACTGTGTTCAGACTATGTTCATTTGTATTTAGAATTCTGCATCAGGAAAAAGAAATAAACTATATATTTTACTAAACTAGAGAGCGCCTTTTTATGTCCCTTCATATTTAATATATTTATAACTTCCTCACCTGTGCTGTTCACAATGACAGCTGAAGAGCATGGACAATGAGAGCAGAAAAAAAGAGAGAACACGCCACAAAAAAAAGAAGAAAGAAGAAGGAAGTGTGTTTTGTCCTTAAATACACTTTTTTTTTTTTTTTAAATAAAGGACCCAGCATTTTAGAAAGAACAGAAAATAAACCAGTTTCTCTTATTCCCACTGGTCTCTGAGCATAAGTTTTAATTAAACAACAAACATCTTCACACAAGAATACTTCAAAAGAAATACTGCCCATTTCTCATTACGGTAAATGATTATTTATTTTATTTTATTAAAAACCTTTCCCACTTTAGTGTGGATCCATTAAGTATGTCAGGCACATGTTTTTGTGCATGACGAGCCTTTAATCAATTAAAATGTATTCCTTTGCTATTCCATCAAAGAGGTCATAATTTTTCAGGAGAAAATTCAATTAGGAAATTAGGAAAACAGAATTAAATACAATTTCTGTCTAGGTTGTTTTGACAAGAAGATATATAAAAGTATATGTTCTGTTCTCAGGCAATCAAACTAATCTACTTTTAATTTGCCTGTAATACACATTTTCATTTGTTTTCATGCAACACAACATTACATTATGAATGTAATCAAAGCCAGAGAGGCATGAAGCACCTAATTATCAGGTGTCTCAGGTATTGGTACAGGATAAGTTGCTAAGATGGATTTTGCACAAACAATTCATTATACACACAAAGAGACACGATACATACACATACACATATACACACACACACAAACACAGATTTGAACGCAGCAAAGTCACCTCAAAACACAGTTACACTACATCCTCTAAATGATTTCTAAATGCAACACTAGAAGAGACCGAGTAAGGAAGGTGAGGGGATGGAGAGCAGACAAGGAGAAGAGAACAAAAGAGGAGACATGAAGGGCAATGGCAGGGGTGAGGACAAACTCTCTGTAGTGAGGTGAGGCTCACGACTGGCAGCTTTACAAAGGAAGGAGAAGATGAAAATATGAAAGTGATCTGAAAGGAGAAACAGGGCTATTGCACTGCCACACACAAATCCGAATCCCCTCATATCTAATGTGCTGCTACCGGGGAGGGGAGAAGAAAAGAGAGGCAAAGTCAATGCCACAGAGACAGGTGGGGTGGAAGACAGACAGAGAGAAACTGAGATAACTCGTCTGACTGATGACTCATGAAAATTAAAACCTTTCTTCTTGAGGACATGCTTTCATTTCCACCTCCCTGCTGTGACTCCTTTCTTCCTGAGCAGCAATTGTAGCTTCAGGTACACCAGGTGCATGGGTCTGTGTACGCATGCGGACGTGACTGAAGGTGTGAGCAAAACCACATAAACACTGTTTTTTCGTCTGTTTTTCACACACACGCACACACACACAGTCGTGTTCAGCCTCCTCTCAAAATATTCTTTTGTTGTTTTAAAAGTGATTTGTTTTTCAGTCACACACTGAGTCGCCTTGTAGGCAAAGTGTTAGAAAACTTAAAAGAATTCCCTTTGGCATGACTTGCAGTAGCACCTGTGATGTTACACTGTAGTTTCACTTTGTAGCCTACCTCTCCAATATTCACGAAAAACCTGTGGTTGTAAAACATCTCCAGAATCATATCTCATGATGGAAAATACATGGCTCTTTCATGGTTACTACGGGAGGGAATCAGAAGCAATAAAGAAATCCAATATAAAGCCATTTCAAAGCCTATAGTGAGGCTTTGGACTGACTATACAAGAGACCCACACAGGACAACTTGAAAGGGAGATGAAGGAGATGACTCAATCGATGTGTGAATGTGTATCTATGCGTGTGTGAGTGAGTGAGTGAGTGAGTGAGTGAGTGTGTGTGTGTCTGTGCGTGTTTATATATGGTTGGAAATGAACACACTACAATGTTAGCACATTTTATTAGGTGTACAAATGCACAGCAGGCTAATAAGTTTGTATTGGAATTATAATTAAAACAGTGCGCAGTGGTGCATGTCTTCATAACTTCAGGCTTTATCATGAGTCACAACAGGCCGGGGTCTATTGTTTAATAAAGGATTGCTAGGCCTGTGTACATAAAAGACAATAGAAAACATTTCAATGACACCAGCTCATGGGACACAGCAGAAGCACAGTGCCTCGGTTCAGTCTGTAAGTCGCTGCTGAACATTGCTCTAAACTATGACTGAGGACGAGCCATTTTCAAAATTGGTCATTTTGAATGTTTATCTGAAGACTAAAAATATCTCACCTTAAGAGAAAATGTTTCCACTAACACAAAACCTCCATAGAAGTTCAGCACTCAATTTCCTTCTTATTTGCTCTGGGATCTGCTCTTGCTGCCAACACTAAGGCTATTTTTCAGTGTTTTTACTGTGATGTCAGTGAGAGCAAACAAGCTACATTTAAACAGCAGAATCATTGGGCCTCGTTGGGAAAAATGTTATTAGATTTTACTTGAGAGAAAGAGATTTTTAAGACAAGATGATGAAACAAATAAAATGATACCTCAAGCGACTGGACTCATATGTCTAATAATGAAGAAAATCAATGGTGGCCACTGATTTATCATCAGAATCCATATGCCATAACTTGTTTTATGTTTCCTTGGGCCACAAGGAAACATAAGGACAAAACTCAAGGCTAAGAATCTTTCATAAATGAACCCTTTTGTCAGTGAATGAAATACCACTACGGTTTTTATTTGTATTTGAACATAAACACAATCATTGCCGAAATCAGTTGAAATGTTAAAAGGAGCATGTTCGGTCTTACTCTGCGATCATGTTAAAGAGTCCAACTAAATGACTTTCATTCTGGTCCTCTGCACCAACGTCCACCAGATGTATGAGCATCTCACACGCAGCTCTGTTTTTGAAGAAGCAGCTTGTGAATCATGAAATTCACTTGGAAACGTATGTAAATGCCTACATTTTATTGTCAACTGACATGAAATTAAAATATGTAACAATACATTTCATTTGTTATTGACTGTCTTTACGTACGTCTTTACGTGTTGGGTTTTTTGTTTATTTATGTCACTTCTCTGACAAAATCTGTAAAGCAGGAGAAGGAATGCTATATTCTCATGTTTCAGCAAACTATTGAAAATAAAAAACTTTATTAGACCGGGATTTGAAGACTTAAGATTAGAATCTTTACATATCACACACTACATGATTTTAACAACACCACCAACTGACCCAGACTAGAACAGACAGGGTCCAACTTGGTCCGATCAGTCGTCACACCCAAATCATATTCATATTCGGCTCAACAGTTCTAATGTGTGTCCCTGCCTTAACCCATGTACCCAATCTTTTGTTGCTGTAAGATCATGGTTTCTAGCTTGATATCCATCTATCCACTTCTTTACGCCCCATTCTCTGTGTTTCTAACTCTCTTGATGTCTGATACATTTGTGTCCCTAAAGCATAAAATAAAAATAAAAGAACGGGTTATGATGAAATTATTATAGAGAATCAACATGCACATTAAATAAGGTTTTTAAAAAAAAGCATGTTTCTCCTTTTTTGCCTCTTTCTGCTGCTTCCTCTCCCATTACTGTTTCTCCAGTCCCACTTTCTGAGTCTCCTCTACAGCACCACCTCAGTCATTTATTGACAACGAGCCACCTGGAGGAGCTTCAAAAATATGTCTTCTTTCTTAAGAAATATAAAAGTGTTTACTCAGATAGGTTCAAAGTACAGGAGCGTCCGAGTGTGTGTCCATGCATTAGTGAGAGAACAGGGAAGAGCGTGTGAGGGTTTCTCTCAGAAGCCAGCGCTGCATGCAATGTTTATCCACCACATATTGAGCAGTGCTGACCAGAGAGCCCCACCGGAGCCATTGGACCAGCTGGTGTGATACAGGCATACACACACAGACCTAAACATAAACACCTATCTTTCTCTCACACACATACACATACATCATCCTATGGCAGCCCTTCCATTTCACTCCTCTCCTCATGCCTCATCAGACATATTATAATTAGCCGTGCTGAGTAATTAACATCCAAATTAGGGCATTAATTTGCATACCTACCCTCATTTGCATATACTTCCAGCAGCACACAGACCTGTCGTTCCTCCACACACTTATAAATTCCAGTAACAAAGCACAAGGGTACTCAGTCTTTTTCAACACAACTGGCTGCCATCACAGCTCGTCCACACACCTTTTTACACATAGCAAACGTATACTTTTTCTCCTGTGTGAGCCATTAGAAAAAAAATACAAACTGGGGATAGTAAAGGAGAGAGAAGGTTTGAGGTGGAGGGAGGTTGAGAAAAGGTACAACGGGAGTAAAAGACAGAGAAAATCTGGACAGCCTAGGGAGAGGAAGAGAATATAAATGGGACTGGGAAGGGGGTCGGTAATAGAGGTACCCAGGATAGAGTGAGAATGTGACACTGTCCAGATGAGAAAAGGCAAAGTAAGAGAGAAAGAAGACTGCCACGCCATTTATACATCTCACTTAAGCCCATAAAACTTTGAAATTGAATCCATGGCTGTGGAGAGAGAGAGAGAGAGCAGCAGCAGCTCTGGAAAAAGAAGTGAGAAGGAGAATGACGAAACACTTCTCTCCCTCTGTGACATTTGCCCTCTGAACGGCATCAGCTCAACGGAGCAGACAGTGATGCGGAGTCAAAGGAAGAGAGAGAGAGAGAGAGAGAGAGAGAGAGAGACAGGGAGAAAAACACAAGTGAGAAAGCAGAGGAAAGAAAGAGAAAGGAGAGGGCATGAATGACAGCAAGGCGGAAAAGAGCGACAGGACGGGCAGAGCAGTTCCCGCAAGACATTGTTTCACCAGTCATTGCACAGAAGAGGAAAACCTGAGTTATGCTTCTGCGTCCCACATCGCTTTCACAATTTATGTCCCGGCGAGGATAATGTAGCTAGACGTCTCTGTTGAAAAGACACCCATAAATCTGATCTTGTTTTCCAATTTTCTTTCCTCCCTTTCTTTCTTTTTCGGCGCCCCTCTAATCCTCTCAGTCTGTGTTCTTTGGCATTCATCTGCTCTGGTCTATTTCCTGCCTTCTTATGTAAAGGTATTCAGCAGCAAGCCTTTGTCTCTCATGTATATACTGTATTCTGCTGAGCTTGTAGAGCTTGTAAATACCAAATCTATACACACACACACACACACACACACACACACAAAAACTCACTCTCTGTGTCTCTCTTATACAGAGAGCCAGCACATAGAGGCCTTGACCTACTCCCTTTTCACTGTTAAGAGGAAATAGCTTCACTTAACAATACCAAGCAAATTTTTTTTACTGAGTTAAAGCAAATCCAGCCATTTCATAAAATGTTTGGTAACATATTTGGCCTCCAGACCAGATTATGTGCTGGTGCATTGCATACAGTCAATGGCAACTATGGATATATGCAGTATATAGCATAGAAATCAAAGCTGAGTTCACACATCACATTCACCTTTGAAAATTGAACGAGTCATTGAAGTCTCTTCAGAAAACGGGCTCTTCTTAAAACTTAGTCTAAACCTATTTAGCCTTCCCTATGGCTCACAGCCATATGGTCTTTTATAAACAGCGAAAAAAAATGATAATGTTTAGTTGAGCGCAGACAGCCAGTCAGCCCAGCACTCTCACTCCAGAGACCCAATTAATACCACTGTAAACCGCCGCTGCCCTTCATAGGCAACACCAGTCGACGCTGTGTGTGTGTGTGTGTGTGTGTGTGTGAGAGAGAGTGTGTAAGAAAAACAGAGAGAGAGAGAGAGAGAGAGAGAGCGAGAGGAAGGTGTGAGAGTACCACAGGGTGAGGATGTGATTGAATACAATGCCCTGACCATGGCTGCCCTCCCCAAGCACTGATCGATTATCGTAGACAGGAATCATCTTAAGATCACTGGCCAACCAGCCAATCATGACCAGCAGCATAACCACTGATATCCTCAAAAAATGTCGTGTTTATGTGTGTTAATCATTTCAAAAGCAGCTGGGGCATGTAAGGCTGCCTCCAACATTATGTGGAGAGAAGAGTGTCCCAGTAACATTTAAGGGTGACATAAAATATTTATATGCTAATATGTGAATTCCTTTAGTATGTTAAGTGAAATAGTGGTGAGTATCATCAGAGCTGAAACGATTACTCAATTAACATCAACCGATTAGTCGATAGACAAAAAAAAATTGATAATCAATTAATCATTTAAGTCATTTTTTCAAGCTAAAATATTAACCATTCCCTAGTTTAAGTTTCTCATTTTTCAGGTTTCTAAATGCTGGTTGGACAAAACAAGACATTTGGAGACGTTACTTTGGGTTTTAGGAAATTGTAATGGGTGTTTTTCACTCTACAGCTTAAAGCAGATGATTAATCGATTAATCAATAATGAAAATAATCTTTAGTTGCAGCCTAATGTCAACGTTGGCGGTTTTTTCGTCTAACGTTGTCCCACCAACATACAACGAAGCTGCAATTTCCCACCAAGCTGAACACCTGTCCCGTTAATTGCCCTGTCTGCCATTACTGAACTTGGACTAAATAGTCAATAAATATAAAGAAAAAAAACATTATTAAACACACATTAAGCTAGTGAATATTAAGCAGAACTTCACTGGAGAAGCCAATAAATATGAAGAAAAAAAACAGACATTAAGCTCCTGAATAATCAGCAGAACTTCACTGGAGAAGCCAAAAAAAAAACCTAAATGGCGGCGAAGTTGCTGGACGGACGGTTGGGCTCTCCTTGCCAACTTGTGCAACTCAAACGCGAAAAAGCAGTCAAACATTTCGAAGCCAAGTTGATTTTTTTTGTCCCCCATCTTTTTCTTTTTCATGTTCTTACCTTTTCCGCCGAGAGCGCAGGAGTGGCCCCAGATCAGCCAAACCAGCGAAAAAGGGACCCCGAGTATCTGCATGGTTGTCGGGCTGTGCGGGTGATGTCTCCCCGTCCTCTTCTCTTCTGAAATCCTGGATCACCTCCCGAGCGCGAGGATGTTTTCAACTGGCCGGGCGCGCGAGGGGCAGTCGGTTGGGTAGAGAGACAGTCACTGGGTACTGTAAGCAGGGAGAGAGAGAGAGAGAGAGAGAGAGAGAGACGTTGACGTTTAAACAGCGTCAATAAAACAACACTTCCGGTTAATATTTTTCAAAATAAAACACACTCGAGTGCTAATGTTGAAATAAGGGTGCTAACACAATGCTGTACTTATACAGGGTGAAAATTAAATTACTTTTAAACATTTATTTCCACACTCTAATGATTATGGGCGCTCTGAAATAGGTTTCCACCAAGCATGACCAATTGTGCACTTTTATATTGAAGAATAAAAGCCTCCTTTTCCGGCAAACTCTGGCTTTATTTTGCAGGCTTTACATTAATAAGAGAGAAGGGGCAAGTGCTGGATGTAGGGAGGGGATGAGTGTGAATGTGTTGGTAGTTTCGTGTTAAGAGGGGAAAAGATTGATTTAGACACCCCAGGAAAGGGCTGCTGTAACGGATAGTTAGCTGCCAGTGATTGCATTCCTCTGCAGGAATATAGCTACAGTTATTCAATCAATTCAATAAACCCCAAGCTATGGCAAGGTAGGACACCAGAAGCTTACCACATACCAAAAAAATGAAGTAATGACTGATTTAATATGTGAGCTAGAGGATCACAATACCAGTGAAGCACACAGGGAAGTTTTTCAACACATGAAACAGTTTCTAAATCAGTGTTTCCCAAACTTTCTGGCTTGTGACCCCTTAAAACAAAGAAATGTCTATTACTACTACTGTCTACTAATTGGGACCAGTTTTTCCGTTTTACATTAAGAGGTAAAATTACAAGACTTACAAAAAAAATCACAAGAAAACCAGAAAAGATTAGAGGGAAGTCTGACTAAATAGCCTCCTGGATAACTATCAAACTGTTCTAAATTATCTTAATACTAACATTTGCTTGACATTTGCTCGTTATCATAATAATAAAAGATACAAGATCAGATTTGATCTTGAATCAGGCGAAACACGTTGCTGATGTCCACAGCCTGGCCATTTAGGTATTCAGAATATTGTCAGCAACCCGCGTGCATCCTTGAGTCAGTTTATTAGCTGTTTCGCTACATTAATTGCCTGTTAGGTTAACTAGGCTACATTTAGGAAATGTTAAAAAATATGTCACTTAAATTAAGGAGTAACATGAACTGCAGATTTTCCCATTTTGCTACAGCGATACTCCTTTCATAATGAAATGAAGCAGCTGCGACAGTATGATGTTTTTCCAGCTGTATCCTCCTAACAAGCCAGAAACAGCACGGCTATACTCTCCCTCACAGATTTGAGTCTTTCAGTTTTTACCCTGTGGCAGAATCACTGGTTTTCTCCAACGGTCGTACGTTCTTCTATTATTCCTCCACCCATGCTTCGTCTTGTTCTGTTGGCTGTGGGTGTGTGTTCTGGGGATTAGAGAGAGAGAGGGCAGACCTCAAGTGAGTTAAGAGGATAACAAAGATGGAACAGACACACACATACACATGCAGACAAACACATGCAGGGCCACATTTACATGCACACAGTCACTTACACACACATTACACAGTCCCATTTGGCTGTTTCCATGGGTAGTGGCAGCTAAGTTACAGCAGAGCGGTGACGGGGGAAAGATGGTGCAATGAGCAGATTGTCGTTCTACCTTTGGTCAAGCCATCAGCTCAGAAATCATTCAGGACAGGGGGCAGAAGGAGTTATTCACTGTGGCATTGCTTTTTTTACTTTCCCCCTTTTCTAGCGTCTATATTCTGTAGCAAGCCCAAACAGTTTATGACTATTAAATTATTCAGCAGTTTATGACTGCTAAATTATTCATCTTATTAACAAAAAGATCCACTCATTAGGGTGCTGGATCCTCACTGTGATAAGAACTTTAATTTTGCCATGAATTTACTTTAAGAAGCATAGAAATTACAAAAGTTAACACTAAGGGTAGTTCAGTCAGTAAATGTGAACATGAAAATGTATTTTTCATACAAACCACTGAACCAGTGATGATTTCAGGACACGCTATCTTGACCTGGATGTCCCATTCATCTGACTCTTACAGCTCAAAATGAACATCCAAGTTAACTTCATGTTACAGTAAAATTACCCACAAAACAATCCAAACCAGAAAATGTTCCTCCACCCATAGAAAATGAATGTGGGAGCTCTTTTTCTGGTGTGGCATCACAGATTATTGGGTAAGACAAACTCCTCTCTGCTGGTATGAATTGAGTTGTGGATTTTAACTGATACAGACTAAGCAGTCGAATGAATAACACGTTTTAGCCCAGAAACATGATGGTATTTGTCTGTTTGTTTCTCCACACACACAAAAAGGGGCATGCATGCGTATAAAAGGAATGCACTAATGAACCTAGAGTTGAAACACAAAAGACCTCTGTAACCCACAGTTCATTTTTGGGTTTAACACAATAACAATATTTACCATACTATGAAATAGGTGAAATTGTGAATTAAATTAGCTTGTATGTGCATGCCACACAGTATGCATGCATGTGCAATTCCTCCTTGGGCAGAGCTTTCTAGTGGTATGTATCAGTGGTCTGCGAAATGCCAAAGCACTAACCTGAACTTTCACATTTTTCTAAAGTTATTCTTGTCCCTCTGCAACAAAGAAGTTATTGGAAAAGCCATTTGCTGTACAGCCATTTTGTAATTGTCGGTCGCACTACAGACAGTCAATTAGTGTTCAACAAAGCTTCTCCTTTTCATCTGACAAGCAGTTAACAACAACGGAATGAAAGGTTACCAGGAGCACCGCTGTAAAGGTCAGCTCACGATCATAGTGGGTTTCTTCTGGGAAGATGCTGTCCTCAGCCACAGAGACACAGGAGAGCAACAGTGTAATACGGGTCTCAAACGAGTAGCTGATGCACGACAGCAGTGTTGGGCACCTTTACTGTGTGTAATTACAAAGGCTTGCCAGCCGTTTGTCCAGTGTGCTGTCTCAGCACCACGGAGAGCTCCGTCACTTCGCGCACCTGTAAGCTTCCCCCACCAGGGGTCGCAGTTCAGCCGGTTTTTCTCTGCGGAACCATATGAGCAATAGACCCTCAGACCGGGGGACAGGGAGGAGTGCGACACCCTCTCAAAACAGCAACAATGTGAAAACAAGGTAATCAAATTGTTTGTCGTCCCTACCCTCAAGCGTTGTGTATTGTGTTATATGACCGTTTCAGTCTCATGTGTACATCCACTCTAATGTGTGTCCGCCGCTTTGCACGTAGTTTGGTCCCACAGGCTAATTAGCGTTAGCCGCTTGTTCAGTGTCAAGTCTTCGTTCGTTTAAGGAATAAATAAAGCTAATGGTTTTCTTTGTATCGCACTGTTCAAGTCAAAAGTAAAGTGCAGTAAAAACAGTAATAGGTCCCTGTAACGGTGCAGCTGTTGAGGGATCTCGCAGTCAAAACAGCCATGCAAAATCAGGCACATTAACAACAACATCAAATATATTTAGAGGAAATATTCAACCTGGTGGTAACGCGGTAACATTGTGGTAACAGTATATCTAGTGATCAGACAGGAAGGCAACACAGTTTTTAAAGGCATGATTGAGGCATTATAAAGTGATTAAAGTTAACAATTTAACTAACAAATGGCATGTTTAAAGTTCCTCACATGAGGGCTGGCTAACTACCAGAGAGACTGACTGAAATGTTTGGACAGCCACCGGTGTTAGTTTCCCTCTAGGCTCCTCCTCCAGTGTCTGACTCCAGCAAAACGCCTCCACATTTGTACTTGCCAGTGTTTCTAACTGCTCTGGGTGTCCCGGTGATGAATGGGCAGAGCGTGGCTGTGCTTAGCTATGGGAGGCCACCTATACTAATGCTGTACTCATACATTGTGTGCTTTGGGATTAAAAACTCCCACCAAATGACAAATAGGTTGTTAAGATTAATGCAACAAAGGCAAACCTCTGCAAAATGTTACAACACGGCAGGGACTTATAGACTTTAAGACGTATACAATCTTTATCTTTCCGCAAAGGACTCTCTCAGTCTTCTCGCCTTTGCGTCCCGTCATCCGACTTCCACAATGTTAATAACTCTTTCTTCTGCTTTCCCGCAAGTTTCTTTGACAGTGGTGTGACGGGGTAAACCAAGATGGCCACCCGCCGTGTTCCACTGGTCTTGCTCTCCTGCGGCTCCTTTAATCCCATCACCAACCAGCACATGAGGCTGTTTGAGCTGGCCAGAGACCACATGCACAGCACAGGTCACGTCCGGACATCACAGACACTGTGTCTGCTAATCGTTTGAGTGTTTTATTTGACTTTCTAGATAACCTTCATTCTTTTTATTAACCTATAGAGAATTATGACCCAACTCTGCAGCTCTGCAGAGCTTTTTCATTGTTTTTCTTTTATGGACTACAAATGAACGCTTTGGTTTCACCGGTCTCATCCGCCTCGTTTCCAGCAGGCAAGCCCTGATAAACCTCCTGTCTCTGATCTGTCCAGACAAAGTTAGAGACTAGCTGGGGAAGAAAGAACACCTAGCAGGCCAAAGATGCAGATATTTGTCTCAGGAGTTCGTTGTATCCAGCAGCTCAAAGGAGAATGAATATTGGACTTCCATGTGTCAGGTTGCCATAAACACGAGTCCAAATGAATGCTAATGTTGCTTTATGTCTTCCTGATGTAAAAGTAAGCTCTTTGCTAACACATTAGCCGTAACAGCTTTATAAGACAATAACAGGGCTTTGTTTTTCAGCTTGTTGTGGAGTCCTTCTGCCCCCTAGTGGCCCAAATATTAATTAATGCAGCTTTAAACACCCCCACATTCTTGTCTATTTAGTGAACTATAGCTACTTTAACAAGAAGAATCAATAAAAGGGGCAATTTAATTTTATTGATTGTTTACAAATACGCAAACTGTCATTTTTTTCTGATGCTGCAGAGAACTAAGGTGCACTCCTTGTTCTCTTATTGTATGAATAAAAAGCTCAGTCAGGCTGTGTGTCTTCACATGTAATAACCATGTCAGCAGACACAGCCTCCTTTATATAAACCCAGGCCCGTTTACCTCCAAAGCTGCTTTAAATAAGAGCACTGGCCTGGTCACATGGTCACAACGGCATCATTAGACCTTAAGAGTTGGTCCTGAGTCAGCTCTCTCTAAGATGCTTCATGAATCTATGCACAGTGCAGCATTTCAGTGGGCGTGAACATAAATAATGCTCTTACAGGTTCCCTTTGACCCCTTACCTAAAAGACATCAGCTGACTAATTTGAGTGTAATCAGAAAATCACTGTAAGCTGCATACAGGAGCTGTTTTTATTCTCCTCTTGCTGAATGTTTGTGTTACCATTTTTACCTGTTTTTTATTCCCCTATCAAAATGAGAATTTTCAAACTTTTTGTCGAACTCATTGTTTAAAGCAGTTTCTGAACCCTTCAAATCGATTACACGGTGTAAGCTATAAGTAATGACGTTGTTTGATACTTCATGTCATGTTCAAGCGCCTTAATCACCCAGTTTCAAAAAGATTAATTGTAGCATTTGTCCTCAAATATGTGAGATCTGACAAAGCACTAATAATATTAACATCAGTATCTCTTAGAGATTACTTTATCTACTGATTTGTATTCCATTTCTGCATCGGCTGCCATGACCCAGAAAAACTGAGTTAATCTTCTCTCCCTTCAGGCCAGTACCAGGTGGTGGGTGGCATCGTGTCTCCAGTGAGTGACGGCTATGGAAAGCAAGGCCTGGTACTGGCTAAGCATCGCATTGCTATGGCAAAGCTGGCACTCCAGAGCTCCAACTGGGTCACGGTTGATGAATGGGAGAGCCAGCAGCCAGACTGGACGGAGACTGTGGTCACCATGAGGTATAAAACACGGTTGTGTTACTCAGTAGCTGTTTTTTGTTTCCATTCGCTTTTACTGTCCCCTGTTACATCCGTCTTCATCCTTGATGGGATATAAGACAAATATTTTTTCTTTTCTTGCTAGTTTTACCACAGCACCAGCAGAGTTTGCAGGAATTTACTGTCCTCAGCTGCTCCTCTGCCCGCCCTGCTTTATGCCAACCGCTTATGTAACAGTGTGTTGCCAGGTTCCCTGAGCCTAAATTACGGGTTCTGGTCTCTTGGGGGGCCGCCAGACTAGACTGGACCCATGTCAGGTCTGGGTTTTTCATGAGGTAAAATCAGGGGCACGGGCTGTTAAATTCACTGGCCGAGTGGGAACGGTGTAGCTGCAAAAGGCTGTCTGGGACATAAATATGAGTGAAGAGAGGTGATGTGAATAAAGGATGTCTGAGTAATGGCCTGCTCACTATCGCAGAAGTTTACTGTGCAGAAATATGAAATGCATTTGCAGCTCGGCCTTATCAAAGATTAACCCCAGGGAATTAATAATCTAATGGAAAAATTGTACCTCCCTCTGTATTACTGCACACACCTACTTTATGTCATGTGTACATAAAGGTCTCTTACTCTTGCATCACTGAACTTCTTCCATTTTATTCACATTCTTCCCTGCTCCACATTCCTCACAAATCCCCTCATTAGTCCTCCCCCCTGTGTAGTGTTTGCGCAACATGGGTGCTGATCAAGGCATGAAGTGGCCTGTTGTCCAGTGAGCAGGCCACGTCACACGCCATCTCACTCCCCAACACACACACACACGCGCGCGCACTAGAACACCTTTAAGAAGCTTTACTTGAAAACACTATTTCATTCATCTTTTTCTACAAGTTCCTCTGTGACTCATGGGTATTTCTCTTTTACTAATTCAGTTCAGTTTGATACGGCTTTATTGGCGGGATGTTTAGATGGAAAAACATGTTTCCACGCACATGCATACACAGAGTAAAGTAAATAATAAATGAATACTCATAAAAGTAATGATACACGTACATGTGTACAACAACTAGCTGCTGGTAACAACCATTCATAAAATAAAAGAAAGAAATTCTCAGTCTCTCTCTGTTTCGTACCTTTGCTTGTTTGGCAGGTATCATTATGGGCGTATTCTGAAGGAGTGCGAGCAGAGCGCAGGAGCGCACAACGACTCCAGTGGAAACAGCACTCCCCTCTCAAGTAAGAACCTCTTACTGCTGGGAATCAGCTCAGAAACTCTTTGACCACACACTGTTTTCAGGCATTTTATATTTGGTTTTAATTTGTGGCATTGGCCGTGAATTCCTCTCATTTTGGGATGGCAATGTCTGTCCACCTCTTTGGTCCAAACATAATAAAAATATAAATATCTCAACAACTATTCGATGGATTGCGTTGAAATTTTGTACAGGCATTCATGATTCCCAGAGGACAAATCCTACTGCCTTTGGTGATCCCACGGACTGTATATAAAGATGGACGACACGTCTCCACCGGATACGGGAGCTGCCATCTTGCGCTGGTGACGTCATTTGGAGCCAGAGTCTGCGCAGTAGCGGTGGAGCCGCGGGATCGAGTTCCCACCTGTGCAGCCACCTGAGCCAGTCACAGAACACTCACAGTTGTCAATCATGACGTGACAGCCCGTTTTTATAGCATCAAATAACTAATTAAAACCAAATTGATCAGAAAAACGAACACTTGAACACACAGCAGCGTGATGAGAACTACCTAAAATGACAGAAACCATCTTTGGGAAAAATGTATTTGACGTGTACTTTGACTTTTCAGTTTGGCCCATGTCCCATCCGCTAACATGGAGGAGGCGGGGTTTATGACCTATACTGCAGCCAGCCACCAGGGGGCGATCCAGATGTTTTGGCTTCACTTTTGGGGAGCTGTCACGTCGTCCATCTTTATATACAGTCTATGGGCGATCCCCTGAATTTTCCTCTAGCGCCACCAGCAGGTCAAAGTTTGGTTTACGAGCAAATACCTGCAAAACTAATGACATTCCCATCAGCCTCAGCTGCACTTTGTTAGCAATTGTTAGCATGCTATCACGCTTAGATGGCGAACGTGGTTAACCTTATACCTGCCTAACATCAGCATGTTAACATTGCCATTGTGAGCATGCTAACGTTAGCATTGCCGTGCCTAGGTACAGATCCACTACTGTGGCTGCAGGGTCTTTTTGAGCCTACATATAAATGGGATTCTTACAATGTACAAAACACACAGTGCTTGATAAAACATTTTTTCAGCATATTACTTTATCACATCTTTAACAAGCTCTCTAACAGAGTTGGGGTTAAGGATTTGCATCAATCCCACATAATGTGCCTGTGCCTAATGGTGCTCTGTGGTCCTGACTAACAGTGGTTAAAGAGTATTAGGGATAGTTTTAAGACTTTGTGTGTGCGTGTGTGTAAATGCTCAAAGGACAGACAAACTCCCATATACATACGTACACACATGCTATACACATAATGGTTGTTGTATAACTGGAAGCTAGCCAGTCAGTATTAAGGAACATTTTCCTGGATTATCTATGATTTATCAAAATCATTTACATGGATATCTGTTTGGGCCCTACTGCTTCTTTACACAACACTGCATAAAGATGACAACTTTCATGAAAAATTTGAATTGTGGATAGGAATAACCGTGAGGTGAAGTGGATAAATTAAGATTTTGGTTTCAAATGATGAACTTCTGCAACAACAAAAAAAGTCTTTAGTTTTGCTATTTTGGTCTCCTTTTATGTCATTTTATGTAGCAGTATGGGCACTCTGGGATTGCCGTTTTTCTAAGCTTGATTGTGGACCAGCCAGTTGGCAAACACCCACTGGGCTGTTTCCATGTATTCAACACTAGCACCACTTGAGGATTATGTCACTCTTTGCCATCATAATTACTCAGAGAAAAAACACAGAAGGAGAACTGAAATATCAATGATTTAGTGAACAGGGCGATCCCAAATCTCTTTTTGGGTAAAATCATTTGAAGGACACCAGTGATGCCAGACCCCAGAATGGTGAAAATCCAAACCGTACAGGTGACTGATGAGTGAATACCTTTTGAAGATAAAAACAAACGATTCAGGGGTCTCTTTGTTATTTTTTATGAAACATTCTTTACGTCAGCAAGCATCATAAACTATTATTAATCGTGGGCATTTTTTATACTCAAAATATTACTATTTAGCCTATGTGAATGTCATATTTGTCATGCCTTGTTTTATTGTTTTATCCTTTTCAGGGTAAATAATCAAAGAAGTAAGCAGTCTTCCTCCTCACTGTCTTATTCCGCCTCTCCCCTCAGGCCCGTGTCCCCAGTTGAAGCTCCTGTGTGGAGCTGACTTCCTCGACACTTTCAAGATCCCTGGCCTGTGGCGGGATGACCACGTGGAGGAGGTGGCCGGGCGTTTTGGCCTCGTCTGCATCAGCCGTGGGGGGCTTCAGCCCGAGCGAGCCGTGCACGAGTCGGACACGCTGTCGCGCCACCATCAAAACATTTTCCTGGTGAGGGAATGGGTGAGGAATGAGATGAGCGCCACTGAGGTCCGCCGAGCTCTGAGACGGGGTCTGAGCGTGAAATACCTGATCCCCGACTCTGTGTTAGAATACATTCACCAGCACAACCTCTACACGGAGGACAGCGAGAGGAGAAATAAGGGCACGGTGCTGAGGCCGCTCGCCAAACAGGCTCAACAGCCAGTGAAGAGTCTGGATGACTGATAGATGGACTGCCGCAGCATTGAGCTGAAGATGGGAGCCCTTGAAGTGTGAATTCACTCACAGATCAGTGCTTCTCTTCAGGGACCGGAAGCTCTGTTAACTTCCACTGGACTTCAGTTTGATAGAGGTTTGCACAACCTGCACAATGTCTGCAAAGAAACGCCAGTTGGCCTAAATGTCTTTTCCACGCATCACTTGTTTTCAGTAGGAAGTAATCTACACAGTGCTGTGGTGTCTTTTGAATAATACACATGAAATGTTGCAAATACTGAGCCTCGTCTTTGTGCCACAGTGTGAATGAACATTTGTTTGCTAAATGTTTCCATCCTTTGTAGTTTTACACATTGCACATCATTGTAGAGTTGGATAAATTGAAATAAAATCCTGTATGTTTGAAGTATGAGTTTTTGTCTGACTGTTGTTTTTTTCCTTATAGCTGTCTAAATGTATGAAATCATAAACCAGACTGGGCCGTAACCAGGATTTTAGAAATACAGAGGTCATGAGTCCAAGTCCCCCCAACAACCCAAATCCCACCTGCAGAGACACCAAAACGAAAGTTTGTACATTCTAATATATTTATAAAAATACAACATCAGACTTTGACTGGGATAAAACGATAAAGTCCTGGGCTTATTCATCGTTGTCCTTGGTGTTTTCACTGTCTACCAACCTTTGTCAAAACAGAGACAGGCATTCACTGTCTGACATTAAGATATATTAGAAAATAAGAACTAAAGAGCTTGAAAACTGAATCATATGAACAAACTGATTTCTTTTTCCAGGAAGCAGACAAGGTAAAATAAGAAATCACTTCATAAAAGACAGTTGGGAGACATTGTTTAAGGTGCAAATATCCATTAAGATGTTTACATTTAATAATAATAATAATAAAGGTCCAAATGCCGTTTAAAAGCCTTGTGATTCTGGTGGAAAAATACTGAAACCTTTATTTATGTATTCATTTTTCTTGTCCTTAGGTCTAAAAATCCAAGAATCAGCCTTTAAAATACCACTATGTGTGTTTGTGTGTATATGTTGTTTATCTTAGATGGCGTGCATCGTAATCACCAGAACTCCTCGTGTGTACGTTTTTAATTGTAGAGCAATAAACTGTATCCTGTTTCAAATGTCTTCTCATACGATGATCATTGTTGGTGTCTCTACTCTGCTGCAGCCTCCCCACAGCAATTCATTGTGGATCTATTCAGTTTCCCCGTTGTCATCCACACACTGTGTCTGCGAGGCCTGTATTTTTTCCACCGAAGGATTTAAAATAATCCTGACAGTCGCTCAGCTACAGGAGGTGTTTTCTCTCTGAGACCAATGGCTATAAGCGCCACTGTGAGTGATACTAACTGGCATCCTTTGAAAGATGATGTGTGTGTGTGTGTGTGTCTTTGTCTGTGTTCCAGCCAGTAAAGAATTTAGACAGTGGGTTGACTGCAGCTGGCCCAAAAGAGAGATTATCAAATTAATTGAGTTATTTAAGCGAGACAAACGATGTGACAGTCCTATTGTGCTACATTTAATTGTTCCAGTTGGATCATTTTAAGCTCAGGTGATTCTGCTTTTGTACTGTATTATCCTCACTGCGTGCTCCATTCAGCCACATTCATAGCAATCTGTGTTTTGGTAGATCTTTGTGTGATTTTACTCCATTGGGCTGATTGTAGATGGCCCTGCATCATGATTATAACCTGTGGTGGAAGAAGTTTTCAGTTCCTTAAGTAGAAGTATCAATACCACACCGTGAAAATACTCCTATACAAGTAAAAGTCCTGCGTTTAGAACCTTACTTAAGTAAAAGTATGTAAGTATTATCAAATGTACTTAAAGCATTAAAATTAAAAGTACTCATTCTGCAGTAAAATGGTCCCTGTCAGTTTTTACTATTATATATGATGTTTCTGGATTAATATTACTGCTTCATTAATGTGTATGTTGCATTTTACTGCTGTAGATATTTAGAGTCGATTTTTCTTGAGCTCAGAAAATCAGCCCTGTTTCCAGCTTTGTGACAATACATTTTCCAGCTAAACCAAAGGGGTATTTGAATAGTTTATTTAGCTTAAGAAGTAGGAGAATTTCCCCATCCATCTCATAAAGGAACTTAATCCTTCAGTTTATCAGAAAAATTCAAATTCCAAATCACCTAATTTGGAGATACATGGTTTTCACTGGACAGGAAGGGTATGAAAAATTGTAATCTGAAAAGTAACTAGTAACTAAAGCTGTCAGACAAATGTAGTGGAGTTAAAAGTACAATATTTGCCTCTGAGATGTAGAGGAGTAGAAGTATAAAGTTGCATAAAATGGGAATACTCAAGTGAAGTACAAGTACCTCAGATTTGTAGTGAAGTAGCCTACAGTACTTGAGTGATTATAACCCTGATGTAAACATGCAATTCATTAAACGGCCTCATTTTACACAACAGAGCCAGGCACACGTGGAACTCCATATAAGTGCGCTTGTGTGAAAAAGGAAGCATCATACTAACCCTACATAGGCGGAGTAAGAATCATTCTCCAACATAAAGCACACAAGTGTATTCCACATTGTGTATGCATGCCGCATACAATATGCAGGGAAAGCGTGGTGGGGATTGAGGGAGGGAAGTGGGAGGTGCGAGCGACATTTCCCATAAAAGAAATGAAACCCGGCAGGTAATCGGATTAAAGTGAGCTTGGTTCAAATTGAGGCTTTTGACAGCAGGTTTTGCACTCGGTCACCAGTAGCCGTCCACAGCGGACCTCCTCATTCACTGGACGTAAGGACACCAGCAGAGAAACAGCCGACATGCCAGCTGATTTGAACGGATATTGGAAAATGATTTCCAGTGATAACTTCGAGGAGTACCTGAAGGCCCTTGGTGAGTTTGTAGCAGTGGATGGAGGAAGAGAGGCCTGGTAAAGGCATGGCAGCATTAATATCGAGCTCTTAATATCAAAGTTGACATTATAAACTTGTAAATAATCCTAAATAATAAAAATCCGAATATTTTGAGTGTACTAGAGCAAGATTGCAGCCATCTTGTATTTTGTTTTACGTCTCACATTGTATCAATAATAATGTAGATATGCACAATTTTTGGGGTGCTTAATATCTTCCAATTACTTTTATGTAATAACTATAGTTATTGTCAGGAATACCAGGCACTTTTTAAATTTTAACTCAACAGAAATGTTCCACTTTACCTCAAAATAAACATCTGGAGTGTCAAATGTGACATAAACACTGCTGGATCTAACAGTTTTATAAATCTGTGCATGCATGTATGTGTCTGAAACTGTGTAAACGCCCTGCTTCTCATGGCCCTTCACTGCTGTTTCTTATTCACTTTCCACCTTCCTTGGGGGCCTGTTGCAGGTGTAAATGTTGCCATCAGGAAAATCGCCACCTTGTTGAAGCCTGACAAGGACATCACCCACGATGGCGACCACATAATCATCAAAACCCTCAGCACCTTCAAAAACTATAACATGGACTTCCATGTGGGCAAAGAGTTTGAGGAGGATCTGTCCGGAGTGGATGACAGGAAATGCTTGGCGAGTGGATTTAATACATTTTAATGAGTGTATAAATGATGCATTACTTTTTTAAACCTTTGAGAAACCTGTTAAGCCAATTGTTTAGACACTACAGTTAAATTACATTGCTGCAGGTGAGGGAACCTGTGGCGTTAATCTCCCATTGGTGCAAAACCTGTACAGCGGGTGTGTAAACTGACTTTTCTTGGTGGCACCTCTCCAGACTATAACAAGCATATGGTGTGGTGAGATTTGGCCATTTTATACAAAACTTTCCTCAGACTTTTCACACTCTTGTCAGTGAATTGATGTAATGAAGACCGATGTTAGGTACTGCAGGAAAAGATCTGGTAGAAGCAAGAGTCAAGACATGTATTTAACCACATTGTGTCCATGAATACTAAATAGGACCAAAGATTATCTGTGGTTCCCCTAGGAAAACCTTTTTTGTATGCTGATTATAGATAAGCTATAAGATGGCTGAGAAAAAGGGTGACGTGTGTCTGTATGTGCAGATTTTATCAGAATACTTGTTTTTAATAGGGGTGGAGGAAGACTGAGCCTCTCACTCAGCATATATATGTTTAAATCTGTGTTTATGAGAGGAATCATGTATTATAATCACATTTTCTCCCTGCCCCATGACCTCATGCAGACCACTATCACCTGGGAGGGGGACAATCTGGTGTGTGTGCAGAAGGGGGAGATCGAAGGAAGAGGCTGGACCCACTGGGTGGACGGAGATGAGCTTCATCTGGTGAGAAAACATCAGCTCCTGCCATGAATATAAATGTATGCAATTTGGACATTTTAATCCAAATCCAAAATGCCCCTCAGCTCTGTATGTGCGGTGCATATATTTTTATGTGTGATTCGTGAATTGGCCCTCTGGCTCCAGCAGCAGTAACATTATACAGTGTGAGGTGCATGCACACTGGGGAAACAGTTTATGTAAGTTGCAAGTATGTGGATGTAACTCATTTACTGCGAAATAAATCATATTATTTCTGTATAGGGAAATCATATTTGGGAACAACTACCTCTAAGGGTACTGTTTTAAGGGGAAAAAAGACAGACTTATATATTTTGATTTGTAAGTGTTCCCTCAAACACTCAAACAAAAAGACTGATACAAGATGATGCAAGATGCTAAATGAAAACATGAACCTTTTGTATATATTGTGAAATGAAAAGCCATCCAGATTCTGCTACTCATTCATCTCATCATCATGAGACTCCCAGTGATCCAGTGTGGCCTGTAATGAAAGCATTAGCATGTGAAAAGACTTTAAAGTAATGACTAGCACATTACCATTTTCATTAGCTCAGCATTATCAGATTTCCCTCTCTGTGATTACTGCTATCAAAGCTAAGCAAAAATAATCAGCCAAATTATTTGGTTTAAGTGGTGGCAACAGATGTTTTCAATCAGCAGCCATGAAATTAGTTACTGCTTGGAAGTTCCCAAGAGCTGCAAGAGGGTTTAAATGTGGAGCAACAGTGGCCTCTGGTGGCAGAAAATACTTTGCAAGGTGGATGCTAGAAAGTATACCAGAAAACCGTTGCTGTCCTTTAGAATATCCTAATATATTTGAAGTACTGCTCATTCAATGTTATCTTCTTGCATTCTTTGCTATTAATTGACCCATCCTCAGCCCCTGCCACCCATAGTTACCGTTGCTATGTTTTTTTTCTGCGATTGTGCAATTTAGGGAAGAAAGTAGGGCTTATGATCATGTCATCCTTCTCTCGGTCATTCCCATTTCTCCAAACGACGTTCTGAGTCTGTGTAGGTCGATCTAAACACTTTAAATTGTCTTCTGTTCTCTGCAGGAGCTGAGAGCTGCAGGGGTTGTTTGCAAGCAGGTCTTCAAGAAGACCGAAGCTGGTTCTTATTGAACGACACGGTGCCCCCGGGCTCCCATACCTCCGACATACCGTCCAACTTCCCTTTGGTCCATTCATACATCTCTACATAGGTCCTACATCTACCAGTCTTTTATGTATTTTTCCATCAGAAATACTATTTTTTGCCAACCATCACATTTGGTGAATTATTCCATCCAAGATTGTTGCCTTACTCTGCCAAAGCCAGTTCATGCACAGTACAGTAAAGGGCAGGTCAGCGTGTGTATCATGTAACATCGCAAAATGCAATACTGCATATCTGTCTCAGGGTGGGTGCTTTGATTAACAAGTTTAGATGTGTTGGACGCATGCATACTGCTACTGTAGGTGTAGCTGATCTGATGGGTGATAAAGCAATGCGCTGAAAAGACCAGTGGGAAAGTAATGCGGACGCAGTGGAGCGACGAGAACAGTAATACAACAAATTAAAAGGGTTAATCCCATTTTAGTTCTCTCTATGAATGCTGTGCATGGAAAAAGATGAAGATTTGAGTGTGTTTGAGAGCTGTAAACTCCTTTGCTACTGATGCTTAGTCTCCAGTGTGTATTTATCCCTCCCAATTCCTTTGAGACTGTGCCATTGATAGTGAAATGAATCAACCAATAAAGTAGACAGTGCTCAATAAAGTCATGTGTCTTTTTCTGAGCTGTTCAACCTGCCATTTTTTTTGTTGGAAAAGGAAATGTTTTGTTTGGCAGTTCAGTCATCCAACAGACAAACCGGTGAAATGATTGGCTGTTATTTACTGAGGTTTCACAGGCCAAACAGATCAGGTGTTAGAGGCTCCTTCAATCTGAAAATCACTTTCCAGACATGCATGAGGAATCTGAGGGCCTCTGCTTGAGAATTTCAGTGAGTGAAGTGAAGCCTGCGGAGCTTCAACCAGACAACTCGAGCCACGCTGTGCCCTGAATCAACTAATCTGTCAGCTCACTTTGCACATTGCCATTACCACTTGGACAGTCTATATAAGCTGTCCAACTCGCTTGCTCACTCTTTGCTGCTGCTGCTGTTGCTGCTCGCCCTGCTGTTCTGCCTCCTGCCGCTTCTTGTGCATTCACACCCCGCCGCCACCCTGGCGTCTACCTGCAGCCTCTGTTTATTTATGGCTCCCGGGGGGTTGTTATTGATCTCTCCCTGCTCTTGCTTTGGCTGGTTAAAAAAAATTATGCTCCCAGGGAGGAGTCGCAACACAGTCTGGCGCCAGAGTAAATTCTGCATTTGCATTTATTATCAATAAAGTGTTCCTACTAAGTGCATGGGTTGTCTGGCTGTCAGTTACTCAACTCTCATGTTCAGCAATCAACTGACCTGAGATGATTTTTGCTTGATTTTAAAGCCCCCCCCCCTCTGCTTAAAAATTAGTTTTTCTTATTGTTGCTTCACTTGAATGTTTGACCTTCACTGTGCAGAATGATGCATGTGCAGAGTTTGACACAAGGAGGCTGTTTTCACATTCATCATGCTGAAGAGGGAATGTTTCTCTTTGCTCACCTTCAATCTGAGTTCAGGATGTGTACGTAAGAGCATGATTTTGTGGCATCACAACTAGCACGCTAGTCAATCATGGTTCAATATACAACAAACTGGAAACTTGAAACCTCCAGCAGGACCATTTCTTGCTATACGCAGACTACGCTGTTCTGTAGAGCCCCCAAAGCCACTAGGGGGCCCCCAAGCTGCCATTTTAGCCTTTTGTTGTTTTTTTAGAAATTAAAATGACCGATCTCACACAGCCCTAGTGTGTTGAGTGAAAGCACCTATATGCTCCAAAAGAAATGTATATGTATATATCTCACAAAATAAGGCCCCCCAAACAACATTTTGCATAGGGCCCCCAATAAACTAGAAACGGCCCTGACCTCCAGCACACATACTGCACACTGACTATGGACTTTTGAGTGAAGACATCTTGTGTCCAGTGGTTAAAATTGTAATCCTTAAGATTTTAGTCCTGGTTGATTTTGTGACACCTATGGTTACTGGTGGCAATGCTAACAACATTTTAATAATACAAGTCCCGGAGTTCCATTAGAAATGACATGTTCATCGATCACTGGGAGCAGGAAATGTGCTTTGAGCAGTTACATGCATAGATCCCTGTGAATCTCTTGTGCACATGCACTTCATTTGAATCCAGTGTGGGAACGACGGACTCCACCACAGACAATGCAAACTACCATATAGAAAGGTCACTGAGGGTTAACTGAGTGTAAACACATTTATTGGCTAAAGCAGAATAAATTGTATTTAAAAAACTGGGTATGATACGATGAAAATCTCTTTTGAAACTTTTGAAATAAAAACATATGCATATTGATAAATTCTGGATTTTTCAATGAGGGAGAAGAAGTAGATCATTTTAAACTAGTTAATTTGACTTTTTTGAGGAAAAAACACAACAGGCAGAAATTATTATTCACAGCATTGATTTTTAACTGCAATTGAACTGTATTAACCTTTGTGCTCAAAGTTCAGGTATTCTCACAGAAAAAGATCAAATAAAGAGCACACACTTTTGGCAGATGTTACAAAATAGCTTCTCCTGTCTGTACATTGTACACTGACCATCACTGTAGTCAGTGTGTCTGCATTTGTGTGTTTGTAAAGGCACATATGCGAGAAAACGTGAGTCGTGGTGTGTGTGTGTGTGTGTGTGGGCACCCTCACATATGCCCTCTGCAACCTCCCCCAATGACCGTGTAAAGACTGAAAGACAAGGGTAAGTGTTCCTCCTCCCCCTCCAAAACAGCTGCCCCTGCCAATCCCCTTCAAGCTGTAAAATCACTTATCAATAGTTTTCCGCCCTTGTTCCCCCTGAGTCATATAAAGGCAGGAGGCCACCATGCACCTTCCCCCTCCTTACACTGTCTAAAGTCTACACACAACTGTGTCACCTGCTGCCACCATGCCTGCAGACTTCAACGGGAAATGGGTACTGGAAACCAGTGAGAAATTTGAGGATTATTTGAAAGTGCTGAGTAAGAAACTTTTCATTTTGGTGGGTTTCATTTTGGTCTGAGATGTCCTAGTTATGTGTTAAAAGTAGCGTTACAGGATGATGTGACAGGTTGGACAAGCTGCACAAGTAACAAAATCATCCAATTTCACGCTCTCTCAACCTTTCTGTTAAGAGAGCGTTTCTGTCCTTGTGTTTCTGTTCGATCTAATCTGGAGCTAATGCAAAAAGGTTTTTCAAAGGCATTTATTTTAACGATTCTTGAGTGTACAGCAACTACGATGTCAAATACTAAAATTATTCTGATTTAAAAATCATGCCCGGTCAACTACATTGTTTTTTCAATCATGGACAGAAATCAAGACCTTATCTCCCAGAAAGAAAAAAAAAACTTTTAAACATAGAAGTGAGCGACCCTCTCCACATTACCTCATCTATTCCTGTAAAAATATAATTTATGTGCTATAATCTAGATGCTCTGAAAAGACTGTATAATCAAGTTTCTCTATTCTCGCCCTAGATATTGACTTTGCTACAAGGAAAATTGCCATCTCCCTGTCTCAGACCAAAGTGGTAGCCCAAGATGGAGACAAGTTTGACTTCAAAACATTGAGCACGTTAAGGAATTATGAGCTCGCCTTCACTGTAGGAGTTGAATTTGATGAGTACACCAAGGGACTAGACAACAGAAATGTCAAGGTGGGTTGACCTCTGATACTTGGAGTCCTTGAAGGGACAAGAGTCATTGATTGTTTATCTGATGAGTCAATATTTCCCATTTTCCTTTCCGCTTATATGATAATGAGAACAGTGTTATCTAAGCGTGTCCAGGGCAAAGATTGGTCTGTGGTATCAGCGCAGAAAACAGACACAACCAACAGTAGTGTGCCGATGAGAAAAAAATTAACAGAGCAGAGATGCACGGTTACATTGAATGCCAACAGAAGGAAGACATTTAAAAAAGAAGTCCAGGGGAAAAAGGAGGCCTAAGTATCTCGTTTACATCTTTAGCCTTTCATAACATCACTGACATCCGATGGCTTTGTTGCACAAAATGACTTGCCAATGGTCCATCAGATACCCACAGGCATTTTAGCCATACCCTTTTCATTATCAAGCCACAAGGAAAATAGGTTTCATTTTCAGATTCATTTTTTAATTGAATTCATGAAATAACTGGAGGTAATGGGAAAGCATTGCATTTTTGCAGTCTAGTCAAATTCATTACCATATATTAAACTGGTTGTTATTTTTTGACAGACATCACATAGCTTATTAGTGACAATTTCCACTTCTGAGACTCCACAGAGGCACACTGACTGATACATTTAGTACATCTGTATGCCAAAAGAAGAGCAAATATAATTAGTCTATGCTAAAAGCTGGATTCATTCTGTGCTAATTACATATCAACATGAAAGCAATCCTAAATTGGGGAGTCTTATGGCAGCTGTAACCTTCAGGTTAGAAAAGGCTTATCTGTAGAGGAAATTCCTTAAATTAAGAGCATTGTTTAATGAATGAACTGTATGCTGTCTCGTAGAGTCTAGTGACCTGGGAGGGGGACAAGCTGGTGTGCACTCAGAAAGGAGAGAAGGCCAACCGCGGCTGGAAACACTGGACAGAAGGAGATAAGCTCTACCTGGTAGGTTGACGGTATCTGTCATGATAATTTGATTTTTGTGAAAGATTTCATTCAGAACATGGGGAATGTGACTGACATTTTTACTCTCCTGCTAAATGATGTTAACAGATTCAATTTCCTCTTACAGGAGCTGACGTGTGAAGATGTAGTTTGTGTTCAGGTGTTCAAGAGAAAAGAATAAAAGGCAAAATATCGGTTTTTGTTTTCATTTACTCTGTTAACACGGTCCTTGTTTGCTCCTCAATAACATGTTTTCCCAAACTGATGAACAAAATGAATAAAGGTGCTTTTCAGACAACATATTGTGCTGTGCATAAATGGATACAAACGTGTTACTATTATGAATTAACTTTAGGTTTGGGTGTTTACAGCGGGTCTAACATCAGAAAAAGTGATGGTAGGTCTACTTTCCATCTAGTCAGTGTTTTTCATTCTAAAACACTTGTTACTAACATAACCTAACATACTTCTTACTGAGAGAGTGTAACAGCATACCTGTGTAGTCACAAAAGACTAATGAACTGACTTTTAGAATAATTTTCACATTGTTTATCGGCTACACATTACATCAAACACACCTTATGGTTACTCAAGTGAGGTATTTTATAAACCAATGCTTAAATCGCCATCTGCTGGAAAAATATGGTAGTATCTTGCAGGTGAGATGAGATGACAGCCAATAATATAACAATAACATCAATGGATCCTGAGAATAAGCCAAAATAGATTATACCAAATTTAAGAAGCGTGTAACTTTCTGTGTCTGGACAAAGTTGATGCAACTACTTCTAGTATTACTGATAAAGACAATGAATAAACAAACTGGATTAAAGGGGCACATTTAATCTTTGTATTCTAAAGTAAATCCATACCATGTGCAAAGTGCGTGTTTGTTTTTAATTTATTTCACCCCCATGCAGAACTCTGAGATGGTAAGTTTAGAAAATAGCTGGTAGACGGGTTCCACCCCTCACTAGCTTCACTCAGTAGCATCAGTTTGACTGTACTCTTGAGGGTGTACATAGATGTTTGGTAAAGCAATGAAAGACAGCTATTTGTGATCAGGTCAGTTCTGCTTTGTTGCAGCACAGTTGGGTGTTAATGCAACCAATGCATGTGTGCACGACATTTTACTCATTATAAACAAACAACTTATTTTAGACTAACAAGAAACTTTCGTCAGTATAAGAAGATAGGTTGAGAAAAAGTATAGCTATAAAGCTCTATAAAGCTGAGAGGAGCTGCAGATTCAGGTGATGATTCTTTGCAGGTTCATCACTACGAGCGACCCCTTTCACATTATCACATTGTCATCATTAGATACTTTGTTATTATAAAAAACAAAACAATTATAGCCTCTTTAAGGTGCAGTGCATTGATAACCTTACGAAAACCTGTTTCTAACTGTTCTCCAGTGACTTCCAACCACTAATGCACAAACTTCTGCTCCAATCTTGCATGAAGACTCCTTGTACAAGTCAACTGTAGAAACATTATTGGACTTAAACACAGCCCAGAGCATAAAAACTGACAAGTGTGAGTCAAAACATACAGCGTCATAGTTCCTTGCACAAATTCAAGGCCATGCCAGTGCTCCCAGTCCCCTCTATATAGTGTTAGAAATTGAATTCAATCAACTCAGTGACGATGAATTTGAAAAAGCGCAACAATCATCTCACAACTCATCTCAGACGTCCTGTCACCGCGGCACACGTGGACGCACGAAGAGAGCAGAGCGAACAGCCGACCGACCTTCGCGTCACGTCACCGCTTCCAGAGCGCAGCTCGCGCGAGATTACGTTTGAGGAAGTTCCACGTCAGTATCCAGTGCTGCGTTCGCTGAAGTGGCGACGGTCGGACCCGGGATCGTTCACAACACATTTATCTGATCTTATTGCGACAACACGGGGAGAAAACATGGTAAGAGACGTTTTAAATATTCCCCAGCATGTTTTGTTCCCACGCGTGACTCTCACATTCTCCTGGTTTATTTTTTAAAAGCACAGTGAAACTGTCAAATAATAATGCAGCCTTGTAAATAGCTTAGTGGCTAACTAGCTTGAGTTAGCACGAGAGCTTGCAGCTAACGGCTAATAGTATTTCTAACCTTGGCTGTTTGTAAGCTATATGTGTGCGTGCAGTTGTTTTGAGACGGTTGTCTAATGAATTATTATAGCAGGTATAAGTATATGATTATTGGAATAGCTGAAATGTGTTAGGCTCAGTGTTAGCATGCTAACGGTTACTGTGGCTTTGCTACCTGTCCGACTATTCCGGGTCTTTTCGTTGACGCCACAGAATGTTTTTTTTCTCCCCCCAAATCATTAAATGCCCATGTAAAGCCACTCAAAATGAACGTTTGAACAGCGTAGGAAAAGACACCGATGTCCTCTGTCTTTTCAGCCTCTGAGGCTGGACATCAAGCGGAGGCTGACAGCCAGGTCAGACCGAGTGAAGAGTGTGGACCTTCACCCGACTGAGCCGTGGATGCTGGCCAGTCTGTACAACGGCAGTGTCTGTGTGTGGAACCACGAGACACAGGTATGATTACAAGTCAGTGGGCCGCCCGTACAAAGTTGCACTATACAATGTTAAAAGCAATGATGATGCCCCAGACTTGAACCTACTCAATAATGTTCTTTTTTTCCAGACGCTCGTAAAGACTTTTGAAGTATGTGACCTCCCTGTCCGAGCTTCCAAGTTTGTGGCAAGGAAGAACTGGGTCATCACTGGAGCGGTGAGTTGCATCCATTTGTTTGTGTTGGGATAAGGACTCTGACAGTCATCAGTCATCTATTACACCAGCTGTTTAGCTCTTTAGTCTATATTGTTTTACTGACTCAATGAATTGTGTAGTCAGAAAGTATTCAAATATTTTTTCTCCCTCTGCAGGATGACATGCAGATCCGTGTGTTCAACTACAACACCTTAGAGAGGGTCCACATGTTTGAGGCCCACTCTGACTATATCCGTTGCATCGCTGTCCATCCGACCCAGCCCTACATCCTCACCAGCAGTGGTGCGCTATTAAACTTGTGTTTTATTGGCAGCATACTAGACTCTTCTAATTTATTCATCACTCAACTGAAATGTGTCTTTATATGAATGCATGTGTACTTTTGTGTGAACGTGCATGAATGTATTTCTGTTTCTGCGCAGATGACATGTTGATCAAGCTGTGGGACTGGGAGAAGAAGTGGTCGTGCAGCCAGGTCTTTGAGGGTCACACTCACTATGTCATGCAGATTGTCATCAACCCCAAGGACAACAACCAGTTTGCCAGTGCCTCCCTGGACAGGACGATTAAGGTAGAGACAGCCTGCTGTTGCTGTTGTCACCATATTGTCACTGCTGCTAATTTTATCATTGGGTGAGTGCTGTGGGACACCCAGATCCTACAGCAGTACTGCAGCTTCTTTAATCACTATAGATTAAGCTCATTCTTACCTTACAAACACACACACACACACACACACACACACACACACACATATATACATATATATATATATATATATATATATATATATATATATATATATATATATATATATATATATATATATATATATATATATTAAAGGTCTATGAAGTGCATTCAGTGATTCTCTGGGTCGTTTCAGGTTTGGCAGCTAGGCTCTTCATCTCCCAATTTCACTTTGGAGGGCCACGAGAAAGGAGTCAATTGTATTGACTACTACAGTGGAGGAGACAAGCCCTACCTCATCTCAGGGGCTGATGACCGCCAAGTCAAGATCTGGGACTACCAGGTTAGAAAACTTTAACTTCACTTCCTTCACGGGAAGGTGAGATAAGACATGGAACTAATAAACACTTAAGCAGGGCACAGGCTAATTTCCTGCTGAAAGATAGTTTTTTGTTACGTTACGTTTAATAAAAACTCAAAGTTTATAGCTTACTAAAAGAGTTGATAGTTCTAAAAATGACAAGTGTTCCTCATTAATCTTCCGCATCCTTTCTGTTAGCATCCTTTAGCATTTTGTCTATATATAAATGTTTCAGCTGTCTTCCTGTGTGTGTTGTAGAACAAGACCTGCGTTCAGACTCTGGAGGGCCACGCCCAGAACGTCTCTTGTGTCAGCTTCCACCCAGAGCTGCCCGTCATCATCACTGGATCAGAGGATGGTGAGCACGCATCCTCACCCCTGCACACAAACACCCCCAGAATGCATCTGATCTCATGGCCTCATTGATCATTGCTTCATGCAACGTTACCTCCTCCCTCTGTAGGTACGGTGCGTATCTGGCACTCAAGCACTTACCGCCTGGAGAGCACTCTGAACTACGGCATGGAGAGAGTGTGGTGTGTGTGCGGCCTCAGGGGCTCCAATAATGTGGCTCTGGGCTACGACGAAGGCAGCATCATTATCAAGGTGAGCAAAAGAGTAATTCTTAAAAATTAATTTTGATAGCAAAGAAACTCACTATGAAATGTGTCATTATACAAAACTAAAATGTCTTTTCTTTCTCTTCCTGTCTTTCTGCTCCGTCTCCCTCTGCTGTGCAGGTGGGTCGGGAGGAGCCGGCCATGTCTATGGACACTAACGGAAAAATCATCTGGGCTAAACACAGTGAAGTACAGCAGGCCAACCTGAAGGCCATGGGTGATGCTGAGATCAAGGACGGAGAGAGGCTGCCATTGGCTGTCAAAGACATGGGAAGCTGTGAAATTTACCCCCAAACCATCCAGCATAACCCTAATGGAAGGTATGTACAAACACTCACCCCAGGACCTTTGACTGTTTTTGATTTTTTTTTCAGAAACAATCAGACGTGAGCACCACAAATGTTTGTCTTTGGTAGTGAGATTAGGGGTGAATTTACAATAAGATCTCTTTTCACTCATTTGTGCATTTTTGTGCACGCCAGGTTTGTTGTGGTGTGTGGAGATGGAGAGTACATCATCTACACTGCAATGGCTTTGAGGAACAAGAGCTTCGGCTCAGCGCAGGAGTTTGTCTGGGCACATGACTCATCTGAGTAAGTATGCTGTTTGAAAAGTGAGGTTCTATATAGGTGAGATACTTCCATGCTCTGTACCTCTACCTCTGTACCAGAGAGTTAACTGCTACATTATTTTTTAAATTTTTATAACAGATATGCCATCAGAGAAAGCAGCAGTATCGTCAAAATCTTCAAAAACTTCAAAGAAAAGAAATCTTTTAAGCCTGACTTTGGAGCTGAAGGTAATGTGAAGAACGTTGCCGTATAGTAGACTTGTGGTTTTGGAAGTGGATAGTTCCCGCTGTCTTCCTCACTGGATGTGTTCCTATTCTTCCCTGCAGGGATCTATGGAGGTTTCTTGCTTGGGGTGAGGTCAGTGAATGGCCTGGCGTTTTATGACTGGGAGAACACAGAGCTGGTTCGCCGCATCGAGATCCAGCCCAAACATGTAAGACTGACTCACCTTTCATTTTCGTTTTAGGTCCTGGTCTCCGTATGATATAAATGTAGTCTCTGGCAATGTTTACCAAATTCTTTGGTTCTGCACGTGTTGGTTTTTGTGTAACGAAGTAGCTATGAAGCAGTTTTGTGCTTCTGTATCTTCTGTATGTAAATAATTTATTAAAGGCCTTCCAGAGACTGTTGTCTACTCAATTTAGTAACTCTGTTTTTGTCTCATTCTCTCCCTCACCCTATTTTTCCTCTTTCATAATTTGTCCAGATCTTCTGGTCAGACTCTGGTGAACTGGTCTGCATTGCAACAGAGGAGTCCTTCTTCATTCTGCGTTATATGGCAGATAAAGTAGCTGCCTCTCAAGAGAACAATGAAGGAGTGACCGAGGATGGCATTGAAGATGCCTTCGAGGTGGGTGTGTGGATGTGGATGCATACACATCCGTTGTTAGGAGTACATTTTTATTTTTTTCAGTGCTTTAAGTTTTCTTCACTTTAAAACTACACCTTACATTTATCACCTTTTGTGTCCTTGTTTTTTTTATGTCCAGGTCCAGGGAGAGATCCAGGAGATTGTGAAGACTGGACTCTGGGTAGGAGACTGCTTCATCTACACCAGCTCTGTGAACAGACTCAACTACTATGTAGGAGGAGAGATCGTCACTATTGCTCACCTGGACAGGTACAAATACAGATAGTTTAGCTTGAATCTAAGTGGGTAGATGGAATATTTAAAGACTGTGAGCACTGTTTATACACAGTTGTATACAAAGTCTAGAAAAACAGCAGCTAAGCTCTAAAAGTCTGTTTGATTGCTGTGACGGATGCTGCCTTCTCTTCCTGCAGAACCATGTACCTGCTGGGCTACATACCAAAAGATGACCGTCTGTACCTGGGAGACAAGGAGCTCAACATTGTTAGCTACTCCCTGCTGGTCTCCGTCCTGGAGTACCAGACTGCCGTAATGAGGAGGGACTTTGGCATGGCAGACAAGGTGCTACCCACAATTCCTAAAGAGCAGCGGACCAGGGTGGCCCATTTCCTGGAGAAGCAGGTAAGGAAATACAGTAGGACATGATTTCTTTTTTTCTTTTTTTTATTCAGTTGCAGTCTGGCAGTTTAATTCAACTTCAAAAACAGTAATGATGCAGTATTTTTTTGTACCTAACTTGATAAGAGATTGGACTTGAAATTGAAGCGTAAAGTTGCTGTGTCACCACCAGAACTTTCTGATAGCGTCATGCGGGGGCACCATCAGTGATACCAGATGATATTCTAATTTAGTTTTAGTTTTGTTTTTTATCCAGAAGGGATGTACACTTTGTGCTTGTAGCATACTGATGGGCCTCCAACCGGTCGAGGCAGATGACCGCCCACCTTGAGCCTGGTTCTGCTCGAGGTTTCTACCTGTTAAAAGGGAGTTTTTCCTTGCCACTGTCGCATAGTGCTTGCTCATGGTGGGAACTGTTGGGTCTCTGTAAATATAAAGAGTCGGTCTAGACCTGCTCTATTCGAAAAAGTGCCCTGAGATAACTTTATGATATGGCGCTATATAAATAAAACTGAATTGAATTGAATTGAATTTTGGTTCTGTGTCTCTTCAGGGTTTCAAGCAGCAGGCGCTGGCTGTGTCCACAGACCCAGAGCACAGGTTTGAGCTAGCGTTGCAGCTGGGAGAGTTGAAGATCGCCTATCAGCTGGCCGTGGAGGCAGAGGTAAAAGCATACTAGCTGGCCTTTGAAACTGATGCAAACTCTCATCATATCACATATCACATCTTCTCCTTCTCTAAAAACATTGCCAGACAATTCACAAAGGCTCACAAGAGTTTGTCCACTGTTGGTCAGGTTCTCTCTCAGTACATTTTTAACATTTGTCTTCCTAACCCTGCAGGCGGAGCAGAAATGGAAGCAGTTAGCAGAGCTGGCTATCAGTAAGTGCCAATTCGGCCTGGCCCAGGAATGCCTGCACCACGCCCAGGATTACGGTGGCCTGCTCCTCCTTGCCACGGCCTCCGGTAACGCCACTATGGTGGGCAAGCTGGCTGAGGGGGCAGAGAGGGACGGCAAGAACAATGTGGCCTTCATGACCTACTTCCTGCAGGGGAAGTGAGTATCAGATGTATGAGACTGAATGGTGGTGACACTGATGGACAAATTAGGGAATAGACATGTATTGATAACATGGAATATGTGTCGTATTTTCTCCACAGACTGGATCAGTGTTTGGAGCTTCTGATCAGGACAAACCGACTACCTGAAGCTGCCTTCCTGGCTCGCACCTACCTGCCCAGTCAGGTGTCCCGTGTGGTCAAATTGTGGAGGGAGAACCTGGCTAAGGTCAACCAGAAGGTACAGCAAGGCATTTGTGTAAAAGCTAAGAATAAAAAAAGAACAATCTGCATCAATGTTGGGAAAAATCTTAGATTCTTAAGACTTTTACCCTAACTCTGCGGGTTTTGGACCGAAAGTTTGCTGTTTATTAATTGTAGATTTTGACTTTTTAAAAAGCGAGTTGGAATATCTGGACATTTCTTCTTGACCACTGACACATTGTACTGAATCTTCCTTGCAGGCGGCCGAGTCCCTAGCAGACCCCACAGAGTATGAGAATCTGTTCCCCGGGCTGAAAGAAGCCTTTGCAGCTGAGCATTACCTCCGAGAGACCTGCTTGGGTACCACTAGGCCTGCCAAAGATTATCCTCTTGTCACGGTGAGTTGCATAAGTTTGAAATTGACAAATAAGGTAGCTGAGTGTTGAGTGCAGACAGTACTTCTATAGTCGTATCTCAGTCCTCTCTCCTATATATTAACAAACTCGCAACATCTTTCAGCTCAATGAAGACAGGAATATTCTTGAGGAGGCTCAGGGATACGAGCCCAAAGGAACCTTCATTCCTTCTGTCTCCAAGGTTTGTCTGCAGTATCTGACATTTTCTGTTGAGTCTAATAGTAACCTCATTACATACCATTTGCAGCTAGTTGCACCTGACCACATGCTTTGTTTACCCTGTGCACCTTCTGTAATCTATAAAAATAGGATTTTACAAAAGGTTCAACTAGAGGAACAAATGCCCAGTAATATTCCAACTTTATTTCACTCACGTTTTCCGGCAGACACAGGATAGTGAGGAGTCAGTGGGAGCAGCTCCCCTCGCTGCAGCAGCTGTGATGCCTTCAAAGCCTGAACCTGCTGCTCCTACAGCAGTGCAGAAAGAGGAAGAGGAGGAGGAAATCCCTGAATTCTCACAGTCACAAAAGGATCAGGTTGGTCTCATCTTTCTTCTGGCTTTATCATTTGATTTTAGTGTTTTTTCTCACCATGAAAAAATATACAATGAGATTCTTATTGATCATACAATGGTTGCTGTCACTCAATCCAAATGAATTAACAGTCAATCAATAATGTTTATTTCAGTTGTTTGAATGACCTGCCATTTTGTAGCATTATATTTGTTTGTTTTTTATTAAAGTAGAAGGCAATTTAATTTTCTCAATTGGCAGTTGTGCTCTTGATGTCTTGATGTCTACGTTTTATTTATGTAACACAATTCATATAAAAAAATACCATTGAAGTGGTTCACAAAAAATCTAGAAAGAAACATGATGCAAAGATAAAATATAAATTAATAATTGGAACATTTAAGAGAATAATAGTTCTTTTAAAAACGAATTCTGCTTCATGTGTGTCTTTATGCAGACTCTGGACGAGCTGGAAGTGGACCTGGACAACATGGAGCTGGATGACATCGACACCACAGATGTTAACCTCGACGATGACTTTCTAGATGATTGAGACCTGCCTGACCACTCTGCTCCCCAGCACTCTTGAGAGCTTATTTAAAAAAGAGAAAGAGACCAAACCCCCTTTCCCCCCTTTTTTTGTATTTGTACGTAAAAATATTATATTATCATGTCCGACGTCTGGAGTGGTGGGATTAAAGTAGATGATGATGATATGAGTAAGATTTTACTCTCCGAAGAAAAGTAGACAGATCGTCTATTTCAGACTCTCCATTTTGTACCCCATTCATTGATTGTTTGAGAAACTTTCACTAACTGTCCACTGAGCGATATGTTATATTTACTCTTTGCTTTGTGTTGTCTGTCATGGCAAATCAAAGTCCATTCAGTCCAATAAACTGCGGTTGCTGTACATACTCAAATTTGACTTGGGAGTGTTCCATACTAGACGCTAAAACACAATACTATAGTTTCAATACATTGCCCTGTGAGAGAAGCCTTTGATCGAAGTGGAATAAATGTTGCATCTTCCAGTTAAAGATATTAACATGTTACCAGTTGTGTCATGCCCTCCATCTAAATATGAAGCACATGATGTAGACGTGCTCATGTCTATGATTTTACTGCAGTCCTCCAAATGGTAATTGGGGGTGAACTGTTAATTAGTCAGCTTGTGTAACTGGTATTGCGCAAATGTCAAAATAAGCAACAGTAAGTTCATGCTGATAACTCCATAAATTATGTGCTTTGACTTGATGATGGGGAAAAACAAGCTTGATGACAGATATGCTTGAAAATCAGTCATTCAGTCTTTTCCTTTTAAAGTCAATCAGACACCTACACAGGTGTTTTCACTTACTCTGACCGATTAGAGCTCTGCTCAGGTTGGGCTGCGCCATGATCAGAATTACAAGGTCACCAAAATCCATATACTAATAAAAATGATAGAGAAGAGTGAGTGAGATGTCAGTCTGTACATGCCTACAGACACCCGAGAGGAGGTCATAATATATTTAAATATCTGTGTGGGTGTACCAACTGTGTGTAAGTTTCTTGGTTACAGGACATTTACGTTATGAAGCAAATGTAAATATTGAGACTGATAAAATACCTAAATCCTACATGGAATATTGATTTCTCCCTTTCTTTTCCCCACTACATACTGAAATAGGCTGTAGCCCCCTCCTGTAACCTAGTGACGTCTCTTCAAATATCACCACCAGGTCAAAAATCTCTGAGCCATTAATCCCACATCATTATAATTTTCTGTCCCTGGTGTGGGTGGCCCCTCTGGCTGCAGGGGCCTAATGGCCTCGTCTGTTTGACCGCCTCTGTTGACTCCACACTGCAGCAGGAATATTGTCCCAGGAAAGCTGTCACTCTCCTCCTCTCCTGTGGGTGGCGCCCCTCCGAGACAGGCTTGGACGATTTTGTGCAGTTTCGTGTGCAACAAAGTCCCGAGCTTGGCAGCTAGCGAGAAGAGAAAACCGACCCTTCAGAGACTGTTTATCTTTCCCGAGTTCTTCGGTTATTACTAAGCTTTCAGCGGGATATTGGAAGTTTAATCTAAACGGGAACTAACGCGATTCAATCTTCGGACGGTGTTAGGACGCTTTGTGGAGGAGCAAGGTGCTGTTTTTTGTAAATAGAAAGGCAGGCGTAACACTAGCGAGCTGGCGTAGAAAAGAGAGAACCAGGACTACGCAGCGTGTCGGTCAGCCAGGGAGAGCCGGGAGGACCACGGCACGGCCGCCGCCAGCGCCACGGGGAGTCGGGGCCCGAGAGGGAGCCTGCCAGGCCCTCGGCTTGATGCACCCTGCCTGCCTCGCCTTAGCCGCAGTCCGAGATGGGGGAGACCAAAATTATCTACCACCTCGACGACCAGGAGACGCCGTATCTGGTGAAACTGTCGGTGCCGGCGGACAAAGTCACTCTGGCAGACTTCAAAAATGTCCTCAAGAAGCCAAATTACAAATTCTTCTTCAAATCTATGGACGATGACTTCGGGTAACTGTTAAAGGGTTTATTGTGTTTAACATGGAATCGGCGTACCACTCCCGGGTTTTCTCCACGTTAGTGCAGCTAGATTAACGTTAACTCAGTCGTTGGCTCACCCAGCTGGCGTGTCATCGGGTTTATCGCTACCTGGCTGTCGATCATTAGCTAGCTACTTGCATTGCAGCTCCTTTGTTAGCTGCTAGCGACGAGCTCGCAGCGTTAGCGGGTCTGTTTAGCGTCCCGACCCCGTTTGTTTACATTGCCTGTGTGGCTAGCTTGTGCGTCTTGCGCCTTGACTTTGTCTGACCAAGTTTGGTATTTGCCAGTTTCGCGGACGCCAGCGAGAGTCCCGAGTGTCATTTTGACTTAGTTTAGGTAAAGTGGGAGCAGGGGTAGTTGACAACACCGATGAAAAGCAGTTACTGGTGTTACTACTGTCAGTTGCTGGTTGATGTATGGCACGTTGGTACGTTGCTGTGTGGTTGCTAACGTCAGAATGTAAACGGCCGGTTTGAGTTAGTCGGTGAGTGCAGCAGGCTGTAGTCGGTGTCTGTAGTCCAGGCTGTAGTCGGTGTCTGTAGTCGGTGAGTGCAGCAGGCTGTAGTCGGTGAGTGCAGCAGGCTGTAGTCGGTGTCTGTAGTCGCAGCAGGCTGTAGTCGGTGTCTGTAGTCGGTGTCTGTAGTCGGTGAGTGCAGCAGGCTGTAGTCGGTGAGTGCAGCAGGCTGTAGTCGGTGTCTGTAGTCGGTGAGTGCAGCAGGCTGTAGTCGGTGAGTGCAGCAGGCTGTAGTCGGTGTCTGTAGTCGTGTCTGTAGTCGGTGAGTGCAGCAGGCTGTAGTCGGTGAGTGCAGCAGGCTGTAGTCGGTGTCTGTAGTCGTGTCTGTAGTCGGTGAGTGCAGCAGGCTGTAGTCGGTGTCTGTAGTCGGTGTGTGCAGCAGGCTGTAGTCGGTGTCTGTAGTCGGTGAGTGCAGCAGGCTGTAGTCGGTGTCTGTAGTCCAGGCTGTAGTCGGTGTCTGTAGTCGGTGAGTGCAGCAGGCTGTAGTCGGTGTCTGTAGTCGGTGAGTGCAGCAGGCTGTAGTCGGTGTCTGTAGTCGGTCTGTAGTCGGTGAGTGCAGCAGGCTGTAGTCGGTGTCTGTAGTCGGTGAGTGCAGCAGGCTGTAGTCGGTGTCTGTAGTCGGTGAGTGCAGCAGGCTGTAGTCGGTGTCTGTAGTCGGTGAGTGCAGCAGGCTGTAGTCGGTGTCTGTAGTCGGTGAGTGCAGCAGGCTGTAGTCGGTGTCTGTAGTCCAGTCTGTAGTCGGTGAGTGCAGCAGGCTGTAGTCGGTGTCTGTAGTCGGTGAGTGCAGCAGGCTGTAGTCGGTGAGTGCAGCAGGCTGTAGTCGGTGAGTGCAGCAGGCTGTAGTCGGTGTCTGTAGTCGGTGAGTGCAGCAGGCCCCTGCTGTTGTTGTCTGTTAGCCCAAGGAATGCAGAGTTGGACACAGGAATGCCCTGTTCATCACTGTGGCAGCTTTATGAGCATGTCCTTTTGTGTTAAAACACGGCTGGAAAAGTAGACGTTTTGTGTTCCTCCAGACAGTCTCTACAAAGTTGGGGGGGATGTGCGATTTTTAAAAAAAAAAAAACATTTCAGCCAGGTTTCCAAAGTTGTTTTTGGCTAAACTCTAGTAGGTACTAGGGTGGGGCAACAAGTCCTTAACATTTGCAAGTGGGAAAGACATGTTTTGAAAGGAGCCACAGCTATTCATGTTGTGAAGAGTGAAGGTAAAAAAACTATTGAAAGCTGTACTCCAAGCTGTGGTATAGATTGAGCAACCTGCCAGACTGGAATAGAGACTGGTGCCCATATTTACCAAGACCCTCAAAGAAAGTCTCACTGATGCACTAAACTATTCCTCCTTCTCTGAAAGGCACAGCTGTTGAGGTACCATCTGAAATCGGATTCTTGCAAGCAGTCTGTTGAAGATGGATTGACTGGGAAGGTTTGCTGAAAATTCGGAGTTGAATTGGTTAAGAACATATGGGCTTGCACAGGAAATCTTTACATGTCTGTTAATTTCAGAGCCAAGAGATTTCTTTTTTTTACCTACCTTTTGATGTATAAACACACACTAAGGATTTCTTATAGGCTATATAATGCCTGAACAAATTTATTACAACCTTGTCCACTTTTGACTGTTATTCATTCATTTAAATGAATTGTAATACACAGTAGCATGCAGAAATGTTGCTCTTATCCTTTCCTGGGTTCTTCTGAATATGTTGTGTCTTCACTGAGATCTTACCCTCCAGCTAATGCTGATGTCAGCTACAAAGCATCAAGGAGCAGTTTTATCTTTGCAGAAAGGTTTAGGGAATAAATGTAGATTGTTGACCTGCCGTCAGTACACAATAATCAGCACTGACATTTTCTAGTGGCAATATTATATATTTCTGGCTGGCAGTGTGTGAATAGTGGAGTAAGAGCACTTTTAAATCAGCATTGGTTGTTCCAGTTGTCAGTGTCCGTCCTGCCTGGTGGAAGTATGGCCCGCCTCTAAATGCAGCCTTGTGTTTTATTGCCCTGAGAGTGCTTTTGTGTTGGTAAAGGTTTACTGAAACAGCTTTGTTCTCTTTACAGGGTGGTAAAGGAGGAAATATCTGACGACAACGCTAAGCTGCCCTGTTTTAATGGACGTGTGGTGTCATGGGTAGGTTCAAAATACATCATGGAGTAATTTTCTGATTTGTTTATTTTTGTTGTTGTTGTGTGCTTGTCTGTGATCGCTGTATTTATGTGGTTAGGTGACTGTGTGGCAACAGCGTGCGTGCATGTATAACAATGATTCCCATCTGTTGACCAGTGACCACAACAACCATAGGAACCTCTAGGGAGAGGCCCTCTGCATCTGCGTGATAATATCATTATCACATAATGATCCTAGGAGCAACAGACACATGCAAACACCCTGCTCTTTTTCGATGCTCTTGTTTTTAAGCATTTGTTAAGAAAATAAGCTGCAATAGTAATTTCCTGTCAAATTCTTGCATGTGCCTCCACATGCAACACATACATACGTGTACTTGCGTGTAATATCTCATTTAGGGGCTCTGAGCAATGATTCTCCTGTCTCCACAACACAAGAGACATCTGGTGCCGGTGCACAGCCTCGCTTCCTCTCTTCTCCACATTGAAATTAGGTTAAGAGCAAGTGAAATCACAGGATAGGAGGAAAACACATATACACATAACAAAGAGCCTCACTGCATGTCATCTAACAAGAAGATTGAATCTCACAGGATGGGGAGAATAAAGTCGAGAGAAAGAGTGTTCTGTTTCTTGATGTGAAAGGCTGATGCATTCGGTTAATTTAGCACAGTGTGGTTATAATTATAGGTGTTACTTGAGAGTCATCAACCCAGTGTTATCACTAGGTGTGTGTGTGTGTGCGTGCGTGTGCATGTGTAATCCAGCGTGCTCGTCCTGATCTGTCCCTCTGTTGTGGTCATTTTCATTAGACTTTGTGGAGGTTTGGTTGGCTGTGGTTCAAAGCCGATTCCTCTCTGTGTGTGTGTGTGTTTGAATGTTTGTTATCTCTCGGGGGTAGTTGAAATGTTCCATGTACAATGAAACGTTATCTCTGTTACAGTATGTCCATTTGTTTGTCTCCACCGTTCATCTGTTGTTTCAATGACCTGATTGATTGTTCTCTGGGGTCCACAGGCCTGGCTCGCCATCATCACAACAGGCCAGCACTCTCAATCTGGCCTGTTTTGCTTTATTGTCGGCTGACAAACAGATTTTCTTTATCAAATTTTTTTTTTTTTTTAAATCTTCATCTTAGTGCACCTCAACTGTCCTGCTGTAAATACACTTCTCCCCTTTCTGCTCACTAAAGTAGCCTGAAATAAAACACAGTATACGGGTTTAAACTGGATAAAGGGGTAAACAAAATGAGTAGTAAAGCTCATGTTCATTCTTATCTGCATAGGTGTTTCAGTTTGATATCTTTTCTATAATGAACTTACCTCTGTGGTGTGATTCAATAAATGTGCCCTATTGCAGCACAAAATGGTTAAACTGCTCTTTTTTCTTTATTAGTGGATGGGCCACCTTTTACTCCTCTCTAATGGCACACGCTCGTTTGCCAGTTTGCTTTCATTCAAAGTCTCCGTCTCCCTGGCTTTCTCTGATTGACACATTCATCAAAATTGTTTTGACACCCCAGAAGCTGAACTGACTCATTCCAGTTGTTCATGGATTTTCCTATATATACGGACTGTGGTAAAAAGCCTGTCTAAACCTTTTCATCTGCACAGTGTGTCTAATTTGGGGGGCTGCTATGCAAGAAAAAGTTCAGTCTTTCTACGGTGTATGGTAGAGCTGAAACGATTAATTGATTAACATGCCAAACATTTGATGCCTCCGGCTTCTCAAATGTGAGGATTCACTGTTTCTCCTTGATGTACAGTCTAGTAAACTGAACGTCTTTGTGTTTTGGACTTTAGATCGGATGGAGAAAAAAAAACATTTGAAGACATAATCTTGGGCTTTGGGATATTTTGGTGGGCACCTTTAACAGTTATTTGACTTTTTATAGTCCAAATGATCAATCAAATCGGTAATGAAAATAAATGTCTGTATATTTATTAGCCCTAACACCTATGGAGAAAATATGCAATGTGTGATTAAGTTGATGGATGTGGTGTTGCTGACATGAAATGTGATTCTAGAAACGGGAAAATGAGCAGACTGTGCCTGCTGTGTATAAAATGAAGTTGAACCAGATTCTTTGCACTGGACTCCAGTTCAAACAGCTGTATTTCTATCCCCTTATACAACAGATACAGTGAACTTGTTGAAAAGATGCTGAATTATAGTCCTAAGTAGTCCAGCTGTGACCTAAACATCTAGCAAATTAGAGCTTCTTAACCAACCATAGACTGCTAATAGTGGTGACAGTTTCACACTGATCTCATGTTGGCTTTTAAACTTGTTTTTGCATGCAAATCATGCAAGTACATGCTTCATATCTTTTATATGGACAACATCCAAGATCCATGGCAGAATGGTGGAAAAAAGATCTTGAGTGAGCAGGACTAATGTTCACTGGAATGTGCTGAAAGTAAAAGAATAAAAAAAACAGATGGAAATGTAAACAGCAGAATATACTAATGTTAAAATTTGAAAACACAGTCATGGTCCATTGGATCACACTTTTTCCCACACTTTGGTAACTTAGGCAACACTGTCAGACAAATAACAAGTCCTTGCACATGCTCTATCTTTAACAATTGTTTCGATCCACAGCTGCCTTTGGATAGCTTTGCTCCAACAAATACATTTTTACATTTAATGAGACATTATAGTCCCTAACAGTCCCTAAATGCTGGCAGGCCTGTAAGCAGTGATGGTAAAACAGGATGTACTATATAGCCCTTGAGTATGGTGAAGTGTAAACACAGTGGTGCTCTGACGTGGGTCTGCTGCCCACTTGTTCTGTGTCTTTCAGTGTATTCTTCCCTCTTGAGTGTTTGTCTCATTCCTCTGACTGACCCGATTCTCTGTCTGTTGACAGTTGGTCTCTGGAGACGGGGCCCACACAGATGCAGGCTCAGTGGCAGATAGTTTGGAGGCGGCACCGCCTTTGGAGAGGACCGGGGGCATCGGAGACTCAAGACCACCATCTTATCAGTCAGTATATTCAGAAAATACTTTGTGGTGTATTTCTTTGAGTGCGCAATAGGGAGATTTTGTGTAACGTGTGACTGTGGGTGTGTTTGTGAAAGAGAGAGATGCCATGCGTACTTTGTGTTTGGCTCTGTGCGTGTGTCTTGAATGAGTCCTTCTGTGTTTCCTAATAATAACCGCAGTAACAGAGGAAACGGCAAATTGAATGGAAAAAGTATGACACCTTGTGACTGCCCAGGAGGAAAAGAAATCTACCTTTTTTTTTTTTCTTTTACCCATTTATCATTAGGTTATCTGCATTCTGGAAATTAATCAGACAGTTGAGTTAGTCATGTAGAGAACTGATTTCTTCTACTCATACTTCCTGTTGCCAGTTTTTTAGTTATTTAATATATGTGTTAAAAGATACAGCGGGTAAAATAAGTATTGAACACGTCACCATTTTTCTCAGTAAATATATTTGTAATGGGGCTATTGTAATGACATTTTCACCAAATGTCAGCAACAACCCATGCAATCCACTCATGCAAAGAAATCAAACCATAGATGTCCATAAATTAAGTTATGTGTAATAATGTGAAATGACACAGGGAAAAAGTATTGAACACATGTAGAAAGGGAGGTGCAAAAAGGCATGGAAAGCCAAGACACCAGCTGAAATCTATCAGTAATTAGAAAGCAATCCTGCCCCTTGTCAGTGCAAATTAATATCATTTGGTTCAGTCCCAACTGATGGCCTATAAAAAGGTGTCTCATTACCAAGTTGTCACACAAGAAACATCTCATGATGGGTAACGGCGAAGAGCTCTCTCAAGACCTTTGCTACTTTATTGTTGCAAAACATACTGATGGCGTTGGTTACAGAAGGATTTCTAAACTTCTGAATGTTCCAATGAGCACTGTTGGGGCCATAATCCGGAAGTGGAAAGAACATCATTAACCAGCCACGACCAGGTGCTCCTCGCAAGATTTCTGACAGAGGAGTGAAAAGAATTATCAGAAGAGTTGTCCAAGAGAAACAATAAATAATGCACTCAACCGCCATGGCCTGTATGCACGCTCACCACGAAAGACTCCATTGCTGAAGAAAAAGCATGTTGAAGCTCATTTAAAGTTTGCTGCACAACATTTGGACAAGCCTGTGAAATACTGGGAGAATATAGTCTGGTCAGATGAGACCAAAATTGAACTCTTTGGATGCCATAATACACACCATGTTTGGAGGACAAATGGCACTGCACATCACCCCAAAAACACCATACCAACAGTGAAGTTTGGAGGTGGGAACATCATGGTGTGGGACTGTTTTTCAGCATACGGTACTGGCATACTTAATATAATTGAAGGAAGGATGAATGGAAAAATGTACAGAGACATTCTTGATAAAAATCTGCTGCCATCTACCAGGATGCTGAAGATGAAATGAGGGTGGACATTTCAGCAAGACAATGATCCCAAACACACAGCCAAGGACACTCTCAATTGGTTTCAGAGAAAGAAAATAAAGCTGCTAGAATGACCTGACTTGAATCCAATTGAAAATCTTTGGAAAGAACTAAAGATCAGAGTTCATAGACGAGGCACACGGAACCTTCAAGATTTGAAGACTGTTTGTGTGGAAGAATGGGCCAAAATCACACCTGAGCAATGCACGCGACTAGTTTCTCCATACAGGAGGCATCTTGCAGCCGTCATTACCAACAAAGGCTTTTGTATGAAGTATTAAATAAATTTCAGTAAGCGTGTTCAATACTTTTTCCCTGTGTCATAACATTTTATTACATATAACTTAATGTCTGAACTTATTTGTTTTGGTTTCTTTGTATGTATGGATTACTTGGGTTATTACCAACATCTGGTGTAAATTTCATGTCAATAGCACCTTTAGAAATATATTTACTGAGAAAAATGGTGACGTGTTCAATACTTATTTTACCCGTTGTGTATATAGTATAGTCATTGCCAGTTTTCACATTTGTAAGGGTTCATCTGCAACTAAAGCAAAGCGTGAAGTGTGTAGAAGACACGTCATGGTAAACGAGAAAAAGAAACGCTGAAATAAGTCAACCAACACAACAACTGCAATCCCTGCCAAATATTCAAGTGCAGCCTCAGCTACACTGAACCAGAGAAAGCTTTAGCCTCAACACAGTTTTTAATGTGATTATAACACAAAGCATTTAATATAAGCATTTGTTTTAGTGGCTGTTAAATGAACTGCCTGGATAATGATGCAGAGCTATTTGATCTCTTTAACACTTGACTCTGGCTTCTGTGCACCGTCTCTGTCTGAAGTGGAAAAGCAGCAAGCGGTCGGGACAGTCTGGACAATGCCACAGAGACCGGCTCCATGGTGTCGCAAAGGAGAGAGAGGGAGAGGCCGCGACGGAAACACACTAACGACCACGGTCAGAAAGATGTTCTCCACAGTGTTTTTGTTTTGCTCATCTTGTATCTGTTTTATACCCATCATTTTCACGACTCACCAGTGTCATTTATCTGGTGGGTAAAAACCGAGAGTCTTCCATACTTGGAGTTGTTTCCCTCGCCACAATGAGCTGCCCAAAATGGCAGACATTAAAAGCCGGCCCTGTGGCGTTTGCACAGTGACTTTAAAGACATCTCTAGTCTGCTGCTGTCACAGATCCTATGTACTTGTAAGCATGTGAGGCTTCTGCAGAAGTTCGATCACTGTGGTTTGAGTAACCATAGCAGGATGATCTACAGTCGTCAAGATGTATTGATCTTTATGAATGCTAAAGTGATTGCGGAAGTTGTATTAAAATTGTGTTGCTACAATGTGAAGAATTATCTGTTGTGTAATTTTCACAATAGTTTGCCTTTAACTTCCATGTATTCATAAGATACTGATCAAAACAGAACAAGCATTGTTTTTTTTCTCTGAGCTTTTATCTTAACACCTATATTTTCATGTGTATGCCTGTGTGATCTGATCATAATGCTGTCCCACTGCAGGAGGAAGGCAGAACGGCTTCTCGTCGAGGGCAATGGGACGTGGCGGTGCAGAATATGACAGCTGCTCGTCCTTCATGAGCAGCGAGCTGGAGTCCACTTCCTGCTTTGATTCAGAAGATGACGACGCGACCAGCAGGTCAGATGTTCTGTGTAGCTGCTTAGCTCGTTGTTCATAAGTGCAGTTCCCAACAACAACAGTCATTTTGCTTGAGGAATGCATCTGGAACTACAGTCGATGGGTTTTGGCAGAGATTAGTACAATCTAATTGTCTGGTGGTTTTTGTGGTTAGCCCCCCGGGTACTCCTCCAGGAGTCGTAGAAATATCTGCAACCCACTTTAGAGACTCTGCTGTTCTCAGTCTTCAGGCATCTCCCAGGATGTTTTTTTTCCTGTTGATGCAGCTCCTAACAGATCTGGATAAAAGCTTAATCAGTATGTGAGTTTCACTCCACCACAGAAAGAAATGGATTTTTGCCTCAACAGAATTTCTGGTTGTTGGTGTCAACCATTGATTTTTCAGTCAGGCCATAACTTCTAAGCGATTGGATTCTGTTTTAGTTAAAGCTGGTCCTGACTCCTGGCAAGCACCACTTTTATTATGGAAGCAGGGATTAAAGGGCTTCTTATTATGTAGATAACAATAGGGCTTTAATTTGATATTTAGACATGTTACACAGGGAAAATAGCTTCTGTATCTGTCCAGGTATTTTTATTCACATCTGTCATGGTTTTTAAGCTTAATTCAGGTAGAATTTTTTTTTTCTGATGACTGATGAATTTATATGGTATAATTTCTTTAGTTACTAATCATGTAGCAGTAAATATTTTATTAGCTCATATATCACAGCCTTATGAGCCATATGTGTGTATAGTTTCTAAAAAAAATACAGTTTTCTTCTTTTGTTGTATTCAGATTTAGCAGCTCCACTGAGCAGAGCTCCTCTCGTCTAATGAGACGACACCGCCGTCGCCGACGGAAACCCAAGGCCTCCAATATGGACAGGGTGAGACCACACACACTTTGGACATATAGGACTGCAAATCAGCCCCAGACGTCTTTTATTAAAGTATGTTCCAGTTTCAGACTTTTGATTCTTCTCATATTTCTTTCCTCCCATTCTTCCCTCCAGTCTTCGTCCTTCAGCAGCATCACAGACTCCACCATGTCCCTGAACATCATCACTGTCACTCTCAATATGGGTAAGTGATGTGGCCATGTGGAAGCTGCACACAGAATGCACTTAGATGTGTTGGCATACATATAGTCTGCTTTTATTCTGAATAAAGCCTCCCTGTACAGTCACACACTGAACTTAAGTTCAAAAAGTCCTTTCACAAGATGGGAAAATAGGCAAATGTAACCTAATTTCTTCCGTATTGATGCAGGTTGTGATCATCTTTTTTGTCATTGCTTACTTCACTGCTGCTTCACTTCACTCTTGAATACACATGGGCTGTCCCTCTCCTCTTCACAGAGAAGTACAACTTCTTGGGCATCAGCATTGTGGGTCAGAGTAATGAGAGGGGAGATGGAGGAATCTACATCGGCTCAATCATGAAGGGAGGAGCTGTGGCTGCAGATGGGCGCATAGAGCCTGGGGACATGTTGTTGCAGGTGTGTGTGTGTGTGTAAGACAAAGAGAGGGGCGCACACAAGAGGATGAAAAAATGTGTCTATGCATACCTGGGACTTGGACCTCTCTGTGTGTGTGTGTGTGTGTGTGTGTATGTGCATGTTGTGTTTGCCAGCACCTGCAGTGAAAAGTCTTAGTAATGTGAGGCCAATCAAAGTTTATTTTATTAGTTGGCCATGTGTAAAGCATAAAAAACAAATTTCTGAACTGTGATCAATGCAAGTAATGCCTGTGGCAGTACATCATTACACAGCAAGTCATTTACGATTTTTAATGAAATATTGTTTTGCAATCTATCCCTCTTTTCCTATTATTCTCATTCCCACTTTTTTTCTATGTAATCTCAATCACATTGTAATATACTGTATAAGTGTCACGTTGTATGGTATGATGTGTCAGTCAGCTGTGTTAATGGCTCTAATGATCATTCACCTTTTTCATTATTTGTTAAAAACCCACTTCCAAATTTGAATATGACACGCCATGTTGAACACTGCCAGTTCCACTAATGGCTTTGTGTTCTGGTATTTATTGTAATAACTGTAACTCTGTGAAAGCTTTATACCACCTTCATATAGGAATATAGCAATTTAGTGTTATGTCCAACATTTATTGTTACAATGAATCGTATTTTTGTGCAAATATATGTTTACAACCTGAGAGATTGTTTGTTTGATTTTTTTCTTTCTTTCATTTTTATCTCTGTAGGTGAACGACATAAACTTCGAGAACATGAGCAATGACGATGCAGTTCGAGTACTGAGGGACATAGTGCACAAGCCAGGGTAAGCAGCAAACAGGCGCACACATGCATATTCTTTATTTTTACAGCAGTAAATAGAAATATTCTTCATAACTGACATAGCTGAAGTCTAGTAAAGTTGAAGCAGAGACTATTCTTTGTCTCTGTGTTTATGAACAGCCCCATTACTCTGACAGTAGCCAAGTGCTGGGACCCAAACCCCCGGAGCTGCTTCGCTCTGCCCAGGAGTGAGTGTTTGTCTCTCTTGTTCCTTTTTTTTATTTTCATTTCAATAAAATGAATACAAATACATGCAGAGCCATTGTGTTTTCTGTAAGATCACCAACTCTGACTGCGTACCCTACATTTAATTCAACAGGTGAGCCAATCCGGCCCATTGACCCAGCCGCATGGGTGTCCCACACGGCGGCTATGACCGGGGTATACCCTGCGTATGGCATGAGCCCTTCCATGAGCACCGTCACCTCCACCAGCTCCTCCATCAGCAGCTCTATCCCTGAGACTGAACGTGAGTCACATCACCCCCTGCAGCTGCCTGTTATGACAGTTTTCCGTTCACTTTCCTTTTGTTTCTACATGGAATTTTTGTGCACATGCTTCCCCCTTCTTGAATTTGCAATGTACGTCTTTGTTTTACCGTCCCTCTTTTGTAAGCTTTACAGTATATACTATGTGTCTGTTGCCTTTTTGATTACCTGATTACCCGTCCTCCAGGATGGTTGATGTTTCAGGATTTCACCCTCCAACCTCCAAAAGTGCAGAAATATCGGTCTCTTCTTCAGACATGTTAGTAAATCTCGGTGTTGTGCGGCCCTGCCCTCTCAGTGCATTCCTGCGACTACTCTCTGTTCCAGCTTTTACTGTGTTCAGCCTCACAGCTTCCATCTGCTCAATAACTCTTGTCAAAACAAAGCCATAACTCACAACTTTCATCTTCCCTGTAATCTTTGGAAGTACAGTGAGAAAATTTTTTCCGCTCTCAACACACTTTCTTGACCAAATTGATATGATTCACATTTTTGTAGGTTTTCCCTTTCAGACAGAACATACATTTTACGTGGTCACATTCTTTAAAAGCCTAGGCCAACTGTATTGTTGCCAGGAGTTATTTCAGGTGCAGCTACAGTGATGTTTAAAAGCAGAAAGACATGTCTGCAATCTAAAATATCAGTGTTAGAGTTCAGTTGGTGCCTCAATATCAGAGCAAGGGCTTCTTTCTACGCTCACTATTTTGCACCAGTGTCCATACAGGGAGAAATCTGTCATGGAGAAGATAAGTTCAACAGTACACAATGCTATTCAGTCACTGAAAAGGTTGAGTTTTGCATAAAGGGTGCGGCTATTGTAAATGTGCACTGACAACAGCTAGCACTACTCTGAAACATTAAAAGGAAGTCAGGTTTATGTGGATATTTTCAACCAACAAGAGAAAATATGAATGTGTTTGTGCTTGCTGGAAGCGCTTGAACTAGAGGTATAAATATGACTTTTCAGATACTAAATAAGTTTGGAATTGTTTCTCCACTTTGAGGATTTAGAAATATATTTATTCATTAACTTCTGCTTGTAAACAAGTTACTGAAAAATTAACATCTTCAGAATATCAAACTGTCACATGGACAGTACTCCCAAAAGAAGATCTTTTTATTGGGGGTGGTCACAAGGCATTCTGGGATATGAAGAGAATCACTGATTTGAAGTGGAGGTAGATAAAACAGGTTGAGGGGAAGTGCGAACACCAAAAGGGAAATTACAACACTTTATAAAAATAATAAACCTTAGTGAGATGATATGAAACGATATAATAGTGTTCTAGGGAGGACATTTAATACATCATGAACAGGCTTTTGTTGTGGTTTTGTCAAGACCAGCTCAGTTGTAGTCCAGTTCAAACACAGATCCAGTCTAATTCATAATCAAGACAGAACAGTGGTCAACTTACAGCCCAGACCACAGGAAACCAAATATTATTTGAGGCAAATTCCAAAACAGACCAACATGTTTAGAGTTGTCTATATACAGTAACAGCACTCGGCTGCACTTTCATTAAATTTGTAGGAAACAAAACAAACCTCAACATTTTGTGTGAGATGAATGTCTTTGTCCTTAAAACAGGTTCAGTGGTGTTAAACACGAGAATCTCAGACAGATGTGAGACCGATCAGACCCAAACTATCTCAACTCTTGACATGAGGGTGTGGTTCAGCTCCCATGGTAACTTGCGTGTGTCTTCTGATCTTTCCCAGGATTCGACGACTTCCACCTCTCCATCCACAGCGACATGGCAACAGTTGCTAAGGCCATGGCCTGCCCAGAGTCAGGTCTGGAGGTGCGGGACAGGATGTGGCTCAAGATAACCATCGCTAACGCCTTTATCGGTACGTCTGTCAAAGCAGCGGGCATGGTCCAGCATTTATTATTTCCTTCATCAGTATGCACACCCAGCTCTATTCTTTATTTGCTCAGTTCAGTTTGTAGAGTACTGTTAGTGCTTCAGTGATGTGGCTGAAGTGATGCCTTAAAAGCCTCTTGAATCAATCCAGTGAAAATTAATTTGGTGCAGACCAGAACAGTTCTCTGAACATTAAAATCAGCTGTGGACGGATAATTCAAATCTTCTTCTTGGATATTGGTCTATATCGTGTAATTCACAACGACATGTCTAGTACCTAAAATGTGTGTATCTTTGTGTCCTCAGGTTCTGATGTGGTGGATTGGCTCTTCCATCATGTGGAAGGGTTCTCAGATCGCAGAGAAGCCCGTAAATACGCCAGCAACCTGCTGAAGGCCGGCTACATCCGACACACCGTCAACAAGATCACCTTCTCTGAACAGTGTTACTATATCTTTGGAGACCTCTGTGGCAGTAAGTGGACACTCAGCTCTTTGGTTAGCAAAGATTGTTAGCTGTCAAAGCAAGTCTCGCCAAAGGGTTATGGTTGGGTTGTTACTGTGGAAGTCTAAATCAGTTTTTTTTTCTTCTATCTCCCTCAGACATGACCCACCTGTCTCTCCATGACCATGATGGTTCCAGTGGGGGCGCCTCAGATCAGGACACTCTCCCACCTCTGCCCCATCCCGGGGCAGCCCCGTGGCCCATGACCCTGCCCTACCAGTTCCCCATTCCACACCCATACGAACTGCCACAGCCCTTCCATGGTGGACCAGGCGCTGGCAGTGCGGGAAGCCAGCACAGTGGTGAGTGCAGTTTGAACATACTGTATGTGTTTGGTGATCGGCTGGGTGTTAGTGGAAAACAAAATGAATGCCATATCAATATTGTAATATTCCATCCAAAATCCTTTCTTTTGAGTATCAAACACTCCTGTCTGTGTAAAGTCTGTAGTTTGCTCCTTGAATAAAGAACAGCAGCAGTAGTGAGCTTGACTTCATGTCAGTAACAACAGATTATGATAAGACATAAAGTATCAAAAGGTCTGTAGAAACTTCTCCAATGGCTGCTGATTCCTTTTCTCTATTGTCCATCTGTATGCTGCAAACACTATGTTGCACAGTATTGTGCAAACACTCAGTCATTGTAAGTGAACGAGCAAACTACAAACCTTTGACAACCACTTTTCTTGCCTACAGACAGGTTTTGGCTGAAGTGTCACTTTGCTCAGAGGGATTTAAAGGAATACTCAATACACTATGCTGTGTTTGACATCTTGTTTGCTGTCTAACCCAGAGCCAGATGAGAATAACAACATACGTTTTACCTCCACACTTGCTCTACAATTATACGTCCTGTGCATGTTTAAATTAGCTTACTTCAAAGGCTTGAAGGAAACAGCCTATCTCTGTCAAGAGTGAAAAATATTCCTCCCAACAGCCCCAAAGCTGCCTTATTTACATGTTTTTTATTTTGTGTATTTAACGTGTAGAAATAGAAAACCAGACATTGTGGTTTTAGAAGCAGTTTGCTTACGCAATGGAGATATTTACTGACCAACAACAGCTGGGCCCACTGACTGCACAAAACATCTCAGACGTCCTGTCCTCATTTTGCGGATGCACACTACCATTGGATGTATTGCTAAATTAGTTTACCAGGTTACAAGATACGACATGAGTTTTAGAGTTGTTATAAGTTGCATTTTATTTGCATTTTTTGCCTCCAGAGTTGGTGCTAAGCTAGTCCCAGACCTACCTATCTAAAAGACCCAGAGAGATTAAATGTATATCTGTGGGTTTGATGGCAACAGGCATGCTTCTCAAAATGTCAGAATGTTCCTTTTAAGTGTAGAAACTGTGATGGTTTTAAATTCATACGTCTGAAGAACTTGACTCAAAATCAAGCAGGCTGTTTGTGGTTATAAAATGAAAACATGTAATTGCCTTCAGTAATGGCTAAGCAGTTTGGCCTGTGAAAGGCAGCGAATGCTCCGTGACCATGTCTGCATTAGTCATGCAGCTCTCCTGAGAGTCTCCCACAAACTGGGTCAGTACTGCCTGCGTCAGTTCACTGGCACCCAGATGGGAGTGAGTGGCTCATGTAGGTCACTCAGAAAAAAACGTAATTTTACTCTTGGATAATAATCATTGTCTCTTCTACTCTGTCTACAGGAAGCAGTGGTTCTAACTGCAGTAAGAATGAGGGTCGGAAGTCCGGCGGCAGTGGCAGCGAAACTGAGATCAGGAGCCACCGAGCTCCAAGCGAGCGCTCAGTGGCTCCCCCTAGTGAGCGAAGCGTCCGTAGCTCTGTCAGCCACCGCAGTGCTAACTCCCACTCTATAGCCTATGGTCCTGGCCTTGTCTATGGCCCCCCTGGCTTGCCCCCCCAGCCCCCACATCTGTCTACAGCTGCACCTGGTGCCCCACCAGGCAGAGAGCTCGCCTCTGTGCCCCCGGAGCTCACTGCCTCACGCCAGTCTCTGCGCATGGCGGTGGGCAACGCCGGAGAATTCTTTGTTGATGTGATGTAACGCAGGTTGTAGGCCGACAGCAAAGTAGCAGATTGGGCTTTCTGGTGTCATTATAATGCTGAGAAGGACAGCATGACAGGACAGGAGGGAGGGAAGGTTGCAAAAGCTGGAACCCAAGGTCTTGATTCCACTCTCCTAAAAGCAGATATGGAACCAACCCTGTTGTGTGTGCTGAGAGAAATTGTTCCTGCCCTCTTGTGCTTTTCTTCCTAGTAGTAGTGGCCATACTTTCTTCAGTGAAGAAACCCCCTCGCTCAAGATGGAACCAAAGCGCCTCTCTCAGTTTCCGCTCCTCGGTGGGGAAGAGTTTGCGTAAGGACAAAGAGCAAGAGAGGGAGGGAGGCAGTGGTAACGGACCGCTGGGGAAGATGACTCGGCGCTTTTCTGCTTGGATGTTTTTCATTTGTTCTTCTCTTCACTCTTCCCTCCTCTCTGCCTTCCTTATCTAACATTCTCTGTCCTCCCCCACCCCTGTCCACATCAAAACTGAGAGAAAGAATCCTCTCCTTCTGTTCTTTCAATTCCCTGACCTCTAACAAGAAAAAAAAAACCCTGAAAGAAAACTGAAATGAACACTAACTGTTAACCTTATTCTGACTTTTTAAATGTTTGCTTGACTTAAGAGAGAAAGGAAAAAAATGTGTATGTAGTGCAAGAGAATCGCAGTCCTTCTTACTGTAAGAATGCATTTGTTTTATTATATACGTAGTTGGTCACAACTAGTTTCATTTTTCAACGCTTAACATGAGCATCCAGCTTCAAAAGTCATTTTTACACTACACACCTGCATTTTCATCCGTTAACCAGAGCATTTTCAGACTCTGCGTTGTGATAATGTATAGTCGAAAAAAAATTTTCTTACCATGTCTTTCACACTACTTTTATCAAGGAAAAAAAAAAGTCTTTTTATTTATAAATATAGTTTTATGACTTAACTTTGCTGCTTTGTGTAGTGTTTTTATTTGTGTGTGCATATGTTTGTGAAGCAGGTATTTTCATGGTACCTGAGGTCATATTTGCATTTAAAAGCAGTGGATTCCAGACTCAAAGAGCAGGAATGCGAAGGTTAGGCAATCTGGTGCACAGATGTGCGGGTGCAAGAGATCAGCCTGTGTGCATTTAGATTTTCCTCAGAACTGAGTGACCCTATGCAAAATGCCCCCTGTGGTCAGAGGGGGGGAAACTCCTGTAGAGAGACCTGGACAAAAAAAACAAAAAAAAGTTGAATCAGATGGACTCCGCAGGACAGAATAAAATAAGACCACCCACACAAGCATTAGTTTAAAGAACAAACATATTCCCTGTTTCCCCACAGGGAAATTAGTTTTCTTGCTCCAATTCGCTGAAGGTGGGAGTTTAAGAGCAGCTAGAAAGGAAAACCTGCGTGGTACTGGAGAACATTTAATAAAGAAAGTTGGATCCATGCCAACATGGTCGCAAGTCCGTTTTCAAAAGGGGACCAGCCCGCCGTGTTGCCCTGTACAGCTATATAACAAACGCAACCAATAACGAACTACCGTGAAACAAATGACTGACCAGCACCCCGTGTAGCTTATCGTAACAAGGCCTGGGTGCGGCTTACACATCGCTCCAGCCGCGCCTTTTCCTGTCACAGCGGAACGGCTGTGCGTAAGGACGGCGGGTCAGCTGACAGCTATCAGAGGACCAGGGGGAAGGAGCGGAATTAGCGGGCGTGTGAACTGGGAAGCTACCGGATCCTGACAGAGGCTATATCCAAGGCAAACGGGGAGCGAAAGACCGGTGGCGTTCGCGAGAGAACTAGGGTAAGTTCACTTGGCTCGAGGCGGCCACGCGTTTCCCGTCAAAGTGATCGACTGTGGCCCGGTGGCCGGGTCGGACAGCCGGGGGAACGGTTTCAATCGGGGGCGATGCTAATATTAGCAACGTTAGCTTCCGCTCCGTTAGCTAACGTCAAGCTAGCAGCGGTAACTAGTGTGGTAACGGGAAAGAGGCGTTTTTTCCTTCAAAATAAAAGCATACACTCTGCCGTTTTTGCCATTTATTAACGATTTGACGTTAGTGGGGGGCGGTCGGTGCTAACGTTTGAAAGTGTTACTTTGTAAGTTGGCGATAATTAATAGCGTTGCATGTTAAATGGTCGTCGAACCGTCTGGTTGTCTTGTCGCCGGAAGTGCACTTAAAACACCGCACGGCTCGACTCCGGTTCGCGGAACATCGCCGCCGGCTAGCCTGCCGTCGTAAGCTAAATTAGCTAGCTACCCCTCACTCGGTCTCTTCTCCATCACTTTGATCTTAGATGAAGGTCAAGCCTCCGTCAACGCCGTAGCCACTTAAACATGATGAAAACGTAGCGTCTCAGGCAAACCCGTCCCTCGCCGGTCGAGGAGCAAATGAGAAAATATGAGAAATGTGTGAACGTTAGGAAACGGCCCGAGTGAGCAGACATCTTGACTTCGGCCAATAAAAGGGCGATTAAACCCGCTCGGGTCTTGTCAGGGGTTTTTTTTTTTTTGGCCACGACTCGGAAATGTCCATGTGGGTCAATTATTTTACTGTTCTTGGGCAAATGATCAGGTTGTGTACTGCCTCTGAGCACCGTGTGTTTGAGATGTCTGGCCTCTGTCTTCGAGGAATCTGAATAATGTCCTTCATCCCGTAGTTTCCAGAAGCTTCATTCTTGAATGGGCTGTGATTTGTTGGTCTAAACCATAAGCATTTAACGCTAATTGTCTAACCACTGCACTGCCCCTAGATGAATTTTGCTGTCTTTTAGGCTTTAATCTTACCGGTACTTTGGATTTTATGTTTAGTCTAATCCGATCCAGACTGCTTCTGGTAGTAAAACGCAACCCAGTAAAAGCCACAGATTTGTAGCTGGCTACCTGGTGGCATCCTGCTTCAAACTGGTGGCCGCTAATCTGTTGTTAATCTTTTAATTTTGAAGCAAACAAGGAATTGACTGTGGTGGTGGAGTCGTTTTAGCCTGTACTGGAGTGATATTTGATGCATGTATGTGTATGCACATGCACGAATCAAAAATGAGTCACCACAGTGGGGCAGCTGCAGGATATATACAACTGGCAATAGAGCGACCTGTGTGTGTGAGAGAGGGAGAGAGAGAGAAAGCGGATGTGAGGGACAAGTGCCTCCCTGTACTGTTGGTCACTCGCTCACTTTTCACTGCTTTCACTTCTCTATCACCCCTCTTTCCTTTCCCGTTTCCTTCCTGCAATCTCTCGCTCCATTTCTATCTCTTCCCAGGCGGGGTTTGGTTTCACCATGGCCAGTTGGGACTGAGAAGCAGCCACAATGATTGGAGGATTGTTCATCTACAACCACAAGGGGGAGGTCCTCATCTCCCGGGTCTACCGAGATGACATCGGGTATGTTTCACAGGAGCAAAGCTGCTGTAACATTCCTACATTTTTGGGGGACTTCATGTCAGTGAGGAGGTCCTGACCTAGTGGGGGTGGACAGGTTGGGATTCATTCTGAAGGGATGAGGGAGGATTATGTCCCTCTTCCCTGCCAAGAAGTTTACATTTGTGTTTTGTTATCTCCTCTAAAATGTGTTTGAAAAATAGCTAAGCCAGGGTTACATTTAGGACAAGGAACCCAATTTGTTGTAATTAGAATAAAAAGATTTAAAAAATGCATTTATTTATGAATGCATTTATGAAGATTCTCCCAATAAATGAATGATAAAATACAAGGGACTATAATAAAAAAAAACACACACACAATCAGGAAAAAATGTCCCCATTCACTATTTCCCATGTCATATGTGGTAATGATTTGGTTCACTCGTGTTTATCTAACCACAACCTTCCATTTAAAAGATTAGGGGCAGCTGTGTGAAAATCTCTTCTAAACTGACTCCAGTGTTGATACAAGACACACGTTCTCAATTATTACCACATGGAAATGAGGTACAAATAGGAAGCACCTTTTCCCCCAACATATATATTTATGTGTGTGTGTGTCAGTGAAACTTTGAAAATATATAAAGTCAAAGAAAAGCATTTTCTCAGGTTTGGCATAGAAGGGGAATTAATTGCCTGGTTGGAAAAAACATGTTGAAATGTCTTAAAAAAGAATAGTTAGTGGGTTGTAATGGCTCACTTTAAATGTGGAAGTAAAGGGAGACTTTAAACTAACTAAACAGAGCTGAGGCAGGAGCCTCCAAAGCTGCTGAACTTCGAGTCTTGGTGAAAAGAAAAATGTTCCCGCTGCCTAAGATGGACGATTAAAAACATGGCTGAGTCATATCCAGTGTAGACTGAGAGTAATAAGCTAAAAACCTAGCCACATGTGGCCTAACCACATTGTGAAAAATGATGGTCAACCAAAAGGTTTGGTACTTCACATGTAGGTTAAAGGGTACATCCACCTGGAAGTACCAAATCAATGGGTATGTTATGGACAGGAACTCGGCTGTCTGGCCGGAAGAATATGCTACATATTGTGAAGATCTGACTCTCTTTCTTCCTTTCCTCTTCCTCATCTGTTTGTTTGTTTGTGGCACATTGCTGATGTGATTGACTTGTAATGGAGATACCAGGTCTCCATGCTTACACCCAATTATTGCTTTCTGTTTTGTGTACACCCAGCACCATTCAGTAGTAGTAGTGATTCAGTAGGCATCTCTCCAGTGCCTTGTAGATTTACACAGTGAGGGTTGGCAGGGTGCAGAGATGGCACAAGGGTAGAAATTGATTTCCTAGTGTCAGTTACGGGGGTACACGGCAGCAGTGCCGAGTCAGTGGGTTATAACACTTAACATTTGAGCTCTTGGGCAGTTTTGTTGTAGTTGTGGGGTTAGAGGCACAGAGAAGACAATGGAGAAGAGCAGAAACAGAATATGCTGCATTTCAGAGCTGTTCAGTGTAACGTGTTGCATCAGCAGACTGAGCCACGCCATAAATAGTCTGTTTGAATTAGATGAATGCAAGGTCTGCAGGTTTGTTTAAATGACATACAGGCTTATGTGTACCATGATCTCTTCCATCTTTTGTCCTGCTTCTAGGCAGCGATCAGTAATGTAATTGTGGTTGCTTTATTTTTAACCATTGCTCCTTCCTTGTCTAGCAGTGGCACAAATACAGCACAGCTGCTCGCCTCTGCCTCCTCAGACACAGCACAATGTGTACTACAGAATACATACTAAAAGGAAAATTTAATTCAGGCCCTCATAACCACAGTTCGTTTTGATAAAATGTGTAAAAAGAGACTTTCATTAAGACAACAGCTGTAGTTTTTATATTATGTTCAGTAGAAAACCAGAAAATCCATAAGGTTTGTCCGCACATCTCCAATGTTGTCCCGGCATCAGTTGCTTTCAGTGAGCCTCCCTGTTGCTGCAACAGTGCAAACTAGAGTGAACCAGACACATAATGTTGCTCTAATGCCTGCAGTGTGTATGCAGTAACGTTGAGTTGACAGCTATGGTTGCATATATTGCAACGGGGCCTTCAGTTGTATTTGAAATAGAAATGGATCCACTTGAAATATAGATACAAATTAATTCATACACACTTGCCATCCTATTGTGATAATAACACACAACGTTGATTAAAGAGCCATCTAATGCTGCTGGCTTGTTCCCAACATACTCGATTTCAATGATGGCGTCATAATAAACACCATGTTGCTCACCTTGTCTGTGTACGTGATGCACGAAAATGTCTCTTGTGCATTTTTGTCTCTCTCCTCTACTTCATCCTTTTTTCCTCTCTATCCTCTGTATCACCATTTTCCTCCCATCTGTCCATCTCGGCCCCTGTAGGAATAGGTAAGAGATGTTCCAGCCTATCAAGCATGACCCCTCCCCTCTCATGGCCACCAATCAGTGACCCCCCCGAAACCCCTGACTGCATGCCCATTGATTCCACAGTCAACTTCCCGATAATTCCTCTGAGCATGAGCCACCTGTCATGACATTACAGTGAGATACGACAGCCAGTCAAGCAGCGCCAACTACTTCAGCCACTACCGGAGCCCTGCAGAGTATTGATGCTCACAAACGGCACTACCAGTGCCTGCGCATGTAGTCTGAGCATGGGATATGACAGTTCATTTAGTCCTCTTATCCTTTGATCCCACCCTTTAAATTTCTGAGGTGTCATTTGTAGAAGTGGGCCTCGAATTAAGGAACATGCACTGGAATCAACTGTGATTGTGGGTGAAATTTTGTTATTAACGTTTTATTATTAATCGAATCTTAAATGCTGTTTTTTGTCTGATGAGGTGTTAATACTTGTTAGTTGTGATGTAGAAGCAGTTTAAAGGACAGGGCAGACATCATGGCAACCTCCTAGACTGTCAAACTGTACCTTTTGTCCTCATGGGCATTCAGTAATCGCCACGTTGATTTCCTAAACTTGCGAACATAGATGTTGATATTTTTGACGCTTTTGCAGACATTGTAGAAATTGTATCTTCGAACATATTATGTAACATGTCTCTAGTACATTTGTTCTCCATGGTACCAATGAGAGCAAATGGTAAGAGAGTGGTTGAATTGTTTACCTGCAGGCTTGGTTCTTCTAACATTGATATAGTAAGGTATTACATTTTTACATCAGATGTTTTAGTAGTTGTTTTTAGATGCATTCAGCTGATAGTACATCAGCTATTATAGGCTATATCTTGAAATTAGGTAGATGATGGTAGTCTTGAATATCAGTACGGTGGACAGTTTGTGCCTCTAGATGTTCTCAGGCATTTCTCAGTGGGATTTGGTATTCTTGTCAGAACATGCTGCATCCTCTGCACTGAACCCTGTTATTTATAAATCCACAATAATCAGGGCTGCGTTTCCCCAAAGCATCATGGCACTAAGGTATACTTTGAGGTAAATTCCATCTCACTGATTATTCAATATCAGTAGAACTGAATTCAAATGTAATCTTTTACAGTTTTTAAAATAAACAAATAGTCCAACCTATGATCAGATTCGGTCCATTCATGGTTAAAACTTTTTTGTTCCCATGGAGTTATGATGCTGTTGCCTGGGTGTCAACCTAAACTCTCAGAGCCTTCCCTCTCCATCCTGGTAATTAACACAATTTACACAAAACAACACTCCTTTTCTCCGTCTAAATGCATCAACTCCGGGTGTCCTTTTCCAGTCGCTTGGAAAATGTTTTGATAATTGCTCATTCCTTGAAATGGGTGGATTTGTTGTTGAGGTCTGATGGGGTTAATTATTTTGAGCCGAGGGCAGAACTGCATATCAAACTCTAGTTATTTTGCAGCAACATTTTCAGGGGATGTCACAGGGTTGGATAGTGTTAACAACAGTCTCACAGTTATGTAAAAGCCTTTCTCTCAACTCCCAACATAAATGTCTCTCTCTCTTTCTTTTTCTCGCCCTGCTTCCCATCTTAGGCGTAATGCGGTGGATGCGTTCCGCGTGAACGTGATTCACGCCCGGCAGCAGGTCCGATCCCCGGTGACCAACATTGCCCGCACAAGCTTCTTCCATGTCAAGCGCTCCAACATCTGGTTGGCGGCCGTCACCAAGCAGAATGTCAACGCCGCCATGGTGTTCGAGTTCCTCTACAAGATGTGTGACGTCATGACGGCCTACTTTGGCAAGATCAGCGAGGAGAACATCAAGAACAACTTTGTGCTCATCTACGAGCTGCTGGATGGTAGGAAACGAAATGATGAGATGTTTGTGTGTGGAATCAATTTCATTATCCAAAATATGAGTTAAACCTGAGAACCAGGCAGCTCTGGCGCACGTAGAATCAAAGCCAGATTATTGTATGTAGATATTTATAGTAAAACCTGAACTCTAGTCTCAATCTCGTAAATGTAATTATGATTGTAGGTTGTTGCATTAAACTAAAATGTAAAGATCAAATCAAGTGTCCACGTTTAATGAACTGAAAGTCGACAACTGTCTTTAGCAATATTATATTAGGTCTCATATTCATCCATGGTATAGCAGTGATGTGTATTAAAGTGCTGTTTAACCTGCGACAACAGGCTGGTAATAATTGGTCAGACGCAGACTGGAAGTGGCTTCATTACGCTGCGTTAAACACGAGTTTGTGTTTGTCATCCCAACGAAAGTTGTATTACTATAACGTCTCACTCAGTCAACAGTGGTTCGTTCCATCGCTACATGTCCTAGTTCTTTTCTCTTACCCATATTATCTCTGACCGACAGTTATCTGTCTGTGTTTGTTCACACAGAGATCCTGGACTTTGGCTACCCCCAGAACTCAGAGACCGGAGCTCTGAAGACCTTCATCACCCAGCAGGGCATTAAGGGACAGGTCAGTAAGACAAGTTTGGTCTCAAATCTAGGGATTCAATTTTGATGGGTTGAGAGAACAAGGATATACACTCAATTGCCAGTTCATTAGGTACACAACCTACCGTCATAATGAAGGCTGTAATGTTCAGTTAATGTTGAAACTGTTTGTTGTAATTTTGGAGGCTGTAGTTTGTGGTGCTGTTGAATTGTATTGCATCATGCTGAGATTTATATACCCCATTTATATCAGTGATGTTAAACCTAAATATTAAATAAATAACACCTCAGTATAAGTCAGGACCTGGATAATCACAAGTGATAGACGGGTGATAAATACATTGTTTTATGGGGAAGTCCCGAGCCAGTTTGCTTGTTCTCGATTAGGCGGATCAAGACATTTTTATTAGATTGGTGTCTGATAAAAAGCCTGATCTATTTCCAGTCCTTTGTTTACTATAATCCATTACGCTATGAGTAGCAGCTGTTAGATATCTGAACATTTCATTACACTGGAACCCACAGTATTACTTAATGCACAGTGCTGCGAGCGAAACAAACAATAACTGACAGTGTGATTTAATGATATCTATGCCGACAGTGAGCTAGACTGACACTAAGTCTCTTTATGGAAGTAATATAAAACACTCTGGACACAACATTATAGGAAACCATTAGAGGAAAGAGCTATGTAACTGCCAGACATGATCTAATTGAACTGGTTTCACACATTTGAATCCTACGTATTGTGCAGGGAAATATAAAGACTGGATTCGCAGAAACACATTGTTATGTTGCTCAGATTGTGTGCAAAAAAAAATCCATTGCTTAATTGTGTTTGAAATAAATGTGTGTTTCTTGTCTGATTAACTAAAAGTTGCTGTTTTTCTCTCCTCGTTTCCCCCCAACTGCGGCCTTGGACACTTCATAATTCAGCACCAGGTAATAAACAACATACAGAGCTTCTAGCTGAGGAAACTCATTTTATCCGTGTATGGAAACGTGTCATATTTTGTTTTCCCGCTCCCCCCCCCCCGTAGTGGTAATGATCCCTTTTTATCGCCTTCTTTCTTTTGTCAGTCTGCTGGCCATCTCCTTTTGTTAGTAGTGATACGGTTTCTCTCCCGGTTTATCTCCCAGACAAAAGAGGAGCAGTCTCAGATCACCAGCCAGGTGACGGGGCAGATCGGCTGGCGTCGTGAGGGCATCAAATATCGCCGCAACGAGCTTTTCCTGGACGTACTGGAGAGCGTCAACCTGCTCATGTCACCACAAGGTCTGTTTATATGGCCTCCCCAAACTGGGTGGGAACTGCTGTCATGAATGATTTATTGAAATTGTATCATTCAGAACAACTTAGTGACAGTAGTACACCACTTCAGAGTTTTGTGTTTTATGTCTCTCCTTGTTCTTATTTACATATTAGATTTTTTTTTCATTTATTTCTCAATGTATTTGTCAGGTGTAGACCTGCAGAGAGTCAGTGCATCATGTGGTGTAATGTCAATATTTAGATCAAGCACTCCTACTTCTTTAGCACCAATTTACCTTTTAATAGCCAGGGATTGACAAAACAAACAATATCACCGCAAGGTCCATTTAGTAGCTGTTCTGGGGCTTTCGTTCGACCTCGGCAGATGTTGCCCAGTTTTTAGGAGATGTAATTGTAGATGTTCAGATTTCCATTTTTATCTGAGCAGTTGGAGGACTTCCCGTCCATGTTAGCACAAAGGGTGAGACTGAAAGTTCATTCTTGACCTTGGAAACAGCAGTTGACAAGACGATCTAACTACAAGGTCCATTTAGTAACTGTCACGGTGCTTTCGATCGTATCGCACTTCTTCCTCAGCAGATGGAGGTGGAGGGAGTTTCAGCTACAGATGGAGAAAATGATGTGCTTCTCAGTTAAGAATAATTCAAAATACAGAGCTTTGTGCTTAAAAACACAAACAGATTTCGTTGAGTTTTGCTTGTTATTCATTTTGAGGCTTGTTATTCATTTTGATAGTGATAACAAATTCCAATCTTGTGTGTTGATTTTCGATAGCATCGCTACCCTTTTTGTTTATATTTGGATCTAGCAGAGCGTTAAGCAGAATGAGACAGTGGAGACAGATCTGATTTGTAGTTTGGCCAGTTTTAGATTCAGAAAGTCACGTTTTTGCCCCCTCCTGTCCAGGCCAAGTCCTGAGCGCCCACGTGTCGGGCCGAGTAGTGATGAAGAGCTACCTGAGCGGAATGCCCGAGTGCAAATTTGGCATGAACGACAAGATTGTCATCGACAAGCAGGGAAAGGGTGGAGCATCTGATGAAGCAGGGAAGAGGTGAGTGACACCTGTAGACACCTGGGTCTGAAATCAACCATATTTTGATAAGTGAGGCTGAAACTGATTTTAGACAATCGTATCTTTATTGAGAGTGCTGCTTTTATATTATTTTCATCTTTAAAACCCTGACGAGGAAATTTATTGTTGAGTCAAAACTTAAAAGACCACCATGTCTGTTTAGCCCCGTGTCTGTGTTATGAGTGTTGTCTTGCTGTTTACAACAAGACAGGCTTTTACAATTTGTTTTTTATTTTTTTCTTTCCTTTGGATGCATCTCTCCTTTCTTTCCCTCTCTTTCTTTTCTATGTGCTGTACCTCAGTGATTTAGGGGGAGGAAGGTACTGTACTGACAAGTGTCCTCACCCTCTGCCACCTCAACACACACACACACACACCTAGACACCTGTCTTGTCTAAGCCTTTAAGCACATTAGGAATCTGTACATCTCATGCACCGTTGCTCCCCACACACTCAATACAAATCAAACACACCTTGTTAACTCTTCAGTGTACTGCCCGGTGGATGTTTCCCTATTTTGTGGAATAGTTGGTTTGTTTTACTACCCCATACCTACCTGCTTGACTTTTAACTCTCTACCCAGACATCTAACAGGGATTGTGATTTGTTTTATTGCACAATTTTTATGATTTAGTTTTTATGTCTTGAGTTGTGTCCCTATGTGTAGTCATATGTTAATATTTGTTTTAATACAACTACGGGCATTAGCTGAGGGAGAGTAGTAATTTTATCTTTCATAATCATTAGATACAATTTAAAATATTTGATCAATAATAAACAAGTGAACTAATATTGTTTCGTCTGTGTCTCTGATGTGTTTTGTCTCCCAGCAGTGGGAAGCAGTCTATAGCCATCGATGACTGCACTTTCCACCAGTGTGTGCGCCTCAGTAAGTTTGACTCAGAGCGTAGCATCAGCTTCATCCCCCCTGATGGAGAGTATGAGCTCATGAGGTCAGTAGATGGAGTTTTGAAATCTTTTTAAAGCTTTTATTTGTTATTAAACTGTCCAGACGAGAGCAGCATGAGACAGAAAGGCGTGGGAGGTCACATGGCGTTCGTTTTCATGTGCAAACCATTTTAAAAGCATACAACATGATGCTAGTTTGTGTCCAGATGGTGCATCCTATCTTTAAATAGTTTGTTTTGAGAAATGAATGAGAAAGGCATGGATGAACAGTGAAACAAATCGACTTGAGGAAATCTTGACTCAAATGACTCATTACTGTTTTTTCTCGTCCCTGTTCTTACAGGTACCGCACCACTAAAGACATCATCCTGCCGTTCCGAGTTATTCCTTTGGTCAGGGAGGTTGGCCGCACTAAACTGGAGGTTAAGGTGGTCATCAAGTCCAACTTCAAACCCTCGCTGCTGGCCCAAAAGATCGAGGTGAGCTCTTCTCAAAGCCAAGATGGTGATGCTCAATGCAAACAGCCATTAGCAGCACACACAGATCCTCATTTACAAAATTACTGATTTTTTTTTTTCCTCACATTGCAGCAAATTGCAGCTTAGACACAACCAAATGTAATCATCTGCAATCATATATATATGAAGTTTGATTGCTTTAACATTAAAAGCTTTGCTCATCTTATCATTATCAACTCCTCAGGTGCGCATCCCAACGCCACTCAACACCAGCGGTGTGCAGGTGATTTGTATGAAGGGAAAAGCTAAGTACAAGGCCAGTGAGAACGCCATCGTCTGGAAGTGAGTAGTAGCTCTGCCCGTATGTTCATGAGATACAATCAAACTCTTTTATGCTCTGTGTCAAGTTAATGATTAACAGCTTCAGTTTGGTGTCTTTGTTTAACCTCAGACACACAGTCCTCTTCTGTATAACCCCTTTTTTACTTGACCCTTATTTATTCTTGTATGGGTTTTAAAATGTGCTTCCTGAAATGTATACGACACTTAACAAAGCTTACTGTGTGTGTGTGTGTGTGTGTAGGATCAAACGCATGGCTGGGATGAAGGAGTCTCAGATAAGTGCTGAGATTGAGCTGCTGCCGACCAACGATAAGAAGAAATGGGCCAGGCCTCCCATCTCTATGAACTTTGAGGTCAGAACGCACTAATAGTTTACAGTCGCTGCCTTCCTCTCAGTCACACACACACACTCTCTCTCTCAGGCTGGTATAAAGACTGAAGTGGATGAATTTAAAATCTCAGAATCTATCCCTCAGTCTGTTACAGGTGTTTTATCAAAGGTATCACCCATTAGATGTTTTACACATAAATATGCAAACTGAAGTCCAGGATTATTTTGTGCAAACATTCCATAAAGTTTGTTAAATCTGAAACTTAAGTTAGTTGCAACATTTTTTCCTAATTAGCTTTACTGCCTGATTTTCTGTTTGCTAAATGCATAGCCGAACAGACCTTTTGTACAGAGTTGGCAGCCAAACAAATGGACTGGATTACATGTGATCCCAGTATCAGTCATGCAAATCACAACCTGCTTACTGTGACCTCACTCACACACTCACTACTCGCTTGATTTTCACGGCCACAGTAAGAACCAGCGACCTGTGTGGCCTGCAGCTCCCAGCATGCCCCGACACATCTTTAACCTCCCTCGCCTCGTCTCCGCAGGTTCCTTTTGCTCCCTCTGGTCTGAAGGTGCGCTACTTGAAGGTGTTTGAGTCCAAGCTCAACTACAGTGACCACGACGTCATCAAATGGGTGCGGTACATCGGCCGCTCCGGCATCTACGAAACACGCTGCTAAAGTTCAACCCCCCACCAGGCAGCGAACTGACCACTTTCCTCCCATCTATCTTGTTAAGATTCTTTTCTTCTGCCCCTTCCTACTTTGTCTCTATCCTCCCCTCAATCCTTATAGCTTCTCTCATACACCTCACCCCCTTCCTAAGTAGGTGTCGGAGATTGAATTTACATCGTAAAAAAAGTAAATATGACATAATGCACAGATATATGCAAAATGTGAACCATTGTATCGTATATATCTCGTAGTGATGAATAAACCTGTAAACCAACCGGTGTCCGAAAGAAAAAGACAAGTGATGCAAGTGGGGACCAGGGGGAGAGGACTGGAGGCAACTCTGGTGTCTTTAAAGGGTGCCCATGTCGTGTTTATTCAGTGTTATTGTTCCACTACTTACTCTCCAGTTACTTTAGAAGCCCCACAAGTCCTAGAGTTAATCACTGGTAAGATGATTTGTAGCTGTTGTGGTTTAAACTGAATCCTGATCTAGTTCCTGTATATGAACTTGTGTCTCCGTAGAGTCTACCCTTCAAATTGAGATGCATTGTCTGATTCTGTATTGTGGACTGATTGATATTTGATCTGTGTTTTTTTGGGGGGGATGGTCATTTGGATCAAAAGTCACATTTCAACGTCTCTTATGGATAGTCTGTTTTTGTACTTTCTGGAGAGTGTATTGTTTCTTTCCCTTGCTATTTTTTTTTTACCACCGTTAGTTTACCTAGCATTCAGTGAGTAAGGTCTCAAAGTAAAGTTAAAGCATAGGGGAACATTCCAGACAGTTTTGAGGTTTGACCATCATCCCGATAAGCTAATACGTGACCCAAATATCCTGTTTCTTAAGCACTAAGATCAATTTTGTCACACTATTTTCATTCAAAGATGCTCTGGGGAAATCTGGCACTGGGAAGTGTGTATTTGCAGTGAGGTGAGGTCTCCCCCTGGTGTTTGCCTCGTTACTGTCTGCTTCATGTTTGTAGCCCTGGTGACCGTTCTGTCCAATAAAATCTGACTATGTAACCAACCCCGCCTATGCGCTCTCTGTGTTTGTTTTCATTTAGCTGATACTATTTTAGGTTGTCTGAATTATATTGTATCACTATTTCCTCTTGATATTGTCTGAAATGAGGGAGGGGCTGTTGCAGGAACAATGGATTTGGGGCGATGTTGGTTGAAGCATGGCTTTGGTTACTCCACTTTTCTTCCTGTGCATTCATTTGACAAATATGTGCTCAAAACCTTTTCAGTTTTCACATTTTGAAAGGAAACCAAGCTGAACTGAGAGTGAGTTGTGATCAAACCTGTTTAACAGATCAATTGGCTGTGGAGGAATAAATTCCCTGATCTTAACCTTTTATGTGAATAAATGCTCACTCCAAAACAACCCCTCAAGTTATATTAAACCACAGGAGACAAACTAATTGGTCAGGGTCAAGACATGCTTTGGCCAACATGTTTAATACAATTTTCCTGTCTTGCTCTTCCTCTACATCCAGGACATGAAACAACAAGAACCCCAAACAGTAAAATAATACATGATTAAAACACTTGCTGTTAAACATTTACATTTGTATCTAGCAGTAGTGGCTGTTATTGGCTTGCCACTTGAGTCTTCGCCACCTTGAGCTCATAACGTGGACATGCTCTTAAATGAACTTCACACTGATTTAAAGGAAAAGATTCCACAAGAATCAAGGCGAGGATTCCCAAAAGTAGCTTAGCACCAAAATGGTTGGTTTTGTACTTTTTAATACCAAAACGTAGGACTTTATAACTCTGCGAATCCCTTCCAGTTATTTCCCAACCTTTAAAATCTAATTTACATCCACAAGAACAGATGCAGTCTTTGTCACTGCAGCAAAGATTGCTTTAAACCACAAGTTCTTTTGGGAAACCAAGCCTAGAACGGATCAACCCGACATCTGTCAACATTTATATTAGAGTCATCTAACAGTATTGCATTACATCTGCAGATCACCTGTGATGTTTCATTTTTCAGTTATATAGGAGACACAAGACATGCTTTATCACTTGCAGGACACACACCGAGGCCGGAAAATCTCAAATATTTGACCCAGTCACATTGCTTCAGTGCTGCAACAATGGCTCCGTTCAGAAAGGAAAAATAATGCTCGTACTTTGTGCTCATCTCAGGAAAAAATCAGCTCAGGGAAGGAGGAGGTAGCTACATAAATGTTGATCTGGAGTTTCACTGATGCATAAATCTGAACCCCCTTACACCACTATGTGACAAGTGCAGTCCAGACTATGTGCACTGACTCAGTTCACCTGGTGCAAGATTTGGAAAACCCCAAAGCCCTACATTTTTGGGACAACCTTTTATATTTTGCCATGTATGTGTGCTACCAGTGAGGAGGCCTTATTCATAAAACAATCCTTTTTTGTGCTTATGACTCCAACTAATTAAAAAAATGTAGTTTCATACGGGGCGTTTAGACAGTTCTCAGGTCTTCTTTAATATATGAAAACGTAATACTTTCTATTGTCATCACGTGTATCAGATGAAAATTATTACTTCCCTACAGTAATATACAACTCCAGTCTTGCTCATGTTGATTCACAGCTCAGACTGTCAAAGCACTTCTAAACAGGGATGATTAAGATCACTATCTGTACGGAGGAGAAAGAAAGAGGAAATCTACAAAAATAAGTATTTCTACGTCAACATTTAAATGGGTCGTCTGCGCGAGACTTTTTTACGCCACAACAAAGGCGTCCAGTTGAAAGTAGTCTTCCAAAGACTGAATCTTGTCAGCAGATAAAAACATTTAAAAGCAAATTTCTTACTATATGCAGTACAAGCTGAACCCAGATCTGTCAACAGATGGAGCATGTTGATAGAACATAGACATTTCAAACATGCCGATGCAAGAGCGTGCACGCACAAACATCACATGCACATACACGCAGAGCCCCAGAGCAGACAGACAAACAAGGGGAAAAAGCTGCTGTTTAGTAGACGTTTAACACTCGACTCAGATTCAGCGCAGATTTGATGTAATATGGAGTTTTCCTGTTTCCTGTTATTAAAAAAATAAAATCAAATAAAAGCCAGGTTGGTTTCTTGTTAGTACGAGCAGATTATAAACTGCCCGACGTGAGCAGATCATTTAAATGTCCAGTTTTCTGACCTGCTCTGAAAAACTTCCCCCGGAGATATTCAACAGCGTCTCCGTAAGGTCTCAGCTCACCTCTCCCACACCAAACTAGATGTGCTGTTCCAACAAGTGACCAAAAACCTGCGAGCCCTCCCGCTAAAGACATGACAAAAAGAAAAATACGAACTCCTACCCCGCTACAATGCCAACCTTAAGAATACAGCCTTAGATGGAAGAGTGTAACACCTGCAAATATTCCTAAGTGACAGTGCGTGACTAATAAACTCAACATGAAAAGTGACTGAGATAAATGAGACTAACTTTCAAAGAACTCAGGTGACTAGTGGTAACTTTTACTGACCGTTACATAAAAACAAAAAAGGACAAAGTTGGCTGTTAAAAACAAGAGCTGTGGAGATACTGGCTGTGACAGTTATCGTCACACTGAAGTGCTAAATGTCAAAGTAATATCAGAAACAAACAAAAAAAAGTGGAAGCAGGAGCTCGATGAAAACCACGTTACTCGACAGCTCAGTTAACTGGTAGCACTGACTGCGGCCCGCGACACAAGTGGAGAATTCAAATGCTCTCTAGTTTTCGTCCTCGTCGTCCTCGTCGTCGTCCTCGCTGATGAGGTATCCGCGGGCCCCGCTGTGGTGGGGCGGAGGCGAGGGAGGCGGGGAGGTCTTGGTGAAGAAGGGGAGGCGGAAGGTGGGAGAGGGGGAGCGCTCCTCACGGGTGGGGCTGCTGTTGGGGCTCTGCCTGGGGCTGATGGCCTGCAGCATGCGGCCCTTCCCTTCCTTCAGCATGTGCTTCTGTGGAGGAGAGACGGAAGCATGAAGACATCATCTGTCAGATCCACTGAGTATATAAACACAGGATGAGTTCAAAACCCTTCAAACAGTCAGAAGGCAAAAGTTCTGTTTCTGTACACATTTATTTTGTTTGTGATGACTTTTTCATCAATTTGGCTTTGTCCTTTTAAATTTAGCAACATTATAAACACTCTGTTCTGAGCTCATTCAGCAGAATTAGTGGGGCCTGGAATCCACTCTCAACATCTGCTATAATTGAAACAGCTGTCTGAGATTTTGGGGAAAAAACCTTCTAGAAAGTAAGATGAGAAGATCAATACCACTCATGTCTGTATGGTAAATATGAAGCTAGAGCCAACAGGCGATTAGCTTAGCTTCGTTTTTACCCATCAGTTTTTGTACGGTTTAAACACAACAGATATAACGTGTTAATTGCTTTAAAATAGCTTTTGAGGTGCTTTGTTACTTTTGGGCAGAGCCAGGCTAGCTGTTTCCCCTTGTTCCCAGTCTTTATGCTAAGCTAACTGTATGTGGGCTGTAGCTTCATATTTAACAAACAGATATGAGAGTGGTATCAAACGTCTCACCTAACTCAGCAAGAAAGAAAACAAGTGTATTTCCCAAAATGTCAAACTGGTCTTTTAAAAAAATGTTCATGTATGAACACAATCAGATAGAACCAAACCTTTTTCAAATGTTGGGTCACTGGTATGAAATCTTATCCAACTGGTGGTGGACGACCTAACGCAGATCTAAACAGGAGTTACAGCTGCATGCACAGTACTTTGAATGTTCTGTAAACACATACCATAGATTTTTAGGTTGTTGAATGTTTTTCATACTTTCCAGGCAGTCAGTGGTTAAGCTTATACCAGTACAGAGGTGGAACAAAGTCAGTAAGTCCTATGTTATGCTATTTTAAATTTTTAAAACAGAGTAACAGTGATAAAGTAACAGTATAATTTACTGAGACAGATTAGATCATAGATTATACTGCCTTCTTTCACTCTGCAGCATGTCTCCCAGGCCATACCGTGTAAACAAGGATGCATTCTTAGTCATGCTGCCTGATTAAACAGTGATTAAAGACCAAACAAAACCAACATCCTCACCAGAGCTCCCTCAGGGCCGAACATCTGCAGGAAATTGCCAATGAACTCCCTGGATTTCTCCTCCCATTTCTGGATGAGGTCGATGCTCTTCTCCTCCACCTTCTGGACAAACTCTTTGCTCTTCTCCTCCACGTCACGCACCTTCCTCTTCACCTTGTCCACGCGCTCCTGCAGGTGGTACTTCTTCTCCTGATGAGAGTGGGGGCAGCAGAGGTTACAAAGATAAGACGAGAGGTCTGTAACTGCCTTCACGTTACTAGCTACTGTCGCACCAACTTCACTCTCTTCTTTTTATCTAACACTCACACAGTTAAACCAAAGCTAAGGTTCATACATTAATGAAGCTGACGTTGAGCTCCTTAGCCGTGTATCCTCTCTGCAGGTTGCGTCTGACGTACACGTCATAGTCACGGACGATGCGTGTGATTATGTCAGAGGTGGAGATGCCCTCTGTCCGCTGGGTGGGAGCGAACATACCTGTGGGGGGCGGAGGGGGACACGAGGATGAAAAGGTCAGCCGTCACCAGATACAGATGTATGAATAGTTACACTCTGTCCATCAGCCTGAGGCGAAGCTGTACTTAAGAGATGACGGAGGCTAAAAATGGCACAAAGTATTGCAGCTCAGATTTCATTCAAGAGTTTTTTTTCTTATCTAACATATTAAGGACACAATAGGAACTTGTGCTAAATCTCTTTCATGGTAAAGGCTTCTTGGTGTGCATAAACAGAAAGCTATGGTCTTTGTCATTAGCCATAAAACAGTCATTCCTATAATCGTATAGTGTGTCAAATCCAGGTGCTTTGCAGCTCAATTTGTATAACAAAGAAAAAACACTGAAATTCTTCCTGAAGCAATCTGCTAGAGCAGCAGTATTTAATTTAAACAAATTTATGTAAGAACATGAGCAAATTAGCACTATATTCCACTGAGCCATGTTCCATGTTATTTCCATGTTTATTTTTCGTTACACAGCAATAAAATTGGATCAAAATATATTCTAAAATACAGTACTATACAGTACCATATGTGCATTGGAAGCAGTAGTAAATACTGAACTGTAGCCTGTAATTACTTGCGTACCACACCACCACTCTTGGTTACTCTGGCACTCACCAGCTTCCTTGATGTGCTTGTACACGTCATCACTGCCCGCTGAGGAGTATGGGATGTCGTCATGGGCCACAAAGTCAATCTGAAGAGGTCATTACAACACACATCAACACAGTAGATTCAGGTCTACAAATTGTACAAAAACAAAAATACACAAAACAAAACAGCAGGGGAAAGGTTACAGAGGATCAGGGATGGTTGCTTGCCAAATCATTCTTTTAGATTATTATTAAATTATTAACTCAACTAATTTCAATGAATAAACAGTGTGTCTTTTTAACTTGGGTGTTTCTCTGTTTGATGCACTCACGCGATGTCTTGCGAGGAACTCTGGCGTTAACGTCCAGGGAGCGTTTCGCACCACTTCATCCACATAGCGGCAGTGTCTGATGGCATCGTAGCGCTCGTCCTCATTCATCACTGTGAAGCCCTTGTATTTGTGGGTCAGGTCATCACTGCACACTACGAACAGTCAAGAAAAAATAAAATACAGAAATGATTGTTTGAAATGCCTTAACCATGATTTCAATTCTAAACAAAAAATAAAAATAAAGGAAGAGGTTGGAGGTTTTGAAGCTGGCTACCATGGAAATGTATTTAACTGATAGGAGGTAAACCAGAGGACACTGAAAAACACTCTGGTCTATGTTACTTCAGCTTATTGTATTGCAATGGAAAATTGTCTTCCTGTTTTTTTGAGTTTCACACTTATGAAAGAAGCAGCTGATAAGACGTCTGCAGCTGTGAAAGCCTATATTCAATTCAATTAAATTTTATTTATATAGCGCCATATCATAATAAAGTTATCTCAGGGCACTTTTTCGAATAGAGCAGGTCTAGACCGACTCTTTATGTTTACAGAGACCCAACAGTTCCCACCATGAGCAAGCACTAGGCGACAGTGGCAAGGAAAAACTCCCTTTTAACAGGTAGAAACCTCGAGCAGAACCAGGCTCAAGGTGGGCGGTCATCTGCCTCGACCGGTTGGGTTGAAGGGGGAAGGGGGGAGCGGGAGAGAGAGAGCAGGAGGAGAGAGAACATACAGCAGCACAGTACAGTTCCACATAGGGATGTAAGGCAATAGATATGGTAATGGCATTGATGTTAACACCAACGGAAACAACACTAAGAGCAACATTATAATAGCAATACTAATAACAAGAGCAACAACAGCAATAGCAGCAGCGGGTGCAGAGTAGGAGCACGGGGGCAGCAGGCGGCAGCAACCACAGACCCAGACTCTACAGCTGCAGAGGCAGAAACACCTGCAGAAAGCAACAGAAGGGGAGAGAGAGAGAGGAGAGAAAGCACACAACTACGGGAAGAAGTGAACACTCACAGACACACAGACACAGACACACACACACACTTACCTCCAACGATGAGGTGTGTATTTGGGAAGAGGCATTTAGCCTGCATGAGTGCTCTGGCGTGACCTGAGTGGAAAACATCAAAGATGCCATCTGCATACACCCGCACCGGTCTGTCAGCTGGTAGGAGACAGATGAGACATGCAGAGATGAAAGATTAATTCTGTATAGAGCGAATCTAAAATTGTACTTGTTTGTTCACATGTATGACTGTACTTAAAACTGAGAGGCAATTTGCTGATATTGGGTGGGGGGCCGAGAAATGGATAATGTGCATAAGAAACACGAGGGGAAAGGAAAACATGAAAAGTCTCAATCAGACTGAGATATTGTCAAAGAAAGACAGTGAAAGAATCAGACTCACGTGGTGTTCCCCTCTTGGCCTCCTCCATGTTGACTCTCTCATAGGGTTTGCCATCAGCTGGCTCCAGCTCATCTGCGAAAGGTGCAGGGTGCTTCAATCCCTAAAAGGACCCGTACCAACAGAAGGGGCAGATTTCAGTCATCAAGGAAGTTTTTCTTGCCTGCTTGGATAAAGTCAAATTATAGCGCTCTAATTTCGTAATATTCTTTCCTGGAACAATCTGATGTGGAAATCAAGAGTGTCAGCACACTACTCAACTGCCGACATAAAGTCTGACACATGATGCACCCAGCAGATTGTTATTTATTTTATTTATCCTTTATTTAGCCAGGAATGTCTTGTTGAGATACAAGATCTCTGCTTCCAGGGAGTCCTGGTCATAAATGAAGACTAAGATAAAAACTCATTTCAGACCTCTATAGAAAAAACAGGTTGTTTTTTTTAAAACTTGATACGTTTATTGTGTATACTGTACTTCAATCAGTATATCACAGGCATGCCTGCACATACATGCATATATAAACAGCCAGAGTGGCTTCCATACACACAGAGCCTGTAGAGTGCTGCAGGAATGAGTCCTAAAACCTGGAAATGAGTTAGCATTTTTGTACTACCAGTTCCCTCATCTCAAAGTCAGTGGGTTTCTGGAATGGGTTTTTGGTTAGATGCCTGAAGTAATGTCTGTGATTAACACAAGCTTAAGAGATTTTCATGATTTGTTCTACAACATAAAAAACGTCAGTAAATACCTCGCTCGTGAATTTTGAAGCTTTTATGTGTCTTAAAAAAGGCAGTGGCTAAATGAGACTACAGAGGTTGTCGGGGGACATTAAACGTCATCAGTGGTGGTGACGTTGAAGTCCCATTGGCTTTTTGTTGTTTGCTAACTTCCGGGTTGGCCTACAGAAATACGTCATCCCTGCAGCACTCACACACACAAAAACCGCAGGACAAACACGCTGCTCAGTGACAGCCAACGCACACGGCTGACTCACCACAGTACATCTGGGGATTTTCACAAGCCTCTCTCCCTCCTCGGCCTCCCCGTTGGAGCCCTCTCTTCTCCTCTTTCTGGACAGCAGCAGCCCGCTGGAGCTTTCGGCCTCCATCTGTGTCAAAGGCCAAGACAATTAAAACACAGCATACCTCACATACACCACACAGGGACACACAGATGCAGACTTGCCCACGCTCTGGACATGGACTCTATGTTACATAATTATACTAAGCATTATGCAGCATACACTGCTGACAGACTGTAAATCTAGACAGCAGGGTTATGGCAGATGACATATGCTGAGTCAACTTCGACCCAGTAACAGAGGGAGAACACAGTATGTGCCTTGGCTCAATGAACCGCCAGGACGCATTGGATAAAAAAAACAAAAGAAGTAGCTTTCACTGGCACACATGTAAAGCTCAACTGAAAATTAAGCAAACACCACCTGTTTAAACATAAAACATTTTGTTCCTAAAACATACAGAAAATGACCACATCCAGCCTTCACTTCAGACTCCTGCTCTGTTGTCATTCCCAAAGATCAAGTGCGACTGAGATCAAGTTAACGTCACATTCGGCATCAGGAGATCCAGCCCTGCTACAGCTGACTCCAGCTGACTTTGTTTTATACGCAACAGCCAGCTGGAGGACTTTCTTGTGTCCGCGCACCCTGCTATGTTTAGTGCCACTTTTGACCAATATGAAACTCCATTATCAAGTATGTTAAAGTTTAAATGATTTTAAGCTCTGAGAAAAATGAAACATTGTATATGTAAGATTTCAACAAGCACAACATCCTGGACATCTGTACTAGATATCATAAAGTAGGGCTGAAAATAACTAACCATTTTGATAATTGATTCATCTTCTGATTACTTTCTAAATTGATCTGTGAATTGTTTGGTCTCACAAACATCAGAAAACAGTAAGAAAAATGCTCATCACAATTTCCCATAGCACAAGGTGATGTCTTCAAATGTCTTGCTTTGTCCAACCAACACTCAATAACCAAAAGATATTCTATTTGCAATGATATAAATCAGAGAACAGCAGCAAATTCTCACATTGTGGAAGCTGGAACCATCAAATTTTAGGATTTTTTGCTTGAAAAATGACTTAAATGATTAATCAGTTATCAGTTGCAGGTTGACTGTGCAGAACCAAATAAACCTGGAAGAGTTCAGTGATCAGAGTCTATAACTGGCCTGTGTATCCTGGCAGAGCAGGTCTGGGATCTGAAATATCCTTTGAATTTTAACATCACATCAAACTCTGAAACACCTTCAGTGATCCCATCCACAACGATGATGTGTACATCCACCCTATCTGTGCAAATTTGGTGGAACAACAAAAAAAGTGCTGATATCCTATTAAAGGGTTCCTGTGTTATGGGTTAAAGCTCTGTCCCATTCCACACAGTCCATCACGCCACGGGTCACTAAAGGGAGGGTTCATTATTTTGAAATGTCTTGCCGTGTCACTTCTTTAGCCCTTGGCTGGACTTTTGCTGCTGTGTCAGTTATGAAAGTGTGACTCAGTCGGTAGAGGCAGTACACGATCCTGGTGGTGACAGCTACCTGATCCAACACTGGGCACTTGCACAAGAAACCCCCCCCCCCTGTGTCCTTCTCTTGGCAACAGCTGAGCACAGAGCGAGAAGCCCTGCAGCCCTCTCACATACTGACAGAGAAGATTTACATGAGCAGCACGCGCCATCATAACTGAAACTGCTATATTAAGAAAGCAACAAAAAGGACAGTGCCAAGTCTCGTTTAACCAAACGCTTTGCAACAGAGGTTCATGACAGCCCCTACAATTTATTTAGTAAGATAATGCCTCTCAAAAAAGCCAATCAGAGAAATTTTTGTGAATAAGACTTTAAAGTAGCTACCAGTATCTAAGGCTGCAACTTACAAATGTTTTCATCACTAACTAATCTGTTATTTTCTCCATTAATCGTTAATTCTACAAAAAGACCATTACAATTTCCCAGAGCCCACGCTGAAGTTTTCAAATAGCTGCTTTAGTTAAACCAACAGTCCAAAACCCGAAGATATTATATTTACAATCATCAAACTAAGAAAAGCAGCAAATCATCACATTTGGAACAAGAGAATGTTTGACATTTTCCTTCATTAATGACTCAAATGATTAACTGATGATCAAAATAGTTGCCGATTAATAAAACAAATGAATTCTATTGACTAATCACTGATTGTTTCAGCTCTAAGAGTTCAGAGCTGTAGTTTTGATTATAACAGTGTGGACATGGTCATCCTTCAAAAGCTAGCTGTCCTGTTCCAGTTGTTGTTCCAGTTGTTGAACCCCGGAAACCTAATGTCCATTTTTTCTGTTGAGCCACTGGAACCCTGTCCTGGCCTTCTGGCGGTCCCCGGACCGCACTTTGAGAACCACGGGCTTCACCTGCATTTCACACCGCGTCCCCGGCGTCTCCTTCTCGCTTATTTTAATACATCAGTAAGACAACGCCACAGAAACACACGCGGACGTGTCAGAAGTTGTCGAAAGTGATGACAGAAGTGCAGCCGGCTCAGCTGTCAAACCCCGGCAAAAAGCCTCCACATCAACATGCGAGCTAACGTTAGACAGCCACTTTAAGTGGACTGAAAACTTACCGACCCTCTTCTGTCCGGGGCGCTGCTCTGCGGGAGTGGGCGGCTTCCCTGCCTCGCACCGCCAGCAGGTTAGCGAGCTAACTGCTAACGCTGCTAGCTACCCGTCGAGTGCTAGCTAGCGAGCTAACTGTAGCCGTTAGCTCGTTAGCTGGTTAGCTGGTTAGCTGGTTAGCTGACACCAGCAGCAACGTTAGGTACCAACAATCCTGTGCGTCCGACGCCCTGGTGCTCGCTGTGCTGGTGGCGGAAAACTGCAGCTGACCAGCAGTGACAGCTTGAACTACAACGCTGACAGGTCAACTACACGGGAACTACAAAACCTCGACATCCTTAAAGGAGCTGACAACGACTCGGGCATTTCCGGTGTCGTATCGTGCTGCCACCTAGTGGAGATTATGTGACGCTTCAGTAAGATGTCCCGCATTTGATAATCAGGGAACAAGATTTCCACAGATGCTACAAAAGGTAATTAATTATGTAATCAAATACGACGTGCAGCCTGCTTATGGATAACACTATGCAACAATCTCTCCCACCACTATACAGTAATTTGACTTCAGAAGTAGTTTACCTGTATCTTTGTGTAAACAGAGCTGTCACGCCACTATGGGTATTTAATTATTTACATTTTCACATGATTTCATATTTATTGTTATGCATTGCATAAACCCTTTTATTATTATTAAGTATTATTTAGTATTAAGAACTTTTACCTAAGTAAAAGTAGCATTATTACAATATAAAAACACTCCGTTACAAGTATAAGTCTTGCATTCAATATCTTACTTGAGTAAAAGTACATAAGCATTAGCAGCAAAATTTACTTAAAGTAACAAAAGTAAAAGAAACGTATTTTATAAACTGATCGTATGTTTCGTAGGAAAATCTCAACTTGTAAAGTAACCAGTAAATATAGATATACATGTACATTTCCCTCTGACATGTAGTGGAGTTGAAGTATAAAGTAGTAAAGTACCTCAAACTTGCACTTAAGTTCAGTACTTGAGTAAATGTACTGCCTTTTACAGAGCATTTTGACATGTCAAGCACAGGTGTTACTAATAACATTAACGAGTCATGACAGTGTGACAGTGAGCCAGCATACCAGGACCCTGAAACTGAAGCAGCTAAATGGAATTCAGCCATCATTCATTTTATTATTTACGCCTGTGCTTTTCCTACTGTGACATGACACATTCTGTAGTATAGTTTTGACCTTTATTTTCCAGCATTTTTATGCAGATTCTAGCCTGTTTTAGTAATTGTTAACTGTTACGCACTAAAGTCAAGTTATCCTTTACAAGTAATATAACGCTATACAGGCTTGATAATATTAATGTATATGAGTATATGAATACATATTTGTGTAAAAACCACCATTGTTGGATTCAACTTCAATGTGGTTGACATGTGGCTTAGCTAAGGCTGACACCAGTGCTAAACCTTATCTGACCCTATAAAGGACCAACTTAGGGCCAGCTGTGTTTATACAATCGGCTGAGAGAAGGCTGCATCATGGCCCATACACAGTCCTGCTCTGGCAACCAGATCTTGACCACCCACGGGCCGTCATTCCTATGTGGGCTGAGTGAAGGTGGACTGTGTGGGCCATCACTGGATCAGACCAAATTTGCTTTGTGGGTTCTTTTCAGCCCATTTGACTCAAGAATTGTGAAATTCCTTCTGCAGCAAGCAAGAGAGAAGTCTCATCCAAATATGTGCAATGTTATATGATTTTACAACAGGAAAACTGAGCACCAGCCTCTAACATGCATCGTGGTAATCTGGCCGATATTTTTAGCATAGTCATCAGAACTAAGTTGCCTTATTGCTGCTGAGGACAGACAGCACAGAGGTACCATAGCTATGGAATGAAGGGTATAGAGCTGAAAACATTACTCTTGAGCTGATCCTCTTGTGTCCTGCAGAGAGCTCCAGGACAAGGTGTAATTTCACTTGAAGATCAGAGGGGCACAGGTTACGATAATTGATACCCTGAAGATGGTAGTAAAGTTGTGCAACGAAAGCTGCTGTACATTGCAGTAACGCAGCTATTCCATGGTTGGTTTGACTTAAAATAGAGAACAGAGAGCAATAAGGTGATTCGCTGCTATTATATATATTAAATATAAATATTTAATGCCGCCAAGGAGAATGAGTTCGGGTCACAAGTGATCACTTCTTTAAAAAGTGTTTTAAGATAGTGTAACTAACAGTCCGGTAAGTAAGATCCTTGCAATGTATTCAAACTTTTCCATCACAAAACAACTGAGATATAGAGATTTAGAATCTCATTCAACATTGTAAACCCTTTGTAATATTTACTGTTTTGTAATTTGTAAGACATTGCAGCATGATTTTTTATTCTTCAGGGAGTCCTCAAACAGTTTCAAGGCTCATCCAGATTCACTTAACAAGTACTAAACTGACTCAATTTGTTGTTTTATAAATTATTAAATATTGTCTATATATGGAAGTAATATACCTCTGAAAAACCTGCAAAATTAATGAAAAATAATGTCAGATCCCTAAAGGGCATTATGTGTTTTTTTGCCCTACTTACACCTTCTGTAAAACAAGTTGATTTATTTTGTGAGGCGGCTGGTAGTCTCAGTGTACAGGTAAAATAAATGTATATCATTTAACAGTAACAGGTGCCCTTACCCTTCCATTTTTGTCATGTGCACAGAGCAATTACAGTATGATGTTCACCATTAGCCACCTGGGAGAACCCCTATAGACTCCCTGTCTCCTTCTTGCACTCTTTGATTGCAGCCTTACCTGCTGGTTTGAAGGATAGAATTTGCTTCACTGTTGAAATGACAAACACAGAGCCGGCCGGCGCACAGCAGCACTGAGGAATTGAAAACAAATGATTTTGTCTTAGCTCTATGCATATTATGTATTTTATTGTTTATGAATGTTTTGTCTCCAGTTGAGACAGGAAGGACACAGAGTATAAGACAAGGGAAAAGAGGTTCTGGTTCTCCAAAATGTTATATGTTTTCTCCAAATAGTAACTTTATAACTTATTATGTGCATTTATGTGTATGTTTGCTTTTTTTTTTTTTTTTGCACATAAAATTAGAAATATGTGTATCAAAGTGGAAACTAATAAAAGTGGACGTTTTGAAGTCACTAAACAACATTTCCCAGGCTGTCTTACATTGACTCAGTGTTTAGACAAGCTAGCCCATTATTCCTGCATATTTCTTGGGGACTTAAACAGCAGTTGACGTGGCCTCCCCTCTATTTTTCTGACTGGCCAAGACCAAAGTTAAAAGGACATATCCAGCTGTTTTGGGACAGAGGGTTAATTTTTACCTGCCAGGCATGTTTTGTCAAGAATTAGGCTACAGTAGCACGGTACATGTCGATATATGTTGCATATTTGGTCCATAAAACGAACAGAAAAATCCATGTTTGGCAGCTAAAGATTTAGAAAAATTAAGTGTTTTTGAATGCATAAATTCGTCCTCTACTGATGGCTTCATCCAGGACTATGACCCCGGTGCCCTGCTGTTACAGGGTTGTTTCTTGTGGCTTTACAAGGATCCACATGTTGTTTGAAGTTGGTCTTTTACTGCTGGTTCTTGCTCAGTGTGCTAATGAGCTCTTCCACATCTCAACAGAAAATGCATGAGGGGTGGAGCTAGGCCTACGTGCAGTTCAGTAGCCAATGGAGAGGCCCCATACTAACAGCAGTATTTATGAACAGCTATGAAGTGCAGCAGATTAGACCAGGACCGAGGAGATGCAACAGCAGGTGAGCAGGTTCAGCTTTCTTTTTCACTCTAGCAGCCATGTCAAGTTTAAAAGTAGAGCAGTTCAAATAAGGCAACCGTTGCTTTGCATTGATTATAGTGAATTTGTATCAGTTCACTTGACATGGTGCAGAAATGCCCACGAAGAAGAATTTTGACTATTTAAAAGATAATCTGCAAATGTCACAGCAAAAGGATTAGAATTGGTTAATAAATATCAGACAGCTACTATAATTAAAAAACATGGAAGGTCCAGTAATAACTTCACAGGAAATCTAAAATCATTATTACAGGAATCTTATTGGCAGATGATTTATACTTTTGAGTGTTTCTGCGTATTCATTTTTACCTTTTTTGTTTGTTTTTGTGCTTTCAACATGCCTTATGGATACTTATTTAATAGGCATTTGTGAATAACAGCAGTGATGTAAGACAGAATGCAAAATAATCAGGGTGTTGCGTGATATTGCAATTGCAGATGTCGAGGATGATGTCCCAGGTGGCCCTGTTGAGGGCGCTATGCTGCCTGCTGTTAATGCCAGGTTTGTCTAAGTAAAATGCATGAAATTCTTCTTCTTCCACCCGACCTTTATGTAGGAGTTAAAACCATGCCAATAAGAAGATGAATGGTGATTGAATGAAAAAGTGTAGCTGTTGATAACACTGTTCACATAGCTGAATGTCTCCTTTAGTTGCTGTGTAATGCTTTTGTTACGTGTAATGTTGTTTAAGGTGTGTGTCTAATATATTCTCTGACTCCCTCCAGGTTTGCTAGAAGCAACGTCTCTGGTGAAAGTAAAGAATCCTGGAGGTATTTCATCTGCCACCTTCTTGCAAATTGTAATCTTATTATGATACAAGTCAACCAACAATTTCTTTGGAGTAGTGTTACAAATTAAATGTATGTTTAAGTTAACATTTAAGGGCTGAATAGTATGTTTACCAAAGTTAATGTGTAAGTGAATGTATTTCAAGACATAAAAGGCAGCTATTTCGGGAAAGACACTGGCACTCTGCTTTTATTACTATTAACTGGCACTAACTTTCTTCATACAAAAAATAGTTATCCTGTAAACTGTTACAAAAACTGTGCTTTTTATTTATGTTTAATAATATCACCATTACAATAATATTTTTTGTCACAAATATTATACTTTATATATTATATTATATATTATATTTCTACATGCCACTGCTAATCCTTACATTAAAATTAAATTTCAATTAAAACAAATTGGAATTTAAATTGCAACAGAGTTGTTTTTCTGATTCTGTGTTCTTCCCCAGAGAATCCGTTTAGCATTGGCTCTGCTCAGGCGCATGATTTCTTGACTAATTCTCGACCAAAGAGGAACGTTGACCCAAAGTGGTACCGAGGCACTCCTGATTTTCAGTCCTACTACCGCTTCTACAACAGTATTGGACACATTGAAGGAGTAAGTTGAGGTTGATTGGAGATTCTTACATGTGTGGTTCTACTTGGATGACATTATTCAACTAAAAACTTTTCTTTGTTTCCTCTCTGATATGTTTCCGTGTTTGTCAATCAGCTGTATGAGATTGACAGGATCAGGATGTTGTATCAGCAGATGCGTCACTTGGAGGTGACCTATGGCCCAGATGCCTCCAGTTACCAAAATGTCATGGGTGTACTGACAACCACTGCAGAGCCAACTACTACCACTCAGCCTCCTCCACCTCCCACCACCCCTGCTCCTACCCCAGACCCTCTGGAGAATGCTCAGAGGGTCTATCTGTGTCACCCCAAAGATCCACTGTGCAAGCCTCAGATCGTCTACCTGCCAACAGGGGCTGTTCCAGTACTGTGTGACCCACGACACAACCCCGCCTGCAGGCCCAAAACAGAGGAGTTAAAAGCTGCTGCTCCTCCCCAGCCACCCCCAGCTCCTCCTGCTCCCAAAAAGTCTGCCCCACCTCCCCCTCCTGCTATCACTGTTAAAGGTATGGAGTATGACTGTGACCCATACTGGGACCCTGACTGCCTCATCGATCACCCTCCCCGCCGTATCCAGAAAACATCCGCACCAGAGGCACCTGCTGAAGAGAAAGTGGTGATAAAGGAAGTAGCAAAAGCCGAGGAAAGTGTCCCAGCAGCACCAGCCACCCAGAAACCCCTCCACCCATACTTTGACCCTTATGATTTCAAACGTGACCTTTATGACCCCTTTCGTTATGCCGATCCAGCTCCCGCAGAGTAAAATCAAAGTGCTTAAGAAAATATAGCCTTCTCTGCAGGGTAAGACTACAAAATTAAAATCACAAGACCAAACCAAGGCAGGACTGTCAGCAAATCCACATTAAAAACAAAGAATAAAATTCAAATCAAGTGACATGTAACGCTCATAGTTTTTCCACATGACAAACCACACTATGACTTTGCTGTATGTTTGTATGGGTGTTTGAGAAATGCACAGTAAACTTTTGTATGGAATAAAAACAATAAAAAGAATAGAAATGGATTGACAAATAGTAATGAATATGTGTGATTTTATGCATAATTTTAGTGTATTATTCTGTGGCATTTAAGCCCCTTGATGCAAATTGTGATTTGTGATATTGGGCTATAAAAAACAAAATTTAAAAAAAAAGGAAATACGCCTCATTCCGTGCTGCCATTTGATCTTTTTTCCACAATTATTTGACAGCTAGTTGGTAGTTACTATGAAGATTAAGATTTTTCTTATATGTTAAGAAAATGCTTATATAACCACTCTTAATGTGGTTCGAACTGTTTGGAAAACAAACGCAGCAAAAGTGCTCTCTTGGATGCCCCTATGGTAGATAAAGCATGATAAAGTGCCCTCTATGGTGGAGAAAACACGATGCAGTGCAATAGAAGCTGCCCTACATGCTAGAAACTGAGTTGGCCTCAGTGGTATACAGTAAAAGACACTCTAACAAAGGGGGCATGGGGGCCTGGCCTTTCATGGGATCTAGACCTGACTGCTTAGGTGTGAATAATACAAAAAATCCAATGCCCTTTGTTCCAAAATATGTTCACTTTGAGGGGAGAAACAAAACTTAAGTGTACCCAAAGGTTCTGAAGTTTTTTTAGGGTGACATAATTTACCCCCACTTTATACAATAATTTTACTGAAGCAGAAATTTGGATATGGGTGCCACAGGGAAAGGTTTGCACCCCTTGTGCATTGTTAAAAATGTCGCAGAGTGCTCTGTACAAAACAGAGGTGTAGTTATACTTTAAATCTGAGTCACATAATAAAACAATTTTAATTTTAACAAGGGACTGGAACTGTTACACCATAAATGCATCATGACTTTCTGTGCCACTGATGTTAATCATCAGTATTAATAATCCAGTGGTATAATAAATGTTTCAGTTTGACATTCTGTAATGGGCCATTCATGCATCATGAACACTTAGCCCATATGTTTGATACTTTAAGTAGCCTACATTTCTCTCTCAACAAGCATGTACTTCTACTTTAGTAAAATCTTGAATGCATGACTTTTACTTGTAATGGGTTATTTTTGCAGTATTTCTAATTTTACTTAAATAAAGGATCTTAATACTTCTTCCACCACTCCTGCCAACGAAGAGGTTACACTGGATAGTTGTAGCTGAACAAAACCCATCAAATATTGACAAAATCCTCCAGGAGAATGTAATGTCTGCCAGTAGGGGGCGGTAACACTCGGTTGTGCGGTTGTGCGGCCGACCGCCGAGGAAGGAAACGCCGCGGAGTAAACCGCTGTCTCGCTTCCAGCATCATCGGTCTGCCCCACCATCACTTCTCTCCAGACTTAACGCGCACGAAGCTGGGCTCGCTTGTCGTCTGTCTACTTAGCTCCAACATCTGATATCAGGTATTTTATCGCGCCTTCGTAACCGTGTTGCCTTTAAACGTGTCAGTGAACGGGGCAGTGGAGCGGAGAGGCGCGGGCGTTGGTCTGCGATGCCTCCGTTAGTCGCTTGTTGTAACGGGAGGCCCGGCGGGTGCCATGGAGATTAGCAAGCTGGGCTAGCTGTCTGTAACGACAGTGTAGCCGTTAATTAGATTATAACGATGTCTGACAGATCCTCGAACCGGTACAAAGCCCTCCTAACGAGAAGCGTTCACTAAATTAGCGACTTAAACGAAGAAACGCAAGGTGAAATGGGACACAGTAGCTAGTTTAATTATTTTATTTTTTATCTGCAGTTAGTGTGACTGTTACGGACACCCACGACACAAATATGTGTCTGTGTTTGTGAATATGACCAGTCTGTAGTATGTGCTGACATGGACTTGACTGTTATTTAAAACGCTGCTAGCTCTGGCTTTTAAAATATGTAAAAGAGTGAGAGTCAGGAGAATATAGGAAGAATGTTTATTTTTAGGATAAAATATAACTGATGAAGTCACAACCCTAATAATGGCTTATAATCAGTTTGTATATTTTTTTGGGAATAATACATTCATGGTTAGCCGTGACATTATGGAGAAAACGGATAAAGAGAACATTGTTATCAACAGCTGGCTGGTGTTCACATGTTACCAGTATGACAGGCCCAGGGCTACCAGCACTGAAATGTGTAGTGTTTGCTGATTTCACAAGTCAAAGCACAACTTCCTTCACAAGAAGACATTTTCTGTTGCTGTGCAGAATTTCTAATGTTTGACGAATGACCTTGCAGTTGTTGAATACATCTGCTGATTTTTTTTTTCTCCATTAATCCATTGATCATTTTGTCTGTAAAATCTCATTCTTTGTTTTATCCAACAGTCCAAAACTCCAAGATATTTAGTTTACTACCATGTATGACAAAGAGAAGCAGGAAATCTTCACTTTTGAGAAGCTGAAAGCTGAGATTGTTTGGTATTTTAGCTTGAAAAATGAGTTAATCGATTATCAAAATAGTTGTTGATTTATTTTCTGTCAATCGAGTAATTCATTTATTAACTAATGATAGACCATCTCTGCCCAAACAGTGTCCTTGCTCAGGGCTGATTCATAAATTAGTGTTGGTTTGTACATTGTTCAATGCTCACATGGCAATTAGGGTGATAAAATGATTATAATCTCATAATAATAATATCATACTTCAAGAAGCCATTAAAAGATTTTTTCCCCCTTGCTCTGTCTTCACGTGTAGTCACAGTACTGGCTACACTTGTAAGCACTCAGTGTATTGCTCAAGGACATATCATAAACACTCTGCAAGCCTAGTATATTCAGACATGAATTGTTGAGGGTCCTGGTCAGGGCAGCGTATTATGAGTGAAGCATATAAATGAACTGAAATTAAATAACTCATACAAATTCAAAACATATCATACAAAACCAGGGAAAAAACAAGAGCAAGGTGTGTAGCATTTCCTGAAGAGTCTCTTCATTGTCCTGTAACATCCTCTTCTCTTCCCCCTGCAGTATGTCTGACAAGAGCGAGCTGAAGGCTGAACTGGAGAGGAAGAAACAACGGATCGCTCAGATTCGAGAGGAGAAGAAGAGAAAAGAAGAGGAGAAGAAAAAGAAGGATGTAAGTGGGAGAAACAGTAACTTCACCGAAGAACCTGCCAGGCTGCTGCTTTGTTTTTAGCTTGTTCTGTACTCTGTACTGTAGGGAGACTCAAAGCGGGGAGCTGAGGCGGGCGGGGGGTCCTCTGGCCATGACGACTCTGACCTGGAAAGGAAGAGGAGGGAGGCGGAGGCTCTGCTACAGAGTGTTGGCATCACCCCTGACATACCCCACGGTAAACGCACAACGCCAGCGTGCTCCTGTTTTTATCCTCCACCCTCGCTTATCTCCCTTCATTTTCTGGTCGTTTGCTTGATGGATTTGCAGTGTTTATACATGTCACCTCTAACTTTGCTGTCTGGCTTGGTTTCCGTCACTACCACCCCCCCCCACACACACACACACACACACAATATCTGAACATTTTATATAACTGTTGTGCATGACACCTAAACCTGCCTGCCATTTATTTCCATTCTCTCTCTTCTCTCCCCTTTGTCTGTCCTTTTGTGTTTTGTCCTCCTTACTGCATGCAAACTCACTCACTCACTCACTCACTCATTGACACACTTCCATACTTCACTTCCTCCCTCCCTCACTCACTCACCCATTCATCGACTTACACACTTACAAACACACTCACACGCACTCACAGCTCACCCCCTGAGGGTAGTAACAGAAGATACGTGTCTGTTTCACTACCTAGTCCCCGCCCCCATGTCTCCCTCCAACAAATCAGTGGGCAGCGATGCAGGAAGCCAAGATTCTGGGGACGGAAACGCAGGACCAAGGTCTGTGTGTGTGTGAGAGAGATGGGGATTGGTTGTTTTAGATCATTTTTATGTAAGGTTGGCTTGTACCTGCATGCCAAGTGTGTGTGTATTAACATGGTAAATGTACTTAATGAATTCTGACGTCTCCTCTTTTCCTTTTCACCGGCACGCTGATGTTTCTCAATTAACACGCACTCTCTTCCTCTCTGTCTTTCTTCCTCTCTGTTTGCTCTCTTTCCCATCTCTTAACATCTCACCTTTTGCCCGTCTTCTGCGTTTGGTTTCATCCTCTTGTTTTCCTCTTTCTTTCTGTCTGTCCTGTCTTTCTCTTACTAACACCGTCTGGTGGTTTGGCTGTATAAGGACATTGCATTGGGATCCTGACCCTTCTACTCTGCAACTCCACTCCGACTCTGAGCTCATGGGGTACTGCTCCTCCTCTCTCCTTTAGCTTGTCTTCCAGCTTTATTCAGTTTATGTGGTTTCATCTTAGATTTGTCTAAATGTGTTAATATTATGTCTGTACATCCTTATTTATGTCTCTACATGTTAAATTTGCATTCGGATCTGCGTTGTATTGCAAACCTGCGCACGTGCGTGCTTATTTCCACGATGGTATATGTGTGTGTAGACATGGAGCTGTCAGGCTGGGCATGTCCAAAGTGACCCAGGTGGACTTTGTCCCGAAGGAAATGGTGTCCTACTCCAAAGAAACACAGACACCAACTGAGGCACTGACACACACTGATCAAAAAGCAGGTAATACAAACATAGACACAGACACGTGTTTCCCCAACCTTTTACCATGCCTGAATCAAAATTTAATAAATCAAATCTGTGTTTGTGTGTTCCAGATGAGGAAGAGGATGAGGAGATAACTGCTCCCCCACCAGCAGACGATACCCAGGAGGAGAAAGATGAACAGGGCGAACAGCAGGAGGAGGGTGAGGAAGTTTGTAACTTTCAAAGTGTGAGCTGGCTGTTAATGGCCTAGCTGTTCATTTATGGATACCAATAACTAATAAATAATGATCTTGAGCTAATTTCTATCTAAAGATTTAGTATATCACAAATGGGAAATCTATCCAGCAATATGTTACCGGTAAGCATGATCTTTTATCTCATATTGAATTATCTGTGAATAGACACTCCCAAAGAGCTGACAGAAGAGGAGAAGCTGCAGGTCCTGCACTCTGGGGAGTTCTTGTCGTTTTTCGAGCGAGGCAGCAGAATTGTGGAGAGAGCTCTGGCCGAGCAGGTGGACGTCTGCTTCGATTACAGCGGCCGAGATCTAGAGGATAAGGAGGGGTGAGGCACATGAAAAAAACATTGTGTACATTTTGTAGATAGACGTTAAGTGATAGACTGATGGATAGGCAGGGTTAATCATCTTTTTTTTAATTTCCCGGCCCCTCCCAGTGACTTGCAGGCAGGCGCGAAGCTGGTCCTGAACAGACAGTTTGCAGATGAGCGCTGGACTAAAAACAGAGTGGTCACCTGTCTCGACTGGTCTCCTCAGGTGGGTCAGAACACTGACACAGGGGCTTTAACCTTTCAGTTATGCTGTCTAACCTTCAGGCCCTATTCTTCCCTGTATGTTGACTGAGAGCATGTGTGTGCACAGTTGCACTGCTTCTTCTCTGCATCTAAAAATGGCTGCCATGTTCCTCTCAGTATCCAGAGCTGCTGGTGGCCTCATATAACAACAACGAGGATGCTCCCCACGAGCCCGACGGAGTGGCACTGGTCTGGAACATGAAATACAAGAAGGGCACACCAGAGTACATCTTCCACTGCCAGGTAGCGAAAGAATTCACATGCAGTTCCTCTACAAGAGAGTGGTCACTTAAAACATTCACTTTAAGAAAGTTTACATCACAAAATAAATACTTTTAAGATTCATTCAACCAAATAATTAGGCAGGAGCAGATATATTTAAATTATTTAAATTTTTCTTCCTCCAGTCAGAGGTGATGTCAGCCGGGTTTGCGAAGTTTCACCCCAACCTGGTGGTGGGTGGGACGTACTCCGGACAGATTGTCTTATGGGACAACAGGAGCAACAAGCGCACCCCTGTCCAGAGAACTCCCCTGTCTGCAGCTGCACACACGGTAATGCACTGGAGCTCACACACTTTTATGTCTACACACACTCACAAACTACTTAATTTAAGTTCTTCTAATATAAATCCATGGCTGACTTTTCTTGTTGTCTAACTCCTCTTGACTGTGCTCTGCTGTGTTCAGCACCCGGTCTACTGTGTGAACGTGGTAGGAACCCAAAACGCTAACAACCTGATCAGCATTTCCACTGATGGCAAAATGTGCTCCTGGAGCCTCGACATGCTCTCCCAGCCACAGGTACGTTGAACTTGTGTCGATGATGTACAGATAAACGTCAGTAGCTTTGTCAGAGGCTCTGAGGCTGCGTGTGTGTCCCCTGCAGGACAGTCTGGAGCTGGTCTTCAAGCAGAGCAAAGCGGTGGCTGTCACCTCCATGGCCTTTCCTCTGGGCGACGTGAACAACTTCGTGGTGGGGAGCGAGGACGGCTCCGTGTACACAGCCTGTCGCCACGGGAGGTGAGCGCTCTTTGACCTCTGTCCTCATTAGCATCAAAAGTCTTCCTAAGGACAGATTTCTGTTTGGTTTACAACCAGGATGTGAAAACAACACTGTGACTTCCAACAAATGCTGGCAAAGCCTTTGGGTGGAGGAAGGTAATTAGTAGAAGTCCTCACAGTTATTTTGATGTGTGTGTCACAGTAAGGCGGGTATCACTGAGGTGTTTGAGGGCCATCATGGTCCGGTGACCGGGCTGAGCTGTCACAGTGCTGGAGGACCTGTTGACTTCTCTCATCTCTTCATCTCCTCCTCTTTTGACTGGACCGTCAAACTCTGGAGCACTAAGGTGAGGCATTTACAGTCACACACAAGCCATTATACTATTACATGCACTATAAGTCATGTTTCTTAACATCAATCCATGTCTCCCTGTGTTTTTATGTACAGAGTACCCGTCCGTTGTACTCGTTCGAGGACAGTTGTGACTACGTCTATGATACGATGTGGTCTCCAACACACCCTGCCCTGTTTGCCTGTGTGGACCTAGCTGGACGCCTGGACCTGTGGAACCTCAACAATGACACAGAAGTATGCGCGCACACACACACACACACACACTGCACTGAAACATAAGACCTTAATTTCACCTTTAAAGGAATAGTTTGACATTTTGGGAAATAACAAAGTGCAAAATTTACTTGGAGAGTGTTATCAATATTCTCATCTAACGCTTGGCAAGAAAGTTAAAAGACGTATTTCCCAAAATGCCCTTCAAGTATAGATAAATCAGCATTATGGTTGTGTGTTTTTTAGGTTCCTACTGCCAGTGTGTGTGTGGAGGGGGCTTCAGCGCTGAACCGTGTGAGATGGGCTCACTCTGGCAAAGAGATTGCCACTGGGGACTCGGAGGGACAGGTGCAGGTCTACGATGTAGGGGAGGTGAGATGTCATTACATTTTACTATGATATCCATATGGGATTTACTGTCCTTCAGTTATACTACTGAAAACAAATTATATTGGTCCATGTCAGATTCTAGACCTTCAGGTGTCCTTTTGTCTCTCTGCAGCAAATCTGCGTGCCTAAGGCTGATGAGTGGACACGCTTCGTCAGGACTCTGGCTGAGATCCAAGAGAACCGAGATGAAGCTGAGGAGCTGGCCAACGCCTGATGTTACAAACCTCACACTGACAACTGCTCATAAATTTCTCTCCAGTACACTACACGACACTGGCTTCCAGCTTTTCCACCTACTACAACATGAATTGGCCTGAGGAGATGTGCAGAGCTAGAGGGGATAGAAAAGACAGCTTTAGACGATTTTTAGATGTGTTTTTAAATGTGTCTTTAAGAGTTTTAGAGTATTTGTAGGTACAATGAATGTCACGTGTAGCAGTAGTAGTACAGAAACCACTGTTAAGTGGTTGAAAGTGACAGAGGGAATACAGGAAAGTGATTTTCAGCACAGATGTGGCCGTCCACTCTAAACTTCTAGCTTTGATAACATCCTCAGGGCTCCAAAAACTGCTCTTCTCCTGAGGCCTCAACCAACTCAGCCCTTTTTTAAATATGCAAACCTTTGTACTTGCACCTTTTTATTACCATTTGAGTGTTTTTACATGTTTTAATATTTTCCAGACACGCTTGTGCACATGGCTGGCAAAAGTGTTTCAACAGAGCGAAAAAAGAAAAGCTGACATATCTCTCATCAGAACTTCTTTATCCTCAGCAGCACTTGAATTTGATGACTAAAACAGCCAATGTGCTTACACATGCACACTCTCGCCTGTGCAGAAGTGTGTCATTCTTACATTTTAACCACTACAATATTTAATATTTATTCTGGTGGTTGCACTTATTTAAATATTTTGTCTATTATTTAAAAAATGCTGCTTTGTACTAAGAGCTTGAGTAGTACATTCCTAAAATTAGCACTACAAGCTTTTTACCAGGCAAAATCTGTTACTATACTTGCCTTGAATTTATTGACACTAGTACAGTTAAAAGGTGATTTTTTTTTCTGTACCAAAGGTTATTTTATACTTTGTACCTGTGTAATGAGTACTAGAAAACAGTTTCTGGACTTGTCCTCTTTATGAGGATCTAAATAAACTACATGAAGTTTTAAACAGAGGTGTAAAGCTGAGGTTGGAAACTTAATTTTTATCACAGAACATTAATTGATTTTCTTATTTTCCTTTTCCATCCAATTTTCATTCCTTCCAGGGTGCAGCAGTCCGACCTCGCCAGGCTGGTAAAAAGAAAATTCAGCTTCAAACGCTTTCTCTTTAATGTTTAAAATGAGCTAAAGATGCACTGTAGCAACCATATTTGATATAACATGAACAAGATCAGTATTCTGCATAGACTAATTGTACTGTACTCTTTCCTGTTACTGTTCCTGATACAGCTGATGGTTGCACTTTTCCATTGGAATAAAACTTAAGACATATTGTTAAAATTAAAACCATATGGATGATTTATTTCAATAAAATACAATGACTGAATTCAGATACATTTAATTTATTAATACCTAATTCTCTGCTCATGATTCTTGTTTCATCAAGAAAACACTTAATTGAAAAGTTCTGTACATCAGTAAGAGTGATTCTCAGAAACCAGGCCCAAAGGCCCCACACAGCCATAACATTACAGTTACTCAGCAATGATACTGACTGAATGTTACGGAGCTTTGTCTTGTAACATTTTCTTCACTGCTTCCTGTCAATGCGCTGTCTCTGTACCGTTATACAATATGTACAGTATGCAGCCTCCTGCGTGAGGACCAATTGAAAGAATGAAGCCCCACACACCATGCTGACCAATCTAATATTTTCTATGCACGCTGTCCAATAAGAGAAGTCCTATTCAAACTGAGTATCAGACAGAAAATAGAATAAAAATCATATCAGCTACTTATGAGAGAGAGGAGTGCCCAAGGCTCCGTTTTACACAAATGCTGGAGAGAAGAACACAAAATGGAGATGCTAGGAGCGTACAGCCACTGAAGATACAACACAGTCAGCGCTCTGGGTCCCGACGCTGTCTGCTCTGTTACATCCACAGCTGCAGCCAACTCTCCACCTCCACCACTGGCTGGGGACCAGTGAAGCACACCATCACCCTGGAGAGAGTAACGGGCTGGCGTTGTTTGTTCCTAAGTTGATGGCCCCTATTTGTGGAGTGTTTTAAAACTGTGTATTTGGTTTGTGTATCTATCTAAGTGTCTGGCTCCTGGTAGAGGAGGAGAGGGATGACAAAGTGATATGGAGATTCAGACCTCTATGGGTCCTGAGCCGGCGTAGCAGTGACTGGCTCGGAGTGATGTATGGAAACCACACCAGAGGACTTGAATTTGGGAAGGTGGAGGCCGAATTTGTTCTCCACCCCGGCAAAGGTAGCTGCGGCCAGGCGGTAGCCTCCAACGTGGTCCGCATTAATGGGAGGAAGCTCTGAGATGCGAGACTTGGGTGTGGGCTCAGATCCTGACGGACGGCTGCAGAGAGGAGAGAGGAGGACAGGAGTGATCACTACACAAACATAATGGCATTTTGATATATAAATGAAGGGAACAAAATGTTTTTAGCATTTATAGTTACATTTATATAAATGTATGTTATAACGAGTCCTTTTAATTTTACTGGAAGCGAATGTGATAAAATGCTACTTTTCTGAGGAGTCAGGATGGACAATAGGATTAGTGTATCCTGATGATCAATCATGTAAGCGTCTAACACGTGGAATGTGATTCATCTCATTACAAAAGAAATAAAATGCAAACAATATTTGGTAAAGATTTGATATGTTCAGCAGAGTGAGACAGGTACCACAAATTATGGTTTTTTTTAACAACGCAAAAATGAAATAAAAATATGGCATCAAGAGGCAGTTTAAGAGTCTCTAAAGCCAAATGTTCTGTATTTCCATACTAGCCATGAATCCTACTAGCACATCCTCACATAAACCTCCTAAACCTCTCTCCCTGTCAACTTTTCAGCTAAGTTGGTACAAAAGGCAACAAAAGTGACTGAACTGCTCACTCTCCTTTTGACAAAAAGAATATCCACTTACTGTCCTCCAAAGTCAATGTAGAACCACCGCTGTAAGAGCTCGTAAGTCACCAGAGTCACGCCAAACTGTGGAGAAGACCGGCACATACGAGCTGGAGAGGAGAGAGGGACACAATTCAACACAGTTTCAATGCAAAAACGATCCGACACTCTGTCTGTCTGTGCCTGCAGGAGTACACCAACACACACCTCCAGCTCCCTTCCACAAAGCCCTGAAGCCTTCTTCTCTCATAATCTTCCTGAAGCAGTCGATGACTCCTGTGTAAGTGGTCTGTCCTGCCCTCGCTGCAACTTGCAGACGCGTCTTGATGACATCAGCGGGCGTCACAAGGGAGGCTGCAGGGATACCTGGGAAATAAGAGTTACAAAGAAGTCAGATGACGCATGTTACTTCAAACCTGTGTAAGAACTGGGTGTCTGTGACTTAAGGGGAAGTAATAATTAATAACAAACAATAGCTTGTTTATGAGCATTTCTTGATTCTGCTTGCAGCTTTGGTGTCAATTGAATGGTATGCATTTATATAAGTATGCAAATATAGTGCAGGTGAAACGTTGGATCGTGTTCTGAATGAGCAGACAGACTGCTTCTGCTGTTCTAGGTCATAATCTGAGGTTACCTGCAATCGCTCCAGCCGTGAGCAGCTGCAGAGGTCCCAGCCTGCCTTGTTCGTCGGCTAGCTGGGTCTTGAGGTGGGCATACGCGGGGAAATAGATGGCTGAGAAGGGGATGTCTCTCAGGAAACATGCTTTAGCACCCTAGACAGGCACACAAAGAACAGACAGATGTATGAGACTGCTGTTGAGAGAAGACTATGAAAGAGTGAGGCAAAGAGAAAGAGTGCATAAATGCCAAACAGAGTGAGTGCCAGTAAATTTAACAGCTTTTTCACAGCCTGAGAGAAGATTGTGGTACATTCAAAGACACGTTACCTTGTAGAGGCCGAAGAAGCCCAGGTCACGGACCACGCTGAGTGCGCTGACTCGAGGTCCAGTGGTGATCTCTCCTGCCACCTGCAGGCGAATCTTCACAATCTCCAGAGGGTTGGTAAAGATCACCTGAGAGCCTCCAGCCTGGATAAATGAGGAGAAGAAGAGCTCGTTCACACATTTACATTAAAGAAAAGAAAATTAAAAAAAAAAAACAATCACTGCTCCTGAATCTAATATGTACACAGCTAAGGGATGGGAGCCAAGTCTTGCTCATGAAAAGTATTAAAAGTAAAAATTAAATTCTGATCAATCATTTACTTTGCCATTTCCTCGGACGGTAAGGTGTGCTGGGCCAATGTGTATAAAGATGAACAACGCTATCAAAAACAAAACAAAAAAAAACATGTTGCATTGGACAATGACAATTTAGCTCAGGATGCAAAAGAGCATTGCAGTCCTCTGTTAGTAACGTAATTTGGAACTCCGCAAGCATGTTAATTCAACAAATAAACAGACTGCATGCAAGAGTTACTTTTTAATGGCCTTTACAACTAAAGAGGCACACACCCTTGGATAACTGACTGCGTCTGCATTTCTTCTTATCTAGTGTTCATTTATGCATTCACAAACAGATAGAGCGGGATACAGAAGTGTGTGGTACTTACACAGCCACCGGCCATAATCTCAGCAAATAAAGGAATTGTGTTGTCTTTATTGGTGAACTTGTCTCTTACAAAGTCATTCATCTGTGGGACACAAACGCAAGCAAACATGAGACCAAAGGCAACTCAGAGTAATGCTAAAAATCAGTCAATCGTTGTCATCTAGCCTTTGTAAATTTGCCCTAATGTGTAAGTCTTTCATGCTATACATTCTTATTTTTCATTTTGTGGACCCCTTTTCTTTTAATTTTCATGTGTTGTGTATATTTTTATTGTCAACATGCAGTAAACGCTGGTGAGGAAGCTCCTATAAAATAAATCATTATTACTGATGTCACATAACAAGTGTGTATGCAGAGTTAATATGGAGACCAGGAGGATTATGTGTTGTGTATGTGAGGGGGGGTACTCACTGTGAGTTTGATAGCTTTCTCAGGTGCAACACCTATAAGCTGAGGAACCAGACCTGTGGGGCATCATGGGGGATTGAGTGAGAGGAGAATCACATTTCATTCGTATTACTGGGCAAACAGGAGCAAAAGAGGAGAAATCAAAAGGAAATAAGACATGAGGTCAAAAACATGCAGGGTTCGTACAGCTTTTTAACAGTAAATTTCAAGCACTTTTCAAGCACTTTCAAAGTATCTAAATCAAAAATTGCCACTCTCAGAGCCTTTACCATCACATCTAAATTGTTACTATAAATTCCAGGAGACAACAAACAAATATGACGACGGGATCGGTTCATTTCAAATATTAAAAGATTTTTGGTTTACATGAGTGATTGTGCAGATGATGAAACACCAGATTATGTTGAAAATCAAGCATTTTTCAAGGAGTATATTCGAATTCAAGCACATTCCTAACCTTGAAAACATAACGGTTAAAATTAAGCATTTTCCAAACTTTCAAGACTTGACTGTACGAACCCCGAACATGAAGGTGGAGACCAAGAGACAGACTGAGCTTTTACTAATGATATGAAAGATGGGGATGCTCGAGAGAGGAAAGGAAAGCTGATCACAAATGTCTTGTAATTAGTATGATGCAACACAGCCTAAAATAAAGTACAGCAATAGGAATTCTTCTATTATTAGACAAAGAAGGATGCTGCATCACTTCAACAAGAAACAATAGAAACATTTGAATTGATTTAACAAAACTAAGTATTTTAAAATACTCTGAGAATCTCAGATTTGGCTCAAATTTAAAGTGTGTATCAGTGGTGAACTAGGCACCTGAGATAAAATGCTTCAGCTGAGCAAATGTCTACCTCTGTAGAAGCCGAAGAAGCCCTCGTAGCGAAGCACCTTCTTAGCACAGTCAAAGCTGTTCTTGTACATCAGCTCTCCAACAAAGGAACTTGTGGACCTCTGGTTCTGCATACGAGTCTTCACCAAGTCGATGGGGTACACAGCCGTCGCTCCCGTAGCTATGCAAACACAAACACACACAAACTCAGACTAAATGCTATCCATCGAATTAGATATATCAGATGCTGCTGTGTGTCTGTCAGATAGCCACCTGTCTGTGGCCGCAGGATAACTCACCTCCAGCAATGGAGCCCAGGGTGAACCTGTAGGCCGACTCCGCAACTTGGAGCCACACAGGCCTGGAACTGTCCCCACGGGCCTGATGGAGAACCACATATGGGACCGTGGTGAACTTTACATTATGAAAAATTCTGTAAATTGTTCTCGTTTCTCATGCTTTCATGGTGACAATATAAAATGTGTGATACATTGTATTTACTCATTTATGAATAAGGAGTTGCACACACAGACCGCCACAAGCATCCTACCTGTTTCTGGGTTTCAGCCAGATGGTAGGGCAGACATCCTTCCTCTAACGGAGCTATCCTCTCAATGTCAGTAAGATTCAGGCGCCTGATACACAGATGTTGATTTCCCCATTATTTACATTACTGTCATCATACAGGTCATAATATCTTCCACTAAATGTCAGTAAAGTACAGAAGTTTGAGGTGAATTTAAGGATTTTGGGCCTGACAGATTCTATCACAGACTTTAACTGAGTAGCAGAGTGAGTGTTTACCCAGAGGGGGAGTGCAGGCCTGATAACTGGTACAGGATGTCAATTTCCATGGGAGTGATCTGACCAAACTTGTTTGCAGCATGAACAAACTCTTCTGCAGAGAGAAGAGAGAATTGCAACATGGACATTCTTGACACACTCATGCAACGTGTTAGCTGAAAGGCAAAGATGCAACATCACAGAAATGTAACAATCTGCGCACCTTTGGTCACGAGTGTGTCCTTCCGCGTGCCAGCCAGCGTGCTGTAGATCTTGCGTATCAGCTCCATGTTGTTCAGGAGGGAGTTGAAGGCATTGAAGTACGAGAAGCTGACCATGTGAGAGGTGCTGCCACCTGCAGCCTGGTACAAGAAAGGCAGAGCACGTCAGGTACAGGTTTGTGCCTTCATAATTATGCTCTAGACAGTATAGATGTGTTTTTGTTTTGTTTTTTAAACGGTACACAAAACTTATTGCTACAAAGCAAATCTTAGCAGGATATCTTACAAGAACCTCTGGTAAATCAGGATTATAGTGGGAATGTATGAAACACCAATCACAAGAGAACACTGAAGAGCCTGAGCAAAGCTTAAAAGATTAGAAATGCACCAGACTCAAGTTGAAAATGACCAGTACTGTCCTTTAAGGCTAATAACCCCAGCTGCAAATCGGATGAGGATTTACCTCTGCTGTGTACATTTTCATAACCCCACCCACACAGAGTGGATTATATCACCACTAGCCAGTGATCAAAACATAAGTGTTGTTTTTTTTTAAAATATATTTTGGGGCAAATTAAAAACTTTCTGTCCCAATTAAACTTGGAATATTAACAGTTTTCTACTCCAAAAGTGGGAGATGTCGTAGCCTAGTAAAAACTGAAAGTAAGCTTCCAGCTATGGAAATTAATTTAGAACAGTCAGAGAGCTGTGGTTATCTGAAAATAACACTCATCCTCCTCTCAATCAGGACTGAATATTCTCTGTGGCCACAGTGAAAAGTCATACACATTATTGTCGGTAAGCTCTTCGTGCAGATACAAACACTTACGGAGACAAGGTTCTCCTCCACAAAGGGTGTGAGCATGTGGTGTCTGATGGTGGCCATAATGTCACTGAAGTCCATGGCGGAGATGACACCATTCTTCCCTTTGTCCTTCTGGGCAAATGCCTGCCGTGCATGCTCCAACTGCAGCTCCTAAAAAACAAACAAACATGACACCACGAGGCCGAGTGTAAATATAGTAAAGTGAAAAAAGAGGAAGAGACTGATCTCTGTGTGTGTGTGTGTGTGTGTGTGTGTGTGTGTGTGTGTGTGTGTGTGTGTGTGTGAGAGAGAGATCGGCGTACCTGCAGGAACTGGGTGAACTCGAGGTAGCTGAGGTGTTTCTTGTTGTCATGCCCAAAGTGCAGACGGATGAACTCACAGTCCCAGTTGAAGGGAATGTGGTGGTGCACTGTGGTCTGGCTGAAGATGTCCCGCACATTCTCTGCAGCACAAATACACGTAAATACACATTCAACAAAGGAATCAATAATCAATCTTCGATCATTCTAATTGCATAGCATAAAGCTTTGTGTGTGTGTGACATAAGAAAGAAAGCAGAAGTAGGAAGGAAAGAAGAAACAGAGCATGAGAGCGATTATGTAAGGCCCTCCATGTGTAATGGCTTAGACCGAGGAGTAATCTGGTCATCATGTTAGGAAATATTTTCTCCACACTGCACCACAGTAAAACGTGTAAATTGTTTTGATGACACAGCACACCAACACATGAGGGATGAATTCACGGCACAGTGATTAAACAAGAGAAGTTCCTTCTCTTTTACAGTGTGCAGTGCTATATTTATATTCTAATTTTTTGCATTCATCGAAATCATGTCAACTGAATTAATACAAAAAACACATTGGCCCGTACCGAACGAAATGGCTCCAGTTCCAGTCTTGTCAAACAGCTGGAAGGCTACTATGAAGAGAGTGTCAGGTGCACACAGCACCGATTCAAATGCAAGAAACTCCTGGAACGAGATCAGCCTGCCATAGTGGGTGTATAAGAGATAAAAAAGATATACTGTTAAACACAAACACATCAGACTCTGGAATGAAGCTAAGACCAGATCATACAGTATTACTTAAAGGACCAGTTCACCGAAATCTCTCTCTCTCACACACACACCAAAACTTTTTATCTGTTTCTGGGGACAGTTTTCAACATTTTCTACCTTTGGTATAAAAAGATTGCTACATGCAAACATATACTGTAAAATGTTTTTGTGTGAACTAAAAGGCCAGAAAGCAAACAAAATGACCTACAGCTGACAGATAAACAGTCTTTCATTTCTGGGTAAAAAAAAGCACATTTGTATATGATCAGCAGAGTGTGTGTGAGTGTGTGTGTGTTATTTGTGTACGTATGACTGCATACACAAATAATCTGGGAAATGGGAGTCATTGGGAGTTTTATCTTATCTGTAAGTGGCTGTAATGGCAACTACTGATCAGACATGGCTCAATAAACTGTCAATGAGTGATAAGTGATAAGCTGTGTGTGTGTGTGTGTGTGTGTGTGTGTGTGTGTGTGTGTGTGTGTGTGTGTGTGTGTGTGAGTGAGTGTTCGCGGACACCGTCTCCGAGTCAGTACGCACCCGTCCTTTGTGGTGTCAGCCACAGCAGCGATGAGCTGTACAGTTTTGGGGTTGTGGTGGATCTGTGTGTGTAGTCCCAGATACCTCTGGACAAAGTCGCCTGGGGTCATGAACCTCTCTCCATCCTTGTCCACTACACTGGCATACTGAGGGGAGAAACAAAACACAACATCAGTGTGCCGTGGATGCCAACTTCTTTTCCCTTAACCCTAAATGAACTAACCAACAATGACGTCAAATTGCTTGCCTGTACCCCTCCTCTTATCTCTGTACGTTGTGTGCACCATTTACATATCCATCTCAATAGCATGGCTTTACATTAGCTGTTATCAACAGCTTTATTAACCCTCACAGCGCCCTGGCTAATGGCCTGTTTGGTCAGTGTTCAGAGGCATGACTGTGGAGCATGACAGGTTAGTACATGCTTTGAGTGAATCACAGGTCAGCAGTACTACACAGTAGACTGTAGGCTCTTTGTTACTAGTTAAAATCTAGTGTCACAAGCTGTGAACATTATACAACATTATAGGCTGCATGTTTTACTTACTACACTACACTGCCTTCTTCTTTCAGTGCTATTCTAACTTTGGTGCAGGTGCAAATTATTACCAAAAGTGTTCACATTCAATTTTGAGGTTAGTGGCTTACAAAAACATCAGCTCTGTCATTGGTCTTTTACTAAACTGAGCTGGTGATTCATGCTGCACCTGAACAACCAAGGTCATTGATCTTGCAGTTGTGGCAAGCATGACATGTCATAACTATGCCAGCCCACACTTGCGCACGCATGAGCAAGCACAAGTGCACTGATGCTTTTGGCTTGAGCTTGTGAGATATTTGACCTATGTATATCAGCCACACAGAAGACAGTGGAGCAAGGTGAAGGTTAACCAAACCCACTCTTATTGCAGTCTCTCATTACATCTCATGGTCATACACACACCAGACCAGTCTGCCTTTCCATCCTCTGACATGCAACAGACTTTACTCTGACTCAGACCCCCCCCCCCCCCCAATACATATCATGAGCACTGGTGTGACACAGTGCTCTGATCTGTTAAGGACAAGGACATGCAAGTCTTTGCTTGTGCTGCACTGGAGACAGTGAAACAAAAACTGATAATTACACCCGAACAGGGACTTGAACCCTGGACCCTGATGCTCTGCCGACTGAGCTATCAAGGCTATATAAGCATTTATACATGTACACTGCAGTCCAACAACAATGCACAGTCCAACACATTCCCTTAACATGTCATGATGATCAAAGCAGAGCGAGACTGAGAAAAGCAGATATTACACACTTCTCTTGCAGTATTGAAGGAAAACAACCACTCCACTCACAACAGCTGCTGCTGACTCAACAAGTATGAACCACAATTATGTTTAAGCTTCGACTTCTGTCAGAAAAAAAAAAAGAAATGTTAGGCTAACTAACCACTGACAATATATTCAGACAGTTATTTGTGCTTTAATGTAACAACAGCAGTCTGTGCTGGACCTTTAACTGTGGCTAATGCTGTAATTTAAACCCTATGACAAACACAAGCTCATTCACCAAGTGAAAACAGTCCTGGGTGAGCGGTTTTCTGCATACAGAGTTGTTTCACAAATACACCTGGTGGATATGTACACGGTGGGCACACATATTACTAGATCTATCCATAATGTGACACTGATCCAAGAAACATGTGAGACTGATCTTGTTCGGCTGAATTGTGTGCAAATCTTACCTTCTGGAAAATTGCTTTCAGCTCACTTGGGTCCCCGCGTTTGGTAGATTGCACCTAAAACAATACACAATCAAAACAAACAAAGAAACATTATGACATTGATCGACAATGCGAATATGCGTTTTAACATTTCCAAAAAAAAAAAAAAAGAAAAGCTGCAGAGTAAAGCAAGTTTTGCTGGCGGTGCACTTCACATGACACGAAGCATTACAAGCCAGCTGCTTCGGGTTTGTGTCTCCTTGAAACGACCACTGCTGTGAAGGAGAAACGCAGCCCACTGCGGCAGACATGGCACACAATCACAGAGAAACGACTGACCCTGGCACACCGTCAAGTTGAGCACGTTAGGCAGCTAACTACACGACGGACCATCCAACAAGCTCCAACAAGCGTTACAACTGGGTAGCCGGCTAGCAGGCACAAACTACTCGCGGGAAGAGGACACAAACCGCTGCAACGACACGTTAAGCTTTAAATCGGCAAAACGCGAGAGGGCGAGAGTACGCCGACAGCGACGACTGCTGTGAAAAGATGCGACTTCGGCCGGCGTTAGTGACTTTATCACGGCGGTATTAGTATTAGTCCGATAGCTGTTTAGCATGATCTCGCTAGGCTGTAGCATCCCTGGGCCCGGGGATGCTACAGCCTCAGACACCGCGTCCGAGACCCCCTTCCTGGACAGGACCAGAAAGTCTAGCTTTGATAATTCCCTGCACGAGAAAACGGCCAGAAGACATGCAGGCATGTTAAAGCAGAGGTTTGAAAATCGCTACGAGAGCGATGCCGAAGTCACCTTGACCGCCATGCTGGTTTGACGTCACGCACAGTGAGTGAGCGAGCGAGCGAGCGAGGCGCAGCGGCAGCGCACGCCCTCGGGCGCGTGAAAACGAAACCGCGCAGCCTTTCAAAAATACAGTTAGCCAATAAATGTAACCATCGATTTTTCAATCAATTGTAATAAAAATTACCTGAGAGTGATAATATTAAAGGTTTTTGGTGTGATGAAGGAACTGCGTCCTGCACCTCACACACAGACACGCGCGCGCGCTGCTACAGTAACGTTACTACTGCCATTACTACTATGAGGCTACTGCCACTGCTAATACAAGACAGACAGACACAGATAGATACAGAGATATATAGACAGATAGACACTTTATTGATCCCAAGGGAAATTTACTTCCACTACTACTACTGCTACTCCAACTGCTGCTGCTACTACTACTACTAGACCTACTACTAGGCTACAAAAACACAAATCCATAGGGTATTTTCCCCTTTACAATACTCTCTCTAGGCAGTGAGGCAGCCAGTTAAATCTGGATAACTTAGTAAAGCTCTGAACATGGACTTTTTAGTCAAGTCCTCAATCAGTTATGCAGCTAACAGTCCTGCTCTGTCTGAGGCTACATTCACACTATGTTTTTGTTTTAAAGCGAGACATCTCCCATATAGGATGTGTGAACGATGAAAACAGACCCATATGTTCCTGGTTGTCTTGCACAAGCAGAACTCAGGGGAAGATGGAAAGAAGGCAGTTAAAACAACAAAAAGAAAACAAAGTAAAGTAGGACAGAAACCAAGGAGTATAGACAACATGGGGTTTAGATCACATTCTGTCATAAGACATGACTTTATTAAGCATGTAATCGTTAATGTGCATGGGCCTTTATCATGGAAGATAATTTTGATATGTCAAGGTAAGAAAAGCACAGGTGTAAATATTAGGATTAACGATGAATTTCATTTCACTGCTGCTGTTTCGGGGTCCTTTTATTGTTCATGACGGCTCACTGTCACACTGTCGTGGCTTGTTGGGACACTTGAATAGAACAGAGCCATCGACTTTGCTCCAACATCCAATAGATGTAGCAATTGTTTATTTTTGTGCTGAGAAATGTTTTCACTTTCAATTTACTTAATACTAGTGGATGAGAGCTTATCTCATTGACCTTGGTGAGGTGTCCATATGAGATCTAGACAGTGTTTGTTGTCACTGATAAGGCAGTGACCTACAGTATCTCCACTACCTGCACCACAGTATTAGCCATGGCCTGTGTTATGTAACTTTGTTTAACAATCACGTAATGCCATTTTCTGTAAGAGGTAATGTCCTATATAGAGGTGTTCAAGGGTACGTTTGTTTTCAGGGGGTGGGGGGTGGGGGTGAAGTTGGAGTCTGGAGACCTCCACCAAGCTTAAAAGAGTGAAAGCTGTCCCATGCATTTCTTCATACTGTTCATTTACAGTATGAAGAACAACCATCATGCTTTGTGTAATCATACTGGCAGCCTAAGAAAAGATAATACCATGTTCATTTGCGTATTATTAATGCCTGTGGAATATTTCATAACAATAGAATTACGAATTAGAGTGCAACGTTTTTGCAACTTCAATCACATGAATTGCAACATTCAAAAGATGTGAATCAATTCTAGGAAATATAGTTTGAGCAGTATAATGGTTAGCTGGTGTTTGTGCTATGGAGCGTTTGTTGTTGCAGGAACTTTTGGTGTCCTAATCTTGCTCAGCGCTAGTACCAAAACCCTTTTAGTGGCATTTGTGGCCACATCCACGTTAGCATGTCTTTTGTTTTCTGGGTTCTGATTTTTTTCACATGTTACCATGTGATTGAGCAATGCTGCTTGGTAGCACCCTAACATTGGAGCTTCACACTAGCATGTGAATGCACCATTCTGACCGCTTCCTAATAGGCTGATCATTGTGCCACAATCCTTTCCTCCCACACACCCCCAGGGCAGCAAACATGCCAGAGCCAGCCTTCCTGCTCAGTGTTAGTGATGGGACAACCAGTTCATTTTAGTGACTTAGTTCTTTAAGTCTCGTTCAGTAAAATGAACTACTCTTTTTTTCGAGTCATTCGTTCATTTCGTTCAGTAGACGAGGGGGACTACTCATTTCTGTCCTATACTGAGCCTGTGTAGCTGTCACGTGAAAAATGAACGAAAGACTAACGAACTAACAAACCAGTCAGCTGTCACGTGAGAAAAACAAAACGCATGCGTTATTATTGTTGCGCAGGCGTGGCCAAAATGAACGAATGACTCTCTGAGAGGACTCGTTACTACTCTTTCATATCAAAGACTCGTTTCATATCAACGACACATCACTACTCAGTGTATACTATTATATCTTCCTCTCTGCAGCTCTGGAGTCATTTGTTGCTGTCCTAACAGTCCACAGAGATTACGCTATGTTGACATTGCTGTATGTGGTTCGAGACTTCCATTTTAAAAAAAGAAAAAAAGTTCTGTTCCTTTTACAGCCGACGTCATCAAAAACATGCATGCGCATTTTGGCAACGGAAGTGGCATTTTGCTTTTTTTTGCTTTTCTTTCTAAGACTCCGATCATCACACAGAAACGTATTAGTTTAAACACTCGCAGAGTTGGCTGCTGTCATCAAAGTCTTTTTGTTTTTTGTTTTTTTCTACGGATAAAACACATAAATCTGTATTATTGGCGTTTTGCCCCAACCAATCAGACGAGTTAGCAAGTTTTAAACTTTCTAACTTGCTAAATTGAATTAAAAATGTTACCAGCATCAAAATGTCTGGCTGTTGCCTGTTTGGTTGTCAGAATTGATATTCCAACAGCGGACTCAGGTTCTACAGAATTCTGACAGAATCACGAAAGTTTCAGAGTAACCAGCGGCGTAAATGGTTGCAAGCTATTAAACATGTTGACTACAACTGAACTGAGGACACGATCAAAAATGCTCGTGTATGTAGCGCCCATTTTGTATCCAATAGACCAGGGGTGTCAAACTCATTTTAGTTCATGGGCCACATGCAGCACCAATTTGATGTCAGGTGGGCCGGACCAGTAAAACCACTGCATAATAACCTATAAATAATAACACCTCCAAATGTTCCCCTTTCTTTATGTGAAGAAGTACAAGTACATTCTGAAAATGTTCACAATTAACCATCCATTTACAAAACAGATGATGAACAGTCTTAAGAAAAATAAGTGCAATTTCAACAATATGTCTCCGTTTTTCCACAGTCAGTAGGTCTACTGTCATTACATGTGCATTACAATCTACAAAGGCACAAAACGTTTTCTTGGAAAACCCGACACTCTGTGTCCACTTTTCTCTTTGACAAAGACACTGTCCAGCGGCGGCTCCTGCATGAACAGGAGGGCAAAATTTCTCTCTTTCTGTCTACTAGATATGTTTAGTGTGATAAATTTCTCTCTTTATGTCCACTGGATGTGTTTAGTGTGATAACTTGTTTTTCTAGTCAATCAGTCTTAATTCTGTATACTCATAATTTCTGTCTTGGGTCATCTCTGTTTAAGGTACACTGGTATCTTGGTTGGTTATAGCGGGAGGACAAGTTGTTTGTAATCAGGGGAAAAGACAGCTGCAGTCTGGGGAACAGTCTGCCCTGGGTTTCCAGCCTTGGGCAGGAAAACTTAGCTGGAGACAGACTATCTTTGTTAGAGGTGATTCTGTACTCTGATATGTCTGTCTGTGAATTGTGAGGTTATACGTATGTGACAGCATCTTTCCTTCTTGGTCAGACGCTTCATATGCATTTTGGTGTATGATCTCTGTCCTTCAGCTGAAATCGGATTGACTCTGTGTGCTCGCCTGCAACCCCCTTTCATTTACCTTTTTTATCCATATTTACCATTTCATCTGACTGTTTCATTCTTTTCTTAATTAAATATACAAAAGACAATGGCTTGTTGGATCTTCATTTTATTTGCTCACTTCTTCAAAGGAAATACACAATTTCCACTACAAACAGTAGCCAAGCTTGACAGTGCTGTGTCACGTAGCGTGTATGTAAGTATGTGGATCTATAATAGCATATCCAGCACAGTTCCTGCTACTCGCACGTGGGAGACGTTAGCCTTCAGGGATTTCTGCCAGAAAGGCTTTGAGCCTGCTGCTCTCATTAGGACAGCACAGTAGGAATAGCAGTGCATTTTACTGAAAAACTGGAATTAATGACTATTTTCACACTTTGTAAAGTCATCCAGTGGGCCGGATTGGACCCTTTGACGGGCCGGTTCTGGCCCGCGGGCTGTAAGTTTGACACCCCTGCAATAGACAGTATATGTTTTAATGTTATGACCAGGGCCTGAAATTAACACTTGCTCTCAGCCAAATTTGGTCTGTGGCAATGAAGTCTGTAAATTCTTGACATTTTAGCATGGATCCAACCTAAGCTCAATCAGGTTTTGATTGCAAATAAATAATATTGCCACTGTGTGTAATTCATGAAAAAGTTTCATGCCCTGGTTATGATTAAGTTACAGGGGCAAGAGACAGGATTTCTGATAAGGTGAGGAAAGTAATAAGTGAAAGGGGAGAAAATGACAGTAAAACAGAAGCAGAATTCACGTTTGCATAACAACTATATCATCGAGCTCTGACCTATGCTAGCTAGCAAGTCAACAACACAAAATACTACTTACCCTGCCATGCAGGTATAATTCGCTGTTAGGATGTAGTTTTCTGCTTTGTTAATTATAACCCAAGCCTCATACATAGTAGTCTTGTGTCATTGTCTTTCACTGGGGAGTAGTTCTGATTTCAAGACACAAAACTCTGAGTCTGTGTCATGGTTATTTGACGTTCTGTACATGACCACAGATAACGTAGTCGTAAACATCTAGTGACTTGTGTGCTCGTACCCAGCAAACAGGTAACATGAAGGTTATTTTGAAAAAAAACCTTTAGAGAGCCTTTAGGGAACGTTCTCTAAAGGTTCTGTGAAGGTTATTTTTAAAAAACCTTTAGAGAACCTTCAGGGAATGTTCTCTAAAGGTTCTGTGAAGGTTATTTTTTAAAAAACCTTTAGAGAACCTTCAGTTAATCTTCCCTAAAGGTTTTTTGGCGTTTCTAACTATACAAGTGCTGTAATATGTTTACTTTGTCTGGCAGAGGCCCTGGAAAAGGACTTGTCCATAACTCTTATAACTCAGTGTGGGAGCAACAGCACAGACCAAGACAACACACGTGAGACACCAGTCATAATGTCAGCTACACAGTTAAGAGCCATTCTGTATGAATATGTTTGTTGGTAAAAAGAAGACATATGTCTTCTTCTTTCTTTTTTTAACATCCACTGAATGCAATAATCAGGAAGCTTTTGGTGGCAGGTGAAAGACTGAAGACTGATTTAAAAGATATTAAAATATTTTGATCTTACTGAGATTCAATTTTGATTCAAACAAATTGTAAAAGTTAAAATAAGTGTTGATTAGAAGTGGTGTGGAAATGTGAGGAAACTTTCTTTCATTGTCTGTTTCACTGTTTTGTTTCCATGTCAGTCATGATGTTGCAGTCCTAATACTGTCATAATATCATAATACACAAAGCTGTTTCTGTGTCCCTTTATCACTCTGTCTGCCTCTTCTCAGAATGTGTAGTAACTCCAGCCAGACGAAGAGGGTCCATGAGATTACAAACTGCAAGAACTGGCACCAGAATGCTTAATGTCGTCATCAAGAGACCTGGTGTCAACAAGCGCTGGCTGGAGTATGCATCAGAGTTTCAGTCAGAATATCTTTTAACAGTTCTATTAATTTTACTTGCCTATTAAAATTAGGATAAGGTTGGAGGAATGAGGGAAAATAAACCTGTGATTCTTAGGTGCATCACTGTTTACAGTGAATCTCCCGGAGCCACCTGAATGCAAGGATGTAGGAGACTGAGAGTATGGTTTTAAATACTACCTCACGACACGTGGAAGATATTACCTGTAAAGGACAGCACATCTCCTGCAGGTAGACACACAGTAATATATAGTGTATCAGTAACCAGTGGTGGAAAGTAACTAAGTACATTTACATTCTGTGCTTCCACTCCACTACATTTCAGATGGAAATATTGTACATTTTACTTCACTACATTTATTTCACAGGTATAGTTACTAGTTACTTTGATTTTACATACAAAACACATCAACTTATTAAATATGATATATTATTATACATTAAAAGCCGTGCATACCCACACAGGTGTTTTCAGTTCTGAGGCTAAATAGACCTGTTCAGTTTGGAATTGTGGAAAGCTCTGCTGGGAGAAGGAGAAAGTTGCAACTTGTCCCACATCAAAACTAACTTGTGTGCAAAAAGATTAAAGAAATATCATCTTTCGTAAACCTTTGGGGCTCAATAATTTTACACTCTGAAATGGGCCGTTGTATTAGTACTTTTACTTTTGATACTTTAAGTACATTTTGCTGGTAATACTTTCGTACTTTTACTCAGGTAGAATTTTGAATGCAATACTTTTACTTGTAACATAGTATTTTTAAATTGTGGTATTGTTATTTTTACTGAAGTAATGGATCTGAGTACTTCCACTACCGCTGTTCAGTAGTGTCTTCTTTGTTATATAGCTCTTGCAAAACTAGATTTTTTTTTCTGTCCAAGGCCAAATACGGTGTGAAGACAAGGCTGATGGGTCCTGTGATGTGTGCTACCGAAGTACAGAATACATGCATTTCTTGTATATGAACTGCAAAAATAGTGCACTCTCAACATTAGTGCAGAGTTTACTTTAGATTGTTAGTATATTTTATAGAACTGAGACACACTTTCACAGAGGTGTTAGACAAAGATCATATAGCATATGTTATTCAGTGAAAGCTTGTGGGTCTGCTGGAATTTATGGGTTATGTGTAAACACAAAAGGTTATGTTTGTATGTTGCATCCAACCACTGACTGTGGCTTCAACAAGAGGCAAGAGCAAAACTAAATAGTTGTCTAATAAAAGAAAACGTATTTGGCACACGCTTTGTGTATATGGCAAACACATAACATTCAAACAATCGTCTGTTTTTCTGTCTTGTGTTACAGATGGTGCTGATTGTTCGGGAAACTTGGTTTTTTTTAAGAGCTTCTGTTAATCGTAGCTGTGACGTCACTATTTTGGTGTGAGCGCCATCTTTGGGCCAACTTGCACTACTTCAGTTCTTCCTTCAGTCCATGAGGAGGAACCACAGAGAGATGGAACAATTATGCATCTGATTGTTGGTGGGGAAAAAAAACACAGTATTTTGATAAAGTATATTTTTCACTGTGTGTGAGATTCTTCCTTACTTCCTAGTAAGGTGCTCTTCCATTTGAGTGAGTCTTTAACAGCCTGTCTATAATTATGTGTCTTCTGCTGATATCTACTGTACATCTTTACAGCACAATCCCAGCATGCTAGAGAATCTTAAGCACTGATGCCAGAAAGGCTCAACTTTGGAATTGGTTAGTAACTCTGAAGTTTACATCTGTAGATCAAAAACCTGTTGGTGGTAGTTGGATGTGTGAGATGCAGATGACTGCTAAGTTAAATTGAACATAAATGTACTATAACCTCCTTTATAGACAGATATGGTAACTGATGAAAACTGATTTAAAAAAAATCCTCTAGAAAGAAATATAGCTGATTTTGATGAGAATTAGCTGTGCAATTACACATCCTGTCATGACTCTAATAGGAATATGATAGAAATCCAAAAAGGTCAGTTCAGACTTTTTGGAATGAAATAGTTTAATCATTCATCATTTTGATCAAGATTACTTTTAAAATGAAATTGTATCTTTTAGCCCAACTAAATTTAAATGCTCAATAAACTTTGAAGTTCAGTGGACACTCCTTAAGGCAACAACCCACTAACTGTACTTACAGAGATCTGGTTTTGAGGGATAATATAAACTAATTTTGATTTTTTGGGGGGTATTGTTGCAATGACCAGTGGTGACAGTTCGCCCCAAAAATGGTGCTGTGTTTATAGTATAATACCAATGAATAACTACGCTATTAGATATGACTTGTTTTGTACATTTTTGATTTTATAATTACTGTATTATCACCATTATTTCAATAAATTCAGATCAGTTTTACTAATCTTTTGGCACTATTATTTACTCACTTCTATTAGCCTGTTATTCTGATTGCACTTATTAGTATGACAGTGATAGGGTGCCTGAAAAATAAAGTTTTATACTGCTATGTATTTATAGTGCTATTGGTAGTAGTGTAGTAGTCCTAGCAGGAGAAGACAGGACTGAAGAGTGGTGCATCTCTCAACTCTGCTTGGAGGTTGCCCCCGCCGACCGCCTGAGGGCAACTGGAAGAAGTTGATGCCGGGAAAGGGACGCCTGGTGCAGTCAGACGGCCTTGGTGCCACCACTAGACAGCGGGTTAATGGTTAACGTTGCCTAATGCGGTTCGCAGAACGTTAAAACAACGGTTCCCGGAACGTTCCGAACGTTCCGGGAACGTTAAGACAACTTTTCTGAATAACCACAGGGGAACGTTCGCTGAGGGGTTCCAGCGAACGTTCCCCGTCCCTTCAGGCAACGTTTGCGGAACGCACCCCGATCCAAAAGCTGTTTGCTGGGATGCTCGTACCCAGCAAACAGGAAACCTTCAGGGAACGTTCTCTGAAGGTTTTTTAAAGAACCTCCAGAGAACGTTCCCTAAAGGTTCTCTGAAGGTTTTTTTTTAAGAACCTCCTCCTTTAGGGAACGTTCCCTGACGGTTCCCATACGGTTATATTTGTAAAGCTGAAATGTGCAAATTTTAGTTCATAGTATAGTATGCAGTATTATATACAGTATTATATACAGTATAAGGAGATGATAACCCCAGAAAATGGCAGTATGGCAATTTGATTTGCAATTTTGAAACATTCATCATATACATTAAAACAAGCAAATATAATCAAGGTTTGTTCGTGAAGCTCAGTGAGCCTGAAATCTCATAAAGCTGCGCAAGCGAGTGGCGCGAGCTGTCAACGGCTGCTTCCGGTCTGGCCGGGCCGTTGACAAAGTGGGATTAAATCATTTCAGAGGTAATTATTAAAAATTCATACTCCCATAACACATTTTCCTTTAAGGCTTTTCCACATTATCAACTTTATAGTTTAATTTACATGTTTACCAACTGTTTGCCTCCGTAGTTCATCATATAAGAGCTAGCTTGCGTTTGTTATTGTTAGCTAATCGTCGACGTTAGCTTATTGATTTCACATCGTTTTTCTCGCGGGTGAGCACGCTAGCTTTCTCCGTCAAAAAAAAAAAAAAAAAAAAAAAAATATATATATATATATATATATATATGTGGCTACTGAATATTGGGCACTTGCTAATGTCTTCTACCCGCACAGTAATGGCACACGGATCTGGAAGTCGGTCACCATTTGTCAGAGTCAGTTTGTTTAGGTTTGTTGATTAATGCCCTTCAATAGCTTGACAAGCTGTTGCCGTCCGCCTTACAGCCGTTGCCAAACTGCGCGCGCATGCTTACGTACGTCATCGTTGTTTACAAACTGTAAAAGGGTGTATTTCAGAACGTTCTATTGTGACGTATTACATTATGACGTATTACCAACGTTATGCCTTTGTACTTCACGCATTCGACAAATCGAATGTTCTCTGCCTCATATAAGGCACCTTTACAGAGAACCTGACCACATTTTGCTCACATTTATCTTGGTCTGCATACTAAGTAATCTGTAGGCTACTATCAACGGATGAAGACAAATTCTCACAGCATCATGCCCTTCCTAACTCTGGGTTTCACTGTGGGCACTGTAGTTACTAAAACTGCTAGGAGACTCGTCAAGTCATACTCCAAACAAGAAGAGGGAGATGAAAAAAAAACCCCAGTGGCTACTGGTCCCCCAGGCCAAGATCTGCCTGATTCAGCAACTAGCACCAAGGTGTCAGAGGCCAACCCAGAAACCATTGCTGCTTCAGAACCTGCAGCTGCTTTACAAAGCGCACCTGTTTTAGACACTGCGACAAGAATGGAAGAAATCAGTGCAACTGTGTCAAGTGATCATGACAGCGAATCAGAGGACAGTCTATGCAAGAACATTTGCCAGTTTCCAAATGGATTTAATAATTGTTGGATGAATGCAACGTTACAAGCTGCACTAAACCTGGAAATTGTGCAGGAAAAAATAAGACACCAACCCCCAGAGTCTTTCATACAATTATCAACCACACCAAAATTTGCAGAACTGTTTTTAACAGCCCTCCAAAACCCAGGGAAGAGGTTCAGACCAACAGAAGTCTTTTGGGCTTTGAAAGAATTAAGTGAGACAGTACCACAATTGTATATGTTACAGAATAATGATTCACTTGATTTATTGGAACCTATTTTGTTATGGTTAAATCGATGTGGGGTACAAACAACTATTCAGGTAAATGAAAAAAGCAGGTGTGAAAAATGTAAATTCACTACATCTAGCACCTCAAGCCTGGGCAGCATTTGTTTTTTACCACCACCACATAGATATGACACTATTTGCTCTCTTCTCGAAAGAGTTTTCAATCAAAGCCAAGGCTGCACGGCATGTGGTTCCACAGCAGAGAGAGAAAACATTTGGAACGACCCTGACACTATAACCCTTTATTTGTCTCGATCAGGCGAAGATGGATTGATTAGAGTGCCTGTGATTCCATCTGAATTTATAGAAATTCCTGTGGATGAAGACAAAACACAGACGTGCCTATACAGCCTGTCCTCTGTCATTTGTCACAAAGGCCTCAACGCATTCACCGGGCACTATTGGTCATATCTATTTTGTGATGATATTGTCATCAAAGCTGACGATTATCAAATAGCAGTCACATCACAACGCAGACCAGATGACTTATACAAAAATGGGATAATTTACCTCTATGACAGGGTGATCATGCTCACTTAAATGTCCCACAGATGGTCCCAAATACACTGAAAGAAAGACCAAAACAAAACACGGAAACTTAACAGCTAACATCTGAGGGCAGCACGGTGGCGCACTGCTTAGCTTTGCTGCCTCTCAGTCAGCAGGCCTGACTGTGTGGAGTTTGCATGTTCTTCCCGTGTCTGCGTGGGTTTACTCCGGGTGCTCTGGTTTCGTCCCACATAAGCTTTCTGAAAAAACTTGCAGGTTAGGTGAAAAATATAAAATACCAAATAAAATGCAGGAAAAAAAATACATATACAGTATGTATGGGTATGTGTGTTTTGACCACTTTTCTGTTTGCACTGTAAGAAATGAAAAATATATAGCCTAGTTTTTAATTATGATATGAATGGTATTATAAAATTCACCAGGCAGAAGTTGTCCTTCTGTCCTTTCTGCTGTAGTCAAACAAACCAAACATTGTCCCATATCAGGAAAAAGACATGACAGAATCAATGGTTTTAACACATTTTGAGGGTTCAAATTCTCAAACCTGTTTTATCTGATGCACCTCATCTACCAGCAGCAGAATTTCTTTCCTAAACCAGTTTGGTTTTCTTTTGTTTCCATTTCAGCCAATTTCCTATTATTTCAATAACTTTAAAAAAAAAAAAGTAAAGTTAATATGCAGAAAGGCACCATTAAGAGTGTTATAGTTATAGAGGAATATTACTATTAATGCCTAAGCATCATTTTAACTAAATATAACCAGATTAACCAGGGGGACCCTGGGGCAAAAGTAATCTGTGTGCCTGGCCCCCTGTTTGTGGTAATTTGGTTAAACAAAAATAATACAATACAATACAAAAAAATTTACTAAGAAGATGCACTATGTAAATTTTAGCACAAGACAGGCAATAATGCTGAATCTACCTGAAGGATCATTATCACTTGAGCTGGTATTGTGCTTTGGTGGGGCACATCCCAATGTAATTTGCAATTAATCAAATTACCACAAACCAACAGATACACAATGAATTTTAAATTTAATGTTATTTGCATTATAAGTAAACTACAGTTGGCTGATTAAATAATTGGGATTTTATTTAATTTAACATTTTTGTTTTCTTCATGGCACTACAGTGGTATTTAACTTCAGATATGGTTATTGTGTGTGCATGTAAAAATGACACGACCTGTCATTTGGTTCGTAAGGGCCTTTGATAAACGCCAAGGCCTAGAGATGTGTATGGCATGTGATTCAACATCAGTGGGAAAAACATTGTGGACTTACCATAAATATATGATCTCTTTATTTGCCTCATTTACAAGCTAGTGGATTTATAAACAGAAATAATATGTGAACTTCCTGAGGAAGAAAGCAGACATGCAGGCTGTAATGGCAATCAGGAGCACTTTTGGTCATATTTGTGTTTTTGAGTATGTTACCTTAAAAGCTGTATATTGATCAGTATTAATTTGATACTATCAACCATATTAAGAGTCAGACCAATCTAATTACACCAAAATGGGATCATATGCTTATATGAAAGGAGCATATAAGCACTTAAGTTGCCTTTGAATAGTCCAACTATTTAGTCTGGATGAATGGGTGAAAGGCAAAACAAAATACAGACAGAACCATACCAACTTCTTGTATTTCTGAATCTTGTATTTCTGGTGCATATTCTTAAATTCTTAAATGGTGTTTAACCAAATTACCACAAACAGGGGATCAGTAGAGGCCCACAGATAACTTTTGCCCCAGAGCCTCCTACCGTGTTAATCAGGGCCTCACACATTAAAATGCTGCTAAGGCATTAATAGCAATATTCCATAAATAAATATAATTAATTTTGAATGGTGCCTTTCTGCATAATGACTACTTTTATTTTTAGTACATTTTGTAATACTTATGTAATTGTACTTAAGTAGAGTATTGAATGTAGGACTATTACTTGTAATGGAATATTTTTACAATTTGAGTATTTCCTTCACCACTGAACCCTATATAACAATCATAGACTGTATATCTAGATTATATACTTTATATACAGTCTATAACAATACAATATGGCACAATAGAAATGACACAGAGCAAAGCATACTGAGGATGACTAAGCTCAATAGTGCATAAAACCTGTACAAACCCTGAGCAGTATTTTTTAATCAGATTTTTTTTAATCAGTGTTTTTTTCCCCCTCAGCCTTATTGGCAAAAGAACACAATATTACACAAAAATAAAAATACAGTCGAACAATAAAAAAAAGGAAAAAAGAGAACATAAAAGGCACAGCACTACCAAAAAACAACCAATTATATAATTACATAATAATAAATAAGGAAATTAAAAAATGAAATAAAAATTACAGGTTTACATTGGTTAATCGTTAGTGTCGAGACAGTAGCAGGGCACTTTTGTGTTTTCTTCAAGCGGTTTAGAAAGGGCTGTGTTGTGAACGTAGTCTTGAGTCGTGCGTCACGTGACCTCAGCACCATATGACCGACGACAGAAATCCATGGCGGCGCGCTGTTCTGCAGGGCTTGCTGCAACAAGATCAGGTACTGAGCCAAAAGCACTGTCCGTACCCTAATAGACAGCTAGCGTTAGCGGCTGCTCGGACCACCCGCGTAACGTAAAAACAAAGTGCTTATTTGTGGCGCGCCATTTGCGCATGTAACGTCTTAGATATTGCGTGTTTAGACGACATTGAAGTTGCTTTCCCTTTTCTCCAGGACTGGGTGGTTTCCTGCGGAGGGTTTGTTGTCTAAGAAGCGGTGCCCCCCCCACAGCCCTACTGTGTCAGCAACATCGGCGCTTCTTCTGGAGGAAGTGGAAAAGTTCTCACAATGTAGTTCGTCCAGCTTCTGTTAAGCCTGCCTATGAAGTACCCAAGGTACAGTACCTTCTGTTCCCACAATGCCACAGTCCTAGGCAGTATTCTGATGGGACAGGCCAGGGGATAGAAGTTTTATCCGTTTTACCTTTGTTTTTCTTACTTAATTGATTACAGTAATTTTGAAGCATTCTAATGATAGAGCCCTGCCTAAGATTACGGCCAAATTATTTGAAGCAACAAAGGTGTTGCTGGAACCAAACCAAAGGTGTTGTTACTATCCTCTGAACATTTTCAACTTTTGACGAGGGTCCATTCTGACTTCCATGCTGGGCTGGTCAGGCTGTCAAAAATATCTCCAAAACCAGCCTCAGCACAGATGCAGAAGGTGCAGAAGATCTTAACTTACATATGCATTCAGGCGGGATTAGTATTATCAGAGGATCTCTGGGTTTCTTGAGGCAAATTTAGTTCAGAATTACTAGTACTTTCCAATAAGGTGAAAATGGCTAAATGACAAACTTTGATGGGATTAAAAACCATCACTGGAAGTTAAACCTCTCCCATCAGAATGCTCTTTTTGTTGAAGGAAAACCTTAAAGCATTGTTGACTCAATTCTTCCATACTGCTCAGGCAGCTCAGCTCCTACAAAACATCATTTTATATTTCACTTTAGTCTCCATCCCTAAATAATTAGTGTTTTTATATAGGACCTTGGGATGACAATATGACCCACCCTTCATAGCCTGTCTCTCCTCTCCTCCTTGACTGTAGCACATTGTGCGGCCTGACTATGTAGGCACTAGACTGGTCCCAGAATGGCCAGACTACATTGAGATCAAGGACAAAGAACAGATCGAAAGCCTTGCCAGAGCATGTCAGCTAGCCAGGCATGTACTGCTACTAGCTGGACGCAATCTTAGGGTAAGCACCTAATTACTACAAGCAACGTTTGTGTTCATGAGAAACAACAAGAATAACAGTTATGACATGTGGCTTCCAGGTTGGTATGACAACAGATGAAATAGACTTCATCGTGCACCAGGAGACAATCAAGCACGACGCCTACCCATCCCCACTCAGATACGGTGGTTTCCCCAAGTCAGTCTGTACATCTGTGAACAACGTGGTCTGTCATGGCATACCTGACAGGTAAATGGAGGACATTCACGCACAACATTTAGATCAGACTTAGATAATAACACTCCTAATGGGAACAGTGATGCTGGAAAGCCTTGGACTGAACAAATGCTGTCAGGTCAGGTGTAAGTCTTGTAGTGGAGATTCAGTGTACATTATGGAGGTGACTGTCAGTTATCTTGGACCTTCAGTCGGCTCTTGTTCAGTGTCATCAGAGAAAATGCTTGCTCACATATGTAAGTGGAGCCAAATAAAGTGAGCATCCTTTTAGGTATGGCGCCTCATCTGGGAGTATCATCACATTGCATTTCAGTAAGCTCCAACTGCACGTCCTCCTCTCCTCCATTGTTGCTAGGTATTTTTTCTTGTCATTTGTTTCTTTCCAAAAGGAGATTCTACCAATTGTAAAATAAACAGAGCCACTGAGAAAATGATTTTTATCTCAAAAGTAAAACACATTTAACAACATTTAAATAAATGTTGGTAACTTAAATCTTTAAATGTTGGACTTTTATAGAGATTTTGGATAATGAACTTGGTTGAGAAGTTTGTAAATGTTTCACCAAAACGAGTCTGTATCATTTTGGGACAGAATTCCTTGTAGGACAATTTGTCTTCTTCTTAGATAAATATAATAAATACAATATAGATATCCATCCATTTTCTATACCGCTTATCCTCTTACAATATAGATATATACTGTATATTTAAAAGATTAAGTGCTATGGTGATGTCCAGTATTGTATTATAATGCAAAAGATGTCAGATGTAAGGGATGCACCATTCATTTTTGATATGCTTGTATCCTGCAGTCGGCAACTTCAAGACCGAGATATCATCAACATCGATGTCACTGTGAGTTGATGCCCGAACAGACACACACGTGATCAGTCAGAGCAACCCTACTCCCATCACTGTAAACACAGAGTCGGTCTAGACCTGCTCTGTATGAAAAAGTGCCCTGAGATAACCTTGTTATGATATGGTGCTATATAAATAAAACTGAAACTGACTTCTGCCTATTCGCGATAGGTGTATTTGGATGGTTACCATGGTGACACCTCGGAAACCTTCTTTATTGGCGAGGTGGATGAGGTTGGGCGGCGATTGGTGGAAACTGCGAGGCGTTGCCGAGATGAGGCCATCGCTGCCTGCAAGCCGGGTGCACAGCTCTGTGTTATAGGAAACACTATCAGGTGCACACACACACACACACACAAAATATACACACAGTGAATACTCATGTAAAATACATACATACCATATAATCGCATTCATTCATTTTCTAATATGCCAACTAATATTTTTTTGTTCTTCTGGCAGTGAAATAGCCCGTGCCAATGGCTTCCAAGTGTGTCCTTATTTCATTGGACATGGAATAGGCTCCTACTTTCATTGCCATCCTGAGATCTGGCACCATGGTAAGTTTGGGTCTGTGGTCAGATGATGTGGCTGAAATGGGAAAATAAAAAGTATTTTTAACTGATAAAGAGAAACCTCAATTTCTCTTTATTTTCAGCTAATGAAAATGACGTGACCATGGATGAAGGGATGGCTTTCACAATAGGCGAGTCACCTTTTGCAATTTTTGCTTGCACATTAAGATGCCACTGTGTATGAGCGTCGGGCTGATGGTGTCCGTGAATTTGTAGAGCCCATACTGATGGAGGGGTCTGCAGAGTTCAGAATCCTGAAGGACAATTGGACCGCAGTGTCTGCTGATGATAAAAGGTGCGTGGTGGACAACCAAAAATATCTTGGCTGTGTTTTTGTAGCTGTCAAGTTAGCATAACACTTTTTCCCGGCTAAATGGTTTCCCAGCTGGCATTGTTAAAGAGTATGTAAAAGCTATAAAACCCCTTAAAACCACAAATGCTTGTTTTTACATCACTCCTTGTGTGTGGATTTTAACCAAATGAGATAAGATGTGTTAATTAGTGAGCTTCAGAAGTGCTTGTAGGCCTAGTTTTAAATTTTGGAGAGAGCCAGGCTAGCTGTTTCCCCCTGCTTCCAGTCTTTATGCTAAGCTAAGCTAATCAACTAGCTCCAGTTCCTAACTTACACACAGACATGACGGTGGTATCAATCTTGTCACTCTCAAAACTTTAAAAAAAAAAAAAAAAAAAAACCTCCAATAAGCAGATTTCCCCAAATGTTGAACTATTCCTTTAAACTCTTAAACGTGCATTGTGTGCTTTGTGATTGACATTCATGCAGATCGGCTCAGTTTGAACACACGGTGGTCATCACATCTGACGGAGTGGATATTCTCACCAAACTACCAGAAGAGGGCAACCTGTGACCTGAAGGAATCTAGCTGCTGACTCCTACATCGACTGTTAGAGATCTCTTCACATCAAACAGGTTCTGAACTCCCTTTTGAGATAACAGAACACCGTTACAAGGACTTGAATGGTGATTCACCAAGACCTGAGTTAAACAAGGTCTTGGTCAAGGTTTTATACCTGTAAAGTGTATAAAAGGAAATTAAATACATTTTCTTATTTTACTATTTATTATTGAGTGAGGATAGCACATACAATATCTGTATGTTCAGTTTGACTAAGGTGTTTTTTCACCATTGGACCACTGGAGCATATACAGAGAAAGAATGGCTGCTGGTGCATCTTATTACTGAAGCTGAGATTTATATATTATAATGTCAGTATAAGAGATCCCAGTCGTCTCCAAATTTCAGTCTGTTCTTTTGCTAGCCCATCAGCTGCTGACCAGTTTAACCTTTACGACAGTTAGATAGTTCAATGGGGCCAGTGACAGTTAAATATGATTTGTTACAACTAAGAGGGACTTGTAACAGTTAACTTGGAGTAACACGAGCAGGGCTTTGGCCAGGATATTAGACTTGTCACCAACCAAACACTGTAAGATTTTCTGATTATTTAATTAAATCACAAAACGTCACATTTTATGTATTCATGTAACTGTAAATGTTGTTTCAAAGCCTTCCCTACACTACACAGTAATCCTTTTTATTTTCATTTATTTAGTTTTTTGCCTAAAAACAATCAACTTTTAACATGTTAGTTTAAATGATATCTGAATCATCCTTAAAACACAAAACAAACAATATTTGTGCAATTTAAGAATAATCCTCTTTCATCCTCTTCCCATATTCCCAGAAATATTACAGAGGACATGACCTCCGTGTCCTCAGTAGTAGCTAAGGCCCTGAATATAAGCTCAGCAGGAGTTATGTCCATGTGGTCAAGACATTTTGTGCACCCTTCTGAATCATGAAATACAAACTGCATATTAGATATTGTGTCAATTAGGTCAGTGAAAATCTGTCTCTTGGTAAGTGACATACTGTATTAGTCAAGTGTAGCCAGTAGATGGCAGCACACACTGTAATAAATTGTGCTTGTTGCATGTTGTAGCCAGCACAGGCTTCACATCCTCTCTCTATTCACTCCTGATGGGCAGCAGCACAACACACCACATCTGACTGTCTCAAATGTGTTTGTGGCCCGTAATAACCATAAAGGGAAAACACAAAATCTCCTGATGTTAAAGTTTGATTCATCTAAACAAGTGTCAATAATTAATCGCTGTTAATAATCTACTCCCCGGACCTGAGGCTACATTGATTATCAACTGCCCAACATGGCAAGGGTTTTTCATAGTATCACCAGACTTAGTTTCCTATGTATGATAGATTAATTGAACATGTTAAAGAAAATATTTGCACAAACTTGAGGACAAAAATGCTGCTTTGGGGTTGTAAATTCCTGACATAGCAACACCCTTTTGTTCTATTTTTCCAGTTCCTCTCTGCTATCTATATCTTTTGTCTACAGGTGGATTTAATAAAGAAAAGAACATGAGATCTCACAAGGATTTGTCTCTCTTTACCTCACCTCTCCACTTCTGCTCTTAAGCTTTTTACGGTAACACTCACACGATATCTCTGACATTTCTCACTATGATTAGAGCATAAATTACTGGTTTGTTAATTCTTAATGCGACTCTTGTGGTATGGTGAAGTGAAGATGCTTCAGAGGGGAAAAAAAATAGGAGGAGAAATTGGATTCCAGCCCACTGGGTGTGTTTTCACTTCCTGCCAATGTACTTTTGAGTGTGTGTGTGTGTGTCTGTTTTTGTGCCCATGCCAGTTTGTGGGTGGGGCAGGAAGGATTAGACAAATAAAGGTGGGTCAGCTAATCAGGAGTCTGGTCATGTCCAGCCAGGAAATGATTCACCGATTTATAATTTTATTTTATGCAAGACATATGATGATAAAGATTACATGTACATTCATTCGCCCTGTGATTGACTGGCGACCAGTCCTGGGTGTACTCCGCCTCTCGCCCAATGTCAGCTGGGATTGGCTCCAGCCCCCCGCGACCCTCTGAGGATAAGCGGTATAGAAAATGGATGGATGGATGGTACATTCATTCAGCTGTTATTAAACTCCAGGGACTCTTTACTGTAGCTTAGGTTTGTTGAAGCAGTACAGTACACATTTGATTTTAGGTCAGGGTGTGTAGCTGAAGGAGTGTGAGCTTCCTGTGAATCAGGACAGGAGTCATGTAAACATTTCTTAATGGCCCCCCACCTGCATATGACTCATTAAATTTGAAACATAAAAAAATCTGAAAATAAATAAGGTTTGTCAGCAAGAAGGAGAGAAAGTGGACGCAAAGAGCAGAAGGTAGATATTAGGGGGAGTAGAGGTGGGTAAGAGGGTAGGATTTAGGGAGGAGCAGGGAGTGGCGGGAGGTTGTTGGCTTGTGGTCATACATTCTCTCTCCTGCCTCTAATTCTTTCCCTGCATGTTGGGACTCATTCCTGCTCTCTCCTCTCGCTCTGCACATTTCCCGTGAATCCTCGCCTGTTAATGTTAAGGATCCTCTTTGGCGTTCAATCTTGAAATAACATCCAATATTTCAAAAATGTGATGCGCTTCTGTTGCTTGAGATTGAAACCTTATGATCATTATCGCCTCTGCAAAGGAGGTTATGTTTTTGCTCCTATTTGGTGTTTTGTTTAGCAGAGTATCTTTAAAAACTGTTCCAGTGAAATTTGGAGAAAAGTTGGGCCAGGAGCCATGGGTTGCCAAAGTATTGTACACATAGCTTATTTGACATATAGATTGCCATCATTTGAATGTGTTGTCTTAAATTTGGAGTCTGACATGAAATACATTTTTGAGAAGCTGGTGACTCTATTTCAAAGGTTTACTATGAAAAATGTCTCGGGTAAAACTGTGTTGCTCTCAAAAACTGAAGCATTTTAATTACTACAACATTAACATTAGCAACAACAATTAGTCAATACTCAATTTAGATATTACATTGTAATTTCACCTAATGGTAAAGAATTTCAAAATGTTATATATTATAATATCATACTATATCACAACATACTTTCATATTGCTTTACTTATTATGGCTCTTAAAGCAATATTATACATTTAAATGGGCATAACTCACAAATTTCGTCCTTGTACAAAGCCCAATATTTCCCAACATGATTTAGGCATTCCCTAATAATCCATCCCATCAGCCAATCAGCATGGTTGTTTATCACTATGTGTATTTTTAGTGCATATGCAGTTTAACAATTTCTAAACATTTTCTATTATTGAATTTGACAAAATGTTGTGCACCATTCTCTGAAGGCCAAAGTGGCAAATGTATTAAAAACGAATAAAGCACGTTGTTTCAGAGTTGGAATCCTGCATCAAACCTGGTGTTTTTGATTAGTTTGCTTTGGCCTTGAAAGAGTGTTTGTTCTCACATCAGCTGTTTCTTTAGTCTGCACCTCCTCCAAATGTTGTTCAGCCTACAGTTTTCTGGTTTGTTACTGTTGAAATGTTGTGCAGCCTCAATAAAGGCATGTGTTCTCCGAGTGCTTTCGGTTTGTTTTCTCAGTGTAATACCTAACCACAGATATTACTGATTTACCTCCTCAAAATAAATACAGCGTTCTTCACGCATTCAACGCTGCTCAGCCATGAATCCATAAAACACAGTACAAACACACATGTCTGCACCCCTGATGCTGAAGATACAGTCACATGATGTTCATATCTGCCATCTGCATTGCTTATTCATTCAGGACGCCTCCTTCTCTGTGTGTTAACATATTTACCTTCTACTGTGTAAAGTTGTTCTGTAGCTACTGGATGAGTAGATTAATGGGTTATGTTTCTCTTACGTTTTTACATTCCAGGTGTGCATACATACCCACATCACTGTATGTGTGTGGGAATGTGATATATCACACTTACCTGAGATCTCACTGGGGAGCACCGCAGGAATTCTTGGTTTCCTTGGTGACCTGTGAAACTGTGGCATTAACAATGTGACACATCATTTTCAGACTTGTGGAGGCAGATCCCTCTGAGACACATGTACTGAATTTGACTGAGTAACTCTGTAGGGATTTAGTCAAAGCACCTGAAGGCCAAGCAAAAACAGCTGAGTTTGTTGCTTGGAAATGAACATGCACTGTGCAAGGACGTGTAGCTACAGGCTGCTGTTGAGCGAGTAAACACGGACATCTCTACAGCGACGGGGTTTTCTTCATTGTGAGACTGTAGGAAAGTGGAAAAAAGAGGGAAACGGAAAAGTTACTGTAGTTTACTACACTCTACACACCATTTCTCATTTGATTAAGACAGGAGTTATGGTCTGAACCCAGCTTGGAGGCGGTAAATTCGTAGAGCCACACCTAGAGACACAGTGTCTCTTACTGTGTCATTAGTAATGTATTCAGGCTGTTATTTGACATCTGTGTTTTCTGCTTTTAGTTTCATTGCCTTTTATTTGTTGTAATTTATATTACATGATATTAGTATTGTTTTACTCTCCAGTCTAATTTTTTATTTGCCAAACCTTGAGCAGACATGCTGGCGACTCTGAGGCTGTACGTAGGAACAGCAGTACTTTGAGCTAAATGCCAACGTCAGCATGCTAACATGTTCACAATGACAATGCTAACATGCTGACGATAAGCAGGTATAATGTTTACCATGTTCACCATCTTAGTTGAGCATGTTAGCATATGGACTAAAGTGCAGCGCCAGCCGACCGACATTTCCATCCCTAGAGCTGCTGCATGGCTAAAAATAATAAAAATGGGTCTCATGAGAATATGAGTCCACTGAGAGACTTGATTCATCCTTCTAAACAGACAATGTGATACCAAGAATTACCTAGAACAGACGGCACTGATCACTGGAATTAATCCTTAATGAGTCTACAAGGCTAAGCACAGCACTTTATATGAGGGGTGTTTTGGAGTCAAACGAAGCCAGATAGAGTATATGTGTCTCACAAGTTGCAGTTAATCTGCAAGAATGCATTCGAGTGTGTGTGGCAGAAGAAGACTGTTGTAAACTCGAGTCACCAGACTGGTGCAGGGAGGGTTCCCCTCTTGATTGACACTTACAAGGTGGAAAACTTTCTCTTTTGACCTCTTGACTCTTTCACTGCGAGGAATGCTTTTTGTGGAAATATTTTTCCTGGAGCGATCTGGTGCTCCCAGACCGCAGATAAGCAAAGTGTATCTCTTTGGCTTCTGTGTGTCTCTTTGTTCCTTTGACACCCTTTCAATGTCTAAACAACCAAAGCAGACCGCCAAAATAAGAGCAGGGGTGCAGTATTGTGTGTGTGTGTGTGTAGATGTCCAAGGCAGCTCTAAAAGGTCTCTGATAAATGGTAACTGTCTGCCTCTGTTGTCTTCTGAGATTCACACAAACACACACACACTCATAAACACACACTCAAGTTCACTGCCCTGAACAATGCCCTCTCTTACTGTGCTTGGACCAGAGAAAAACCGGTTATACAGCTCAGAGCAATACCCTTTGAGCTGTGTGTGCTTGTGTGTGTGTGTGTGTGTGTGTGTGTGTGTGTATGGGCCTCACTGGGAGGTGTAGAGACATTTGGGTAGGATCAGATAAGCTTGAAAGGAGAACAAGTGTTTTATTTCTTTATTCCTCAGAAAAACTCCCCCTCATTTTCTTTGATCTGTTTTTGAAAAAGTTTCACCAAAACAAAGACTTGCAGTAACTGAGACAGTGGTGCCAATAATATAGATGTCATTGTCATTGATAGATAATACTATGTCATATGATATTTATATTAGAGTCCTGTCTTGATGAGAGGACAGAGAAGTAGATGAGTGACAGACATCACAATTAGCTTTCCTGTTTTGACTGCGCTCCTTCCTACAGACCATAGATATTTTCAACAATAGAAACTGAGCTGTGTGTCTGTGTGTGTGTTTGAATGTACAGTATAGTGCAGTGGACAAAAATAGAGGGAAGGAACACAAGTTCAAAGGTCCCTGCCAGAATCCTCAAAGTGCCATTAAAACAGCTCAGAACGAGGGTGTGTGTGTGTGTGTGTGTGTGTGTGTGTGTGAATTAACAATTAGTTCTACCTGATAATGTACAGCTCTCTCTAGCTGCCAAAGCAAGGCATTCATTATGGAGGAAACTTTTGTTGTGCTGCCAGCTTTGAGTTATGGACAATTCAGATGCACTGGTGTGTGTGTGTGTGTGTGTGTGTGTGTGTGTGTGTGTGTGTGTGTGCATTCCCTACAACAGAGCTGTGGTTGAAAAGGTAGATGTATCACAGTGACCTTGTACCTTATCACACTACATATCATAGACAACATAACAAAATGTTACTGCTATATTTTAATTATAATAATTTGCATTAGATTAACTCTTTATACTTGAAGATTTAAATAATTAAGTATCACACTGAATACAGGGAAGCCACATCTACTATGATTTTTATCTTAAATTAAATTTCATTAAATTAACAAGACTAAGAGTCTGCAGCCACACTAGCAGGTCTGTGAGGCTGTACTGCAGAGCGGCGCTTTGAGCTAAATGCTAAGGTCAGCATGCTAACATGGTCACAATGCTAACATACTTATGTTTTGCAGGTATAATGTTTACCATGTTCACCATCTTAGTTTAGCGTGTCAGCATGCTAACATTTTCTAATTAGGACTAAACACAAAGTCCAGCTGAGGCTGATAAACCCATAAATTTAAAATGATGGTGGCGCTAGATGGAAAGTTCAGGGATCACCAAAGCTGTTACAATTCATCCTGAGGGGTCATGAATATCTGTATCAAACCATTGAACCTCATGGTGGCACAAGAGGAAAAATCAGAGCATCACCAAAGTCTGAAGAATTTATCCTCTGGGTACCAATAATGTTTGTACAAAAATTCAATAGCAATCCTGCCAATAGTTGTTGAGATTGTTCAGTCTGGTGGACACAACAATAAAACATTTGTGAGATAAAGATTAAGCAAATAAGTATTTTAGTCTTCTTGCATTCCTTGACGGCTGGCAATCAGGTTGTTTCAGCACCTCCTTGTTTTATTTTCCAGCTGCTACGCCCACATGTTACAGTTAGTCTTTTACTGTTTGCCACTGAGCCACTTTACTGGAGCAATTTGAACTTAACTGTCCTTCTCAAACAGTGGGGAGAGCAATATTTACAACCCTGCCCATATTTTCCCAGCCAGTGCAGGGATTATGCCCTCAACTTCTGTCATTATTGCCTGGTTGACATGGCATTTTTTTAAATTTTATTTTATATCTATCGTCAAATATACTTAACAATTTTACTGTGTCAGAGAGAGATAACAAGGTTGTGTGTGGTGGGAGTTGTAAATGGACTTCAGTGTTGCAGATATTTAATGTGTTTTGTCACTGCATATGACAGATTAAATTAAGGCTTAAAAATGTAATTTATCACTGGAGTGAGTTGGGAGGGGAGGAAAAATAATAATAAATACTAATTCACTGGAATTGCACATTATCTTGTCAGTGAAAGACGTGAGTGGAATTATGTTTTAGAAGCTGAGACGAACGTCCGCTGCCAACCTGAATCTGTCAGGAGAAAACTGAACAGAATGAAAGTGAATTTTTCTCCCTTTGCACCTCCCTCAGGTTAGCTAATATCTTTTTGAAGCACACCTGGACACACCGACACTGGAACCCCTCCCTCAACTACTGCCATCTCATATTACATCCTCTGGCCAGGGCTGACACACACACACACACACACACACACACACACACACACACACACACACACACACACACACACACACACAGGAGGTAAATGTAGAAAGAGAGGCCTGCAATTGTCCCGAGGGTGTTACAGCACGGCTGGACAAAAGAAGACATCAATTACTCCTTATTGACTGTAATCAATACACTCATCAACATGGTTAAAGGATCCGTTACAGCCTGCATTGGGTGTGTGTGTGTCTCTTTATGTTTTAACCATGAGTATAAGTTCTACTAAGAAATAGGATCAATACTGTGAATAAGAGATACCACATAGGGGAATGTAAATTAGACGTTTGTCCCTACAATGTCACTTGATGCTAACTGATAACTTTGCTTTCTGTCTGTTTTGCAGTGCATTATACACACAGCATCCTCACCACACTTATACAGTATGTGCTCAGTGATCATGTCACCTATGTGCTGAGAACCCTGTACCTCATAAAGAGCAGCTCTTCTGAAATGAAAGCTTTAAAATCACGATTTTTGTGGCTATTACTGTAGACTTTCACATGAAGTTAAGAATGCATTAAAATGCATTACACCAGGATGTCTCTTTGTTTGATCAGTATTATTTCAAAGTGATTGGGTCATGTAGATTCAGTTGCGTAACTTGTTATGTTTTGTCATGATCACTTTGGCTACAAACATTTGAAAAAAATGCATTTTTCTGTCAGTTGTGAGTTCAGGAATGTAATGACATGTAATTTCCTCTTAAAGGAATAGTTTGACATTTTGGGAATCTTGATTCCTGTCATGCTGAGCTTGATAGATGCCACTCTCATATCTGTACGGTAAATATGAAGCTACAGCCAGCAGCCAGTTAGCTTAGCTTAGCATTACAACTGGAAACAGGAGGAAACAGCTAGCCTGGCTCTGTCCAAAGGTAAGAAATCCACCTACCAGCACCTCTAAAGCTCAATAAGAACATTATAACATTGCATCTCATTTGTTTGATCCATACAAAAAGTAAAGTGTCAGCCAGGCTAGCTGTTTCCCCCTGTATTCAGTCTTTGTGCTAAGCTAAGCTAACTGCCTGCTGGCTGTGGCTTCATATTTACCGTACAGACATGAGAGTGGTACCAATCTTTTCATCTAACTCTTGGCAAGAAAGCAAATGTATGTATTTCCCAAAATGTCAAACTATTCCTTTCAGGTATGCTATTGTACACAATGTACACTCAAACCCAGGTGGCCTGCTGTTACTTGAGAAGACCTGGATCAGAAGCACTCATAAATCTTCAGTCTGTCCTGCCATAAATTAATTCTGAGATGATCTGCTGTCAACACATTTACAGGCTCACATAATCAAAAGTGCTCAGGGAAAGTGCATTCATGTGTTGCCGTTGTGAAAGATCTTGGGTTTGGAGTTCAATGTGATTGTGAAACTGACTGTGCATGCATGTGTGCATGCGCATTTATCAGTATCCCAAGGCTACGTGTTTCTACAGTGTCATAAAGACACACACACCCTACCACTCCGCTCATTGTGCCACACCCTCAGGTGAGTATGCGTTTGTTTTCCCTTTGTGTACCTGGAGCTGTGGCTCGGGCGAGTCTAGGCGTTGAATTTTCGACGTGTGTGTGTGTGTGTGTGTGTCAGTCATTCCTCCACTTAAGCACCCAAGGCAAGGTTTTTGCTCCTCTGCTGTCGTAACACTGAACATGCTGTACTTGGAGCACATACACATGACTCAATCCTTAATTCTGGGTAGAGATAATTAAAATAATAAGCAGTGCGTGCATGCATATATAACATTTTTTATCTAAATGGTTTGTTAAAAATTGTGTAAGCATCTCTTTAAAATAAGAGATTAACAGTAGCTAATATGTATGTAACATGATTCATTATGGTTATGTGGTATTACGCTCCTGAGTCAGAGTTAATCAGCAATGATTCAATAACAAAGTGATCAGGAAGCCAATTCAGAGATATGTATCTAACAAATCATTTGATACTGGTTCATTTAACAGTCTACTCTCAAGTATCTTATCAGTATTTGCCATATCTCTGTTTATTCAGAGTTGGGAACTACTTGAGGCAGTTAGTTGCAGGATGTTTCGCACCTTTATCATTAAGTGCTTCCCTAAAATCATGACAGAATGTCAATACATCGATGCTCAACTGTAGCTGCAGCGGCCTTTCAGCCTGTTTATGCGTGGAGACAACGTGTGTGACCCTTATTTCCCTGGAGGATAGTAGAGGAGAAGAAGAAAAAGGGGGATAATGACGCCGACAGGCTGTGGTGTGTGCGATGTCGAGGTTAGACGATTGAAAAAAGGAACACGATCAAGAATATTTTTCTTGGCCGTCATTAAACCCAGAAAGAGCCATGGAGGGACGAGTGAGAGCTGGTGAGGCTGTAAAGGTGGACACCAGAGAGAGAAGGAGAGCTGTGATTCGTGTCATATGTCTGTTAATTAACTGAGGTTCCTTCTGTTGTCACTGTGTCAATATGTTACAATACACACACACACTTTGGGCATGGACGTTTACTGTGAAGGAAATCCACAAGCCAAGGGCGAGCCAAGCTCACTCACCTCACCTCACTTTACACACTGCTGTTCTTATCAGCGATAAGCCCGATTCCCGTTTCTGACCTTCTTCAGACAGAACAATAAATCACTGGTGATCGTCCAGCTGGCTGCTGCTCTTACTGTACCTGGAACTGGAAAAAACACCAGCCCAAACTGGAGAGGAAAGACAACAACAACACGGATGCAAAAATAGTCAACAGGCAGACGGTCACATGATTTAGGGAGTCCACTACTTTCAAGAAGGAGATTTTTATAAAATAGAGAAATACTATCATGACATCTGCCAAACATGTGATGTGCAGACCAGGACAAAAAGAAACAGCTGAAGCTTTGACTCAATAAGTCTGTTCCTGTGTTCAAATACATATCAAATGCACCTTATTTTCCCAATCTGTTGATTAAAAATCTAATATAAAAGATCAAGAGTAAACTTCTGTTTTTGTCCAGTCCGAGTAATGTTGAATCACAGAGCTGATCCTCACTGGAGATCACAACTTAATCAGATAACAGACGTGTATAGGAACCACATTCTTCCCCTGCCCTTTTCCCTTTCTGCGCTCCCCTCTTCCACCGTTATTTGTGCCTTTTATACTGTATGTGGGCAGTTTCTTTCTCCCTCTCCCTTTCTGTCTGCCCTCTTTCTCAATGTGCAGACAAAGCCGGCGTTGTCTGCTGAAATGCTGTGTTGCGGGGACAGGCTTTGGGGTCAGCGTCTCATGGAATGCCTTGAAAACCATCTAGTGAGGGAGTGTGTTAATGTGTGCGGGTCTGTGCCCAGTCTGGTCCCTGTGACTCATGTAATGAGTCATTACAGAAGACACAGGCCCTGTGGTGGTGGCATGTAATGATTGAGGGAGAAACGCAGAACGGATCGTAATTCTAAATTCTGGCAAATTTCTAGTTTTGGGTTTCTGGGCTGTGGTTTGTAGAGTGCAGCTGTATTGTAAACACACTGGTTGCTGCACATCTCTATTTCTTCTTTTCCTTTCGTACAAAATCACGTCTTTATCTCATCCTCAGCCTTTTCCATCTGTCTCTCCCACTCTAGGTCATTATATTGCTATGTTGTCTGAACTGATCAACTAACCCAATTTCTGTCAAAATTGCTGTATTGACTAACTACTGTGCCATCATGATGATTCACCCTCTTCTCTCTCCCAGCTCATTGTCTCTGCTTCTTCTTGTTAACAGCAAGGATGTCAGTAAACACAGTTTACTGTGAGAGCATGGAACAAGTGTGCAGATTGCACTCTCATGTCACTGGGTATTTTGTCAATATTTTCCCCCTTGTGGGACTTAGAATATGTTTTGTTTACGCCTGTTTCCAAGGGAGTTTAACTGAAGTCTTTATTATAGTGTTATACCTAGAGATCTACTGTCAGAAGCTGCCAGTGTGCAGTTTATTGCTGCAAATGTGTTTTGAAAAAGCCTCAGGCATCATTGACCTGGTTAGATTACAGCATTGATCTGCTGCAAACTAACAACAGACTAACAAAGCATTGATCTTTTACAACTAAAATATACTTAACAATATAAATCAGATTTCCAAGCAATTTGAGGTGTAGTAGGATGGGGTGTGTGTGTGTGTGTCAGGAGAAGCCAGTGGGAGGAGCAGCTGCAAGTTAAGTGGACAACATTCAACCCTCCAGCAGTCACTCTCTCGCACTCTGCACCTCCTTCAGTGAGGACTCACCTTTCAGGGAGTTTTGTATTTGGTTGTATCTCATGGAGGGCAGGATCACCTGTGGACTGTGGCCGGTCGTCTTTCTCTTGGGATGTGGGCGACTGTCGGCTTTCAACCTGGACACCGACAATGTCCAGCGGAAGAGCGGAGATGCAGGCACCCTGTTCGGCTTCTCTCTCGCCATGCACCGGCAGCTCAATCCGGTGGATAAGAGAATGTAAGAGGCACACTTTTGTTTTTAAAGGGGAGCAAGTTTGGAGGCAGTTCGTTTACTTCTGCGTCGTCCTGGTCTCGGAAACGCTATACATGCCGTTAAAATAACCTCTGTAACCATGTAATTAAAATGTCACAGCAGTGTAGACGACTTAAAGTTTATTTTGGATTGTTAGAGCTGTCGAAAAAGCCCTTTTAAACCTACTTTAGAGACCCACGGACACCATTTATGATACAGAAATGTCACTAGAGTGCTACATGCTACGTAATCATTTGAGCTCAGGTATGTCGCAGGTAGTTTCAAACCAGTAGACTAACCGTTTTTCACAAAATCTCAACAAACCATTTCCTTAAGCTTCTTAAAAGTACTGTACCATATACACCTGTTGTAAGTTTAACCACAGGGCTAGCTCTTGTTAATCTTTGCTGAGTCTTTCCTTCCAGGTTACTTATTTATGAGTTTTTATTGGACCTTTTTTTTGTTCACGTGCATGCAACGGCGCGCGCCCACATTTCTCTTTCTCTCTCTTTTTGCTGACTTTCTCCCAAAGTGGTGTTAGGTGAGACCGAGCCTTGGCTTGTAGGGCCAAAACATCCCATTGAATCATTGTTGGCATTTTTATGGGCGTTGATTCAGAGGGATTTGTCATTCTGCATAAAGGCTAAGTGCCATCAAGTGGTCACTGGTTTGAATAGCCTGAATATTAACTGACCTGAGATCAGAGCAGTCAAATTCTTTAATGTGGGAATCTGTTTGACTATAATGGACCAGCCAGAAATATGCATGTTCGCCTGTGTTTGTGAATAAGGGACTTCCAAATTTTTTTGTTGGTCCATAATCAGCGGTGGAGGAAGTATTCAGATCCTCTAAAAGTAACAATACCACTCTGTAAAAATACTCTGTTATAAGTTAAAGTCCTGCATTAACATTACTTATGTTACATAAGTAAGTAACTATCAAAATGTACTTAATCCATCAGAAGTAAAACCACTCAATGCAGAAAAATGGCCCCTGTGAATGTTATATTATTATGATATTATGTATTATATCATTGGATTATTATTACTGATGCAGTAAAAAGTATTACATTTTAATGTTGTAGTTGGTTGAGATGGAGCTAATTTTAACTGCTTTATATATGATTGGGTAGTTTAATTTAAAACAGTTCATAATGTTTAATAAGATCATCATATATTTTGTGTATAAAATCTTAATTAAAGTAACTAGTAACTAAAACTGTGGAGTAAAAAGTACAGTATTTCCCTTTGAACTGTAGTTGAGTAGGAGTATAAAGTAAAGTAATATTAAATGGAAATATTCAGGTAAAATACAAGTACCTCAAGCATCTACTTAAGTACAGTACTTGAGTAAATGTACAGTTATATTCCACCAGTGTCCCTAATGCCATTTTGTATATAATGTCATTTAAAGTACCTTACAGTGCCTGTAGTGGGGATCAGATGGGGTGAAACTCCACTTTAAGTAGTGGTTTGTATTTGTATAGCTAATGCAGAGGGGTCACCACAGTGTGTTTACCCACTGCAAGATACCCTCAACTATTACAGCTCAGAGTTATTAAGCATCCCCAAGTCTTTAACCTTCTCCACAGGGGTTAAACTCATTCACACACTTACAACTACTGCTGCACATACACACACACACACACACACACACACACACACACAGTGGCAGTTTGTGTCCTAGTTTTACGCTGTGTCTAAATGAAAGACACACGGTGATCAGCACAAGAGCGAAGCCACCACGAAGCCCCCCCGCTTCAGGTTGTAAAGTTAAATACAAGAAAACAGAGCGCAGTTTTATTCTGTGAGCTGGAAAACAACAGATACCAGTGTAGATAATGTCAACTACTGAAACAATTAGGCAATTAATCGAGTTGTAGATTGACAGGAAATTAATCTGCAATTTTGATAATCCATTAATTAAGTAATTTTTAAGCAAAATTGCCAAACATTCGCTTGTGATGGCCATTTCTCACTATTGCCTGACATTTTATTGACTAAACTAACAGTTGATTAATGGAGAGAGTAACTGGCAGATTAATTGATAATGAAAAAACATGTTATTTGCAGCTCTAACCCTTATTTATGAGAGGTGTAATTTCAGGCAGGCTTTCAGTGGGTTTATTTCTCATGATGCAGAGCTATTTGCCCTAATGTGTTGTCAAAATACCATTATATTCCACTTAGACATACAGCTTGCAATATAGTCTTGTACTTCATCGGTATATCTCGAACCATCAGCAGCATGTGTGTGTTACATTACAACACAAGTTTGAAGGTGTGTGTGCATGTTTGAGCAGGGAGCCATGTTTGTTTTGCAAGTGACGGTGCTCATGCTGCTGTTATAGAGGTGGAATGTTCTCCCAGTGTGGACTGTTTCACGCACTGCGTGTGGATGCATGTGTGAGTGCCTGTTTGGTGTGTTTTCATGGTGCTGATGCATGCTGTGGCCAAGCACTGAGGCGTTGCCTTGTTGTCAGTCAGTCACTTGGAAGAGTGTCAGAGAGCTCAGTGTGATTCTTGATACTTTCCTAACCTGAGGCAAAAAAAAAGAAGAGATAGGTAGATTTTTTGTGCTGACAGTGTGAGAGTTCACTAACGCACACTGCAACAACATGTGTGCTGAAGTAAGTGTTGGCGTGTGTGTGCTTGTGTCCCCCCCAAGTGTGTCTCCTCACTGCTGGGTGTGCACAGCGAGTCCCAATCCTTTGCCAGCCATGCATGCCAACTTTTATTAAGTCTTATGTCTTCCAGTGTCTCTCATGCCCTACAGGGATGAGTGTTACATGTACCTGCAGGAGAGGGCAGGAGCTGATGGGATCGTGTATATGCATGTGTGCACGTGTCTGTGTGTGTGTGTGTGTAGAGCATTCCATGGTTGATCATAATTGCCAGATGGAGCTGTCTGTGTAATAAAATCAAGAGGGAAAGCGCAAAATGCACGAGTGGGGAGAGGAGGGCGGAGGAGGCCAAGTGAGAGTTAAGGGAAGTTTTAAGAGCTTGGATCGAGTGTGAGAAATGTGTGGGAGAAAGCGAATGCGTGTGTGTGTGTTTCTGCGAAACAAACTGGAGAAATGTATAGATGTAGCACGAAGAGTAAAGGATATAGAGACATGCTGTGAGAAAGAGGAAACCAAGACATGCCAAGACAAACCAAGACATATATTAAATAGTAATGTCAATGTCATGCAGAAATGATAGAGGAGACAAGAAGACTGTAGAGTTTAGTATTTAAGTCAACTTTGTGTGTGAGTGTATAAGTATGAGAGTCAGATTTAGTCTCTTCCTCTCAGGTTAGTTGAGGTTATCCAACATCAAAGAGAGAGGGAAAAGAACTGAAGAAAAGAAAGAGGTGATGGCTGAAAGAATGTGGAGAGGAACATAAATCAGTTTTACATCTGGGCACCAAATATAAGCCGTTATTCAACCAGTCAGACTCGAGGAGCGGGCTCGATCCTGGCAGACGGAGGGAGAGAGAAGTTGGGTAACACGTGACATGAACCTCTGGATCGGCAACACATTTGGAGGTGAACGCCTCTAGTTGATAGGGTGCCACTGGCTGTTGCTAAGCAACGGGCTGTGCCCCAGCTGGGCAGCCACTTTGCCACTGTAAAAAAAACAACACACCTCTCTGAATGGGATGTCTCTCTAATGGTCACTTTGTGCTTGTCGCTCCGAGTGCCAGTATGTGTGTGTCTGTTTTGCGAGTCATTGCTCAATTAATTAATCTTGATATAATGTGTTATTTTATTTTCATATCACTGTTGCTGTTTATGCACTGTTGTTGGTTGCATTTACTCCATAGGGAGCAGCCGAACGAGACCCTGAATGAGTTTCACAGTGTGATTATGTAGAAGTAGGAACTACAGTATCCATTCTCTATTAATGCAGCAGAGACCCCAGACCCAGTGACCCCATTTCCCAGAGTCCAGTGTGTCTTTGCAGACCTCTTTCTGTCCATTCTCCTGACTTCCTGTGACTCTGAGGATAAATGGGAGTGGAGATGTGCCCACCTGGGATTCACTGTTAGTCAGGACTCCTCTCTTTTAAGTGACGACTCATTTGAATCAGACTCATCTTTGATAGATAAGAACAGGCCCTAACAGTTTCACTCGGTGTGAAAATATGTTTTCTGTCCGGTATGGCAGTGCGCGAAGAGGTGGAGAGTTGACTTCAGACTGTGTGGAGTCAAGTGTCAAGTGTCACTCACTCCCCTTGTAGTTTAAAAAAGGCTGGATTGGACACTTAAAGGGTTGGATAACAGCACAAATTATAGTGCTCTGGTTTTTGAAACAAGGCCAAACCAATCCAGTGGTTAAATGGGACAAACAGTGTACACTTGTCCATCACTGCAGAAGGAGTGTGTTTCTATTGTGATGACTTGTCTTGATGCATTTTATTTTAGAGAAATGTCTTCATATTTTCTCTCTATGTTTCCTGTAAAACTTATTTAAATCCATCTCCTAATGGCATTGTTATAAGACTATAGACGAGCAGTTTGAACAAGCCGTATTTTTGTATGTCATATAAATAGATTTATTGTCCTTTGCTAATCCCCATAACGCCCACTGAAGTCAATACTCGTGACGATTTACGCTGTGAATCGCTGTAAAAAAGTGTTGACTAGTGAGGTCTACACTTGCAAACATGCGTATCGCGTTAGGCCTCAGCTCTTCACTCCGACTATATGTCTCTGTAAATTCCCTCCCAGATGGTGTGTGTATCTGAGGATGCTTTGTGTTCCGGCTAAAAATGGCTTTGCTTAATCTCATCTGGCGAAGACAGTGGGCTGTACAACATTAACTCTGGAGGTCATCGGACAGACAGGGCAAGCCAGAGAGAGCTCCTGGAACATACATACAGAGAGAGACAGAGAGAGAGAGAGAGACTCGTGTATTGGCAGAGTGTATGTGCCCTACGCTCCACTGTGAACCTCCACAAAGCATCAGTTCAGAGGATGACATCCTTGACGTGTTTGATTTACTCTGCTGGAAACCCTGGGAACTGGATGCCCATCGTCAAGAGTTGGGTGTGGCATTTGCCCTTGTCCTTGGTCCACAAAGGCAGCCTCTGTGTGTGTGTGTGTGTGTGTGTTTGTGTTTGTGTATGTGTGTGTGGAGAGAGATAGACAGCCTGGTTCAATCAACCACAGCAGGCATTTGAAAGAGGTCTTTGACTCAGTTGGACCGTGAGGACATGGAACTTCAGTTTGGTGGCGGATGTGTGTGTGTGTTTGTGTATGTGTGAATCTGGCTGCTGTGTGACACAGTAGACTGGATTGTGTGATAATATAATGTGGAAGTGGAAGAAAAAAAAGAGTCCTAGATGACACACGAGTGTCACTGCTTGAGCCTCTTTCACAATGTGCAATGTGTTGATGGAGCTGCGTGTGTCTTAACAGATTCATTTGTGTCTGTTGCAGGCTGCTGGTCGGTGCCCCGAAAGCCAAAGCCTTGCGTGGTCAAAAAGCTAAAGTGACCGGAGGACTGTACAGCTGTGACATGAGCTCCACCTTATCTGGTTGCTCCAGAGTTATGTTTGATAACAACGGTGAGATATCTGCCAACACCTCTGTATTTCTCTAATATGTTGTTAGTTATTATAGAAACTTTTTTCCAATATTTGAGTCTCAATATCCTCTGTGTGTCTATTTCTGCCCCTGTCTCTGTGTAGAGGACACAGCTAAAGAAAGCAAAGAGAACCAGTGGATGGGAGTGTCAGTCAACAGTCAGGGGCCAGGAGGCAAGATTTTGGTAAGACTGTGTGTCTTTGTGTCTGACCACGACCTTGAAACTGAACAACGTCAGTTTGATATTACAAACTTAGCTGCAGACCTGAAATGGTTAGTCGTAATTAATTCATTGGTCAATCAACAGAAACTTAATAAGCAACTATTTTGATAATTGTTTTTCAGTCATTTTTCAAGCAGAAATGCCAAACAATACTCTGGTTATAGCTTTTTCAATGTGAGAACTATTTTCTCTGTTTTATATCATTGTGAACTGAGTAATCTTCAGGGTTTGGACTGTTTGTTGGATAAAACGACATTTGAAGGTCACACTGGGAAATTGTATCTGGCATTTTTCACTATTTTCTGATATTATATAGACTAAACTATCAATCAACTAATCGAGAACATAATTGCCAGATTAATTGATAATTAAAACAGTCATCAGTTTCAGCCCTACTTAGTTATCCGAACAGATGACTTACACCCACAGAAATGTATTTTTAATTCAAACATGCCATGCTAGATTACAGGGAAATGTATAACGAAGTTTAAAATTGTCCATTAATAGTACAGCCATACAAAGTATGTCTTGGATTTGAACAAGTCAGTTAAATAACTGATGTAACGAAGCTCTGAATCAAGCAGATAAAGGATTTTGGAGCGATTAATCTGAAAATATTTTTTTTGATGAATCACTTTATCGTTTAGTCTCTAAATTGTTAAAAAACTGACACTTTCCCAGAGCCCAAGGTGACATCTTCAGATTGCTTGTTTTGTCCAACCAACAGTCCAAAAATCAAAGAAATTCACTTTACAATGGTATGAAACAGGGAAATGCAGCAAATCCTCATATTTGAGAAGCTGAAACAAGCAAGTTTAGCATTTTTGCTTGAAAAATGGCTCAAACAACTGGCTTAAACAATGGTATATAATAACAATATATACTGTAGTATATTATGTCAAATATACGAGTAATTGGCTTATCTGGCTTTGAAGCTTCTTGAAATTTAAAGGGAATATTGGAGTTCAATTGATTAATCATTTCAACATAAGCCTTTTCCTTTTCACAACATCACATCAGCTTAGATTTTAATCAACATCACGTCAACTCGACTGTGTGTTTCTGTTTCCCTGTTAGACCTGTGCCCATCGCTACCAGTTCCGGAGCAACGTGGACTCACCCATCGAATCCCGTGACATTGTCGGCCGCTGCTACGTGCTGAGTCAGGACTTGACTATCGATCCCCATTCAAGTGTCGACGGAGGTAACTGGCATTTCTGTAAGAACCGGCCCAGAGGCCACGAGATGTTTGGCTCCTGCCAGCAGGGCCTCTCTGCCACATTCGACAAGGACTACCACTACCTCATCTTTGGGGCTCCTGGAGCGTACAACTGGAAAGGTAGTCTAATGTGTGTGTGTGTGTGTGTGTGTGTGTGTGTGTGTGGATGTGTGATAGCTAGCAGTTACAACAGCTAGATGTTTCAAGTAAGCTATAAAAAAGATTTACTGTAAAAGAACTACACATGTGCTTCGTTATCAATCTACTCTATATGATTTATGATGTTCACTTTTCATTACAAAGGAATTTGCCATTTATGCTTTTTTCAGTCATGTGTTCAACATTACTGCCAATTAGGATTACTGTGTTATGGGTTTAGCATCCTTTTACTGCAAGCCAGATCTCTCCCGCCTTAACTCCTCTCCTCTCCTCTCCTCTCCTCTCCTCTCCTCTCCTCTCGTCGTCTCCTCTCTCCTCCAGGTGTAGTACGCTTGGAACAAAACAACGACACCTTGTTAGAGTTGGGCATCTATGACGACGGGCCTTTTGAGGCGGGAGATGAGAAAGAAAAGAACCCCGACCTGGTCCCTGCTCCTGCCAACAGCTACCTGGGTAAAACACTGCTCGCTCTCTACATCCATTCATTGGCGATCACACTGTACACCATCGCTCCAGTTGCTCCATTGTCACAAGAAGCGTTTTCAAGTACCTCTGACTATGTAAGCAAGCATTCCTTTGTCTCTGTCTCGCAGGCTTCTCTCTGGACTCGGGGAAGAGTCTGATCAAGAAGGGCCAGCTGACGGTGGTGGCGGGAGCTCCCAGAGCGAACCACAGCGGCGCGGTGGTGCTGCTGAAGAAAGGCGGGGACACAAGCAACATCTTGTTAGAAGAGTACACCCTGGAAGGGGAAGGGCTGGCCTCGTCTTTCGGCTACGATCTGGCCGTGCTGGATCTCAATGGGGACGGGTGAGTGACGCAGGGTGATACGCACAACCCGTAAGTTCTGCTGTGAAGAGTGCCGTCACTGTTACTGTATACTCACGAACGAGGAATGCTCTTGTTTGTTAGCTGGCAGGACATAGTGGTGGGAGCACCTCAGTACTTTGAGAAGGACGGAGAAATTGGAGGAGCCGTCTACGTCTACGTCAACAAAGCCGGAAAGTGGAACAAAGTCACACCCACCAGAATAGACGGAACTGAGTACTCCATGTTTGGCCTGTCTGTGGAAAACCTGGGAGACATCAACCAGGATGGTTTCCATGGTGAGGCTGTGATGCCTGTGCTGGTCATTCTTGTTGCCCTTCCTTGAGAGAAACGTACCTGTATAACCGCTCTGTGAGTCACTGTTGTGTCGTTCTTGCTGTCAGATTTTGCAGTGGGAGCTCCTTATGAGAATGACGGTGCAGGCAAAGTGTACATCTACCATGGATCAGCCGCCGGTCTCAAGTCTAAAAAAGCTGTACAGGTATGTGATAAACTGGTGGAATAACTTAACTTTTTCAGCTGTATCTCTGCTGAAGCGTTTTGTTTTGTGAGGTAGGAAGGCTGTCAGGTTGAGAAAGGTGTATAAATGCATATAGATTTTGTCCAAATGTGTAATGTTTACATCTAAGAAACTAAATAACAATATCTTTTTCAATAATAAAAAGGGTGTATGAATCAGCTTGACCATCATACTTAAACCCTTAAAGCTTCCTACTAAACTAATTTAGGTCAAATGTGGGTGTATTGTCCAATATAGATTAATATAGACTACTTTTGTTAGGTTGTAGCTTATGAAAAGGTTGTGATAGTTTTAGCTCGAATGCAAGTTTGTTTGTTTTGGGTCTGTAACGACGAGCCGCCGTTACTAAGACGTCTAGCTAATAGTATATATTATTACTAGAGTAAGAGTCCTTTGACCGCTCGGGCATGCTAACAGGGTCAAACCGGGTTTGAATTCCCAGAGCCATGCTCGGCATACTTTTGGATAAATACATACTGTACAGAAAGTGGCTGTAGTCCAAATGTGTGTTTCCCTTGCTTTAGGTTCTGTCTGGCCAGCCTTTAGGAGTCAAGCTGTTTGGCTACTCTTTGGCAGGCAACATGGACCTGGATAAGAACTTCTACCCTGACCTGGCTGTCGGATCCCTCTCTGACTCTGTGTTTGTCTACAGGTGAGTGAACTGGTACGTTTTTCTCACTATACGTCTCTGTTCATGGCTTATGGAGTTGCTCACTGAGTGCTGTCCTCCCAGAGCCCGTCCAGTTATTAACATCAAGAAGGAAATCCAGTTCTCACCGAAGGAAATCGACCTCACCAAGAAGAACTGTGACAAGGGCTTCTGGTACGCGACTCTTTTGTTTTTCCCGGTTGTGTCGAATATGAATCATTATATTTACGGAAAAAAGATGATGAAAGATGCAGTAGTTTCCATGCATCCATTCAGTAGGTGCTTCTATTAATTGCTGGACATCCATCACATTGTTAAACACTATGCGTGTACTGTGTAACTGATAAACTGCGTTGTGTCCCCAGCTTGGATGTTGAGGCATGCTTCACCTACTCTGCCAGCCCCCAGAGCTACGCTCCCAAACTGAGTAGGCTGAGCCAACTTTTTCTTTATTAAAGCAAAATAATTTCATCTTTATCATGTTTTCATTAGTTATTATTAAAAAAGAGATTCAACAGCAAGAAACAATACTTAGTAATTATAATGATACACAGTAATGGGCACAATAAAGCCTTGCACAAAATGTCTTTTTTCATTCTCTCTCTTACGTCCCTGTCCACATCCAGTGGTGGCGTACACCCTCGAGGCCGACGCTGACCACAGGAAGAACGGCCTTATCCCCAGGGCGACCTTCCTCGAGGCCACTGATCATAGCTACGAGTCCAAAGGGGTCATCACCATAGACAGCAAAGGAAAGAAGCAGTGCGTTACACGTCGGCTCGCAGTACAGGTAGTGACCCTCTCTTTGGAAATGTTTTTCTTCTCTCTTCATCAAAGTGCCAAAAAGTGGATGGGCTGTAATGTCACGTGATGTCGTCATCCTACAGGAAAATATTCGAGACAAGCTGCGTGGGATCCCCATTGATGTGTCCGTGGACATCCAGGACGCCAAACGGAAACGCAGACAGAGCTCAACTCCTCAGCTGCCGCCTGTCCTGGACGCAAACGAGCCAATGACAACTCGGTCAGAGGTGCGTATGCATGATACTTAATGTATGAGCACATTGACAGATAGATTTTTATAGACATGTTCCTACTGTATCTTTGTAATCTTTTGTGTGTGATTGTGGTTGCAGGTGAATTTCCTGAAGGAGGGATGTGGCAGCGACAATGTTTGTCAGAGCAACTTGCAGGTGAAATATCGCTACGGCCACAGGACAACCAACGAAGACACGTTCACTCCGTTAGATTTGTAAGAGAATACACACACACAAACACACTTTTTTTCATAAGAGTATCATTTTTATTATGGCTTAATTCCGTGGAAATCACTCATAACGTCTGTCTGTCTAAAGGGAGGACGGCGTGCCTGTGATCTCGCTCAGCGACCAGAACGACATCGCCCTGGAGGTCAAAGTGACCAATCTAAATGGAGATGATGCACACGAAGCCTCTGTGGTCGCCTCCTTCCCACACTCCCTTACCTACTCCGCTTACCGCGTTCCACCTAATGTGAGTCTCTCTCTCTCTCTCTCACACACACACACACACACACACACACACACACACACACACACACACACACACACACACACATAAACACACACACCCACACCAATTTGTGATCCTGATTGGAACTTGTAATTGATTTCAGGAGCGGCAGGTAACCTGTATAGCCAATAAAGACGGTTCTCAGGCTGACTGTGAGCTTGGAAACCCCTTCAAACGTGGCTCAGAGGTGAGAGAAAATCAACCTTTTGGCACCGTCTACCTCCTCTGCACAAGTGGCACTGTTAATACTCTGTGTTTGTGCATATAGACGACCTTCTACATTATTCTGAGTACATCAGGCATCTCTCTCAACACTACTGAACTGGAGATTAATCTTCAGCTAGAAACGTAAGTATATTTAATAACATTGATGTACACTTTTTAAATACTTAGGTGATGGATTTTTAAATGATGGATGGTTTGATGATGGTCTATTCATGCTTGAGTCATACAAATATATAATACTACAAATACAGCAGATGCGCTCCTGGGCCGTAATGCACTTACCTTAATTACGTATTAACATTTGTAGTTCATTAGGAGTATCTGGCTTGACCTGTGTGTAACCTCTGATCCGACAGGACAAGCGAGCAGCAGAATAAAGCCCCTGTCAAAGCAAAGGCAAAGGTGGCCATCAAGTTGCAGCTGTCTGTATCAGGGTAAGAAACACACACACACACACACACACACACACACACACACACACACACACACACACATAGTTCATGCCCCAAAAACACACACGTAAGCACAGGTTCATGCTACTAACTGTGCTTCTCCGTCTTCCCAGGCAAGCCCAGCCATCTCAGGTCTACTTTACAGGAGAGGTCAAAGGTGAGACGGCCATAAAGAGTGAAAGTGAAATTGGCAGTGCCATCACACACCAGTTCAGAGTGAGTACAGGAAAGCTTCAGAGTGGCTACTTCTCTTCAGCACTCTTGCATCCCTATCCCCTGTCGATTTCATTGGAGTTTTTATGAACGCGGCATTCTGCATGTACATGTGCTTTAGTTAGATCATTCATACTATATCGTCTGAGGTAGAACACTGTTCCTGTCTTGATTTACAGATAATCAATCTGGGAAAGCGCTTGACAAACTTTGGCACCGCCACCCTCGAGATCGAATGGCCAAAGGAGACAGAGAAGGGGAAGTGGCTGCTCTACCTGATGAAGATCAGCTCCACCGGAGTGGAGCACATAGAGTGCTCTCCTAAAGGAGAGATCAACCCTCGCAACAAGGTCAGTGAAAACATGAAGGTGTGGTGGTCACTCTGCCTGCATCGATACTGTTTCAAATAGCAGTTTTGTGGTGGAAAAAGTAGGCAGTTTTACATTTATAGGTTTATATTTATTTAGACAAATCAAGAAGTTGAATTTGTTCAATTTAATAGTTGAATGTACTTCCTTCCCTGCTTTAAGGAACCAAGTAACACCAGGAAGAGAAGAGCAGCAGAAAACACCAAGGGAGGTTTCGAGGGCACTATTTCACGTTTAATCGAGAAGGAGAAATCTAAAACTCTGGTAACACCACACTACCAAGTTCTATTCTTTTGTTTTATATTATATTTTATGTGCATTTGCAGCCGGTAGCAGGGGATTCCAGTAGTAACTTTGTGCTCCCTTCCTTGTTGACAGTCCTGTGGCAATGGGGCAAAATGTGTGACCATAACGTGCCCCCTGCGAGGCCTGGACAGTAATGCACTCATCACTCTCAACTCCCGCCTCTGGAACAGCACGTTCATAGAGGTAACTAAACAGACTGCTATTATTACTATTGTGTCAGGACTTGAGATGGGTAGCAACTCTCTGAGAATCAGCTTCACTGTCCTGAGAAGGAAAAGTAAAGGAAATTCACAAATGCATTTTGCTGAAATTATAATATATATTGTATATTTAAAATTTAAATTTGAATTATTCAAACATGGGTGTCTAATTTACATTTTTTCCCCACTTTTTTTTTGTAGTCTCAAGTTTAGAAAGGGGAAACAATAATTGGGTGGACTAACTAATCACAAAAACAAAAAACTAAAAAACACAAAGAATTTAGTAATATGAATTGAATCATTCACGTTCTGTTAACTCATAACGTGTATGTAAATTATTACATTTAAATATAAAGAGACAAACATTATTGCAACAAGTGTATGTTTATTTTAGTGTTTTGTTTGATTACACCATCTAAACTCAATCTCCTTTTTTCTTTAAACAGGATTATTCCAAGCTCCATCATGTGGAGGTGATAGTGAAGGCCACTCTGCACGTTGATAGCACAGCAAAGAACACAGTGCTGCAAAATGCTGACACACAGGTAATTAAACACAACAGAAACAATTATTTACGATAAGCGACAGTACTGGACCCAAGAAGGGGGCGTGATTATTTATTATGGCAGGTTTATAGGTCTTAAATGCTGATGTCAATGTAGTGCATGGACATCAAAAACCTGAGCTTGTGTGCGATATAAATAGAGAGAATAAAAAGGCATTTAAAAGTGATCCAGAGGTCTTAATGCGGATGTTCTGCCACTGCATTGTGTTCCCCAGGTGAGACTGACGGTGTTCCCAGAGAGGCGTGAAGCCCAGTATGGAGGAGTGCCATGGTGGATTATCGTGCTGTCCATCCTGTTCGGGCTGCTGTTGTTGGGCCTGTTGGCTTTCCTTCTCTGGAAGGTAGGACTAATGGCCCTGCCCCAGCTAATAAAAAAAAACCAAACGCATACAGTACATCTACATTTTCATGATTTTAACTCAAAGCCTTTCATAAGATTTTTATTTTGGAACACCAGTTACAAAACAACTGTGGGTATACATAACAGCGATTACACACATTTCCTAACCATTTTCCTCTCCTCAGTGTGGAGTCTTTGGGAAAAAGAATAAAGAGGACCCGTCAGAAAAAGAGAAGCTGACATCAAATGCATAAAAAGAGAGAGAGGGTAAAATTACCCGGCCTGCCACGAAAGAGTGAAACTTCTTCTCTCGCTCCTTTTTGCTACAAAAGCGCTGCTTTCTGGTATTCGGCAGGCAGTGGGCAGCTCTCACACTGTGACATGAATGCTACTATAAAAAGCTGACTGATTATTTCTGCAAAGACTTTTCATTACAGTTTACCTGCATGGCCAGGGGAGGTGATGGCTGATAAGCAATGACTTATTTAATGCTCTGAGGAACTACACCATGGGGGCTGTTCTGCATCTCTTTGATTTTCTCTCTTCCTCCATTTCTAATTTCTTTTGTTGCTATTGCACATCATCACTTGGTCTGAAGGTTTCTTTCTCTACAATTAGAACATGTTTCCTTTCTTTAAGGAGTGCAGATGGCTCGTCTACACCTCTTAATGGATTCATGGCATCTCGGCGCTTTCCTGTGAAACAGGCTGATGACACTAAATGTCTCATCAGCCTCCCTTGCTTTCTCTGAAGGCCTTTAAATAGCCTTTTTCCCCCCAACAAAGTACTGATCTGGTTTTCCCTTTCTTCTCCGTAGTGTGGCTTTTTTAAGCGTGCCAAATATGAAGACAAGGTTCCCAGTTACAACGCTGTGCGGATCAAACGGGAGGAGAGAGCAATAAACCCCGGGAATGGTAACTGGGAAAACCTGGAAAAGAAGCCCTGGATGACAACCTGGCATGACAAGGAACATTATTCTTAACAGCCAATGAGATCAGACTCCACGCAGATTCCTGTTGCTTACTGATACACTCCCAACTTCACTCATTTTTCCTGCCTCGTCTTTGCAGTGTGTACTGTAAATATCAAGAAACAAAAACTTATGTTAAAAAAAAAAAAAAAACACTTTTGTAGGACTAAATACTTGATCAAACATTCTGCTTCAGTTGGCTGAATTGATCTCGGATAAAGTCTGTATGAATCACTGGAAGGAGAGCTGCAGTGTGGGAGGTGGTCCTGCACAACTACTGTCTGTCAGAGCTTTGGAGTTGTACATTTACTACATTCAGTGTTGACTAGGGGAAGGGAGGGTGGGACTGTTTCTAGGTTTTTTTTGTACATTTTTTTTTTTTAATGTTTTGCAGGATTGTTTGTATTTATTCTTCGTGAGGAGTACTTTTTGTTATGTGCCCTACAGGCCAAAGACTCATGCAATGCATACACTTTAAATAAAAACAGACTAAATGCGTTTATTCTCCCCAATGTTAAAAGTGCATTTTTTATCATTTCTACTGTGCATCTGCCTTAACTGTTGACAAATCAGCATTTTTCATGCTCAAGGTGCCTCAGGTTGTGCGTCATGGAGGAACAGCAGCTTATCCACAGTTGTTGAGCACTGGGTTTCTAAATATACTACCAAGCCTCTGCAGAATTCACCTTTTATTCACTGGCTGTAAAATAGGTAGAGTGAGAGCGAACAAAGAGTTTCTTGAATAAACAATTTAAATGTTGCCATATCCAACTGTTCTGTGTGATTATTCAAGGCCAAAATGAATGAGTTTAAGGCCTGAGGAAGAAGTTTAAAGAATTATTTATTAATACATAAAAACGCTTTTACAGCAAATACATTGAGTGCTTAAATCAGCACATCGTTAAATATTAAAATCTCTATAAGGATAAATTAAGGTTCATGATAAAAAACAAAACAAAAACAAACTGTAAAACCATAGCAAATTGTCACTTTACACCTGACAGATATGCATTTGCTGCAAGTGTGAACTTTGGTGCCGAGTCAAACCTCTGCTCCAAAGATCTGTCACTTAAAACCAACTAGTGTCTGTATCCTAAATGATAACTATTAAGATGTGAACAATAGAGGATGTGAACAATAGAGGAAGTGTGCAGTAGATCCAACGGTTCCCATCAACTAAACAGAATGTGTATGCATGTGTTAGACTGCAAACACACCCTCGTGCTAGTGGGTGCATCGCCGACATCACCTTCATAAGAGGGACTCGGTTCTTACAGTTTTGCCACTGCGCCTGCCGTCTTTCACAGACTTCTCCTCCATCATCGCCATCTCTTTTTCTTCACTCTCCTTATCCAAAATCACATTCTTCTCCACTTTCAGCCTATTCTCTCCTTTCCTCTGTCCCTTTTCCTCGCTTTTCTTTATCTCCTTCAGCTTCTTCTTGAGGGCGGACCGGTCACTATGGCTGCACACCCCCAGAGCCTGACAGAGAAGAGAAACAGAAAAGACACATGTAAATGTAAACAGAAGCTACACAGATTCTGCACAGGTTCAGGTTAATGACCCAACAAAACCTGGTTTCAAATGGCACTAGATTAAAAATAATCAATTGTTTAAGACCAATAAAAGGGGACAGATACAGTCTCACTAAAGGTAGTTATTAGAATTAATTTAGAAACAGTCCACCAGAGGGCACTGACATGAATATTTTTAACTGTTATATGTAAGGGATCCTCTTATGTTTGTTATATCTTTATGTTAAAAAGTTCAGCAGATATATCTATCAATTATTTTAATCTTTTAAATATTTATATTGGCATCGGTCTCAAAGATCTGGGTTGGTCTGTATTTAATAGTAGCCCTTTCCAACTTTAATGAATTTCCAAACAGATAATAGTAGCATTTAGAGCTTCAATTCAGATTGGAAATATAAAAAACAAAAAGGCAATTTGGTCACTTATGAGAAATAAAAATAAAGTTACATGGCAAATATAAATCTAAATACATATGTAGTTGACTTAACTAAAAATACAGAATATGGCCTGAGAATTTGTCTCCGTCTAACCCTGAAACTGGCAGATGACCCCTAGGAGTTAGTGTTACGCGAGTTTAAAAGATGTTAATATAAAACTCAGTGTAATCACAAAGAATATTGGAAATTAGGACTACTTCAGCCCAGTTTAAACAGCTAATTAGGCCTTAAGGGATGATATTTGAACTAGAAAAACAAGCCAACAAAAACATAATTAAAGTGTATATTACAATACAATTTTCTAGAATGGTTCATTTAATGTGACCAAAAAAAAGTACAGAATCAGTATCTGTGCAGACCACATTTGATAAATGATACTGTTGCCCTCAACATCATCTCACCTTGAGTTTCTCACTGTCCATGTTGAGCAGCTGTGTCCCATCCACACCTCTGGCAGCAAACTCAGACACATACTGGTCCATGTTCATGGTGTTTAACCACAAACACACCTGCTGGTTGTTCCACTCCAAGACGGGTCGACTTTGCCACTGGTGGTTGTTATTGGTGGGAACTGGGTCATCGTCCAACGTCTGACAGGACGCCAGAGACAAGACGCAGACAGGATGAGGAGAAGAGAAGGAAAGAAATAAGGAAACTGTAATTAAAAAGAAAGTAGGCTTGGGAAAAACAAATGACTGGAGAGAGTGCGCTCTATGGGGAAAGAAGTAAGAAAAAGGGAAAGGAAAGGAAGGACAGACTCACCTCAGTGGAGGAAAAGGTGAAAGTGTGAGAGTGTCCAGAGAGGGAGAGATCAGAGACATGACCCACCATGCTGGAGCTGCCAACTGGGGAGCCAATACTCTGCAACCAAGAGAAAAAGACCTAGGCTGCCTACATACTGTGCGTCACATCTGTTGCATGCAAACCCATGCATGTGTGTTTATTTAAAAAAAAAACAAAAAAACAAAGGGATTTCTGTTTGTACGAGATATCTAGATCAGAAAGTTGAGACAGGAGGATGGCGGCATGCAGAAGGCCTAATTTATATCCTTGTTACTCCACACATTTTACCAGTCCCTCTTTTCTTACCTGATCTCTTCTACCTGTGGTGGTCAGGTACGGTAAGCTGCTGCTGGACACAGACCGAAGTCTCTCCCTGCCTCTCTCACCCTCCTCTTCCTTTTCTCTCCCTCGCTCTCCAAACCAGGGGAAGGGCAGGCAGGAGGGCATGGAGGTGACTGAGCCTGACGGAGAAACTCCAGCAGACTCATCCACCAGGTCACCACACGACCCCCTGGTCGAAAACAGTTATTTCAGTTAAAATGTCTAAACTTCAAGAAAAATTTAGTTATTCATTGTCCGTTTCCATCAACTTCCTTTATGCAAGAGGAAGTCACCAGATTAGATCATTAATCATGTTTTTTTAATGTTCTTATCCATGTGTACACTGGGGTGTTTTTAAATCAGGTGCTCTGGTGATAGACATGGGGTGACATGCAACAAGGACACCTGTCTGGACTGGTTCAGTACACCATTTTATATTTTTGGGGTTTTCTGAGTGAGTGGCAACGTAACATCAATGCTTTGTCTTAACTAGAGGAAGCACAAAACGGGTTACTGCAACATCAAGGTGTATTCAAAAATTCTGTTTGTCAGTCTTTAATGCATCTCCAAAAAAATCCCCAAAATCTTTGCAATATTTTTCTCAAATATCTGGCATTTCCTCTGCGTTTCTGCATAAATTAAAAATGTCAGTTTTGAATGGCTTAGTTTGTGTACATGCGATATCACACCTGTTGTTCAAGAACCTCTTGCGGTGTTTCTCATTTCTCCTTTTGCTGAGAGACTTGCGAAGGTCACTGAAAAAGAAACAGTTATTAAAAGTATACCACCAGCAAAATGGCCGCTCAGTGTCTCTACTCAACCAGCTGCTGTGGCAAATAACCAGAAATTTGTTATGGCTGAAAGAGAAGCTATAAACTGTGGTTTTTAAACCAGCGAATATCAGAGAAATACTTTGATATTATGATCCCAAATCTAAGACAAAAGAAAGAGACAGAGACCCTGCACCTGAAGTCGGGAAATCTCCTTTTGGACTTTCGGGATGCAGAGGATTTGCATGACGAGGGAGTGACAGTGTCAGTGATGTAGATGGGAGGGGTGAAGACGGAGCTGGTGGGAGGTTGAGGACTGAGGGCTGAGGGCGACAAGGTGCTGGACAGGTCACTTCTGCTGCTCCTTTGTACCACCGTGGGAGCAGACAGTGATTTGTTCTCCTGGCGTTTCTGAGCTTCATCTTCCTAAAAGCAACAGAGGACATGCACGCGAGTGTGTGTAAGTTTCACAGGTGGAAACCGCTAATTTACTGTCAATGTGTCACATTTTACAGCTCCCGACTCACCTGTTTTCTAAAGTTCTCTCTCAGTTTGTCTCGAGAAGGTGGGTGGCGCTTGGATTTCTGGGCCAGCTGAGCTCTGGCTATGTGAGCGCTGGAGTCCAGACGTCCTGTGTCAGGAACTGGAATATACCAGTCTGGACCCGAGACACAAACACTCCTCAGTTAAATAGTACATTTTTATTCAGGAAATATTTTTTTACATTTTCTGACTGGAATGACTGATTAAACGACACAAAATGCTTTAAATTATATTTATGGATTCAGATCAGGAAGAATTCATAGACAAAACTTTAAAAAAAAACATTTTTGAACTTTTTTTTTTTTTTTAAACCTACCACCAGCTACGTAAAGTTAAAGACGCATACCGTCACATGAACAGCACACTAGTCACAGTAATTTAGCTGCTTACCTGTGACTGAAGAGTCCACAGAGTGGTTCGTTCTTTCTGGCTCTTTCCTCTCCAGCTGTGCTATCTGTGATAAACGGTGTGAATGACTACAGAGAAATGGCAGGCTCCGTAAAGTAAATCCATACGGGATTGAGAAGTCTCCTCTCACCTGGATTTGCAGTCTTTCAACTATCTCTCTGTGCAGCTTATCTCTCTCCTCCAATTCTCTCCTCAAATCTGCTTCTCTGTTCTCCCTCTCCTCCTCTCTGGGAAAAAAAACCAAAAACATTTGAAAAGTTCCAAATCTACAGGGGGGAAGTGACTCAACTTTACTAGCTTGCAAAATACAGTCCCAGTAATTCAGGAGCAATTTTCCACATTGTCAGAGAAATAACTGGATTGTACCTGCTCTGGTATTCTCGGACCAGTCTCTTAGCCTTGCTGTATTTGATCTCCAAGCTTTCCGATTGGCTCTGGGCATCGGCCAGTCGCTGGCTCACAACCCTGCACAGAGTCTGGGCCTCTTGCCAATACCTGATAAATAAGAGTGAGTTAACCATCATTCAATCGTCCTTATGTTTCTTAACATGTTTATCCTTTTTTACAGGCTTTAGGCTCCCACCTCGTCTTTAAGCTGGATCTGTACATACTTACAAATGTATCATTTATTATCTGTCATGTCTGCCATGGCAAAATACACTTGGTAAAGAATAATGGTCACAAACAGAGACAAAGCATAGAGTCTATTGCGTCGTACTTCTCTAGTTTGTCAGCTTTCTCCTCTGCATCCTCCGCTCTTTGCTCCAACTCAGCCCTCTGGCTCTCCCAATAGGCCTGCTGCTCCTCCCATGCCTTTAACTTGGCAGACATATAGTAAAAGAATTGATTATGTATGTTTTTATGAACGCATGTCTATGATGAATGTCATATGCACAAGGGGAAAAAAAAAAAAAAAAAAAGGTCCTTTGGTTGTTACGTCACATGTGTCTAACTATTCTTAGAGCATAGAGAGTTTTGAAACAACAGATGAAGTGTTCGCTGATCTAACACAGTTGGATAGAAGAAAGCCAGATTTTCTACCGAAAGGCTTTTGCCAACCCAGTTATGTCGCAGCGGTGATTACTTCAAGGCAAAGGCAGAAAAGCAGGGCTGACGTGGAGAAGTGTTGGAACGCGGCCCGTGTCCTAGTAACTCCACACCGAGCCATCTCATACACAGTTAAATGGGTCAGACTGTTCCAAATGTGGATGCAAAGGTAGCGTATTAAAGTGAGTACAGTTATTGGTGTGGGGGTGTGTGTGTGTGTGTGAGAGAGAGGTCTCAGTCTCAGCTGAGTAACCTACCTTTTCTCTAGCTTGGTGAAGTTGGGCTGCTCTGCTTCGTAGTTTTGTCTGAATCTATAAAAGGCAGAAAGGGTGGAAAACCAAACATACATGGATCCGTTTGAGTATATTACAATTTATATGAAAGGAGATACACTAGTTTTACATTACAAGCAAGACAAAGCACTGACAACTATTATTTTTACAATATAAAACTAAAGGTAAAATATAATTGCTTTGTCTTACTTTCTAAAAACACCTCTTTTAGGGTCAGTATTCATGCTTTGAGAGTTTTTTCTCTGATGCAATATTTTAATTTAGTACTGAAATCCAACAGGTTTGGTGTATACACCTGGTTTATGGTTAATTAATTAATTCATGTTAAATGTAAAGTACCTGCTGGTATTTGAGACAGAGCTGGTAGTTGTCCAGACTGGAAAGAACAGACACATCCTCCTCTTCTTCATCTTCCTCCTCTTCCTCTGCCACTGAGCCCCTCTCTGACATGCTGCCATTGTTGTCCTCGTCTCTGCCTGCTCTTCCCCTCTTCATTTATAAAACGCACGCAGAAAACAAGTACAATCAAACCACGTGGGAACGACTGACACTCCACTCCTCTTTTAAGAAACACACCTTTCTGGATGTTTTATCCATCTCCAGGCTTTCATTGATCAGGCGGGCCACCTCGCTCTCCACCCCCTCCTTCTCTCGGCCAATCAAAAACCTGCAGGCGAACAGAGAAATTAATCAAAGCTGTGAGCAATCATCCCATCCCATAGCACAGATTGTGTTGTGGGCCTTTTCACAGCAGACGTAGGTAAAGCACAGGTGCTGCTGATAACACTAACTATGGCACAGAGCATCATGACGGTGAATCAGCATGCAGCAGGACCCTGAAACTGAAGCAGCTAAATGGAATTCAGCCATCATTCATTTCATTATTAACACCTGTGGTTGTCGTGTTGTTGCAGTATGTTGTCATTGCACACTAATGCAGTTACTGTTTTTAATACGCTCTCAATGCTGGTGCCTTTACAGACACTCCGATACCCTGGTGCGTCCCCATTCACAAGTTTTGGAAAACCTTTTTTTTTTCATGAAGAACAAATGTTAATGTGATCATTTCTGGCATTAAAAGGTTTGCTGGCTGGTACTCCGAATCTACAATTTCAAGGTGTTGAAGCATTCTGGAAAGTGCCACTAATGGAGAGTTTTTCGTTAGTATCTGAAAGGCAGGGAGACAATCTAAACACTGATGTGCTTAGGAAAATGGTTGGCAGTAATGTCAAGTATATATCGTGCAGTTGATTGGCTAAAACATCCTAGATTTTGTTTTTAAGGATTAGCATGGTCTTATAAAAACAACATCTAGGGGAGAAGAATTATATTTATCTTGCTACCACCGTTTCATCTTTAAATAACAAACATTTGGAAGTCAGACTCTGTCACTGATCAGTTTTTATTTAACTGACAGATCAAATACCAGGCCAAAAATGCATTGTAATACCTAGCCTCCAAATCACTGATGGGAAAGACTTTACACTCCACCTCTCTCCCAAAATAGCAGCAATGTAAACAACTAGTGGGAAAGATCCAACAGCAGAAGACAAACTATGCACTCCGACATGGCACTGAAACATAACTTACTTGACGAGGCCTGATGTATTCTTGAGGACTGTGGCTGCAAACAGCTGGGAGACTCCAACCAAACTCACCCCATCCACATCCACTATCTGGTCATTCACCTGAATCCTAAAACACACACACACACACACACAAACGCGGACAAAAGAAAATCTCACGTTGTTAGAGCCACACTGAATCAATCCCCAGTAAACAAGAGGCTTGATGTTGAAATGTACCTTCCATCCTTCTGCGTTGCTCCTCCTTCAGTGACTGTCTTGACGAAGATTCCCAGTTTCTCCAGTCCCTGGTCAGCTCCTACACCCATCCCTATGATACTGATGCCCAGACCGTCGTCTCCTAGAAGGAAAACATATTAGGAATTTATCCTCAAATTAACGACATTAAATCAGGGAACGTCGTTGCACTGTAAAGAAGCGAAAGGTGTTTAATGAAAAAAAGGTGGAGTGGAATAAGAGCGGAAGGTGATAATATCATGATAATTCTGTTTTTTAACCTATTATATGTCAGCCTTGATGATACAGGATTTCTTTTGTTTCTGGGTTCTGATGTGGAGATACACACCCTTTTCTATCTCCACTGGAAAGACGTCCATCCTGTCCACTCTCTTCTCCAGCTCGAACTCGGCCGAGGCGGACACTGGGTCAATATCCTCATTGAGTCTGTCGTACTCTTTGTTAGAATAAGTGCTGAACACCTGAAAGACAGCATTCAACGTACGGTTTAAGTCAGCTTGTGTTAACAAGCAAGAAGCGACTTGTGGCCCACTGAAAATACAGGTTTATGCATTGATAGCTGGTACATGTGTTCACCATAGACCAGACTGTAAAGATCCGCAGCTATTGACACAACAAGACACTGTTTATGTTGGCAAATCTGTCGGAGTGTGAGAGTCAGACAGAGTGAAAGAGATTCAGGAAGCGCAGAGACTTGAGCAAATTGTACTAGAATAATTATAGGATTGCAAAAAAATCTCAGTGTACACACACAACTTCTATGTGTCAATGAGACTGCACTGACTGCTACTACAATCGTTTGTTATGAATTGAGCCAGATTAATGCCAAACACACCCACAGGAACGTTTTCTGTGCTTTCATATGAAGGCAACTCTGAGCCGAGTGCTGACAGAATGAAGCGTGTGGGAACTTGCCTTTCCTCCTCCTCTAATGGATTAGAAACATTGCTTTGGGCTAACACTTCTCTTATATGGATTCAGACACCAGCTAGAACTGACAGTCACACAAATCTATAATAAAGAGCTCCCGTAAATGCATGGATTTAGAGACAAGTGGCCCCGCGGCTGTCAAAGTTAATCATATTTTTCTTAGAAGGTTTCCTTACCTTGATTGGCGCTGAGGAGAACCTGACCTTTCTCTTTGCAACGTCTGCTCCCTCCTCATCCTCTTGATCGGCCAGTTCAGGCACTCCGGGAATTTCCTCATATTCCAATAAAAGCTGATTTTCTGCATGCATAGAGTTTTCCCATTCCTGACTTGTTGAATGCTCTGGGTGAGACTGGGATTCCTGCTCATCCACAAAAGCCTTGTTCTCAATCCCACAGAAAACTGCAGATCCTGTCCGGTCGTCTTTGCCATCACTGCCTTCCCTGCGCTCCTCATGCTTGACCTCCTCATTGGCGTGCTCCTCTTGCGGCTCAGGTGTTATACCTCCTCCTCTCTCACTTTGTTTGCATTCTTCTTCTCCACCTTTCCTCTTTCCCACACTGCACAGCTCAACTTCCTCCTCCTGTATCATGCCTCTCTCTTTCCTTCCAGCACTTTCTGTCTTTTTCTCCCTGTAGTCCCCCTTTTCTGTTGACTTCTCAGCCTGTGCAATGAACTGTCTGTTCTGCCCCTCCCATTGTTCATTCACCTGCTGATACTTGTCTCTTCCACCTTCCCCGTCATCCTTGGTCTCTCTTTTACATGACATGCTCGCTGACAACTCCTCCTGGTGTTCTTCTGGCCTACCATCTCCTGATCTTAGTTCCACTCTGTTTTCCAGCGTATAAGGTTCTGGTGTTTCCATGCTGGGCTCAAAAACATCATCCACTAGGTTCTGCACACTTTCTCCTGGAAATTTGTCCATATACTTTTCCCCTTCATCCTTCAGCCGGTTTTTGGCCTCTTTCCGCCCCTTTTCTTCTTCATTCTCGTCACTTTCTGATGACTCGTTCTTTACATCAACTAGTTCTGCCCTCACTGGCTCCTCAGGGGTCAAGCCGAGGTCGAGAGTTGCGCTTTCTGCCCTTTCCTTCTCTGTTTGTGATCCTGTGGTATAACCATGTTTGTCAAGATAGGAGTGAGATTTGTTGGATGGTTCACTGGGGCCATCGGATACAGGAGATTTAGGGCGCCTTGTCAGCGAGGCCTGTGCAGGAGGCTTTGGCAATAAAATATTTATGATGGGTAGGTTTATGGATTTGTCTTTATCAAAGCCATCCTCCTCTGTGTGATTCATTTTCCCACTTGCCTCTTCCTCCACCTGGCTGACTCCTCCTCCCCCCTCTTCCCCTTCTTCTTCTCCTTTCCCATCTGCCACCCCCTTGCTTCCCCTGCCAGCAATACCTTTTGAAACCTGCCCTCCACCGCCTTCAAACTCCATCACCTTGGTCTCAAACAACCTCCGGGTTACAGAGAACTTCTGAGCCAGAGCAGCTCTGTCAATATCCGCTATCTCCTCTGACCTGGGTGGTTTATCTAGCAGAGAAGATTCTGGAGTAGAAATGCTGGCCACAGTGCTCAGAACAGACGAGGAGCTGACGACAGAACGTCTGGATCCAGAGAAAGGTGATGTTTGGAGCTGTAGGCTAGGATTATGGGGAGTAAGGAGGGGCGTGGAGCCAGAACTCAGGACTGGACCACCATCTTGTTTCAGCTGCTGGCTGTCCATTTGCAGGAAGATGTTGTCTCTGATCTTGGTCCCCCTAGTGCTGTGGACCCTCCCTCTGCTGCCGGTGCTGGTGCTGGTGCTGGACATTATGGGATCTGACAGGCTGGATGGCAGCCTGGTTGGGAGCACAGCAGAGCGCTGGGCAGCAGCAGCTTTGGTGCCTGGTTGTAAATTGGTCCCAGTGTCATATGAACATTTGATGGCGTGGAAGTCAGACTTATAGGTTATCCTGTGAGGGGAGGCACTTCGGCCTTTGCTGTCCGTCCGCATCATTTGGGAATGGAGGTTCTCTGAAGTGAGAAAAAAAATTGAGGAGGAGCAGAGGAAGAAGCTTTTCACAGCTAACGAAAGCACCTGGGCAAGTGTTCAACAGGTAGATAATGTCTGAGGATTTGCTGGTACAGTCAGTGGAATGGTAGCAATAAGGCAAAAAATATGCTGGATAACAGAGCTGGTGTTTTAAGAGGTTACTGCATGTGTTTGATGACAGCAGGTGACAAAAGCAGGCTCTTGGTCTGGAAACTTCATTGTCATCAGGCAGTCTTAAGATATTAATTCACCATCTCCATAGCAAGAGTCTCCTGGAAGAGTGGTTAGAGAAAAGGCAAAGTGCAACACATTCATTGAGGTGAACCGGCACAACCCAGCCGGTCATTAATGTAAATTACTGCAGAGACAAACTATCAAGTAGCTTACTCATGACTAGCAGCTTTCAGTGCTAGAATTAAAATCAACAGCTTTCAGGCCGAGTACTCACACTCACTGCGAAATTGGAGGATTAGCGACCGACAAAAATACACAACGTAGCCGTCAGGCGTTTTTGTTTCACAGCTACTCACAATGAACTTGTTCTCAGGAGCAATGAAGACCGCTGGATAACCGCTGCTTTCGCGTGCTGTCGGAAAATGAACCGACACAGTGCGCAAGGACGTGGTAAATATCTCAGAGGAAAATGCGCAGTTTTTAATTTACCATTAGTTAGTGTGAATGAGACTTTATTCTTCTTAACGTCTTGGGATTAAATAGAGAACCAAAGCTGGTACTTGGAGCGTTGTGCGTTTCCGTTTTGTTTGTTCAACTTGCTAAGTTAATTAGCGTAACTTTGATGTCTGGTCTGTTTTGTCTCCTCCCCATTGTCTAACCCTACAGTGCGCCATAACGTTTATCCCGTGTTCTTAAAATAAAACGTGTGCCATTAGCCTTGATGCTAACTGTGAATAAAACTGCCACACGAAGTGCGTAATGGTTGGATCGGGAGTTTACGGACTGCACGTGAAGGCAGCAAATCTCACCAACCTGGCTGGAGTGCGCGCGCAGTTTAAAGGTCGGGACAGACGTTGGGTCGCTTTGAGTGACAACCAGCGGACAGCTAACCTGAATAATTATCCCGTTTCCTATAACGGGAGCCATGTAGCATCTTCTTACACTACAGCTTCTTCTTACCGTAGACGTGTCGTTTGTTTGCAGTCAGCCGGTGCTGGCGGGTCCCTCGCTGTGATAAATACAGACAGATGGCGACTCATGTCTCTAAATACTGTAAATGGATTATCCCCCGGTAATCCTGTGTAAACTACTCTAGTAACTGTGAAACACTGACGGTGAGGTGGGTACCAGCACTGGGGCAAGACAGCCTACATTTGGAGGGCCAATTGTTACATCTGTGCCCCACAGTTGATTTACCGCCAGTAGGAAGTCTTAACTCTTTGGTCACTGCTTACTTCAGCCTGTTAAAGTATTGCCATTGTGTTATCACGACCATTTGTAGTAAGTATGGAGGCTAGTAGATGATGCCATCTATCATAACAAATGCTGCTTTTATTTCTTTTCCCCATGCATCTCTCCATATCATGACCAGTAAATGACATTTTGGCATCATATACTGTGCATATAATCTAGTTGGTTCTTACAAACATGTAGGTTACTGCTGCATCCACTTACCTTTACCTGTCTTTCAGCATCACTGCCAGTGATCTGTCATCTGCTGTGAAACCCGATACCACTATAACAGAGGTTCTCCTGGGCTCAGAGGTAAGCGTTGTGTTATTCACCTGTGTGCATGATGCAGGTTAGTGCAGTCAGGCAGTTCTCCCACGATCTACCTGTGTGTGTGTGTGTGTGTGCTTGCGTGAGGCAGACGAGAGCAGTGATGCAGCACCTGCTGATGTATGTATGTGTGTGTGCCTACCTACCTACCTGTGTGTGTGATGCCGGTGGGTGAGTCGGTGCAGTAGCTATGTCTGTCTGTGAAGCTGGCTTGTGTGGCAGATGGACTGGACCGGACTGGACTGGACTGATCCGTGCAGAGCCGAAGAATGGTTCTGCCTGCTGTGACCTGGATCTGACTGGAGACCATTGTCCCAGGTGGCACTGGGACCTAGTTGATATAAATACTGGCCAATCACAAAAGCCTTATTCTGAATGAGGCTAACCAAAGGAGGGAGGGGAGAGAGGGAAAGTGAATTGAAGAGGAGATGGAAAATGAGGGAGTGATGTCAGGGTGGGTGGCAAAGTAAATTTGGAGAAGTATAGGCTGCAAGAAAGTGAGTGAGGCAGAGTAGATGGAGACAAAGGATGGAGGCAGAAATTTAACCTGGATTGGTAGAAGTGAAATGTGACTCAGGGGGTGGCAATCCTCTAAATTACAGGTGTGATAGCTGCTGGGAAATAATAGAAAATCCCTTCTATTTAATTCAGCAGTGGTATTTATAATTGATGGCGGCTAAGATGAGAAATACAGTGATCTGCGTGTGCTGACATAATCCCCAACTCCCATTTCTCTCACTAGCAGCAGGTCACCTTGACTTCTACAGAAGATTTTGTTCTTCACTCCTCAGGCTCAGATTATTATTATTTTTTTTAAATTAGACATGATGACAGCCACACACACATGCACACATCCAGTATTTAGTTTGGGTTTATGGACAGTCATAGTGTTGAGCTGGATGATGATGATTGAAGGGATAATAGGGGTGTGTGAGTGTAGGAATGAACCTGCTATCACCTTTTGTTAAGCCACACCTTTTAATGAGCGCTAACAAATCGCTGTGAGTGGCATCTACACGAAGCTAGAAGACACAGATTCATGACACACCAGCACATTTTCCTTTTATCAGAACCTCACTGATATATTGGCTGATATCACCTCATCACAGATACTGTATGTTAGTATGGGGTATATGTCAGCTGATAAGCAACAAGAAACTGCAGTACAGAAATGCTAAAGATTAGTGTTGCCATTACATAGTTTGTCCCCCAGAGAGAACTGACAACTTGATTTTTGAACTGTAAAATGTCCCACTCAGTACATATCTTGGTCATGATTCTTTCATTTATTTAAAAATGTTGTTTTTACATATTTTTGTTAAAAAAACAAATATAAACCGGTACATTATTATGTGAATTTTTTTTTTAAACTCTTAAATGTTAATATGGATATCCGCCTCATATATCCAGCATCTGTGTAGCTGGCTGTAGTACTAATTACAACTTCTTCAATCCTGCTGCTACATTACCTCTGTTAATTTAAAGAGTCAAATTAGGGGGAAAGGACAGATGCTTTCTTTAGACTGAGATACTGTCTGACAGCTGATAATATCAGCTCTGTGTGTGTATCTGTGTGTGTATGTGTGTGTGCATCTGTGTGTGCGTGTGTGTGTCATGTAAGCTGCATTTGGCAGACAGTCATGCCCCATATGGTTATCTGTTCAGTCAACCATATTTAGAGTTTCCCAGCTTCACGAGGGAATTGCACTCAATCCTCTGAACATTTAAATGCAGACGCACACACGCACACGCACACACACACATACACTCTCTACTCGACCCATGGCTGGGATGAACACACAGGTCAGCAGTTTAAATGAGCAAAGCCTGGCATAGCAGTTCTGCAGCTCTGCACAGTTAGTTTATACGGGGTTGTGAATCAGTCTGACGTGTCCCTTAAACTGCAGTTTTTATAGCTCAAGTGTTGGTGCATCTATGAATCCATAAACAATGATACTGCCACTTTGTGTCTAGATGTGTGTACTACACAAACATTATTCCAGCAACATCCGTAATAACGATTTAATTCTGTGCAGATGAATATGTAGAGCTCGGCACTAACACTGACAGAGTTATGGATTCAATTCTCACCAGGGTCAAACGTTATTAAAAACTGATCTTCATCATAGTGTGAAAGAAGCTTCCGCATAGATATTTTTGTCCTGCAGAAGCCTCAGATGTACATACAATTGTGCTTTTTTTATATTTAGTGCAGTAGGCAACAGCTATAGTAGAAAATATGTTGTGATTCTTTTTATTGTGTTCATGAACTTAAATGCACTTATGTTCTTTTTCATGCTTTTTCATTTAGCCTTTTTCCCTCCACATTCTGAGACAGCTGGATTAACACACACACACACACACACACACACACACACACACACACACACACACACCATTTTAACAGTATGGTGAAAACTTGCTCAATCACCCTCCAGTACTACAGTCATGCGTGCTGAAGTGCCATTTCAAACAGATGCAGTAAGGCAAGCGTAAACATCTACACACACACACACACACACAGTTGCAACAGGTGCACACATTCACACGTTGTAATTCACCTGATGCAGTAGAACTAACAGCTTTAACGATGTGAGTGTGCAGGATGAAGGAAGAAAAAGAGGGTCTAAGTTGGAGGAACGGTGTGCAACAGTAATTCTCCCGCCTCCCTCGAGCCTCACGCATCATGTTACAAACAATCCTTGTCCTCCTCTTTCTACCTGACCTGCCATGCTTTTCCCAGAGTAGACAGATTAAATCCCTGAATTCTTCTTACATCTTCTGTTGTCTCTGTTACCCTCTCCCTGTTTTTATGCATGGGACATAAGTTATGGTTTTAGGCAGTGCTGAATGCTCAAAACCTCCCTGCTCCTCATCATCCGCCCTTCCTCCCTCCCTCCCTCTCTTCCTCCCTTTGCTGCAGTGGCTGCAGTCATCCTGGTGATGGGCTCTGCTGCTGCTGCTACCTCTCTCCCATCACTTGGGTTGAAACAAAACAAGTGAAACTACTGCTGCTTCGTTGCTGTTCATACGCCATTTCACATGAGGCATCCTTCAAGGCCACAGCAGTTGCATCTTGCACTGATCTTTATTTATCAAAGCCTCTGTATACAGCTTGTATATGCCACGTTGCCTTATATGGAAGACTTAATACTGACAATGCTCTGATTTAGCTCCTCTCCTCCTTTCTCATCCCAAGATTTCAGTCTTACCAAATCCCATTTATCATTATGATACTTTGGTCAAGAATATAAAAAAAATTCTGATACAGTGCTGGGTCATGTATCAATATATATTGTGATAGGACTCCACATATGTTGAATTTTGTCTTTTTCTTATTCTTAAGTCTGCAATACCATTAACTGACACCATTTTCATAACTAGTCAGATTGTTCCTGTCCTTTTGGTCATCATATCCACATTAATAATAATCATATGGGTTTAAATCAGCAGTGTGCACAGACTGTCTAAGCAAAAAGGCCTGCTTCCAGTGAAAATTGAGCAACACCGTCCCTGCTACTTCTTGCTTGGTGCAGTGGTTGTTCCACTGTATTAAACCTAAAACAATTGTTAGAAAGCTGTGTAAATAAGCAGCCCATCAGTTTCTCAAGAGTCATTCTTCCATAGTTAAGATAATACAACCACTCTGTCACTTATTCTTCTGTCAGTTTTTGCTACATCACTGTGCCACTTCTTGACCAAGTTCTTATTTGCATTAAGTTAAAAATGTCTTTATACCCCTCCCTTTTTTCTCATGTTGCATGCCAATTTCGTGCTGCCTGCTATCCCACAATGCCTTGGAAGGTGACTCATCCCATTGAAATTGAATAGGAACAGAGATTTCCTGGCGCTACATTGCACTGGGTGGGTTTTTACTGTAGGGGACAGAGGTTAAGATAGAAAAAGGTGCTCCTCTTCTGCATGAAGGGATACCCTGCTTTCACTGTGGTGTGCACTGCTCTGATTTTATTTTGCCAAGTTTTGCAACTTAGTTGAACTTTGACCCCAAAATACGCAGCAATTTCAAGAATCCCCAGAGTTCTGTTACGCTACTCTTTCAGAGAAGATGGGGATTTCAGTCAATTTGCCGCATGCAAGCTGTGATTTGCAACATGAGATCATTTCCTCGCCTATTCGTTTTGATATTCATGTTTGCACTAACCAAATCAAATGGCATAGGCTACACACGACCCAGGCATGAGCATGCGAGAGCCCTGTAGGACTGAAAACGTAACTGCAATTTGCGAGTTACAATCATTTGTGAAACAAGACGCTGACACCTTTTGCGATCGGCACGTAAGCACTGCTCGCAAATCACTTTTGGGAGGTGAATGTTATGATTGCTTAAATTCCCATGTTCTCCGAAGGATCCTAGTTAGCAGCTTTGGATGTCTACCCTAAGGTCACACTGGAGTAGGCCTGAGCTCACCAGAGAGGCATTTGGGCTGACCAGAATGACAGGGGGCACTTGTGCCGTCCTGCCCTGCCCTCCCCACCCATGTGCACACCACTGGTATAGATATCCTTTAAAAGCACTATTATTGATACTGAAGTATTTGATCAAATATATTTGAGTTTGTTAATACTGCTAACCTCAAATGTGAGTACTGACTGTACACAGCAGTAGGCTTACATTGTACTATACTATACTGTACTATATTCCGTGTTAATATATTCTATCATAATGTTTAATTGCCACAAAAGAATTATTTCTCCAATTATGGCACTGCATGTCATGCTGCTGTTTGTGAGCCCTCCAGTTGCCCTCAAAAAGCCCATTAAGGCAGAGTGACACAAGTCATCTGCATGCCATGATGAAGGCAGCAGCAGCAGCAGCAGCAGCCTGTAGTTCTGTGAGGCAGCTCGAAGCAGAGGGGCGGGGAGGGGGCGCAGTCGGAGCTCCTAGTCATTAACGACCACCGACAACCGGGAAGCCTCCTCCGGTAGCACCACAGCGTTCACCGACACACGGCCGGGGAAGATGGTCGCGGTGCAGACGTCCCCCAACTCGTCTCCGTCGGCGGAGTGGGTCTGCTGCCTGGATAAAAGGTGGGTGAATATCACTCTACCAGACACTTCCACGCCGCGCATCCACACACAGCGATGATTGTGTTTTCTCAGCCCTCTTTCATTCACCCGCGTGATTAATCGTAACCGGCGATCGCTGCGTGTGCAGTGTGTGTGTGTGTGTGCAATATTAGCATGATACGCCTTGTTTTTAGCAGGTTACTGTCATTATCTGTGGATATATTCCCCTCACCCAGTGATGGTAAAGGCTGCAGTGCATAACAATACACACCCTCTTTTTATTTTATTTTATTTTATTTTTTTTAAATTCCTGTTTTTGTGTCTTCTCGGTCAAAAAGGCGTTGGTGGCTTCGAGGTTCACTGGGATGTCTCTGCACTGCATGGGCTGTGATAGGTGGCTGATTAGACGCACATGGTTTATGTCTGTTGGCTTAAATCAAATGGCCATACATTTTTAAAATACTACCGTGGCGTGTATGTTAGTGATTTCCTCGAAATGAGGATTATAAGCAGGTCAATGCATTATTTTTTCCATTTCTTTTTGTCACAATGCTGCATGTGAGGCTGTATTTGTCAGGTCTGACTGGACAGGTTAGAATAACTGAACAGCCAATTTACTGCATGTTTGTTAACACCTCTTATCCTCATTTCACAAAACAGAAAACCTTTTCGTCCAAACTGAATCTGTCCCGGCCTCATGCTGCAAGCATGCTGTGCCAAAAAAGCATGGCATCCAAGGGAGAGGACTTAAATAAATAAACAAGATGAAATGACACCCTATACACTAATTACTGTAGATGATACACCTCACACCAAAAACAAACAATGATATATAAAGACATGCACCCCACAGCTCATACACCCACACATACTGTGCACGCCTTAGTGTGACACATCCTCACGTTACCACTGGCAACCTGAAGCTACCATCTTGTCTTCTCACCCTCACCTGTAATAAGACTGGATGCATGATCTAATGACAATGCACTGTTGTGTTTTGTCTTTCTACCATTTAATTTTCTTTTAAGTGACTAATCAGTCCGATTGTTTCAGTGTTAGCTGAGTTTAATTTGTTGTTAAATGTGGAGAATTGGGTAAAATATGATATAAAATCATTGTGATTGGAGTGTGATCCTTACAGTACTAAAATGTTTACAATCATTGTCCAATCTGGTGTTTATGATTAAAAAAAAATCCACCAAACAGCCCGCTACAGTATTTCTTAGACTAAATGCAGTAGTAGGTTGGTTTCAGTGAGGGCGGCCTGGGTCGTACGATTAGACTAGACAGGATCTTACTGTAGAGCACTAAGTGCTCCTCAGCTATGCGCCTCCTTATTAAATCAATATCCAGCCGAGTGTGTGTGTGTGTGTTTGGTGGCTTTCATCTACAGTAAAACTGTTGATGTGAGCAAGTGAAGAGTGACAGACGGGGAGAGGGGGATGGTAAAAGACAGACAGAGGTTAAGATACGACAGTCTCTAATATATATCTGTCTGTATAGACATTTATTGCCAGTGAGTGTGAAGTATGTGAGATAAGATCTGATTTGTTTTGTTCAGTGTTGCCCCAGGCAGGTAATAGACGGTTCAGTCAACACACACACAGACAGACAGCACCGGTCCAGATGCTGGTTGAGGTCTGCTGCAGGGAAATAGAGGCAGCAGAACCTCTCATTGAGAACCTCTCATTGAGACCCGTTCACACACTTTCAGATGACATGGAAAACCATAACCCCAAGTCAAAAGCAATTTCCAGGAGAAAGAAGTTTTCTAAGTTAAACCTATTGTCTCATTATGTAGGTTAATTTTCAAATAAGTCAAGGCTGGATGAGTCATTGGATGAGTAATTTTTCAATGATGAATTGTAAACTGAGCTGTGTTTATGCTGCTTAATATTCAGTGTTTTTAACAGGATCTCAGGTTGTTAGTGGTGATGCAGATGGGTGTCAAAAGAGCTGTGTACATACAATTCAAGAGTCTCTCTCTGCCACAGTAACGTATTAATCTGCCAGCTCCGGAAATCTGTTTGTGTTGAGGCTGTCTGACATTTTGGTTGGTTGCCACAAATCAACCTATGATTTGTCTGAAAACAGTGAATTTTTCCAGATGGATGTTTTCCAAAACAATCTGCAGAACCTTCTGGTGTCTCTCGATTTTCTCTTCAGTGTGTGATGCCGGTCGATTTGCAAATCCTGCATGTGTGTTGCTATAATTTGCGGTTGAAAGCTGAGATCTCTGCTGACATGAGCGGTGGGGGGGGGGGTGCTTAGGAAGGGAGACGTCAAGGAGGAGAGAAAAGGGAGATGGAGGGAGCGTAAGATAAGGTGAACAGCTCTCGGGTCACATCCGTCTCACACCAATCGGGGGGAGGCAGATTCCTCTGGACAGGCAGGGAGCGAGCAAGCACAGGACATCGGGAAAGAGAAAGAACAAGGATTTAACTACAGCATTACAACTGACTGATCTTAACAGTTTCACTGTAGACGGATAGGTGAAGGGCGATGCTGGTATTACCCATTCGGCCCTGCAGAGTTAACCTCCCTGTCTCTCCCTGTTGCGTTGTGTGGGAGTCCACCTGTCTAAACCATTAACCCAGCCTACACTGGGATATGACGCTCTGTCGGAGCACCGAGGGCCAACACGCAGGCAGTAGAAGGATGATGGGAGGATGAGTCAGACACAAAAACAAAGAGAGAGAAAGAAAAGACCAGTCTGTAATGGCCCTGAGCTCCTGGCAGATGTTGTGGGACGGGAAGATGTGTTGTGCAGTGCAGCCCTTTAGGCTAAGTCTGTGTTTATCTGGGAGTACCGTCCCGGGTACGGAGGACAATCTACCACCGCTCGGGGACACATATATACGTGTGTTTATCTCTGTATGTACACGTGCATGCGGGTAAAAGGGGAGTCATTGCTGCTGCCTATGAGCTTGCAAAGCAGAAATAAAGGGATAATAAAGGGAGGATAGTGAGTGCGGGTGTGTTAGTGGTGGGACTTAATGGATAGAGGGAAACGGAAATGTGCCAGTAATGGAGAGGAGAAAATGGGTAGCTTGAAGCCTATCAGGTTCCTGAGAGGAAGAGGCAAGTCTTGAGAGAGGAGGAAAAATGGATGGAGATTAGAGAAATGTTTTAGTGGAGGCAGACAAAGAAGAGAGAGCTGGGAGCGAGGGAAAGAGGAAGGAGCTGAAGGAGGAGGAGAGGGGATAGACTGCCTCTCATCTGTGAAGGAAGAAGCCCACAGTGCATTAGCTATTCTGTATGAACACACACACACGCAATAATGAGTCACTAGCAAAGGAAAATAAGTGAATGAATGGGGTTAACTGCAGTGTTTGTGTTACTCTGAGAGGTTTTGGCTGTGTAGTTTTTCACCACCACGTCGCAGAACAGAATGTTTAAGCTCTCAGATCAAACTTGTGTGTGTTCTCGTGTCTGTGCGCCCGTGTAGATGTCCAACAATGACGTGCGTGTGTGTGTGTGCGTGCGTGTGCTCAGATTTAAGCGTATTAGAAATAGCAACAGTACAAATGAGATCTTGCATCAACACCCTGTGGGGGGTCTGAGCTGAGAGAAGTAACGCCTGCAGCTCTTAACTGTTATCGCTGAGACACCAGGCCGAACAATGGAGCAGCGTATGCACACACACACACACACACACACACACACACACACACACACACACACACACACACACAAATACAGAGCTGCATTTTATCTTAAAGGACAATACCACTTTTTACCGATTTTTCATGTTTTAGTCCATTAACTGCTAATTGCAAATATTTAACATTACTGCCAGCCAGTTTCCAAAGCATACTGTAGGTTTTTGATGGATTTCTTACCCTCTATGCAGAAATGGACTCGCTTGGGATAGATAATCCATCTCAGTGAACATGTTACATTATGTAGTTAATAATTTTGTTGAGAATAGTTTTGCAGTTAATAGGCCAAAACCTGAAAAGCCACTGATATGGTCCTTTAACACCTAATGTTAGATCTAATGATGGTTCCTTTTGTGCGCAGGCCCTCGGAGCGCTCGGGAGAGGATGTGGACATTATATTGACCAGACTGAGAGAGGTCAAAGCCTTCCATAGGTTCCCACCTCCGCTCTTACTGCAGATCTGTGCCTGTGCCTTCTATGAATGCCTGGAGAAAGGCATCACGCGTATGTACACACACACAAATGTAACAGTTGAGGTTTTGTGTACGACAATAGATGCTTCTGACTCTGCCAGGCTCAGAATAGATCTCTATAGTAAAGCATCATCATACAGTATATACAGTAGATGTTATTATATGACAGTCGTGCTGCAGAGGATCCTCTCCTGTTTCTTTAGGCTGTTTGAAATATGATGCAGTGGAATGCAAAGCACTGTGATTATTTAAATTCATGTGTACACCTCCACACACAGATTATACAAGCCTTTTTTATGATTTGTGATATTGACTTTTAACACTTTTGTAGCATATGGATCATATTAGCATATTTGATCACTGTCCTGGAGAAGCCTTTGCATGGCTACAATTAATGCTTATTGCATTATTGATTAAACTGTCAATTACTTTTCAAATAATTATGATAAAATGTCAGAAAATGTGTGAAAATGCCATGAAAATCTCCCAAAGCCCAAAGACAGGTCTTCCACTTGTTTCCTTTGGATATTCAATCGATATTTATACTCGAATAAAAGAGAGAAAAGCTGCACATCCTCACGTCTGAGAAGCTGGAACCAGTGAATGTCTGGCATTTTTGCTTAATAAATGACTTACAAGATTGATTATTGATCAACATATTGATAAATAAACCAACTGTTTCAGCACTAAACTTTTGCAACTATTGTTTCTTTTTATTTATTTAAAATTAAAGTGGACATTTCCTTTCTTTGCAATTAAAGGTAGAACATGAAAACAAATCTTTCATAATGCACTTTCTATCATTTGGGGAAAGAGTGACATTTTTTGTTACATAACTACATAAGATCATAACTTAAGTCATCCTTAACGTACTGGATTATCCAGCATTCTGATATTTAGGACCTATTTGGATTTCTATCATGGTAACAAGGAAGATTTTCTCCATTTTGGAGACTTTGTGTTTAGAAATACAACCAAAAAATACAAGTATTTTAAACGTTTCATCTCCTGGAGCAAACCAATGTAAAAGTCAGTTGGACAAATACTTCTTCCAAACGGCAGTGATTTTTATTTGATATTAGGGAACGGTGGCATACATTTTTATGAATGCATGGATCTGTTGTCCACTGAGTGAGATGTTTTTTGTTTTTTTTTCCCATCAGCTCTCTACACTGTTTTAATGCATTTTACTTTTCGCAGTGTTTCGACAGGGAGACATAGGCACCAGCTGGTATGCTGTCCTGTCTGGCTCTCTGGATGTTAAAGTGTCAGAAACTGCAAACCACCAGGTAAGATCAGGTTCATGTTCATAATCGAGTTCAAGTCAGATTGGAGCTTCATACAAAATAACTTGCTTAGTTTCGCTTGTGCTGCTGTGTGTCTGTTCTGTGTTTCCTGTAAATCATCTAAATCACAAATGAATGAATGAATAATGAATTGAATCTTGACTCCTGGACACTATGGGGTGCATTCTGTAATTCCCTTTCTATTTTTGTGTGCCATTTTCCTATTCCCTCGTGTACTATTTTTATTTTTATTTTTATCATAACCTTCTCTGTCGAGGTTGAGGCCGCTCTACAAGTGCTCTTCATGTTAGAGAGCTGGTCCTGCACGACTCCCTTCAATGCCGACATTGTTCTAGTTACATTAGCTCATGAATCCCTGCTTAAATATGCCCGAACAAAGCGGCCACAGCACAGAAGTCCACTGAGAACTGTGCGTTCTGCTGCTCGTTATACCCTTTGTGCCAGAGTGTGGAAATAGGGTTATACTGTACATATAGAGGAGCAGCATGACATGTGGGAGAGAGGGAGAGAGAGGATTTGTTCCCAGTTAAAGACGGCGATAAGAAGCCCCTCCATTGTGAAACGTCCTTTTTATGTATGTAGCCCTGAAGTGCCACTGGTGGCCTAGTTTCTGTGGCTATATTTGAAATGTCAGTTAAGACAGCTGAAAAGGTTTCCATAGCATGCAGAATATTTATCCAAATCAGCGGACAGTGTGATTATAGCCCATGCGTGTGCATGCATATGTGTGCTTGCCTGTAGTCTGTCCAATCATATTCAGCACCCAGAGATATTTTCCTTACAGGAGACGCCGTTTACCAGCCCCCCATATTTGAATTTATTTGCATTAGTTATCATATATTAATCTGTCTGCTCTTCATGTCTCTCCATTTTTATTTATAACACCTTTGGATATATCTTTTTGCTACAGCTGTGGAGTGTCTAGGGCCGCAACGATTAGACGTTTAATCGATGAGTGGATTGACAGAAAATGATTCAGCAATTGTTTTGATAATCGTTTTCGTCATTCTTTTGAAGAAAAAATCCAAACATTGTTTTGTTTAAGCTTCTAAAATGTGAACATTTCCTGCTCTTCCTTGTCTCAACATTGTAGTAAATTGAATATTTTGGGGTTTTGGAGTGTTTCGGACAAAACAAGACATTTGATGACATCACCTTGGGCTCTAGAAAACTGTAATGGGCATTTGAACTGTTATATAGACCAAACGATTAATCGATTATTTGAAAATATAACCGTTAGTTGCAGCCCTAGTAGTGTCACAGTTGAGCAATTCATTATTTAGCCACAAGCAGAACCAGTATAAGTATTATTATTATTATTATTATTATTATTATTATTATTATTATTGACCATTACTCCTGTGTGGGAGGGCTCATTTAAGCCTTAAATTGAAACCTATTAGCTCCCACACATTTACTCCCTAACAAGCAGTAGTTTAACAAATATGTTGTGTTTGTGTGCAGGATGCAGTCACTATCTGTACTCTGGGGATCGGGACAGCGTTCGGGGAGTCCATCCTGGACAACACACCACGCCACGCTACCATTGTCAGCAGAGAGACTAGCGAGCTGCTCCGCATCGAACAGAGGGAGTTCAAGAGCCTCTGGGAGGTGAGAGAGACAGAGAGGATTTAAAAATAAATCTGTACGAGCTACTGTGCTGTGTGTAGCTGTGAGCATGAGCTGGAACCTCATGATTCAGCATGAACTCTGTCTTGGTAGCGTACCTAAAGGTTTCCATCTTGGAAAAAGTATCCCTATTGAGACAGCAATTTTCAGACAACCTTCCATTGTAATTGTGCCTTTAACCACAAGAGGGCTGTCCACCATAACAGTGCTCTCAGTTCCACCTATTAGATACACACCTCATAAAGAGACAGAGAAGTGTGCGTGCACTGTACATGCCTGTGTGTACTACTTGACGTCTATTGCTTTCAGAGCTTGCTGTGGCTTAGTACATTTACAGTACATGGGATGATGCACCAAGAGCTATACTGTATACTGTGTGTGATATGTTTAGCGCAGGCAGAGTGGTGGGGATCTAAAAGTGATAAGTGCAGGGATCCCTTGGCTACTTTTTTATTGTCTGACTCAGCATATTGCATCAAAATATTAGACCTTGCACCACCATGAATAAAACAGCTGTGTGCTTAGGTTTCTTCCTGGCCTCAGGTACCTATGGATTTATATCAACACTTTTTGAATGTGTTGGAATTTAAAAGAGGAGGTTAGATAGTATCCTATGGCGATCTGACTAATTGTCATTAAGCTGGCGAAGCTGGCTTAATCTGCTTGTCTAAATACTATTCTTTTATAAATAATAATAGACATATACAGTATATATATATATATATATATATATGTATAATAGACAGATGCTGCAGCAATCGTCTCTCCTTTTGTGCTTAAACATGGAAAGGTCATACACAGGGGCATTACAATAGGTAAGCGTATTTGTATTCCCGGCTCATATTGGTATATTGCAGATGTAACTTCCATCAATAAAACATATCACTGTGTACCACACAAAAGGGGGAAAAAAGCCAATAAGACTGTAGTATTGAATGACTTAGATGAATCACAATATAAAAACTCACAGTCAGCAGATATATATCAGATATTGCAAACAGATACTGTATCATACAAACTGAAAGAATCGGCACTCAGTAACCTGGCCGGTGCCTGGCCTGGACCTTTGCATCTCCTCTGAGATTTGGCAGTTGTAGTAGTGGCCTCTCTGCGGGCCTCCTTGTTGAGGTGACCCCTCTCCATTCACTGGGTCCCTCTCAGAGAGGAAGTCCTGGCAGAGCAGTGGATCGGTTTACAGTAGCTTCAGTCAGCACCCAAAGATCACAAGTGTCTGTCCTGTTGTTTGGTCAGGCAATCTCTTATTTTGCGTCGTCAAATCCAAAAGGTCACGTTTTCCTTGAGATTCTAAATTCATTTAGTTTTTCTCCCTCATACACATTATTTCCTTCTTACTTGTTACAAGACATTTCATTTCGAATTGTAGGGAAAGGTCTTTTACTTGTTCTTGTTCACATTGAGGTCAGAGGTGAGTTAAGCGCTTGCTCTTGCTTAAGGTCGTTTCAACACCCCAAAATCTGACCTTGTTACGCTACCAGCATAACACACCTGAATCTCCGACCAAACTGTTGGCAGTTGGAGCTGCATTGTGGGTAATGTAGGCACATGTTTTCACAATATAATAAATATAATATAAAAAGATGATATCTCTGGGTCTGCTGCATTGATTTTGATTAAAACAAACCAAAACTGTCCATCGTGAGTCTGACAGTGTTATAGGAGTGTAACGTTAAATCAGTGGAGTACACTTTGAAGTGCAGGCTTTTATTTCTGTTAGCTAATGTGAAAAATAATACTCCCTCAGTGATGAAGTTAAGTACATGAGGCTTTAATTACTGCTCTGATGAGTGACAGAGGACCGATATCCACTCAGATTTTCAGTGTATTAAATGTTGATTGAATCATGCAGCATTTTGCACATAATAAAGGTTTTGGCTCTGAAAATGTGGGTTTCTTTTGGCCGACCTTGTCCATGTGTTAAACATGGGTAAAACAAAACTGTGTTTTTCCTGTTGATAAACAGGTGTAAAAGATTTCCCTGAACACACTTATCTATTCATTGTTGTGATTTATGAACAAAATAATGACCTCTTCAGTATTATTATTACTAGATTAATAGAAATTACTGAAATAGAATATAAATTACTGAAACGTGGTATCTCCATTTTATGACACAGTACCATATAAAAGCAACATAAGGCTATGATTGGTTATTAAAGCGTGTGTGCTATCATATTATCAGGCTTGTAGTGTGTTTGTTTGTCAACTAAGTGCACTCAGTCTCCCTCTCTGCTGTCTATTTTAGGACAGTAGACATAAAGCAGAAAACATACCCCGAGGTTGTCCTCTTTTGAATCTTATTCAGCTCATAGTAAAAGGATCTTTGTGTTTTATGTGTGTGCATGGACTAATTTGTGTGCTTGTGCTTGTGTGTGTGGCGAGGACTAGAAAGCTACGGGATGAATGCAGTCATGTGTTTGATGAAAGGATGAAAGAAAAAAAGCGCCGCTCCATAATTCTAACGCCAAGTGAAAGTGAGATGAATAAACACGGTGTAAATGTAAAACAGCTTGTTGTTTCTGACAGATATGTGCAAACATACAGAACATCAAAGAGCGGATGGTTGGTTGGCCTGGACTATGGCGGGCTGGTATTGTAAGTCTTTCTCACTTTCTTTTTCTTCCCTCATTTACTCCTCTGTCCCTTTCACCTGCTCTACATTTCTCTTGCCCACTTCCTCTCTCTTCTGTTCTGTTGTGTCTTTTGCCAGCCTCCTTCCTCTCCACCCTCTCCATCCTCACCCTCACTACTCCTTTTCTTTCCCTCCTCTGCTTCCTCTCTCTGTCTCTCTCCCCTCCTCAACTGGAGTAGCTCGGTCACACAGAGACTCAGATCACCGTGGTAACCTGTGAGAGAAAGTGCTTTGGTTCTTGGCTCGGTCACAGCGAGAGAGGGAGAGCGAGAGACTGAGAAGGACACTGGGGCGACTGTGTGAGAGAGAGAGGGAGGAAGAGGAGGGCGAAGAGAAAGGAGGGGAGCAGCTTGTTTTGAGCAGGATGCTATCCGGTGGCTTGTGTGTGAGTTGTAAAGGAGCAGAGGGCAGCTCTCTGGGGTTTCAATCCCTCCAGCATTAGGCAGCTGAGTGTGTTACCTCAGGTGAGTCTGACTCCTCGACTGTAACACTGTCTGTGGTGTGCATGTGGGCTAGATGGTGTTTCACTGTAATGTTTTCTTATATTTACTTCTGTTGTCTTTTCACAAAATTAAATTGAAACTTCTAGAAATTGTTTGGCAATGTTTGCCCTGGTTGTGACATCGACGGGGGGGGGGGGTGTTTGTGTCTTCAGGTCAAACAGATGCTCTCTTTGTCTCTCCCTCTCTTTCTCTGAAAGTGTGTGTGGCAGTGCTCACATGTCATAGGTTGCTTGGTAATGACCTTGCAGAAGAGCAATGGCACATTCAGGCTCAAAATTACCCGTTGTGTGTATTTCAGTGTCTCTGCTGTAGAAATGCAAACACAGTGTATTGTTCTTAACAGCTGTAAGAACAGCATCTGTGCACTCATTAACCCTGGTCTGAATGCTACTGTGAGCGTGCGTGTGTGTGTGTGTGTGTGTGTGTTATATAATGTTAGTTGTTCTGCATGTAAATGATCTTGGTTGTACAAAGGGCTTTGTTTTGAGGGGCTCTTGCAGTGTGAGTGTTTGAAAGTAACACTGTGTGTGTGTGTCTTAGAGAGAGACAGAAAGAAATGTTATGGGTTTTGATGATAATGATGCATCATAATTATCAGAGGTGCAAATGTTTTCAAGATTTACATCAATTCTGGTGTGTGTGTGTGTGTGATTTGTCTTGTAGAAGTATCGTCAGAGCTTGGCTGGACTGTTGGCCCCTCCTTATGGAGCTATGGAGAGTGGATCTAACAATGACAGTGAGTAGAGGCACACACACACACACACACGCTACAATGTAAGAAAGACTGTAAATGTTGTTAATTACTGGAACTAAGTGTGTTTAGTTGTACACAAAACAATGAAAATAGTAACGTAGCATTTTGAAACAGATGATTAATAGGTTGTGTTTTAATAAACATTAGGTACTACAAGTATAATGTAGTATAATAAGTATTATAACTTGAAAAGGAAGAAGGAACACTTTATTTCTTTTTATTTTATGGAATGAAGACTGTTTCCCACCTATTGTTTATCAGAACATCGTGTGCAGTAGAGCCTCCCTGCATGTTTAAGCATTTAGTATCTAAGCTACACAATTAATAGGTTATATTTTGATGTTTTATCTGCATCCTGTAAAAATCTACAGTTCGACCAGCTTGACAGCAGTTTTTCCTCCTCAGGACTCACAGACAAAGACAACATGAACTCAGACTCTGCAAACAAAGCTCACAACAAGGTAAATACTCACTCCAGCTCACTGCCTGGAACCCGAAGGTCCGTCTTGGATTCGTATAGGAAATAAAAAAAAAGCTCAGCATGGCAACTTGATCCTTTTAATAAACTCTGCCAACACGTTTCGGAGAGCTGTGCACTTCCTCATGGCACACAAAGCATGAATGAACCCAAACTCACAACCAATATACTGTGGCCCAGGCAATCTGTTGGTCTTGGACTCCTCTACGGCTCACTGCTTGTGTCAGAATATCTGAGTGGACAGGGCATGGAGGGCTGAGCAAAAATGTGTATTTTAGTCTCATATGTTTGACAGAGCTGACCAGTAGATGAGTGGTTTTAATGTTAAGAAATGCTGTAGTTATTATTTGAAATCAAAATGTACTTAATTCTTTACAAAAAACAAAAACACCATTCTGTATGTTGTAAACAGAGTTGAGAGTACATAGTAAACTGGACCACAGTGTCGTAAGATTGTGCACTGCTGCATACATCCATGTTTGTGAATGAACCAGAATGCCAGAATGGATTTTAGAGGTGTGTGCGTGTGTGTGTGTGTGTGTGTGTTCTGAGAAGAGACAAGTGTGGACTCACAGCTGTGATCCTCTGTAGTTATGCTAATGTATGCGCATAGAAGAAAGATCCCATCTGCCCAATTAGCATGCCTTGCTTTGTTGTTTTCAACAGCCGGTGTGTGAGTGTGTGTGTGTGTGTGCACATCTGCACTTTTCCTCTGTTTCAAAGGTGCAGGTGTACTCTGTATGGGATGTGTTTGCTTGTATGTGTGTTTTGATACAGTTTTACTGGTATGACTGCTGTACAGTATGTAAGTAGCATTAACCTCAGTTTGCGATGCACACATTCACATACATCCCTTGCAGCGTGTCCATCAAAATCAATGTTAACGATCAAAATTAGCAATTTTATTGTGGGTTTATTGAGATTTTCCCACTGTTTTACAAAAGAATGTATTAATTTGAATTGTCCATCAGAATAAGCTGTTTAACCTGGTGATTTTAGCTTACCTGGGTACTATGATCTGTGCCATTATTCTAGTCAGTTGGCAGTGTAAATATTGCAGTGAGGTTGCCCACGTTCAGGGTCGACTGATAATGTGGCATTTTCGTTTTCTGTTCTTTAAAATGTATTCTCAGATTGGTCTTTCTCTTGCCTTTGTCTGTATAAACGTTCCAGCATGGAGTCGGCACAAGTATTTCAAGTATTGACTTTTGGATCACAGTTCACAATCAGTTCACCAAACTACGCTGGTGTTTCTGTTGCGTTCTGTAGATTCCTTCAGAGAAGCTGCAGAGAGCGGGGAAGGTTCTCCGCAACGCCATCCTGTCCAGAGCCCCACACATGATTCGAGACAGGAAGTACCACCTCAAGACGTACAGGTAAAAGTGTGTGTGTGTTTACACAGAGTTATGCATGCAACAGCTTTAGAAAAAATGTGGATTTTATTGGTATGTGTGTATTGCAGACAATGCTGCGTAGGCACAGAGCTGGTGGATTGGTTGGTGCTGCAGAGTGCCTGTGTTCTCACACGGTCCCATGCTGTTGGGATGTGGCAGGCACTTCTAGAAGAAGGGGTGCTCAACCACGGTAACTAAAACTTTGGCTTTCTCATCATACTGTATGTTGATTAATTTCATTCCATGCACAGTAGACAGTTCCCAAAACTTTATTGCAAAGCAGCCACAAAGAAAAAAAGACAGGGGAGAGTTAATTTCTTCACATTATCCCTGTTTTACTGTATGTATTAAAATGAAACGTATAAGTTAGGATTACGTTTTTTTGTTTATTGGGATCCCCATTAGTTCTTCCTGGGGTCTATATTCAAATAAAATAGTCAACAATGTTTGCATTTACACTTCCTACAATAAACACTAAAGTTATATTAACATTGCACCCAACTAAAGTGCCATTCAGAGTACGAGTTTCAGTTCTATACCGAGTGGAAATAAGTTTTAGACTGAAGTGTTTGAAAAGTGTTTTACTAAATCTGAACATGTTAGAATGAACTGTCAGTATGAATACCAGCGTTGAAATTTAATTAGATGTTTCGAAGCAGGAGCATAAAGTATAAATTGAATCTTGATCTCAAATTCATACACTTCAAAGAAGATGTCTGAAATGTTCTGAGATCAGAAAACAACTGTGATTGCTGAAAATCCCGCACAGTATGTGTGTTTTAAACGTGTCGTTTTAAACTTGAGTCTTTTTGACCATCGTGTGTGCTTGTCTGCTCTTCAGTGGACCAGGAGCTGGGTTTCCAGGACAAGTACCTGTTCTACCGTTTTCTTGACGACGAGGAGGAGGACACGCCGTTGCCTAGTGAGGAGGAGAAGAGGGAGAGTGAGGAAGAGCTGCCAGAGACCATCCTCTTCCTCGCTCAGACCGGCCCTGACGCACTGCTGCGCATGATCCTCAGGAAATCGTCAGTAACAGTCTAATATTGCATGAACATACATTACACTGGCAACACATTACAAATAAATTTCTTTTAAGTAAATAAAGAAAGTTTAATTAAAAATCTAATAATATGTAGTGACTACTTTCAAAACAGCAACATTATGTTAGCATTAGGATGTGTCATTACTAATTTAACTGCAGTGTAATAAGAAGTGAAGTGCGTGCATGAAATCTTAATGATGAGTTCACTCTGACAAATCTCTGTGTGTTTGCAGGCCTGGTCAGAGGACAGGGGATGACCTAGAGATCATCTATGATGAGCTGCTTCACATCAAGGCCTTGGCTCACCTCTCCAACACTGTGAGTCAGTCGGTCCACTTTTCTTTTAAAGGGACAGTACATGTTTCCAAGCAGGCCGTTAATTCGTCAGAGCCAGTTGCCACAGTCTTTTTGTTTTTAAGACCAGAGGGAGAAGTTGAGTCACTGTCAGCATTTCTCTTACAAGTGTAATAGGACACAGTTTTACACCAGTCTGCCCTGTGCTGGCAAGCATTCACCATGTGGAGGAGTCCATAAGTCTGTAACGGCTCCAGAAGTGTTTTTGTTGTTTTATTGTATTATGTGTATCAGATGAGTCACATTATTACAGTAATGAAGTCACATGAAGCACATTTTAGGAGATGAAAGTGGTTCACAAACAATGGGATTTTTAATTCCTGTTTCCCTCCATTATCCTTTTGAACACAGTGCTTATAAATATAAATTTCAGCGAACTAAAAGTCTCTTTGTGCTGTGGTGAAGGACTGTAAGGACTCCCAGATAATCCTTAAAAACCCTGATGTGTGCATTATACTGTTCTCTCACAGCTAAATGCAATATGACTTGAGCAGTGTACTCTGGTTTGTAGGTGAAGAGGGAACTGGCGAGCGTTGTGATCTTCGAGTCGCATGCAAAAGCTGGAACCGTGTGTGAGTCTTCACTTGGTCCTAGAATGTATTTTTGTTTGTGTACATGGTGTATAGCAGGGGTTTTCAAAGTCTGACACTGAAAAAACTCCACAAACCCCCCATCTACTCCCCGGTTTTCAACACAAGGCAAATACCTACGTGAATGGAGAGAGAAGAGTGTCACTGTTCCAGGAATATGAGAACCATGTTGATGGGAGCTGATGAGCCTTATTACTGTCAAACAAATATTGATAGTGCAGCATGAAAAAAAGTTATTAATGGACTTTGTAACTCTTTTTAAATCTTTTAACTCTTTTATTTGTCTTACTTTGAGTTTTGTTTTGGAACTATATTTCCCATAATTTGGGGGCTTTGGGGATGTAATCAGGTAGTATAATGTTGCCATGGAGTCAGTTACCTAGCTATGGGCTCCACTTTGAGCCCTGTTATTTACATTTTGGCAACTTGGCACAATTAAAAGTATGCCGAATTAGCTATTAGCAGCTACTGTCTGCAATGTACTCATGGATGTACAGACAAATATCAGTGGATTACTTTGACACTGAAGAAAACTTGAAAAATGTGATGATTCTCAGGCAAGTTCTGGAGTTGTAAGGAACGTCTTTATTCTATGATTTCTAAGCGGATTTATTCGCGATGGACATCAGAGTTAATGATATCCTCAAAGTGTATCATCACACTGAATCTACAAATATGTGTATCATATCTGTGTGTCCAGATTTGACTGAGTTAACTCCAAGAAGGAGCATGAATTTTGATGCAAATTGTGGCTCATGCCTCACGTCTCTCTCTCTCCACGCCCCCCCTTCAACTCTCCTGTGCTCCCGTTTGAAGACCTCTGGTGTACAGAATGTGTGTGTTAGTCATGTATGTGGGGATAATGTGCATTTGTTTTCTTCCAGTGTTCAACCAAGGAGAGGAGGGCACATCATGGTACATCATCCAGAAGGGCTCTGTCAATGTGGTTATCTACGGCAAGGTGTGTGTGTGTGTGTGTGTGTGCGCGTGCTTGAATGCATTTATCCACCTACATGCTCACTGTATGTCTCTTTGTTTGACACATGAGCATTGTTGTAGTTTTCTGTATGTAATGGATTAAAATGTGTAGCTGATCATGCCTCTGCCCCGCGGAGCTGAGAAACACCAGCAGTGGATTTTGGCAAACTGCTCAGCTCACCGTGACTCATCGCTATGATTAAATGGCTTAAGGGATTGTACGCATACACAATTTCACACCACACACCGCTTTACAACCACTGTACAGGCAGATGTACTCTACATGCTTATGTGCGTGCATGCACATTGATCACACATGTACATACACACACATGTGCTCTGTACACACACACACACACACACACACACACACACACACACACACACACACACACACACACACACACACACAGACAAGTACAGATGATTCATCCCAGTCCTGAGTGCTCCTGCTCCTGTCTGATTTCTCTTCAGGGCTTAAGATGACTACTAAACTGTGTGTGTCTGAGCTTGTTTGTATCTTGGAGCGTGTTTGTCTGTGTGCATTCATGCGTGTGTGTGTGTCTCTTAGGGTGTGGTGTGTACGCTCCACGAGGGCGATGACTTTGGGAAGTTGGCCCTGGTTACAGATTCACCTCGTGCGGCCTCCATCGTCCTGCGAGAGGACAACTGTCACTTCCTGCGGGTGGACAAGGAAGACTTCAACAGGATACTCAGGGTAGGCAGACAAGAGATGGGACATGTACAAGTGTCGTCACGCGAGCACCAAATTGCTACCTTTGGTCCAAACTGTTACAAATATTGTTTTTAGCAATGTATGTTCACAAAGTCACTGCTAAGTCAACATTATTAACCTAAGTTAAAGAACACTATCTGAATTCATTCATTTGGGCTGTCTGAAGCATCATACTGCACTTTATGACAGGTGATGCTGCCTGACTGTGATGTCTGCCACCCTCCTCTGGCAGAGAAGCTGTATTACATTTAGAAAGCCACTTTTTTTTTTTTTTTTACATTTGACATGGAGTGATATTTACTGTTTTTGTACATGCATCTTGTTGTATTTTTAGGATGTGGAAGCCAACACAGTGCGTTTGAAAGAGCATGAACAAGCTGTGCTGGTGTTAGAAAAGAGTCCTCGCACCTCCACCCTGGGAAGCATCAAGTACGTGTGAGGAGACTTTTGCATACATACTTACAAGTTTATAGTAGACTGTATCTCTCCCTGTGTGTCTGTCTCTCAAAAACTGGCTTTTTAAAAATGAAATTCTTCACATCTTCTCACCTTTTGCAGGTACACTGTGATAACAGGAACGCCAGAGAAGATTCTTGAGCACTTCCTGGAGACCATGAGGATGGACATACATCACAGTGAACCAGGTAGCCAAATAGAAAAAAATATATGTATAATGCAAAACAAATATGCTATTAGGCCTAAGTGAATTTTGAATAGATGGTTCCTAGAGATAGTCCTGACACTATATCAAATGCTTTGTAATTAAAGAAGGAACTAGGATAGCCAGATAAGCAAGATAAATGGATTAATCATGAATGGCATTTTTACTACCTTTTTGAACCTCTTGATTCTTTCTTCCTCTCTCCCCTCTGACTCTCGTCCCTCTTGCTGTCTGTTTTTCTCCTCATCTGTTAGACCCAGCAGTGGACGATTTTGTCCTCATGCACTGTGTCTTCATGCCCAACAGCCAGCTGTGCCCTCTACTCATGGCACAATATCCTTTCTGCCTTTACTCTCTCTGTGTTTATTTACGCTATTTTGTATTCACACTGTCTATGACACCCACTTATCAGGTAGCTACACTTACAAATGTAGCCAGAATGTTATGTTGACGACCCCACTCAGAAATGGCCGGACATGTCTATTGTTTAGTGCATACTGTGACAGGGCTACTGACAGCATTGTGCTGCTTATGGAGGCGCTGAAGCAGCAGTTGACCATGCAGCACTAATGAACCGCTCACCGAGTGCGCACCTCTCTTCACACCATAGTAAGAAGTTGTAATCCCAGCCGAGAAGGTCTTTTCTTATTGTCTTAGTCATTGTAGTGCAAGTGTTCAGCTACTTCTGCTTTACCACCGCTGCACTTCTGATTATATGTAATAAACGGTACCCTTATTTGGTACCTAGGATGCAGTGATGAGGGTTAACTATGGCCTTGAGTAGGTTGTTCTATTTTCAGTAAAGCACTTAGTTTTGGACATGTTGTGTTTCCTGATCATGCAGTCAGTCTGATAAGCTGGGGGGAACTATTCTCCAAATAAAAATATTCTTGAATTGTGCTGTGACAGGATTATACACCGCTAACTCTGCATAAAACTGCATAAAAATATGGATTTAGCCGCTGATCCGTTACGATTCAAACTGTGGTCACGCAGGTCAGCAATCAACAAATCGGGTATCACTGTCTGTTTGTGTGCTTACCGTATCAGCAATGTAAGATCCACGTCTTATCTTTAACCTTGTGTGCACCTACCATGCGGCACCTCCGCCTGGCTCTGAACAGGAGAGGATGGAGTACGCGCTCAACTGTAAGAGGAGGGCCCTCATTCTGGCCCTGCGCTGGGCTAACACGCACACCTACATGCTGCAGGAGGAGGCTGCTCCAATCTCGTTCCTTGAGGTGACCAAAAGCAAGCTTTCAAACATCAGTAAATTCCATAACTTGCACAGATTATACGTGTGGTCTGAGTGCTGCTCTTCCTCTCTGTCTCTGTAGGAGCTGTATGGGAGTTTATCAAATGATTCTCGGGTGTTGAGAGCTTTGAAAGACTTGGTTCCTGACCTGGAGAAAGTCGTCAAATTACAGTATGTTTCCCAGCTCCTGCACGTTAAACTTTCACTGTGATGTTTTATCTACCAGCTGCATTTATTTATGTATCTTTTTTTTAAATTTGTTTTTACACTTTTTACATTTTGTAGTTCGGAAGAAGCCAAATCCACAAAAAAGGTATATCCAGACTACAGCTTTTTAACAAAATCGTATAGTACATTTGACATGTTAGCTGCTTCATGGTGGTGCAGATGCTGACTACACACCGTCTCGTGTAATTCAACAGAAAACCTTAATACGACAGTTCAGCAATGGAGAGGAAAGGCTGCAGAAGAAACAGCCCATTAGGAATCACGATGACAGTAAGTTGGTGTGAATGTTTTTTTTCTGATTGCCATGAAATTTTAATGTGGATATTCATGTCGTCAGGAGATGAATTTAATATTTCCCTGACCTCTCCTGCAGTGCCACCGTCACACCTAAACCTTTCATCATTTCAATATTACTTTTGTATGTGTGTCTAGTCCTAGTGAAGGTGTACTGCAGTGATCACACATACACTACCATCCGGGTCGCCGTGGCAGCGACGGGAAGAGAAGTGATCAGCGCTGTGGCCGACAAACTTGGCACCACTGATGAGCTCCTGTTGGTCCAGCTCAGCTCTGCCGGTGGTAAGAATACAGATTGATTTAGATTTGAAAGAGCAGTTTCAGTGGCTTCCTGCAAAAGAACATGTCCTGGACACATGATGAATACTGTTACCTGGGGATATACTATGTGTGCTGTGTATGCAAGGAGCAGGATTTAAAGTTTGCAAAATGAATGTGGTGTTAATTAATGGTCTCCAATGTTGTCTCCAGGTTGGTGTTGGTAACTATCCCCATTTTTGTGACAGAAAAACAAATCCTGAAGCCTAATGACGTGTCAGTGTTTTCTGGTCTGAGCATCAACGACCGATTATTTGCCTGTCCTCGAGACCAGCTCAACAGTCTGGTAAGAGATGAGTGTTTCCCCTGTTTACCTGAAGTTTTTTATGAGCTGCATTTACTGTAATACCTAGCATGCTTTATGGGAATTATCGGCACTGTTACAATGGATCTTTGTCACATGACATTGTTTGAAATTATGTTAAAAAAAAGTCTTGATTGTAATACATTTAATGTGTATGAACCTGTACTCGTGTTTTTTTTATGTGCTTATGAGTTTGTACAAACGTGTGTATTTGTGTCCACGTGCCTCAGACTCCTCTTCCAGACCAGGAGGGTCCCTCTGCAGGCTCCATGTCAACTTTTGAACTGATGAGCTCTAAAGACCTGGCCTACCAAATGACCATGTTTGACTGGGAGCTCTTCAGCTGTGTGCATGAGGTATCACATGTGCACACTGAAATCAACCTCAGGCCAGTAGTAGGAGACTACGATCTGTCACAAGCGTGTACAGCATTGCAAAGAGTCTTATTTTACGCTTTGAAATAAAGAGATTGGTGCTGCGTCATTGTAGATAGATAGATAGATGAGATGCAAGGTAGCGAGACCTGTTCACTGGATTAACTCTAAACCTGCTCCCCCTAATGTCTCCTCCCTCCTCTCCACAGCATGAGCTGCTCTACCACACGTTTGGCCGGCAGAGCTTTAGGAGAACCACGGCCAATCTGGACCTGTTTCTGCGGAGGTTCAACCAGGTTCAGCTGTGGGTGGTCACTGAGGTCTGCCTCTGCGGACAGCTCAGCAAGAGAGTCCAGCTCCTCAAGAAGTTCATCAAGATAGCTGCACAGTGAGTAGGACAGAACAAGTAGGCTTCATATGCATGCTGGTTTGCACACACTGCACTTAGATGAAGAGTTTGTCACACACATTAAGCTTGATTTTACTTGCATTCAATGCATTCACTTAATGTCTTGCTTGTGTGTATGCGTGTGTGTATTTGCCCATAGCTGTCGGGAGTTTAAGAACCTGAATTCATTCTTTGCCATCATTATGGGGATGAGCAACCCTGCTGTTAGCAGATTGAGCCAGACGTGGGAGGTAAACCTACTGATCTATGTCTAGATCCTCAGTGAACCCTGCCTGTATTTCACTGTTACTAAAGTACTACTACTTCTGTTTTTCCTGGCAGAAACTCCCCACCAAGTTTAAGAAGTTCTACGCTGAGTTTGAGAGTATGATGGTGAGTTGTATTGGGGTGGCAGCAGAAATCTATAGATGGATAGATAAAAAAAAAATGTTTATAGATAGAACCTAAAGACCTGGGTGAATAAAAGCAAAACTACCCGCAGAGCTATACCACTAGGGATAATTAAAATCTTTTTTTTTTTCTAATTTGGGTGAACTAAGTGTAAATGTCTTTTGAAATTGACACTGTTTATATGTTTGGTGACAGGACCCATCAAGAAACCACCGGTCCTACCGACTCACTGTCACCAAACTGGAACCGCCAATCATCCCTTTCATGCCCCTCCTTCTCAAAGGTACGACTCACCGTAGAGAGCAGAAGAGACTTGTGTCTCTCTCAAGAACACCCACGTCACTGTATCACATAGGAATGAACTCAGCTGCTGTTAAATTGAATTCATTTCTTTACAGATATGACATTTACACATGAGGGCAATAAGACCTTCATTGACAATATGGTCAATTTTGAGAAAATGGTGAGTTTCAGTGCGCATCGAAAGGGCAAATGATTCATTTTAGGGATATGTTTTATGTCTCATACTGTTCTTCGCTCAAGTTTGATGTAAAATCTAAAGAGTCTCTTATCCTTATCTCTTCAGCGTATTATAGCTAACACAATTCGGCAAGTGAGGCACTGTAGAAGCCAGCCGTTCAGTAAGTCTGCTCATTACTCATCAGCACACTTTTATCACATTTGCATCCTGGCTTTGAACACATCTTTCCTATCACACCTTTTCTGTTTCTTCTCTTGCTGCGTTAGATCCCGACATATGCCAACCCAACAAAAATCAAGCGGAGGTACGTGGTTACGTTAGGAAGCTCTGTGTGATCGACAACCAGAGGGCACTGACGCAGCTCTCCTACAGGATGGAGCCTCGGCGGACATGAGCTCCAAATCTTCCACCGCCATCGCCTTCTCTGTGACGTTAGCATTGAAAAAAAAAACAACACACATTACCTGGATAAAATAACTCAACACACAACTGGCCGTTCAGTAGCAAATCACAACAGTCAATGACTTTAGCACTATCATGGACTGGTATGGATCAAGGACTTATACTGTGCCATTAAAAGCCTCTTCTTCCTGGACAGGAACTGTTCAGCTGCTCTCTTGTTGCTGTGTCTCGGCCCCCAGACTGAGGGTTTTAACCGTAGCCTGCTAGTCGTTACCGTTTGGGACTTGTTAGATAGAACTGTAATGTATAGAACTTGAATCAATATCCTGCATGACTGAACTTCATAGGCTTTGTGTTCTATACAGTGGATTTCTATCGGCGTGTCCTGTAATGTTGTGCTACCCCAGATGAACCCTGGTTTACAATATATTACTGTACCTGCCTGTAAAGCAAAACCTTACCCTCCTGATGATGCTGCTTACAGGCACAAAATGCAGAAAACCCCGCAAACCGTAGTAACCTAGACTCATTTACCCTGTTGAATATACAGATAAATATGAAATCTGAAAGTACTTATTTACTTCGTAATCTACATGATTATATCCAAGTCTTTGAAAATCTTTAGGATTTGATGTCCTTTAGGTAAATATCAGTGTCCCTTAACTAGTCAGACACTTCAAAACTACTAAACAGAGTATTAGTTGGATTAAAGCCCTAATGGTATTGCAAAGTGTTCAAATTTGTCACTACAGTATTGCATTTTACTTTTGTACAACTGAAGAATCTGAATTATTCTAGCTGATGAAGTTGCTTGGTATGATCTGTTCTGAGGTCAGTCATATAATCAAATTGTACTCCTTTTGATTTGGAAGCACTGATCCCAGATACAGACGCTAAAGGCAACTTATACTTTGAGGGGAAATCTTCTCATCTACCAGTTGTGATCAGTCGGTGTAATTTTATTTTTATATATGTGGGTGTAGATTTTGAGTGTGTTCTTGACAAGTGTCATTAATTTTTCCTTTTGATCTCAGGAGCTTTTGATGTGATGGTGTGTGTCGAGAACTGCCGTGAGGCTGGCTTTCTCCAGAGCAGCCTGTAACTGTACTGTATGTGTGGTCTGCCTTGTAAATAAAAATAGCTAATTTAACAGTGCTCATGCTTTGATGACATTCTTCAAATTGTGTTTTTACCCCGCAAGTGGTAGAGAGACTGAGGATGGTGATGCCGGTAAAATCCAGAGCTACTGAACTACATGATGGGACATACAGGATTTTTGGAGTTTGGCCTAATGTATAGGGACTGAAAGTCTTGATATCTGCTCTGCTGCATCAGTTTTTTTGACCATTTTTCCTTTAATCTGTCTCTTTCAAGTCCCCAAGTTTGGCGCAGTGGTCTACTAGATCTGAGTGAATTAAGCTGCAACAACACTGGCTTTCATGCTCCCCTGATGATTTGTCCATTTGAGGTCATTACATGATCTTTTGTCTGGCACGAATTACCAACTTTGCACCTAAAAAAAAAAAAAAAAAAAATAGTGGTGGCTCATATCTGCTCTCTAGAGGAAGAACCCGAACTGCTCCGTAGTGCTATCCTGAACTCACACATTTAAAATTCTTGGTGGGTGGTGTTTATTTTAGCCAACACTTTTATACTATTGGGTGTAATGATTCATTGCAGCTTCTAGGAGCGGCTAGCAGGCCTTCAGACTTTGTCATGTTTTATTTATCCAATGAATCACTATTAAGTCTCCTCCTGCGCTTGATTACTGTCAACAACTGGGAAAGTGTCCTAATTTCCCAGAGCTGATCTCACCTGTCCCTACGCAGTGATGTCAGCACGGCTATCTTGCTTGATGATGTCACTGGGGTCATTCCTGTCGGGTTGAGTAACACACCGTCACTGCCGGGCTTCTCGTGTGTGTGTTTTTAGATGCAAAGCGTGTGAGATGGATTTAGGTATCTGTGGCAGTCACCCCTCGTTGCTAACTGATTTATTATGTCTGACACGCTGTAGGCCAGAGATGTATATCTGTCTCTGTGCGTGTGTGTATGGAGGGCTTTATATAGCCACAGTTATCCAGGAAGAAGGAATGCCCTGGATGCCAGTGACCATATTTGAACAGTGTGTCTGCTACAAGCAGACTGCACACACTGACTGCAAACCGTAACTGACACACACTCAAACACTCACCTCCCTTTCATCTTCATGCTCTGTGCATATGCATGTATGTGTGTGTGTGTGTGTGTGTGTATGCTGTGTTGTAGTTACACTGGATCACCACCATCAGGCAATGTAATACCTTGTCTAGTAGTGACAGAGGGGCTTCGACTTTTCCTGACTCACAGGGAGCAAGCTTCTCTCTCTCTTTCCAGCACTTTCTGGTTTCTTCTCTCTGACAATCTGTTCTGCTGACATCCACTCCGACCCTGTGGAAAGAAACTACTCTGCCTCTCTTTATTTCTTATCTCTCACTCGCTCTGTGCTGATCCAGGACTTGTAAACTTTTGGGGCTGTGCTGGTGGTTGAGCGTGCACGCTGTTGGGCTGCGTGTGTTTTGTATGTATGTGTTTGTGTGCGTGTGAGTCAGTATGCCATGTCGTCCCCTGGCTCGTCGTTTGTGCAGATAAAGCATGAGGACCTGCTCTTCTATGAGAACTGTGGAGGAGGCAGCTTCGGGAGCGTCTACAGAGCCCTCTGGATTTCCCAGGACAAGGAAGTGGCTGTGAAGAAGCTTCTGAAGATTGACAAAGAGGTAAGGAGGACACACACACACACACACAGAGCAGGCACACACTTCTGCAGCAGAGACACACACACAAATGTAATTTTAAGATCCAAAGTATTTATAAGTTATAGACTCATCTGTGGCACATTACTGCTCTAAACTTCCACTTGAATCAGTTTCCACTAATTCCCCAGATTCTCTTTGGACTTGTACAACCCCCTCCTCCCCTGTTGTCTGCCATTGAACATGTGTTTATCTTAAACATACCTCTCCTCTTCCCCCTCCTCCTCCCACTCATTGTGGATGGAGCAGTTTTATTTATGCCAGCACTCCCCTGTTCCTCCCATTGTATGTTAGGGCGAGGTGTGTGGTCATTTGGGGCTTTATGCACTGCACTTCAGGCCGGGTGGTTCTCCATGAGTTTGGCCCTGATGGATAATTTCCTTCCACGTTATTAATACTGGGCTGGTAGAGGCTCACGACCCAGTGTCAGGAAACTGTTAGAAGTTAGGCTGACCTGTGGGTGAATCGGGCACGGTGTGATTGTCATGGCAGCAGATTTAACAATGTAATGTTAAGTATGCACAGAGGGCTGGCTACATAAAACTAGAGGGAACAGAGTTTGATTTGTTGTTTGACTTATTTCTCTCGCACTCACTTTCTCACGCCCACACACAAACACATGCAGGGTGGGCGGACATGCATAACAGTGTGTGAGTACAGTTCATATGTATATACAAACTGATGGATCATGGGAGAGCTGCAGCTTAGTGGATCCTTCATGAATATTTTTTTCTGCAACACTTCATGTGAAATGGAGCCGCTTGTGAACACTCACATTAAAATCATATTTCAACTCATTTTGGATCATTGCACTACATTTCATTAGGTAAAATTCTGAATGCACTTGTAATGGAGTATTATTATAGTGTGGTGTTGCTATTTTTACTTAAGTAAAAGTACAGACGTATAAGCAACAAAATGTGTTTATAGTATCAAGTATAAGTACTCATGCAGAATGGCCTCTGTCAGTGTTATACTATTGGATCAACTACAGCTGTCAGATAAAAGTAGTGGAGTAAAAAGTACAATATTTCCCTCTGAAATGTAGTGGAGTAGAAGTATTAAGTAGCATAAAATGTACCTCATAATTGTACTTAAGTACAGCACTTGAGTGAATGTACTTAGCTACTTTCCACCACTGCAATCACAAATGTATGAAACTGCATGTGCAAACGCATGCACCCAAACTGATGTTTGTACACACTGATGACCTCACACGTGGAAGACTAAAAGCGATAAGATAAATTGCTCTTTGGAATGAAAACGATTTATTGAGAAAATATTTCGTTGTTCGTTTGTTTTCTTTTGTGTGATTTCATTTAATTGATGCTTAATTCTTACATATTCCACTTATGCAGAGGGTATGACCTATATGTCTGTTCATATTAATGGCATGTTTCTCACTGCGGTGTGGAAGGTCTTTGTTTGGAGACTCATACCTGAGTTCAGGCATCCCCGAAACACTGTCAGGAATAACTTTTTAAATTTGGATAATGAGTCAAAAGCTCTAACTTTTAGCTTTACAGTCTATCAGGGATGATTTACACTTTATTTTCTTAAAGGTCATGTTTCCTTGCCAATGTCAGATATTGTAAAACTGAAGGAGGATGCTAATGAAGTTGTTCCTGTCCCTCTGTTTCTCTTTTTCCTCGTCCAGGCTGAGATTCTTAGTGTCCTGAGTCATAAGAACATCATTCAGTTTTATGGAGCCGTGCTGGAATCTCCCAACTATGGCATTGTCACAGGTCAGACCCCACGTGTGTGTGTGTGTGTGTGTGTGTGTGTGTGTGTCATATTCATGTATTCTTTCAGAAGAAGAACATAAAAGAACATAAAACCTAAACATGTGGTTGTGGGAGTATTTGAATCCCTAACTTCATTCAGATAAGACTTATGGGGTTACAGCCTAGTGGATTTAAGTAACATAGTGTGTGTGTGTGTGTGTGTATATATATATATTAGCTATTAGTGTGTACTCAATCCTAGACACGTTAGCACATGCTCCGATGGCTGACAAGTGTTTATGTATGTGTTTTTGAAGTATCGGTGTGTGCTGGTTCTTGCCGTGTTTCCTGGCAGGACATTTGTAACTGAGACCAGCATGTTTGGATGTGGTTGTAATCCTGGATGGGGTCATACGGTTAAGATAAAGCACCGACACACCACTACAGACTTGTCCTGCAACAATTCTTGCTGCAGCTGAGTCCAATGCTTACTAAAAATAAAAAAGTACAGTAGGCAAAAAGAAGAACTGGTTCAAGGGGATGGATTTTGGTCACAGTAAAATGCCTTTTGCAAATGGTAACATCCAGCCATTTAAAAGGACAGATTCATCCATGTTCTATTTGGACGTTGTCCTCTGTCTTCTACTTGTCTCTTTGAATTGTCAGATTTTGCAGGAAAATGGGAACGGTTAAAAGTTCAGAGATAATCTGGATTAGACAGTCACAGGGTGTGAAGGTTGTGAGCGTCTCTCCACTGATTAGCTTCTCTGTGTGGTGTTTCTCACACATTATAACATACTGATGTAGTCGTTTTTAAACATGTGCAGTGATATCTGTTGTAACTGCATTATAAAAGTTAATATTTATTCTTTCAATATCCGGTGTTTAAAGATGTTTCCAATGTGACAGGTTAACCTATCTGCATGGATGCCGCGCAGACACGCATTACACACGATTTCTCTTTTTAACACTATAACGACCATGTCTCTCTCTGTGTGTGTGTGTGTGTGTTTTTACAGAATATGCTAGTGAAGGGTCTCTGTATGAGTACCTTTCCAGCGAGCAGAGCGAGGAGATGGACATGGAGCAGATCATGACGTGGGCCATACAGATAGCCAAAGGTACTTCTGAAGGAATGATAATAATAACAAATATCTTTGTGTCAGGGTTAAATCACTTAGCTTCTGATATCAAACATCTCAGTGGTTGGAGCACTGATACGATCACCAGTGTCCTGTATACTGTTATACTCTAGTCACACAGCTTTTCCTTTGCCTCTTAATCACCGTCTCTGTGTTCAACACCAAAAAGCTTTTACCATTTGCTTCTTGCAATTGCCACCAACTGCGACATAAATGCGCAAAATAAAATAATAAAATAAAACTATAAATATATAGAACATATTACTTTGGACATATGTTACATGTGTTTGAAATAAGATTCTTAAACACCTGGGGGAAAAATTGGGCAAATGACACCTTGCTGATTACTGGGCCAGTGAATGAAGGTGGTACAACTTTAAATGTTGTCTGTAATTGGTTTTAAGGTAATTTAACAGTAAAAAGTGATATACACTCATTTTCAATGGCACTGATAATAGTCAACAGTCAACTTTGCACCCAAATTGAGATGAGACTGATCATATTATTTAAACACTGATTTAATTTGTTGAGGGAGGTTGTCCTTTTTAGTTTGCCCTTATTATAACTGTTCCTTTATAGTAAATGTTGTCTTTAGCCAAGTTTTTTTTAACCGCTGTTCATCCAGTGGATTTCTGGGTTATCCAGAAACTGAGCTAAAACCAAAAATATTTTACAGTTTAGTTGCACCCAAACTTTAAACGCTGGAAGGAAATTCCACCCAAACCAATCAGAATAAACATTAAAAAGGTTGTAGTTTTTCAGCAGTTATTAATGCTTGATCTCCTTACAGGATTACATTACCTCCACGCAGAAGCTCCAGTCAAAGTCATTCACAGAGACCTCAAGTCACGGAACGGTAACGCATGACCTTCAAACACATTTTGATTCGTTCCTCAATCTCTGTGCTTCCTTTTGTTACGCACAACTGAACATGAGTTCTCTTTGCCATTTATCTGTTGGCTATATTACTATTTTCTGTCCCACAGCTTTGACTGGGTTCTCTGTGCTCTTTTACAGTGGTAATGACAGCAGACAGAGTGCTGAAGGTTTGTAACACTGGTCTTGTGATGTACAGACAACCACACATTAGCATTTTATTCATTCAGTTCAGGCACGCAGGTCACTTTGTGTTTTCTTCACTGCTCTCTCTGTTTGGATTTCAGATTTGTGACTTTGGGGCGTCTAAATTCCTGTCCCACACCACCCATATGACGGTGGTGGGCACTTTTCCCTGGATGGCTCCTGAAGTCATTCAGAGCCTGCCTGTCTCTGAGACCTGTGACACCTACTCCTATGGCGTGGTGAGTTGGCAGTACTGTGCAAATATCAGCATTGTAAGGCCAGGAATCAACCCTCAAAACTTTTTTTGGTACCAAATGTAGAATATTGAAAACTCTCAAGTACTAACAGCTGGAATTAAACATGCTCAGATTTGTCTTCTTTACTTACTATCCTTCTAACAGACAGTTTCTGATTTTACTGAATATTTTTGCTAATTTTATTCAGGTAAAATTCTTGTATGGCTTCTTGTTTTTAGACATTCAACATTTAACATCATCATCAAGTTTCGCTTCCTTTTTTAAATTGGGAAAAGATTTAGAAAATAAAAGTTTATATTCCTCAAAGTAAGTATTCAGAAAAGTAATGTTTGGTATCAGTATCAGCTATGGTATTGGCACTAGTATGAATTAATTTCAATCGATTCCCTGCCCTATGTTTTTTTTTTCTTTTCTTTTGGTTTGATTTTGTGGTGCCTTTCTATTGAGATGTCTTCACAGCTATCCGGGAGAGTTACACGAAACAAACCGACCCTAAAATACTTGGAGATATCACCAACACCTCGAGGAAATCATGTCGGCCTGAATGAAATAACAGTCTGATCTGTGGCCAGGTGCTGTGGGAGATGCTGACTCGGGAGGTTCCTTTCAAAGGTTTCGAAGGGCTGCAGGTTGCATGGCTGGTGGTGGAAAAACAAGAGGTAACCCCCCCACATGCACACACATACATATTTCTGAACACACTGCCTGCATGTAGACGCACCAGAGTTTGAGAAGGCTGGAGGAACAATGCGATGCTCTCATGGTTTCCACTGCGAGCTGGTGAGGCTGAGGCTGGGTATTTTTAGGCCTGATGTCAGTTCTCTGCTCTTGTAAGGCCTGGATACACAGCAGTGGTGCTCGGCCAGACCCCCACCCCCCCCCACCCCGATAAAGCCTTTACGAGAGAGAGAGAAAGGGGGGTGGGGGGGTGGAGAGGAAAGATTGCAGTGATAGGAGGGTTGATTCAAGAGGTTTATGGGAGGTGGGGGATGATGGTTATACAGTGTGTGCAGTTATTGACGTGGCTGGATCCTCTTCAACAGCCACACACAAACACACACACACACTGAGGACCAACTAACAACTTGGAGAACATGATTCCTGCGTAGCTGTTGGCTAATCTCCAAATACTCTCCCTAAATAACTCTCACTCTCTTTCCCAGTCTCCCTCTGATTTTCCCCTCCATTGCTATACTTCTCCTCCTGACCCCCTTACTTGCCCTCTCTCCATTCAGAGTCGGTGGTATTTTAGGATTAATCCCCAGACAAAACTGTTTCCATTTACTGCACTGTACTATGGAGCTGTCTGGGCTCATTCAGACCGCTGGTGATGCCAGGGGATCTTTCATGCAGAGACATCGTCTCAGTGGCATGGTTACTGCAGTTTACATATTACAGAAACACAAACAGGGACCCAGACACTTTCAGATTTACCCATTTTAACCTCAAACAGATTGAGTGTATATTAAATAAATGATTAAGAACATATTGGTCTGTAATTTGTAATACAATTTTAAATATATAAACACATAAAAAATAACCTATTAAAACATTATTAAAATTATTGCTAGTTTTAAAAGGACCTATTTTCTCAATCAGTGTTAGAACAATTTTGGGTATTTCTCATTCTGTATTTCTTTTTTTCTCCGAGCTATTCTCACTTGTTTGAGGTGGGTGGGACTCAGCTGGAAAAAGTTGATGTCACGTTCTTCTGAGAACCAATCAGGATTGAGCAGTGTTTGGTTCAGAATGAAGTTGCAGCTGTGGGGTTGATTGCTTGTGTTTTCATGCCACTGTCAATCAAATCTGATCAAACCAAACCCACACGGTCCTGATGAAGCACATTAGCTGAGTTTATGAGTGTTTCATCTGTCAACAAATGATACCTAAAGATGTTTTTAGCCACACTAGCGGCCTCTAGTGTCACCATACATTTTATATTTTTGGCTTTTAGTGAAAATGTCTTGACAACTATTTGGAGGATTGCCATGAATTCTGGCAGAGACATTTATGTTTCCATCAGGACAACTTGTAATAACTCTAGTGACCCCTTAACTTTCATCTAGAGCCAAAAATGTAATTTATGACCAAATACCTGCACAACTAAAGACATTCCCAGCAGCCTCAGCTTTACTTTGTTTACAGCTAATTAGCAAATGTTAGCATGCTAGCATTGTCATTGTGAGCAAGTTAGCATGCTGACGTTAGCATTTAGCTCAAAGCTCCACTGTGCTTAAGTACGGCGTAACAGAGCCGATTATGTGGCTGTAGACTCTTAGTCTCGTTTTAACTTTGATTGTTGTGATGAACAAGATTTGAAGCCAAGTTTTCAGGGGCTTTAAATGGTTGTTAGTAGATTTAATCATTTGTAAAAACAAGGTGGTCTGATAACTTTTCTGTTGGAGGTAAAGGCTTCTGCTTCTCGTATTTGCATGTGTTTGTGTGTCTTGGGTATCTAGAGGCTGACCATCCCCACCAGCTGTCCAGCAAGTTTTGCAGAGCTGATGAGGAAATGTTGGCAAGCAGATCCAAAGGTAAGCTAAATGGACAAACGATACAATGGTTAACCTCCTAAAAATGTTTTGTGTATACTTTTAAAGACATTTAAAAACAGGTGTGTCAGCTGATTATTTTATCTTGTGTGCATGCATGTACCTACAGGAGCGTCCACAGTTCAAACAGGTGCTGGTAACCCTGGAGACCATGGCCAACGACAGCAGGCTACCTGAACAGTGTAACTCCTTCCTACATAATAAGGACCAGTGGAGGTACACACACAAACACACACACACATATACTTCTTGTAGACATCCAAAAGAAAGCACTGAGTGTATCTCTGCACTGCATCTGAGCAAGTGTACAAGTGTATACAGTAAAGTCAGAATGACAAATGCAGTCTGTGGTTTACTGTGCTCCAAGTAAAACTCAATATGCATGCACACAAATTCAACATAGTCACACACGTGCATACATACACAACTCTGTGGACTCTAAAGCTCAGGAGAGAAGTTGAATGTGTGACCCTGTGCTCTACTTCAGTCTATAATAAGCTCTCTGGAAAGTGTCCATGGAAGAGATTCCTCCACTCTGCCCCTCGCTCCACCACAGGGAGAGAGACAGCGGGGTGGGGGTGGAGTGTGTGTATGTGTGTGGGGGTGGGGGTGGTGCAGTAGAAGAGAAATAAAGTACGAGCTGAAGTTCAGGGAGGAACAGAAATGTATTGGGTGCATGTGAAATCGAAAACACTGAACAAGAGAGAAACAGTGAGGATTAGTGGAAGACGGGTGTGAGAGCGAGGTGGGGGGTGGAGCAGAGGAGAGAAGGTGTGAGATTCTGTGCATATTTAACATGAGTACAGCGAGGCAATCAATTCTGAGTGAAGTTTTGGGTACGGGTGGAAAAACTTGGACAAGGGGGAGAGGAGAGGAGGAGGACGAAGAGTGAGCGAGGTGAAGGGGCGGGATGAATGAATAGGGAGGTATGGAAGGAACACAGGAGGCTGTCCGTCAGATCTGTCTATATTTAGTTACTGTAAGAGTTGATTGTGTTTGTGAATGCAGGTTCATGGACAGTTGCTCACTAACTCTCTGTGACCTCTTGTGGTAGCAGACAGCACTGCAGCTACAGATTTTACACTGTTGATACATGGTTATCTTTGCATAAGAAATATTGTCTTCTGCAGGCATAGTCAAGTAAACTAAATGTTATGCCATGTAGTCTGCTAGAATATACTCATTTTAAAATTGGTATATCCTTTTTAATGTTGCCACTGTATCTGAGAGCTTTACTATAAGAAATCTTTGAAGTTATAATTGGTAACATTGATCCAGTTTCATAGTAGATAGTAAGTAATTGATAGTAAGCATGTTTTGAGCATTTATACTGAAAAGTGAGAATCTAGTATAATCAAAAGTAGAAAGAAAGATAGTAGTTTGACTGATCTGCATCAATGCATGTATTGCATAATTCCGTCATTACAAAATGTAAAAGTACATTGATTTCTTGTATATTAACTGCAAATAGTAAACTGTGACTATTAATATACGTTTATACTGTATACTGTTTGTATGTGGTATGAAATTACATATGTCAAGAGTGATCTTGAGAGCCTTAACTTTTAAAAGAGTAGCCTTTTTTAACAGATTATTTTTTTCAACAGCACATGCTGAAATCTGAATCAACTTAATTTGTTTTCTTCCGAGTAGCTTTTTGAAATTGAACCTGTGATTTGTTTTATGGCAGTTGCAGTAAAGTTGCTGTTAAAACTAGGTCACATCTATACATGTACAAAGTCACAACAGATGACGGATATTCCGTGTGCACAAACTACAGGTGTGAAATCGAGTCGACCCTGGAGCGCCTTCGGAAGCTGGAGAGGGAGCTTTACTCCAAAGAGAAGGAGCTGGAGGAGAGGGAGAGGAGGCTCAGGCTGTGGGAGGAGAGGCTGATGGAGAGGTCCAACATGACACCCAGTCCGACCTCCCTCCTCATGGAGCGCTCAAACATCTCACCAGTACGTAGAAGTGGAGTAAATCTGTTAAGACGGCTGAAAACAAAATCAAATAATACCTTTTTATGACCTTGGTCCTCCTCTTCTTCCCTTCTCTCTCTAACTTTATCAGTTCTTCACACCGATGTCCATCGGTTCCTCCGGCTCTTTCTTCCGTTCGCATTCTCAGGACTCCAACAGTGCAGGGGTCAGCAGTGCAGGGGTCAGCAGTGCTGGCGTCAGCTGTCTCCTCCGCACCCTCAGCAACGGAGACACGGAGAGGGGGAGCAGTGCGGTGCTGGAGAGGGGGATGGGTTCACTAGACAGCGGCAGGTTGCATGCCATGCTCCGAGGGTTGCAGGGGAGGTTCGGAGAGGAGGACGAGGAAGAGGAAGGAACCCTGGAGGAGAGAGGCTGGGGGCAGAGGGAGAGGGATGATAGCGGGAGTATGGATGGAGGAAGAGTGCAGGTGACACTCAGGAGCTTCCCAGGTGGTGTAGTGGAGAGGGAGGAGAGGACATGGGAGGAGGGGGACAGGGAGAGAAAAGGGATGCAGAGGAGCAGAGTGACCACCATAGTCCGAGGGTATTCAGGTGGGTTTGGAGAGGCCGAGGGGGAGAGGGAGCAGGAGGGAGGATGGGAGATAGAAAAGTTGGGGGACAGGCTAGATGAGAGAAGGATGGAGGGAGGTATAGAAGGAGGGAGGCTCCCAACCATGTTCAAGGGTCTCCACGGGAGTTTGGGGGACATGCTGTCCTTAGACATGAATGACATGGGGGAGATGGAGAGACTAGGTGACATGGACATGGACATGGACATGGACATGAACATGGGTGACCTGGGGGTCATGAAGGTCGTAGGTCACGGTGTCAGGAGTGAGCTTGGGGTCAGGGGTTGCAGGAGTGACGTGGGAGTCGTGGTCCAGGGAGTCAGAGGTGACCTCAGCGAGGCCATCAGCCAAAAGATTAGAGGTGAAGTAGGGGTCATCGGTCACTCGGGGGTGCAGGTGAGCATGCGGGCTTCGTCCAATCAGAACTCTGTGAAGAGCTGCAGTGTGCGACACGGAACCAAGATAAACATGGCTACTGCAGCCATGGACATGATGGAGCTTGATTTGTCTGACAGTGACTAGAAAACACACGTAGAAATACACACAGAGGCCAAACTAGAAAGATTTTGACTTTGTTAGCACATACGGTATCTGAGCTACAGTATGTGCATTAGAATCTCCAGTTGAAAAAGAGCTGGTATACACACATTTCTTTTGTTAACATTTTTTTTATTGAATGGATGAATACTATACCCATGTGTACTGTGAAGTAGGAAGGAGCAAAAAGACAATTAGAGGTTGTCTTGTCATGTTGTCAGAATGACTTCACCTGTGTAATTTAATGTGCTATTAAAACTGCTGCATAACATACTGTAAGAGGTACAAGTGTTAAAAAAAATAACACCTGAATGCCGCTCTAATGAGGCAGCACTGTCTGTCCCCCCCCGCCGCTTGTAGAATATTTTGTAGCTTATAGATTTGATTTGTTCAAAACGAGCGTTGACTTTCAGTTCTAACTGTGATCTAGTGTGTGAATCTTTGGCATTTCTTTCTGTATATTTTATCATTTTTCAATAAAAAGAAAAGGAAATCTGATTCCATTCCTGTGGTTTTGCTCTACTAGAGTTAGCCTCCATCCTCTGGTATATGTATATATTGCAGTATATATAAACTTTTGTAAATTAACTATATGGATGACAAGTAAGCTGAGGGATCCCCCTTCTATAACACATGGTAACACGTGGTACACACCTACCTTGCCCAATAAAATAAAATCCCTCTCAACTACTGAATCTTGACTCCCTCTCACACACTGAGCAGCAGAGCCACTCCTGCCAGTACCCACTTGGCGGGCCTCTCCCTGGTTTTGAGGCTGAAAGTCCATACGTATGTGGGTCCTCTGATCTTGGTCTTGTAGAGCGGGCACTCGTAGATGTTCCTGGTCTCATGGCGGTCATTGGGCACAGCTCGGACTGAGATGACAGGCATGGCTGGGGTCAGTTCCTTTAGACGGGCCTCAGTGATCACCCCAGCCTGAGTGTCCCACCTTGCACCTATGGCAGAACACAGGTGAAGAGGAAAAATGGGACTACCATGTTTAAAAACGAGGATATTTAAACATTTAAAAAAAGGGAGGGAAGTATGACAGTTTGATTTACAGAGGGGGACATTTAGCTTTCACTCATAATTTCCAAAGATAGGATAAGTATCTTGCTCAAGGATCAGTAACCGAAAAAGGGCCCTCTGTGTTGCCCGACAAAGAGGAAATGAAAGACAGTGTTTGTCTACCTTCCATGTAAAGTCCATATACGTATGCACCCTCCCTGGCAGGTTGGTTGAACTCTTCCTTAAACTTCTTGGTCACATCCACTGTCAGGTTCACTTTATCCAGAGGCCACTCGTTCTTACGCGCCAGAGACTGCATCACCGCTGGAAAGCAGGAACAAGATGAAAAAGGATTAATGAGGAGTAGACGAGGACTGAGAATAAAGATGAGGGGAGAGTCGTGAAAATATTTTAGTCAAGCCAAGGTAGTCTTCTTATCTGTCTGCACGAATGTGTGTTACCAGTGAGGAAGGACTGCGGGTTGAAAAGTCCAGACAGCCAGACAACGCTAGGCAGAGACAGGTCCTGAGTCCAGCTGTCCAGCTCTTTACAACGCTGCAACACATCGTTATACCTGACACACACACACACACACACACACACACACACACACACACACACACACACACACACAAAGAGAAAGACAAAGATGTTAGGATAATGTCAATCTTCTAAAACACACGTATTTCTTACAGCTACTGTAGATGGATTAATCTATATGTAATGTATAACAGTACAGTATCTCAAACAGCTAATTATATGAACTGACTTTACTGCGACTAAATACAGTAGAGAAAACAAAACATGATTTCTAAAATGTATCCCCCCACATTTTTAAAAATACAACACTTGTTCACATTCAGATATACTGACAAAGACACACATATATATATACACACACACACACACCATATAGCCAGGCTGTAGGTGGAGGGGTAGGCCAGCTTGGTCCAGGTATCGGGGACGTTGTCGAAGAACAAGGCTGTCTGCAGCTTCTCCATCTCAGAGGAGATGGCCAGTTCACCCTTTGACAGACATATTGAACTGTTACAACACACTGAAGGTGCTATATGTAGCATTTCAAGATAAAAGAATCGTTACCACATTAAATTTGGCACCAGTGTAATCACTGTCACAAACAGCTGCTGGCCACTTTTTTTACACCACAGTATATGGCACCTGATCAGATGAAGGAAATCTGCTGGATGGATTTGTGTGGGACTATGAGAAACTCCCTAATGGCAAAACAGGAAGAGGACTTTTTATTCTTAAAGTGCACACAAAGCTTAGGGTTTCAGAGTTTCCATGAGATCCATGACAGAGGAAAGTGTGAAGATAATGGGAGTTCTGGGAGATGCAGTCTTCATTTTGAGGAGCACTAGTACTAACAACACCACTGCTATGGGACACAGAGGCTGGTAAGCTGCCAATCATCTCACCACAATGGTCTCATTTGTATTCAATAGTCAGACCCAGGTATAATAATTAATTTGACATTGTCGAGATGTTGAACATACAAACACACACAATATAAAAGGTATAAAGCATACCTTGAGTCCCAGGTCAAGCTCCTTGAGCGAGCGACGTATCTCAGAGATGAGCATGTTCATGCGCTCACACTCCTGGAAGCAGACCAGGATGTACGGGGAGCGTTCAGCTGTCTTGGAGGTGATGTCAGACATATTGTACTCCTCTGGAAGCTTCTCCAGCACCTCATCTAAAATAGTTTTCACCTGAGGGAGGGTGGAGTCCGTAATTAGTAAGAGCATAGGAAGAGAATTTCCCATTTACTAGATTTAGTGACGTGGTTCTCTTCACTTTGTTTCTCTAAGAGATAAAGTATTAGAGTAATCTAAAACTGCTGCCATTGTGAGCAATTTAAAGATATGTGTCACTAAATGTGTGTGTCAGTATCTTTGTGTGTTTGGTAGGCTTAGGACAGGTTCAGCCAGTTAATGAAAAGTTAAATATATTAATAAAAAACTAATCACACAAAGAAGTAATTTAACATTTAGGTGTAGCTACCTTCTCCTCCAGGGTCTGGGAGGCTCCCTCCCCCATCACAGCATCAGGAGACTGAAGCTCCAGCAGAGTGTGGAAAAGGTTATCTGACGTCACTGTCAAGAACTCAATTTCTGCGTTGGGGTGCAACCCATAATGCACTGGGCTCTCGTGGGGAAGCATCTCATCTATGAAATCATGGTAGCCCTGGAGATGTAGGGAGAGAAAATGGTGAATGCCACACATGTATTGTAATTTATTCATAACAGATAAAGTCATTTAGTACTCTCATTTAAAGTGTTTTACAGTCAGACTTATTTAGTGTGTGGACTGCCCGTGTGGAAATTGAACTTTTGACCTTTATTTATCCAGGGACAGCTGACTGAACTTACTATTTTTCAGTAATGACTTGCTTTACATCCACACAGAGAGAAACACCAGGATGCAGTACACTTCTGTTCAGACCAGTTAAATACTCAACATTAGGGAGATCTGACAACAAAAGTTAGAGGAGGAAATGTTTCCTCAAATGATATCTTTGTCTAGTTACCTGGTAGTCCAGGTTGGACGGGACGACAAACCCAGGAGCCAAAGCAAGCTTCCGGTCAAACTGAGGAAATAAAAACAGAATTTTTAGCTTCAGGGTCTAACACAGTACAAAACATAAAATTATCCCTACCCAGGTAGCCAACATTGTTTGGTCCAACAGTGGCCTAAATCTGGCAAGTCTGGTTGCCAGAAACTCTTTAGCTTGCATGTGGAGTCTATGGCCCAAAACTAGGCAAATTGCACATTTTCTCGCTTTGTCTTTCTTTCTCACGAACAAACGTACAAACCTGGTTGGGCTGCATGTATTCTTCCAGGTATGTTCTGCAGAGCCGTCTGTCCCAGTCATCAGTAATGTGTCCTCCATACATGATCTCCCCAAACAGATACCTCAGGTCCTCCCATGGCACCTTCATCGTCATAATCATTATGAAAATCATTGCCAATACAATCATCATCTTAATCATCCTCATCATGCCGTGGCACACTGCTCACATGCAGCTCTCTGCCAGTCAGCCAGTTATGCACCATCTCACCCACTCATAACGCCAACAACACATCCCACCTGTGCATTAGCCTCCAGGTAGTTGTAGAGGACGTTGACTGATATTGTCAGATCTCCAGTGTTGAAGGGGTACTTTCTGTTCCAACCCTGGGGTCCAAACTTCCTCCTCTCTGCCACACAGGCGTGGAAGTAACACAGAGAGAAGAGGATGGTCTTAAACTCCTGCTCACGGCTGCACTGGTCCAGGATGTCCTAGAAAGAGACCAATGAATTAATAAATAATGAAACAAATAAGTACTACGAGCACAAAGCAGACAGCAGACACTCACCTGGTCAAAGTTATCCAGAGCAGCATGCAAATTGGCATGCATGCCCGTAGGAGGTTCATTGGTGATCTTGATAGCGTTTTCCAGAATGCCCTGAGGAAAAAACAAATACGATCAAAAGAATCACATCTGTATTTAATGCCACTATTTAATAAAGGGAGAACTGCAGTGTACATTGCAGCAATAATGCAATGGGGACTGTAGCAAAGATTCCTGTGAGCAAACATTATGTGTATGCTTGATGCATCCAGGTGACCTTACTGCAAGTACACTGCCTCTCTACCTGAGGGATAATGTGTTCCTGGGATGTTGGTGCCGGCTCAGCGCTCATAAACACTCTGTAGTCTGGATGACTGCCTTCACAGCAGCGCTCCAGGAGCTTCTCAAGTGAACCCAGCCAGCGAGCAACCAGGTGGATGTTCTACAGGGAGGTGGATGAAAACACGCAATCAAAATCTAGTATAGTAAACAGAGTATTTAGAGTTCCAGTAACACGTCTGCTGAGAAAAACCTTCTTATTCGTAATTTATAAACTATTTAAAATCAAAAACTAATTATACAAACTACGTTTGAATTATTCTCAATTCTATTTCTGTCATTCAGTCAAATATTTCTCTCCTATGATAAAACATTAGTTCTATTTATCCAAATATTCAGTTTAAACCCATCTCTCTTCCAGTCAGACCTGCAATATAACCCAGTGACCCTCCTTGGCAGCCTTTTCCATGGCAACCTCAGCCACAGCTTCCTGGCCCTGGCCCAAGGACACGTTGTGAAGCTTCCCAAGGTCTATAGTGAAATCCAGCTTCCTTCCTGGGAACACACAGGATTGAATTTTAAGTCTTTCTATATGTTGATGTAGACTAAACCCTCCTTGTGAAAAATCTTCATGTGATCATACTCCCACTGAAATACATCCTTTATCATCACTAATCATTCTTATGGTTTCAAAGATGTTCTTTCTGTCTCTCTCCCTAAATCTTTTATTTCTTTTCTCTGCATTCATTTGCATCATGATCGTTCTATTGTCACAACGCTATTGGCAATATATAGTACTGGTGCTATTTTCTAAAAGCCCACCAGGCACACTTCTTTAACACAGAAACATCACTTTGCATGAGTAAAGAATGAGCACAGTTAAAGTGTATGAGTATGTATTTGTGTGTGAGTGCATGCAGCATGTGCATGTTTACAGTTACACTGTTTACAGTACCCAGTGATTCCACATCTTTAAGTGGGTCCACTCCGGGGGAGAGGATGAAGAACACAGGGGAGGCTGGACCACTTTCTCTGAAGGACTTCGCAAATTCAGTCTTTCGGCCCTCTGTATACTTCACCCCAAGCTTCTCCTCCACAAAGTTCCTACAGTACGCCAACAGGAAGAGCAGAAATAGTCTGTGTTCACAAAAAACTGACACAAAAATGGATAATCAAAAAGCATTTTTTAAACATGCAAATATGTTATGGGGAAAGTAACACAAGAGGGAAAAAACCCTCCTCACCTAAGAGCATAGGTCATGCGGTCAGGTCTCAGGGCTCTCATCATGATGAGTTTCTGCAGGGAGCTTTTCCCTTTCCACTCCTGAGGAAACTTCTCTTTCTCTGGACACTCTGACTCCACCATCTTCTTCCAGCGCTTCGGAGAGCCTTCAATGTCCCGGTCAAGACCACGAAACTCATCAGTGAAACTCATCACCTGGGCAAAGACAACGGACAGCACATCTTGTTTCACAATATCATTAATGTATGTGAGCCAGCAAAAAATAAATAAATAAATAAAAAATGCTGTGTGGATGTGTGTGCGCATGCACCTTGATGGCGCTCCACGCTGAGTTGGAAAGAAAGTCGACGGGGCTGACGTAGCTGTGGTCGATGTTAAAACGCAGCAGGAAGTCTAGCTCTCGCACATCTATCTCCTTACTCATCAGGAGCAACTAGAAGAGGGAGAACACAGTCAGGGACAAGACACACTCTCTTTCCAACACTGACAGAGACACACACACACACACACCTGGAAGGCTAGCTGTGCAGTAAAGGTGAGCTTGTCTCTCTCAAATAGTCCCCTGCTGATGTAGTTGAAGGTGGAGTAGGTAACACAGTCGATGAGCGTGTTTACTCTGCTCTTCACATCCTCAGAGGCCTCCGCCATCGCCACCGCCTTGTGGAAAACCACGTTAAAGGCCTGAGAACAAGAGGGAGAACGGATCTGGAAGAACTTTCAGTTTATTAGGTAGTTGGTCATGATCACTGCATAAATGTCCCATCACAGATTTCACATTAAGTTAAGCATTTTTCATCTTAGGTTGTCCAGAGTTTACCACATGTGATCTTCATTAGGGATTACATGACCTTACATTCAGTGACGCGATGCGTTTGCTAGGTTTTGTAGCATTTAAACCGGAGGGATACTTTTACACAGGTTATAACACAGAGTCTATATGAGTGTCTGCTTCTTTCTAATTCAATTTGTCTGCTTCTTTATCGTCCTGGTTACCTTGAGGCTGAACTGGTATATGGGGTTGATCTTGTTGAGATCGTTCATGATAAAGTAGAGCAGAGAAGCTCTGACGGCAACGGGACGATAGTGTTCTCTGGCTTCGTTTATCTTCACCTCGTTTACTTTAGCTTCCAGGACCTGAGAATGAGGGATGGAAGGAGTAGAAAAAAGAAATATGCTGGAGTGTGAAAGACGCAAAACAAGTTAACTCACAACAACTAAGCACACACATTCGCCACGTCACCTTCATCTCAATCTCAGCGGCAGTGTGCTTGGTGGTCTCAAGCTTCTCCACCAGCACGTTGTCGCCCAGGAAGTTACTCTCCGCAGCAGACAGCCTGGTCAGCAGCTCGTCCTCCAGAAGCTTCAGCTCAATCTTGAACAAGTTCTGCTGTTTGGTCAGTTCACTCTGCAGGGAGTTTAACAAACAGCTTGGACCATTCTGGGAATTGCTTACTGTACATAGCAGTAGTTCCCCTTATTAGTAAATAAAGGTTGCAGAAAAAACATGATCAGCACTGTTGGATATAATTGAAATTTATAATGAAAAAAACCTAAACCAAAAAAAAAAAAAAAACACTGGTTACAAGTGCAAGAGCATAATGTTTTAAGACAAGTGGACTGACACCAATTTGCCATATCATGGAGGGAAAGAGGATCCTAATAACTAATTTACTCCACCTTGAGGTCCTCCAGGTCGGGTCTTTCCTGATTCACCACCTGGGCCAGGAGCTGGTCCTCTAGACCATCCCTGGTCACAGTAAAATTGATGAGGGTGGTCTGGGCTTGAATCTCTGGCTTGTAGTGAGGATTGGCCAACTTAGTGTGGAGGATCAGTCTGAAGCCTGGGTGGAAGAAACACTCCTTGTCCCCAACCTTTATACAGCTGTGAGAGAGCGGCACAGAGGGAGGACGCGTAAAGCATGAGAGGACAGGGCAGAAAACAAATGGATCGTTTTGTGCGTACACTACACATGTTCACGTGTGTGTCTCTTGTGTTACCTGCCCTTCTTGATGGTGTGTCGTCCCAGCAGAGGGTCAATAACAGGGTCAATGGTCTCCTCAAGGTTCTCGATGAGGACAGTGTCCCCTGCCACTACAGCCTGTTCTATCACATCCACATAGCTGGAACAACATTTAACATTAATAAATGAAAATGAAAAAAGAACATTTACACACATAACAGTTCTCCCAGAGCTGCTGAAGAACGAGAGTAGCAGACAACAGTTGGTGGTGTGTGATGTTAAAACGCTGCTAGATGCTAGAATGCGTCACAGTAAAAGCTTTCCCACAAAGAGATATGAATGTTTTTAGTGCATACATTCAGACAAAATGCATCAGATATATAGCAGCATTTCAGGTCCAGAGCAGATCCACCTTTATCTCTACCTGAGGATGTTAAAGCTGGAATTAGACACTCACCCTCTCTGCCCTAGACTGACAACCTTGAGGCCGCTGCCACAGCGACTCTTGATCCACTTGATGCCTTGAAGCTGAGGATCAATGAGGAGAGGCCAGCGCTCACCTGAAGCGATACACGCGTTTTATTGAGCAAACCCAGCATTGCACAGTTTCTATTGTCTGCGAGAAAGGTGATGTGATGTGGTATATTTAATGCCACTACTCACAGTTAGTGAGGATGGTCGCATTCTGAGTTGACATTTTGTCTCCTGGTAGGCCTTCATTGTTCCACTGGGCCACCATCGCATCATCGGTCAGCATCGACACTGGATCTAAGCCTTCTGTCATGGGGATGGGCATCTGATGGAGAGATGATATGGAGAAATGAGCAAATCAAGAAGAGATGTTATCATGGAAATCTAAATATAATCTCTCGTTGGACGGATAGGCAGCTGTGGGAATGATAGACGGAGGAAGAGTTATGTGGAGAAGGAAGGAGTGACAGACAGCCTTATAATTTAGGAAAATATTTTTTCATTCTGGGAAAATATTTCAGTGTTTGTAGGATTGTGACCTTCTGGCTGCGCAGGAAGGGCATCCACAGGCTGTCCAGCAGCTCCCTCCTGTACTTCTTGGAGAAGGAGCCAGCATAGGAGATGAAAGCCGCGGTTAGGAGGACGTCCCCGCTGAGGGTTTCCTCCTGTTCGTAGTACTGAGCCACTGAATGGGCCCAGCGCACATTCTCACTCTGAAACATGCACACACAGTATACATACAGTGAGACACTTGGGTATCATACAGGGAGCAGCCTCTTATTTCAAAAAAATACACTTCAATACCATAGGTAAGTTGTAAAAAGTACAGGGGACACCATACTGCACTACTACAAAATGTCTGAAATTAACTTTAAGAAACATGAATCAAGCTGATCTCCCTGCTCTGCCCACCTCCAGTCCTTTGACCAGCCGATTGGCTAGTTCTATTGTCTTGTTGGTGCGGTTGACCTCTTCCTGAAAGCGTAGTTTCTCTGATGTGGCTTTCTCAAATGCTGTTGTCAGAGTTTCCAGGCTACTGTCCAGCTCCTGAGAGAGACGGGAAGAGGAGCAGCCAAAAATATGACGACATGATGATGTGGCCGTTAAAATATCTCTTAGAAACGTTTGAAAATGACTTGACGATTAATGAAAGTAATGAGACAAAACTAGTAATGTGAAACCACATATTAACCTGTCTAGAATGCCCTTAGGAAGGTCTACTATCACCAAGCTAATAAAACACTTCAAGGAGCAATTAGAGCGTTATAGAGAAATTGCTGCAAGAGAAGTGGCAGTGGATCATCACCAGCAGTAAAATTATGCAGAGCCAGTAGCACCTATGAAATGTAAGGGCTTGCATTTTTTTGCAATCTAAATATATTTACGAATGCCAAGAAAGAAAACAATGAAAGAAAGACAAAGACATGAAGAAAAAATAAAAAGGAATGACGATCTAAACAGACTTACAGCGAGTTTCTTCCTGATGGCCTCCAGTTTCTCAGCAGCCTCGGCCAGATCAGCATTGGCCTGAGACAGACACATCCTCTTCATCTCTACCTCACATAATACCTGTAGACAAAACAAACACATACACACATACATACAGAGCAGTGTGACCCACAAATATCCACTAATTTGACTCCACTAGAAATACAGTACAATTAGCTAAATTTAGAAGCCTATGTATAGTTTGATCAGTAAAATACCATGTAATTCTTTCAGGCATGTAGACAAAACCATAACCTTTTCCATCATGACTGACATTCACATCAGTCCTAAACAACAAAATTGATTATAAAAACACTTAATACACATAAAATATTGTGCACACGCTGTATATTTGTCCTATAATATAAAGACAACAAAGCAGAGTTGTACTTACAAAAAACTATCCATGGCAGCACAGAAAACAGAAAATAACCTATCAAACAACAAGAACAGACTGCTGTACACTGAAAAACATCACACAGGGGCTTAGCTTGGATGACACAAAATATGTATGATAGCTGGTGTACATGTGTGTACCTCGTGGAAGCGTATTATGTTGATCACCCAGGAACAGAGCCCCGCAGCAGCCGAGGATTTCTGTCGGACAAACTCGGGGTTGAATTCGGGGTCACTGAGGTGATCGTCTCTCACACACCTCACTGTGGCCTCGGGGATGTGCTCTTTGTCAAAGTTTATCAGAGCCTGCAGGAAGTCATCTACCTGCATGTGCATTTGTGTGCAGAAGTGTGTAAGTCACCTCAAAATCTCCATATATATTACTTTTGCCGGCTTTTGAGATTCTAAATCATGAGCGGGAATCGAGAACTGAAATAAAAATACACTAAGCTACACATCGTATTGGCAATAGGCTAATGTAACACAGTGTTTGCTAAAATCTCTTTTTCAGTTTTATATATAACTTTCTTGAAGCAGAAAAGTGCCTCGCTGAGATTAAAAATCTCTTTTACAAGAGGCCAAGATAGCAGCAGCACACACAACATAAAATGCAAAGGTTATAAAACATTCAGTATAACACAGACTTTTAGTAAAATAGATGAATGATAAAATATTAAAAGAGTAATCAGGACCACAGCTGTCAATACACCACAACAAGAAATATGAAAACAGAAACACAATAAATATAAATATTCAATTCTCAGTCGTGCTGGCAGCTCAGACAAGGGACGAGGAATAAAACAGCAATAAGTCATTTTAAATGCGACACAATGTTATTTCAGCAGTTTAGGGAATTTATTGGTGATGGACTTTTTGGCTTTGTGGAAGCCAGCCATTACTCTAAGAAACACTACAAGACGTCACTGTAAAATATCACCTTGCTCATGACCATCTTGGAAGCCTTCCAGCTGCGATCTTTGGGGATTCGGCCTTGGGGAGACAGTAGCACCAGAACAGCTGCTGAGACGTTGGTGACAATAGCTGGAGGGTTGGGAAACGTCCTCAGCTCTGTCAGGTTCAACTGGATGAACACGCACACAGACACACACATAAAATTTTCATTTGGGGGGCTGGGATGGAGCCAACCCTGCAACATTTTTTTGTGTATTTTGCACCACTAGCGATGGGCACATATAAAACAAATTGAATGAAATAAAACAAAACAAATAAATCAATTGTTGTGACAGAATTCAGGTCTGTGTATTCATGTGTACATGAGTGATTTACCCTGTTTAGTGTATTGAGGGCTGCATTGGCTGCCTGAAGGGCAGGTTCAGCCTTGGCCAGGTCCTCCTCAGTCTCCTGCTGCTGTTTGGTCACTTCAGCTTGGATTGCTGCCACCTGAAGAAACAAAAAAAAAAAAAAAAAAGACTCAAAAAACATGTGAAGTCTTCTATGTAATTTGAATGGATGGTTGCAATTTTGGCAGATTTCTGTCCCATATCATTACTCCGTCATCCTATATACTGTATACTGAAGAAGTGGCATCTATTTCACTGTTGCCCAAGAGGCCCTACACACACACACACAGTCTTACCCTCTGCTCCTCTGCATCCGCCACAGCTCTCTCTTGGTTAAGCTTGTCTGTCTGTTGTCCTATTTTAGCGATGAGAGCCTCTATATCTGTGTTCCTCTGCCACAGCTCCACCTCCTGCACTGCTAGCTTGGCTTTCAGATCTTCTACCTGAGCAAGACAGACAGGAAGACACCGGTATATAAAGACATGAAAATGCCAAGACAGATTGGGAGAATATAGTCTGTAGACAGAAAAAGAAGATAGTTTATATATAGTGTATATTGTCCGACCTGTGAGGCAGTTGACTGCAGTTTCTGTAGGCCGTTCTCTAACCGTTCCATCTTCTGGGTCAGCTCCGTGCGTTTTTTCCCCAGCAGATTGCCATACAGTTTCATAAACTCCAGGAAACTCTTTGGGGTGGTGTAGTTAAAGTGTTTCTCGTTCTGCTGGTACTTGACACTCACCTGTACAGTGTGGATAAACAAGAGACCGAGAGATGACGTCAGAGAAGGTGTCAGGCGCGGTTATCACCCATGGTGCTTTGCAGTAACTCACCTCATTGACACTGGTGTGGGCGTAGGAGATGAACTCACTGATAGATGCCCGCACATTTGGCTGCATAGGATAAACACACATAGGAATTATTATACTGGCTGGCATCAGTTAGAGTAACCAAATGTTTTTATGAAAGACATAATAACATTGACAAATCTAATAATATTTCACTTGTGTATTTATGAATATGACTGGCATACTACCTACATTTCTGCATAATGTTTCTGCGATTTAAGATACAAGTTTCTATTCTTAAACCCCTGAAGAGCAGAGGAGTTAGCTACTATGTAAAAGAAAGTGAATATAAATGCTAGATGAATGTGCCATCACCTCCAGTCCAGGTATCTTCTCTATGAAAGTACAGCTGACAGACTGCAGGGCGAGCTGAGGCCAGGGGTGGAACCAGTCTATAGCTGTACAATTTACTAGAGCCGGAAACTTCCGTGCACGTGTCCGCAATGTGAACCCGACTGGGGAGAAACACAAGACGACCTGGACGACAAAGAGGGTGGTGGGAAAATGGGTTTAAATAAAGCAGGTAACATATTACACTTTGATATCACATCATACATGGCTTAATATTCCATAAATAATGTTTCAGACCTTGAGCTGTCTTCGAATCCTCTCAATAAAGAAGCTCCAGCAGTTGTCTCTGGTGTCTATGAGTCCTAATCCTCTCAGCTCCATCCGGATCGACGTCACAATCATATCCACTTCTTCATCACTGAACAGGTCTGGAATATCCCCTAAAAAACACAAACAGTGTTAGCTCAAAATGTGCATTTGTTCCTATATACAGTATAATGTGAATACAGAATTCAGCAGTGCTCAGTGGAGTTGATTTGTGCTGACTGCCACAGTTTCTCCTTTTTTTTTTTTTTTTTTTTTAAATCGATGCCACTTGGGCTCAGATTTATTGCTCACTGACAGTCAGTGTGCTTTATGCTAGCTGCTAATACTCAAAAGGTCATACGAAACACTTGGTTTTATTTGGGTGAAACATGTAAAAATTTACAAAAATTTTAAAAGGGAAGTGTATTAAAATCAGATTTTTGTGGCATCCTATAAAGGGCTTCTATTAGCCAGTGTGACCTGCGATTGAATCATCATCATCCATGCACCACCCCATTAATTAACAATATAATTATCACAGATCCATTTTGGCTAGGTCTGTGGTTCCACCACCTGCATCCAACCTGTGTACAACATGTCTTCTCTGCACCCAATTAAAAATTGTTGAATTCATGCTCTGACAGTCTTTGACATAAATTCACACACAAAAAGGTCTTTTATATTCACTAGAAGTATGCTCATTTTTTCAATTTTATAGCGGCAGTTTTTACACACTAATGCAGGAATTCTTTGCTCATCAAAATAAAAAAGGCACTCATCCTTGGTCAGTGTAGCCAAACCTGAGGCCAGCATATCGTTGATGAGCACCAGGAAGCGTTCATCTGGAATCTGGGCGTCTGTATGGAGGAACACTGTCCCAATGTTCTTCACCCCCACCTTTATATACAACGCTGCTATATCACTCTGGAGATGAGGGGTTGCAGAAAAGGAAAACATAAACATGGCATGCTACAGGTTCATCTGGCATTAGGTGATATCAAACACTGGAATGACATTCGAGTGTAAATGCATGTTTACCTTGAGGTCACTGATGCCGTAGCCTTTACGCAGAGTGATCTGGAAAACTTCCAGCATGCTGAGGAAGGCAGCCAGCCGACACAGACTCTGCTTCCCGCTGCCCCCAACCCCCACCAGCAGGGCGTTACCATAGGGGGCCTCCAGGATACGACTGATACGACACCTGAACACAAACACCAGAATTAATAGTGTGTGTATGGTCTGTGGTTTACATACAGTATGTGCTCATCTGTGTAAATCCTCCCTTGTGCTTGTTAGCAGATAGTATGTCTTTGACTGCAGTTTGTGTGTATGTGTGTGTGTGTGTCTTACACATGCTGGATAGCTTCTTCAAACAGTACCAGGTCCATGACAGCATGCAGCTCATTATAATGCTCCAGAGCATCAGCCAGTGTCTTCTGGAGTTTCTCCCAGTCTGAAGCCTGACAAGATGGGCAAATAGACAAACTTGGCTCTCTCAGTGGCCAAGTAACTATATGGTAACTTACAGATACATAATGAAATTAAGTTCTTATCAAGACTTGAGTCAATTAACTTTCAATTCCAACCCCATATAGAAAAGAAAGGTAATTAGTTTGCTAATGACAATGCATTTATCCTCATTTATTTTCTGACAGATTAGACATGACAGCAGAATTTGTGCCATAAGGTCTTTGAATATGTGAGCTACAGATAATCCACATACTAAATTGATTAAAGTCATAAACAATTAAACTCACCCACTCTATTACCACAGTTAATAAAGAATAAATGGATGCTTGAAAGGAGCAATAAGGAGTCCAGATCAGAATAGCTCTGACTGGCTTGTGTGTGAATGAACGTGTCCAACCTGGTGATAGCGAGGCTCTCCCACTCCCTGGGCAAAGTGACAGTACACCAAAGGCTGGTGGATAAAGATGGACTCATCTATTCCCTGGAGAAAATTGGCAGAAACAGAGATATGAAAAAAGGCAGGAAAACACTGAATGTGACACAGTTAAACCACCCTTCAATGGCTAGAAATAGACCAATTATTTTCAGTTAATCAGTACGACATACTTAAAGAGAAACTCTACAAATTGCCTAGAAACATCATCTATGTTTTTTACATTCTTGAATCTGCCACAAGGGGCTGCTGTGTTGATTGAAAAAGGACATTTGTCAACCTAATTTTTTACATTTTAAAGACATTACTGTATGTTTCTTGTTTCTCACCTCAAAATATCTCTTGCCAGTGTCCAGTAGGATTTTGTTGAAGAGTTCCACATCTTTTTCTTCCATCAGTTTGTCGGAGTAGACCCTGGAGCTCTCATGCAGCCACAGGTGAACCAGGTCCATGGGGTAACGGATACTCTCCGGCAGGGCAAACAGGATACCCTACACACCAACATACATGGAATAAGTAATCATGTGATTCAGTTACACGTTTGACATTAAAGTACTAGTTTATAGTAGTATATAGTTTTTATTCCACTGAACACTTTAGATAACAGACCCATGCCTCTGTTAAGTGTGGATCTCATTCAAGGAATTAAACATCATTCATCCCAAGTGCCTTACCGAGGAGGCAGAAATCATTTCACATAATGCAGTTTATCTGAATGACTGCTTGCGTGTTACCTGGAAAATGTTAGAGAGGTCTCGCAGGTTGAAGATGTAGTGGAAGCGTATCGCTGTAGGGAGGAAGTTCTGACTGATTTTTTGGTGTAGACAGATAGCTGCCTGGATAAGCAGAACAAAAACATGGACAGATGTAGAAATGGTTGGACAGACATTGGAACAGACAAACGGATCGGCATTATTACGGATAGAGTGGCTGATAAACTGATAGACCAACATTTGCATTGACTGGAACAAAGGCTGAAATCTGCATTGATACTGTAGGTGCACCTGTATGAGAGTTCCGACTGAGCGGGAGACCCCGTAGCTGAATCCTCCCTGAAGGAAGTGAGCTGACAGGATGCTGGAGAAGATGGTGGCTAATGCATCGGCACTAGGGAAATGTACCGCAAACACGGAGAAATGCCTCTGAAAGAAGTAAAGACAGATGTGAAAATGACTTGCCATTAAGACTGATACCTGGCCTGAACGTAGCTTCAAAAAACAACAACTGCCTGTCAAACTGATTTATAAATTTAACTATTAATTAGATTATTTCATGTTGTCATGTTATTAGCTTTCTAGGACATTCTAACTTTTTTTTTTTTGGGCTTGTTTATCATTTCTTTGAAATTTAATTGCTTCTTGCTTTTACTGCTGATTAAATCCATTCTGTGTTAATTTGCACCCTGATAAATTACTTTGTAAAAATTCTTAAAAAGCAAATAAAGTAATTGTACTAGAAAGAGCAATGGTGATAATAGTATTTTTAGATAATAGTATGTGTGTTTGTGTGTGTGTGTGTGTGTGTGCCACATGCCTGTATGCATGAATGTCTATACCTGTAGTCTGGGGTTGATAGAGAAGCTTCCAGCTGTTGGGTTCATACAGGTGATATACTGGCAGTTATGTATTTCCTTCAGTACCAGTCGCTGTCTGTCATACCTGCAGAGGTTTTGTATATTTAGATCAAATCGAATCATTACATTACAGTATAATCTGTAAAAACTGCGCAGTACATGTGTGCACATACAGATGTGGGTGTGTAACTGTAACGTACATTTATGCAAAATGAGCCTATTGTGTGTATTGTGTCTCAGTCTTACCAGTGGTTGTAGTCAAGGTGCTGGCGTATGAGCGTGTGCGGCTGGACGGTCCCATAAACATCTACTTCAGGCATGTTGAGGTCGTCTATGAAGTAGATGAGTCTCTTGGCGGTCGGAGGAGCAAATTTACGACCAGCTTTCTTCTCCAGGGGTTTCTCCAGGACACCTGAGGTCCATATAATGCATAAGACAGTCGATGAAAATGACAAGACGACACTGTGGGCAGTGCTTGCAGCGAATGACTCATTTAAAAACAGCCCGTGTGTGAGTAACAGAACAGTGGTTCTCAGTTATGGATTTCAAAATGCAGTCGGCAACAAGAAAAAAAAAATTAAAAATACAAGAATACCTTTCAAAGAGTAAAAGCTTGTATTGTAATGAATGCTATGTAATTTAAGCAATATTAAAGGGCAATAACAGTGAGATATTACAACAATATGTCAATATACTGTGATACAGGCATTGTCAGAAGATTTTCTCTATTCACACAATGTGTTCAGTAATATATTAAATATATAAAAAAAATTTAACAGAGCAAGGACATCTGGAAAAAATGGTACAGTATCCTGCGAAAACACTTGACTTTATTTCTGTACTTTTGCAGAAATAACTGAGATATAGCAATGTCAAGAGATAAAGTCAAAACAACTCTATATATTCCTCTATATGTGACAGTTAACTGCACTTTTCTACAAAATGTGTCTCTTATTTAACAAGCAAAGTGTTTACCAGTAATAAAGGGAAGGTCTGTAACTGTGAACATGTTATATTATCAGAAACCTGAATTAACTGTATTACATCTATTATGTTTGTACTTTTCCAATACATTCTGAAATAACTAGCACTGCTAGACCTTGCAAAACCCCTACCATGTCATGAAAGTGTAACCCCCCCCACCGGTATATTTGTTCTCATTCCTGTGATTCTTACGCTGCAGCATGGCTGATGTGGTGTAGTAGTTGAAGGGGACTTTAGCCACCATGTAGTCCTCCTTCAGCCTGGCGACTTTATCAGACACCAGGATGGTCTTGCCCACTCCGGCGTTGCCCACTAACATGATAGGTTTGCCTCTCTGGAGCAGCAGGTCCATGAAGTACGTCAGACAAATGGTCTCCGGAGTGTGGACCAACACAGTCTGAAACGCACATTGCATTACCTGACTGAAGGGGCTTGTCCAAAATGTGGCAAATAATGAGTGTAAACATAATGTGCAGCAATTCTGTTCTTTGTACACAACCACACACATCATGAGTACACACCTGTAATGGTACATCGGGCTCCAGCTCAAATGGCACCATCTTCTCACTCCAGGGAGTAAACTTTTTAGTCTCAGTGTCGATGAAATAGTCAAAGACGGTGCCCTGGGAAGGAAACTTCACCGCTCTCATCTCTTTTGACCACCAGCGGCTGAACTCGGCACGGTAGTCATTCAGCTGGATAAAATAATACATCATAATGTGATATAATAATCTGAATTGTCTGATTATCTACAGTGTAAAACACTGCAATAAAAATTTGTCACCACACACATGATCCTGGAAGAGAGCCCCTCCAAAGGCCCAAACACAGGCGAAGACGAAGTAAATCTCATAAAGTTCTCGGGGAGAGTCAGCAGGAGTGTTGTCCTCTGTCAGCAGGCAGTCCAACAAGGAACACAGTGTCTGATTGGCCAAAACACATACATGCAACATCTGATTGGACAATACATAATAACACGTTGTTCTTTTTGACAATATGCAAGAACACAACATAGAAATGTAACATCTGGTTGAATAACACTGAGAAGACAGGATGTAAAGATACCAGACACGCTGATTTAGACTCTTGTGTGTTCTCACCTGCACCATGCTGGTTTCTGGTATGGGAGTGATGGTTTTCAGGTTGCAACGGACTTGTTCCAGGCAGTATGGCACATACTTATCAAACAGAATGGTGAGGTTGGCTCGCTCTGACTGGGCCTGTCGGGTGTCTATCCAACTTGTCACATACCTGGGAATACAGTAAAGACAGCACTGCTGACCAAAATGCAATTTCAGAAAAGTGAAGAAATAAGAAGTCCATGATTTTCCATGTGTGTTTTGCGTGTGCTTGTGTGTCTTACGAGCTCCAGCCAAGGTCCTGTGGGTTGACGTAGAGTATTCCTGCCCTGGACACAGTGGCCGGAGTAGCTGCCTTCAGATGAGAGATCTCAAAGAGCAGACGCATGGAGGAGGACAAACTGATCCTCTCATTACTGGCAAGAGTCAGAACCTGGACAGAGGAAAGGAAAAATTTGGTTTTGTGGAGTTCAAATATATACAGTAGATGCAAAATGTGAACTGACTGGCCAGTATGAACAAATATCTGTTTGGGCTTTGGGTCAGTTGATGTAAAAATAAGGCATATTCAAACCCTCAGATAAAGGACAAAATCCAGCATTAGAAGAATGGAAACATAGGACAGAGAACAAAGATGCACTCTGACCTTATTGTCATCCATAACTGTGTTGAGTGACTCAATCCACATAGGGTCAATATCCCCATCCAGAACAATCCATTTGGGTCCATCATGGCCCACTGAGGTCAGCTCTCTCATGGTAGACGAGAACAGACCTAAAGGTATATTAACAGTATTTTCTTTATATTGTTCCAGCACCAGACCATCACTGGGAAAAAATGTCACATACTATCATTTAATGTTGAACTAAAGCAAAGTCATGTAGTGGAATCATAGTCAAATTATTCCATATCAAAACTATTCAAACCAGAGCTAACTCTGAACCAGAAAAAGTACTTTAACTAATTCTAATTAATGCTGAGAAGAGGCTTGGGAATAAATTATGGTCTTGGCACCAAAATAACTCCTGCTTGACAGTGACCCAAAATCTGGAGAAAACACTGGCTCCCTTGATCATCATTTACAGCTTATTAAATTCCTTGTATAATCCTCGAGCCCCTCACCATCTTTCCACTCTCTGGTAGCAGGGTGCAGGTATCCAAACAACTCGTCTGTAGTCACAGCTTTAGGGTTGATATCATTCCATATGGGCTTCATCTTCATGTGAGCATAGGTTCTATGGAGAGTCTTCAAGATCTGATGAATAAACATTATAAGTATATGACACACTGTGCACCCTGTCTGTTCAGAAAAGCAAATCCATCACTATCACCCTAGATAGTCCATGGTTTTGGAATTTGTTTGATGCACCTTCTAAGTTTTAATAAATCAAAGAAAAATCCCCAAACTTCACAGTATAGTTGCAACCTGAAAATGTATGTGTTTGGGTATGAGGACAATGGTTATAAGCCAACTCTTATAAGAAGTGGCTTTGAAAATAAATGGGCAAATACTATTTTGCATGTGGTTAGATAGATACAGTAGTTATACAGGAGTTAACCTGGCTCTTTCCAGTTCCTGGTCCGCCTACTACAAACACAGAGTGTCTGACAGCAAGCAGCTCCTCCAACTGGGTCACCTGCAGACACACAAACACTGTATCATACGGGATTTCTGATCATAGAAATACTATTAATTACACATTTACATCTTTTTCTGTACTGTGTATCCTCCTAAGTAATTTTCAAGTATAAATAACTGTAAACACATTGATGAACTGTGTTTTGTTTGTTATTTTATGTCTTCCTTTTTTTCCAGCAAAAAGACATAATGTACCAAAACCTCTTGGTACTGCTACTGAAACTGAGGCATTTAAATTTTTCACAGAGAAGAAGAGGATTTCCATTTCGACATAATGTTAAAATGAGGCACCTTAAGTATGAAGTTTTCCTCAGGCTGCAGGCGCAGCTCACTGATTGACTGTCGGACAGCGTTCTCCAGCTCAGGGTCTCTCTTCCTGGGCACGTCCAGTTGAGGAAACAGGTCACTGATCAGCCCGAGAAATATCGGCACGTCGTTGGTCACTATCTTAGGCAGGTTGAAGTCCCTCAGTGCCCGCATCAGCACCTATGGCAGGAAATGACAGATTTGTGGAAACTACAAGCCATATGATTGCACGCAATTGTTCTTCCCCATATCCACTACATGTGAGATGCTTCAGTGACAATGACAGCAACCACCAATGACAACAGACTGATGCGTACCTGCTCCTCAGGTCTGCTCCGTTCCTCTCTCTTCAGAGACCCAGCCACAACCAGGACTGATTTGATAGCCCTTAAACCCCAGTCATAATGATCCTAACAGATGAAGGGATCAAAGTCATGAAAGCAAGGATTATAAAATGTCACATTTTTCATTAGTATTTCTGCCTTCCAATACAGCAGAGGATATTTAAAGCAGCCCAACAGCATTTAATGGTGCAATCACGATGATCAGTGCAAAGAGAAACAAATTATGTGCAAGAAAGATGAGAGTGCTTTTAGGAGAAGAAAGTGGTTTTATGTACCTGTTTGGACAGCAGCTCCTTACAAAGAGTGTAGAGGCTGATGAACTTGCGTGCCAGCAGACGAGCATCTATGAAGCCTTCTGCCACCAACATGATCTCACAGATCAGCTCAAAGTCTGGGATCACCATGGCACAGGGCCTGAACAGTTAGCAAACCAGCTATTAATTAGTCGCCTTCGACATTTGGTAACTCTTGCACTTTAAATCTCTTCTTTCTCTCTGTTTATTTCGGACCTGAATAGAGCCTTGAGGTTCTCTGGGAGCTCAGCCCTGCCAGCATAACCTGGGTTCAGAGTGATGAAGATCCCCACTGTTGGCTTCAGCTCAATCTCCTCTCCAAGGAAATGGAACCTACATACACACAGTACCAATTAAAGATGGCTAAATAGGCCTGTAGGGAAATCAATGAAATACATATTTGGATAGTTTATAATGCGTGTCATTATTTTCACACCTACCTTTGCTTCTTGTTGCGTACAGCATCCTGTATAGTCTTGACCTGTACAGCTACCACAGACAGCACTTCCACTGAGATCCTGTTGAACTCATCAAAGCATCCCCACACCCCTGTCTGAGCCAGACCCTTATAAATGTTACCTATGGACTGACGAAATGTAATGCAGACAGAGAGAGTAAGTGGAAGGGTGGAATGAATAAACTTGACAATATGAATGGAGTAAATATAAATATAAAATGGACACTACGGAGAACATCTGTACAGTCCGTGCTACCTTGTAGTCCATCTGTTCTGAGCAGTTGAACACATATACCATGATGCCCAGGGAGCGTCCAAGGTCTTTGGTGGTCTCTGTCTTACCGGTGCCAGCTGGGCCTGAGGGGGCACCACTCATCGTCAGATGGAGGGACTGGGTCAGGGTAATGTAACACCTAAGAGAGGTAGCGTTGACATATAAAAAAAACCCATCAGTAACCAAAGTACTAGCAGCAATTTGGATTTAATGGACCTGTGTATTTGTTAAAAATGTGGTATAACAGAAACAGTGTAATGTGTATGCATGTATTGGTGTATGATATACAATGTGGTCAGATATGAGACTTCAGTGTTTGTGTTTATTGCCCTTATTTGATCACAGGAGATTGACAAAACACACGTGTTTCCTTCTGTAGACTCAGCATTTACACCTATTTGTATGGGAGCTACCTATTTTCAACCACGACACAGCTTGACTGGGGCACTTAGGTGTTAAGTGCTCATGGGAACCCTTACTGTAGCTGCTGAGGAAAGGTAGTCCATTACTAATGTCTGTCTTCACCCTGTCCAAACAGGGGTCAGACGCCACCTCTCTCTTTAAAGTAAACATCTTTAATAATGTGTACAATCCGTGTGTTGCATACAGTACTACATGTATTTGTACCTGTCAGTGAGTGGAGTGATGACCAGTCTGTTGGTGTTGCCCAGGTATTCATAGCTGAACTGGAACTGGGCGTCACAGATGTTAATGTAACAGTGTCTGGTTTCGTCATCCCAGCGATGGCGTAACTGGGACAGCCATGCAAAGGCCTGGCCTATTGTCACCTAAGAGACACATACAGTTCTTTCACTGGTCTTTCTTGCTTGTAAAATACCTCATTCAACAAACGTGTGTCTTACCTTCTGACTTATGAGACTGGCGACCACGTCTCGAGCATGGACATCAATAGTGCAGACAGTCATTATTTTCTGTCTGTCTCCAGGAGTTAAATCTCCAAGCAGCATGTGGATCAGTGAGTTCAGTTGTGTGATCTAGAAAACCAGAATTCAACAAACATCACTGAACAAAACCACCAAACGTGTTCTCCATTCTAACAACATCTTGCTCTGGTTTTATAGCACAACCTGTTTTCTGTTGTAGTCTTTGAGCGCCGTCTCAAATCCCTCCTCCACCCTCTCAAAGGCAATGCCCACATCTGTGGCCCACCACACCTGACTGCCAGTCAACCCTACCTATGAATGGAAAGAAAACAGAGGCAGACAACAGATCATTTGTGTGTTTTATAAAGTTAAAGTGGTAATTCCACAGACTGTACATTATCAGACCTGTGCAGGGTAGTCAAACAGCCACTGGTCTCGTGGTTTGTCCTCATAGGCAGCTACGGCCTCCTGGATCTCCTTTCGGACCGTACAGCGCATGGTGCTCTCTAAGGCACTCAGCCAACACTCTGCCTGAAGAAAGACACAGAATGTTAAAAAAGAAAGAAAAGTAGAATTCCATGCTATATAACATTTGAAAAATACACATACAATTATATACAGACTGTACATATAATGCAGAGAAAGCTATTCATTATAGGTATACCACAGTGTGATTAATGAATACAGCAATAAGTGAGTATTTGCACACAGAAATCAAATTTTAGTTTTTCAGTACCTGTCCTTCACAGACACATGGCTCAGAGAATGGAACATATTCTCCCTCTCGGCTGTACATCCCTATAGCAACTGCCTCCCCATCCTCCTCCCCTCTTCCACCTTTGTCTGAGTCCTTGAAGCGAAGATCTGCTATGTTGTCAAACAGCTTCAGCAAGTGTCTGGTCACCTGGAAAACACACAGACACACACACACGGATTATACTTCCATTTCTATTTTAAAGGTTATGTTGTTTACAGAAATGTCCTTTTCTGTAAACAAGTCTTTCATTCTTACTTTTATTAACAGTTTCCGCTCCTCAACACTAAGACACTGTTTACTGGACTGATAACTACAATGTGCTGACTATCTCTTTATATGTTCTCTCTTAGAAAACATAAATAAATTGTAATCTGTCACCTGTTTAGGCTGTGTTCCCTTGGAGACAATCTCTAGCAGGTCTGACGCAGAGACAAAGTAAAATCTGGGGAATGTGAGTCTCTTGGTCTCCAGGTACTCGGCCAGGGCCTTCTCGCACACAGACAGCCTCTGCTGCAGTGTCTCCAGGTTCTCCAGGAAGCCAGGCTGGTTGGTCACCTCCACCACGTTACTGTTCTGCACCACCTCGGTCATCAAGCTCTGGGTGAGAGAAGGAGGAGTAAAATCGGAGAAAAAAGAAAAGGATAAACAATATAATGCTATGGTGAGATGGATGCATGTAGGCTTGTACTCGTATGTATTATGTGTTACCTGGAAGTCAGTGTGGATTCCCTGGAAGCGCTCTGCATCATTGGCCAGCTGGCAGCGGATGTCTTGGCTGTTGGTGAAGATGCTGTTGAGGTGGGCCCAGGTCCTCTGGACAGACATCCAGGAGGAGATGACCAGGTCAGCCACCATCAGCTTCCTCTGCCATCCACTCACCTCTGCCTGGAAATACTCGACGTACTTACTCATCAGGATGTTCTGCAGCTGCACCTAAAGAGAAATAAAAGGAGGTTTACATGCTGATCTTTAAGAACCCTCTTTAATGCATGTTCAGATAAATGAAATTAATATCCACTCATTATGTTTCTGTGCATTTTTGTGTTCTGCTCAGTTACCTCCTTAATGTCAGGGTGTCAGACTGACTGAAAGCACTACAGGAGGGATAAAGCAACACTAGAAACTGAAATATTAAATCTAACCCTGAGCCTGATGTTCTATACTGAACAGGATTTAGCACTTAACAGCAGTGAACTACTGAAATACTAGATATTAGGTGCTTGGGAGAATCAGCACAGTTATCACGCTCACCTGGTTGTCCTCCAGTGTTTCTATCAGATTCTCATCTGCTTTGAGCAGAGGGGATCCTGTGCTGGTATGAGTCTCATATGACAACGACATAACACTCCATGTCTGGGTTATCTCTGCCAAGACCTACAGTAAATAAATGCAGAAAATGTTTCATTACAAAATGTGACATCTGCCATTTGAAGTCCAGGAAAAACATTAAAATTGTGCAGTAGGTTAAACATACTTATAAAAAGGATGTTACTAAGTACGTTATGCATAATTATTTATGCATAATTATTCGTGATTTCATCTTTCTTGTCCATTGTGAGTATGCTCCATGATTATGTGCAGTCTTCTTTTTAGGAATATGGTAGAAGTTACAATTTATAGTGAGAGGATTTGGGACAGTATTTGTCTCTGGGTTATGGATTATTTTTTTGAGATTAGAAATTAATTAGAAATTAATTTTTCAAATTTTGACTAATTAGATATAGTGTTATTATTGTCATTAGTAGTTTTGTTTTTGATGTATTGATTGATTGATTGTTGATGTTTGATGAATTTTCTTGTTTATTTTGGCTTGTTATTATATTTTGTATCGTTTTTTATTACCTTGAATTTTTAAATTTATAATTGTTTTAAATTATATTGTAATGTTTACATGTGTGGACCCCAGGATGAGTAGTTGCTACCTTGGTAGCAGCTAATGGGGATCCAAATAAATAAATAAAACATGAATCCTTGCATGTTTGAAACATCCTTGTCTCTGTTTTGTTTAGCCAATACTTAAGTAGTCTTGACCCTTACAACTACTGCACTGATGGACAATACACTATTACTGGTCTATGGTTCTCACTTTCTCTATGGCCATTTCTTTCACAGCTTTGTCCACTATGTTTTTGACCTCATCCTCCACACGGTGAAGCTGTAATTCCAAAAGGTCCCCCAGGGTGGTGCCTTCCCCCATCACAAACCTGACCTGAGGACCAAATGCAATACAAGACAACCATGAGTGTGATCAGATTTCAGATCAGGATAATTGGATTCGCTGAACTGTGCTGGTCACGACAGGCCTGGACATGAGCTGGCAGGATAGTTGAAGTACATGATGTACAGTAGAGTACATCATGAAGAATAGATTAAAGAAGAACAGAACTAAACTCAATAGAGTGCAGAGTATCATATAAAGTGCAGAACGTGATCATTGGTGAAACATTATTGAATCAGATGGTATGAGACATTGTGAAGTAGCAGCACAGATAGTCTCATACCCTGGTGGTGTTCATAAGCTGTTGCCAGTGTCTTTCTCTGACAGCAGAGTTTTGCAGCTCGTTGACGGCTCTCAGAGAGGTCAACAGGTTCTTCACAGTCGACTCCAGACCCATGTAGACGTTCCACACCCGCACCTCCTTATCCAGCATCTTCATCTCCTTTAATGTGCAACAGACAGACATAAATTGTGAGAGAAATGTACTCTTTTTCTCAATCCTAGCAAAAATGGAAGATTATAATGTTATCCATGGAAGCTTGTCATACTTTGGCGAATCGCCTGAGCTCCATGTCCATCTGCTCAACATTGATCTCTTTCCATGGGGTCTTGGTCCAATCCTCTATACTGGTCTGGCATGGAGAGGAGAATGGAAACATTTAATCTGTGATTCTCTAATGAACTTTACAGAGGAAAATTTATTTTCCCCTACAGTCTACAAGGTCATCATTAGGTACGGTATGGAATTCATAGGTTGTGGATACCTGCAGTGTGGAAACAAGCCTCACCATGCAGGCCCTTCTGCCTTGTGCTAATGGCTTATTTATGGAGCTCAAACATGGCTAAGAAATCAAAACACCAACACATCTGTTTTGTGCTGATTAATATGTACCTTCACAAAGATGACCATGTCCCAGACTGCTTTGACCAGTATGATGTCAGAGCGACACTGGCGCAGCTGCTTGTAGTCTGGGAAACTGACCTCAAACAGATCAGCTGTGTCCTGCAGCTTCTTCATTTCTGCCTCCATCACTGCTACTGCTCGATTAGACTGGAGACAAGAGACATTTTGAAAAGCTGTCGCCTAAAATTGTATTGTATTTAAGCATACACCGTAAGGTACTACTTTGCAAAGAATGACTTTTTCACTTTTCTTTTTGAATAGATAGTAAAGTATGTCTCCCAGTGCTCACCTTATCAATTAGTTTATATGGCTCCTCCACATCGATCTTAAAGATTTTCTCAGTACGAAACTGCTCTCTGAACTCATGCTGCTTGACCTAAAATGTGAAAAAACAAACAAACAAACAAACTGCACATTCAAGATTCTTTGAAGCAGCAGTTCCTATGCATATCTGCCTATCTATAACTGTGCATGGGGGGAGGGTGTGGGGGTGTGTGTGGTGTCAGTCATATATAATGCAGGAAAGAAAGTGGGACGGTTTATATGTCTGATATTGAGCTCTTTGTAAGGGGTTGCCACACTGACACCCCATGCCGCTCACACACAGCCTCACCTCAAACCGGACACATTTCCTGCGTATAACTGAAACTTCATTTGATTGCAGTGGTGCCACTTCATGTTTAACTGTGAATGCAATTTTCCTCAGACTCTTCCACTTCTCCGGCAGCTCCTGTGTTTTGTGGTAATAAAATAAAGAACACAATGTAATGATAAATGTACACATCTGCCATGAATTCATGTAAATGTGCGTATTTGTGCATTGGTACACACTTCTAGCTGTGTGTAGACGCTCTCTGGCAGCTGCTGTCCGTAGGTCTTGAGGAGTTCAGCAGTAGACTTGAGAGGTTTGAAGTGCTGTTCGTTGCTGAGCTGTCTGTCTCGTATGGCCATGAGGTGTCCCATGATGTCCACAAGGCCTGCATAGTCGCCATCTGACACCTTATTAAAAAGACCACGGGCCGTGTCCTGGACAAAAGAGGATAATTCTCTCACGCTGTGGGATAAAGAGGAGAGGAGCGGCACAGGAAAAAAGTTTCTTGAATGATGATCTTAAACTGAAGAGTTGCTTTTAGTACTGATTTTTGCTATTTTGAGCCTTAGACCACAACCAGAAAACATTATTCCAGTCGAGTTCATTTACATTGTTTTTAAACATATTTTCTTTTTAAATTTTTAAATATTTAGGTAATTGGTATCTGTTTTTATATATACACGTGTTTTTGCTTGTCCGTGCTGGTGCATGCGTGTGTCTAACCTCTGGTTCACGTGGTTGAGCAGGTGCTCCTTGAACATCCAGCTCCATCTCTTGATGACGTTCATCAGTGTGTGCTTGAAGGGTCTGATATCCAGCTGTAGCCAGCCACAAAACACCCTCTTGTCCTCCATCTTGCCCACTCGAACATACAGAGACTCAAACAGGTTGATCTGGAATGCAGAATGATACAGAGACATTGACCAAAGAGGAAAAGACCAGAGACTATGGCTGCACTGACCAGCTTCATAAATACTAAATTACGGTCAAGTCAAATGTGAAGCACACCTGTTCTTTGAAGTTGTCCAGGGTGGGTGGGTTCTTTTTCAGTTCATAGTCAGCATACAGCTCTGCTTCCTCTGTACTTAGCACATGGCCATATAGCAGGAACTGCCTCATAAATTCAGACCTATGAAAGTTCAGGAAAAAGCTTTTTGCTTAAAATGTTTTTTAAAATTCTGTCCTTTAGCAAATGTTAATATTGTTAATTTCACTCAAAGGAGTATTAATCATTTTTCAAGTGATGAGAACAAAATTTTGTACAATAACCTGTATTTGTGAAATTTGAATAATGAGAGCCACACACTTCTGACCTGTCATCAGTCCAGAGGTAGCGGTAGCTGGCAAACGATCCCTGATATTCTCTGACCTAAAAATCAACACAATCTTTACAACTGTAAGCATCATAAATGAGCCTCCATGTGTGGACAGAAAACAAACACTTACCTTAGCAATAGCTGCGCGTGCTCGTGAGCGGATTACGTGGCACATCTCTGACAAATCCTCCATCTCATTTATGTCGCACTACAAGATGACAAAACAAGATAGCGTATGACAGGGGTGTGTGTACGTATATTTTGTGTATGTGTGCACACTGTGTATACACCTATAATCTAATGTACAGCACCTGATAGTTATCCAGCTGTTTATGCTTTGCCACTCTGGGAATGAACGACGCCATGTTGGTGATGTTGGCCACCATCTTATCCACAATATCATAGAAGTTACCACTGTGGCTGAAGTCCAACGAGGGGTCAAAGGTCATCTCACTGCTGTTGAGTACCAGCTGGACTTCAAACAGTGGTGTAATGCGCTGGTTTGCATCCGTGTTGTCCATGAGGTACTGCAGGGAGCAGCGCACTGCACTGGAGAAGCCTGTCAGGATCATGCGGTCCACATAGTCTGTGTAGGCCTGCCACTCACTGCTGTCCAGGTCTGTAACACCGAGCAGAGACTGGTTCTCCTGGAGCACAGTGGAAAAGTGATGTATTAGACGGAGTTAAGAAGGAACGAAAATAGATATGATAATCATAGATATGAATATGACTGAGTTCTGCAGATGTTAACATCTACAGTGTAGTGTACACATCCTTCTATCCAGCATCAAGAGTGAGGTGAGTGAATATACCTGCAGTAGTTTGTGTATTTGCTCGCCTGTACTGCTGATCAGAGTGTGCTGTTTGGAAACACTCTCCTCAACGTCAGAGAAGATGAGGAGAGAAGAACCACGGCTCTTTCTGGTGATGAAGGCACAGTGACTGAAATTCCCCATAAGGGCCTGGATGGCCTCCACATTGGCTTTACTCTTCTGGACACGAGTAGAAATGCTCTGCCGACAGCAAAAGAGAGCAACTGTTACAACCAGTAATTACATCCCCTTTGGTTAACAGCTGCATGTTGCTTTTTGTTTTAGGAGTGTTTGCTATAATTGAGGAAAGCTGGCTTGGACCACATGAGGAGAATGCCAAGTTTCTACATTGGCAGGCAACAGTTTCACAGCAGCTTTTGATATTTCTATTGAACAAACTAACTTTTTTTAACTGAACTTTTTTAACTTTTTTAATTTCAGCACAAAATGCAGCTGAGACAGAATCTTTTCTTTAAAATATAGCAGAATAGTAGGAATATAATGAAACATATTTGAGTATTGAAAAAGCTCACTCTCTAGCATTACCTTGCAGCTTTTGTTTGTTGACAGATTTCCTTAAAATACTAAAAGAAAATAAAGGTTCAGTACCTTGACCAGGTCGCGTGTGCTCTGAATGTAGTCCCATAGGTCGTCCTGAGCCCAGGTCAGCTCCCGGAGGGCAGGATCCAGCTGTCGTCTTGTCCCATCCATCTCATCTTTTACCAATCCCAGCTCTACAGCCAGGATGGTACTGTGGAGCTGGTTGTACCATTGGGTCACCAAGGTCAGAGTCTGTGTGTACTACAGGATACAATACAGCATTAACACTTTAACTCTCACTTTAACTTTAATATTTCACAGGTCGAAAGATCATTTACAGCCACATAACTTACAAATATAGCTGTCCGATACAATATCCAATGCAACACTAGGAGCTTAATTACCCACCATGTAGAGTCTCTCCCGTTTGGAGTAGAGATGGAGAGCTGCTTTAGGAATGTTTTGGTTCTTCAGTATGCCCAGATACTTCACCTCCCTTAGAACTGAAGTTAACTAGAGAGAGATAATCTCAATATTACCTGATGCTTTGGCAAGATTGTCTTTGCTACACCAACATCAACGCACACACCAACATCAACGCACACACCAACATCAACGCACACACTAAACTTCAACACACACTTCCACAATCTCACGTGTATTTAAGTGTTTTGCTATTTTGCTGATTTTTATGAATTGTACCTTTTTATTATTATTTTATTGTCCTTATTATTATTTATTATACATTCATGCAAATAAAGCAAATTGAACTGAAAATTGAGAGAGAGAGAGAGAGAGAGAGAGTCTGTCAGCAATAATCTAAATAGGAACAGCATCTTAAAGTGGAGATCTCATTAAGACACGTTATACAGTAGCTGTGTGGTAGATATAAGAAGGCCAGTCATTGTTATGAAGCACACTTCTGCACCAGCCAAAACCCTGTACACTTAACACAATTAGATTAAAAAAAACTCTGATTTATATGTTTAATATGTCTTTTGGTGATTGGATCTTCTTTGTGCTTACTGCAGGACCGAAGTTGACCTGGAACAGGCCTGTGTCAGTGTCCAGTGTGAGCAGTGGTTCCTTCAGGTGGGTTTGACAGATTGCCTCCAGGCCCTCAGTCCACTCTGAGAACAGCTCCTCATCATGCTGGTCCAGAACCTCCAGAACACGCTCACACTTCTGGAGGACATCGTCCGCTTCAGTACACCCCAGAGGCCTGGAAGGGAGAGAGGGAGGGAGGAAAAAAGCCAAAGAAAAATAGGAGATTAGGAGTTAAATATAAATGTCATCTGTATCTTGTACATGTTTGGCAAGTAAACTATATTCTTGCAGTGTGTGCAGGCTTGAATTTCATTCCAAAATAAGATTTACAACATTTCCAAATCCTGATGCCTTCTCTACTTAAAGGGGAACTCCACTGATTTTACACATCAAAGTCTGTTTACAGGTCTTGGGGGGTACTACTGCATATGTGAAAAAAGTTGTATAAATGAAAGTCTTTTGTGGCTCCAGAGGAAGCTGCGAGGAATCTGATAAATGTCCATACATATGGGCCAGCTCGCAGAGGTTGCTCCTGTTGGTGAGAATGCGATTCCGAAGCTCCTGTGACCATTTGAGGTTGCCGGCCACTGACGGCATATTCTTCCCCAGGACAGTACAGCCTGACTGCAGCTGAAACACAAAGGCTGAATTCATTTGGCTGATGACTGAGTCATATTCATTACTTTAAGTTAATACTTTTTCCTTAGACGTTCGCAGCAGACGTTTAGTGTGTGAATTATAATACCGTATGTGTCATATTAAACTGTATTTTTGTACATTCTGAAGCAGCTGTGTCAAATTTCTGTTTAACCTTTCTTACCCCATCTCTGTGTTGATCAAGTATAAACTGACAGTGGTCTATTTCCTGACTGAACATGGTCAACAACACATTGTAGTTAGGAGAAAACAGCTGGTGGATCCTGGGTCTCTCAAGCAAGGTGCTAAAAATCTTCAACAGCTAGATGGGACACAACAACACAGTTTTAAGACAGTGTACATTTTAGACATGATGTCCAAAAATATAGTTCTGATTTACTTTGGAGATTCCTCTGCTTTTAATCTAAACCATCAACAAGCTGAAATTCCCAATAATGACCAAATGCTTCTCAGCTGAGATCCATGTGATTATAGTATGCTAACATGCTAAACGTTCTCCACTTGCATTTACACAGATACTGAAAAAGTGCAACTGATTAATACCTTGTCCCTGAATTACCTGGAAGTATATCACTAAATACAGTAATGGGACTGTTTGAAGGGTCGAGGTGCAACAGACATACCTTAAAGGCTGACTTCAGGTTTTTGGAGTGCTGGAAAGCCAGATTAAGGACAGTTCCCAGTCTCTGGTCAAAATCTTTGTTCTGCTCCATGAAACGCCTGTAGTGACGCACAAACTCCTGGACACAAGATGGCATTAGACAGGAACTGATGGATATTTTTATCCCTTTCCTGATTAAAAAGCTTTGAGTGCACTAGGCAATTTTGTATTCCATTACATTTTCATTGCAGTACTTCAAGTTCTCCTTAGCTGAGTTGATCAGTATTCTCTGGAATAACACACACTTGTGAAAAATATATTACAACACCGATCAATTTTTGATTGAGTTAGTTTTGATTAGCTGAGTCACACTGGAAGCTGTTGTAAAATAACTGTAAAATATCTAGTAAATTAAATATTGACGCACTGACTAATAATGACTGCTGTCACTGATTCTTGCGTGTTGCTTAGCAACTACTTTGCTTTGCTACTTTTCAATTACTGTACTGCTGGGCAGAAAAATAACATCTAATTGTTATTTTTTATTATTTGGCTGTGTCTGTCAATGCCACTTATAAATTGATGTGAATCTCAGCCCTTTGGGGCTTATCAATTATGTAGCAGTGTGATATCAAAGACCACTGCAATAATCTCACTAGGCCTCACATTGTTAGTATAGTCCAGGGGGTCATATTTGCCCTCTCTGAGGGCTCGCCAGCGGTCATGAAACTCCTCACTCATGCTGAAGACCATCTCACTGAGGACTTTCCCTCTAGATCCACCGAGTTCAACCTTCTCCAGTTTCAGAAAGTCCAGAGCTGTTGCAAAAAGTTCCTATAGATGAGAGGAGAAAAGCCACTGATGGGTCAAGGTGACAGAATGGAGGTAATCATAATTTAAACACTTTGTGTGGGGTGGCAGTTTTGATAAACAATAACAACAAATCAATAAAGAATAAATAAAAAAATATACATTACAAATGAATATACAGCAGTTTACTTGATGTAAATATGTTGAAAATAATATCTTCTTGAGGCATTGTTGTGAAGTGCACATTTCTAATCTTCTTAGAAAACCAACACACACAGAGCCATGCTTGTCAACGCATGCACCTCAATCATAAGCAGCCTTTCCATGATGCGGTCTGAACGCTGGAACACAAGTGTAGCCGGAAAATCCCACAGCTTGATGGTCTGGGTGTGTCTGTAGTACTTGGGGATCCGCTGGCGGTAAGTATGAAACAATTGCTTGAAGGTGTGCAGAACTGAGATGGTTATCTGGACTCTCTCCACCCCCTCCTCAAGCTCCATCTTAAACAGTTCTTCAGGGATAAGGTAGGCAAAGGCCTGGGTACAAACACACAATCATTACAGACAGTTGGTTAAGTTACTTAATTTCTCTTATTCTGTCTCCTTCTCTTTCACACATACAGAGATACATCACTGTACCTTTTCAATGATCAGGTTGCAGAACTCCTGCAGGAGGACCACCATGCGTTGTGGAGTGCAGTAGTATTGGGAACGACTCCAGATGAGACAGAGTGTGTGGAAAAGAGGAGGCAGTAGAGCGTCTACCTGTGGGAAACTCCTCTCTTCTAAGCTGCTGATCAGTCTCCTCAGAGGCCGTAGATACAGATCTATGTCCTCCGCTTCCAGCACCGCTATGATAATCACATACAGAAGTACTAATGGATAACATGATCCTAATAGGGGGTTAATTTAACAGAATTAAAATCATACAGTGGTCTAATAGTTTTAAAGAAATTGTGAGGCTAAATACAAATCACGTTTGCACTTTGAGACAGAGAAAATAGAAAAAACACACAAGTTATTTGTGTATTTGGAGAATGAAGAAAGTGTACTGGGGGACAAGAGCAGTATATATTAAGACAATGACTGCTTGATATGTTTCTGAAGTAAAACTAAATGAGTAGTTGGGCTGTGAGAGACTAGATGACAGAATGAGGAAATTAATTAATTAGCACTGATCAGTGATGAGTAATGCTGATCTACCCTCATTGACTTTGAGGCAGATGTCCTTGAAGGAGGAGTAGTAACTGCTCTTGACTCTTCTCAGGATCTCCATGATGTGCTCCACTTTGGGGCTCTGGATCTGAAAAGAAGGACATCATAGCAGGATACACACTCAGGGGCCACTTTATTAGGTACACCTGTGCAATCTATTGCAATTCAATACAACACCTCTGCCATAAATTCTAGCTTTAGGAAATTCTAAAAAAAATGTTCAGTTTTTTTCGACATTGTCAGAAACGTGTAAATTAAATGATTTGTTTATTACTGAGGTCATAGTTAAAGGTGGTGTTGTAGTGGACTACATTATATTGAGAGGAGTTCCTAATTTTTGCCCTCTCTATTTACATACATGAGGGTGAAGAATATTAGAAACACCTCTCACTATAATGCAGTCCAGTACAACACCACCACTAACTATGACCTGAATGCTGTATGCTAAGTCATGCAACACATTTGGGGTCTGTTGACATTTAATTGGACTCAAAATATGGTCTTTAGGAATAAAAAAAAGTCTCATATCCAGTCTATGAATAGAAAACTTCTACTATTACTGGTACTTTGAGAACTAGGTTTACATTTTGAATTGACTGCACCCCTGCCAACTTCCACAGAACCAGTGTCGTACTTGAGACTGGATGCCCAGCAGGTTTTCCCTCTGAGTGGTCCAAAACTGGAGCTCCACGTTGGGGCCTGGGTGGTCTCCCCGGAGGAGCACCATATCAGAGTCTTTCTTCAGGATATTCCATATCTGTCCAGACCACTGAACTATCAGAGTTTCTATAGAGTACAACAAGCCACGCTCCAGTGGCCAACCAGTGGGGCTGAGGGAAACAGAGAGTGGGGCAATCAGTAGGCTATGTGTGTATGCTTAAATATGGGCTTTGGAAGAAAGAAAGTACAGTAGGTAAACTACAAATAGGAGTCAAATATTATTGATTTTGTCGCTGACGCTCGCAGTTAGGACACGGTGTAAAGCTACATCAGACATACATGCCTTTGATGCCATTCACACAGATAACGCCAGCGCATCTGTTTAGACACTTTGTCAAACCTCGCAGGTCAACTGGCAACACTTTTGCTGTTTTGAAGATGTTTCCAAGTTCCTCAGAGGCTCTCTGTTGACTCTAGCTAACTGGAAAGAAAATTATTCTGTCTGCTGCGCAATAAAGAGGTTTAGCTAACTCGAGCCCAAGGTTTCAATTCTGTTTATTAAAGTAACCAAAAATGGCGCCCGGATATTACGCTTGACCTTGTTTTTCCTTTTTTTCTTTCTCAGCCGCTTGTTTTGTACAGCTCCTGAAATCGTATCAAATATGACAACATACAATATGATAAATGTAAGGGAATAAGGGAAACTGATAGTAAAAGTTTTATTTTTTTTAATGATTTTACTGATTATTTATTTTGTGTACCAGTATTTTTTATTTAGTTGCCTTGTCACACAAGATAATCAGGCAGTATGCCACTTCAGGCTAGTCGAACAGAACAGCTGAAATGGTTTAAACGGGTTTTATTATGCAGCACACGGAACATTTTTCTTTCCAGCTGAATAGAAGAGCATTTAACGAATCTGGAAATGTGGTAAATGTCGACAAACAGTTTGTGGGGGTTTTCCAAAACGTTTTAACTAGGAATAAAGACGAGCATAGCGTCTTTCATTGTTAATTTTGACGAATTTACCTCTCCTTGACAGAATGAATGCACACACCATTATAGCGTCAGAAATATGCAATGAAAAATACAAATTTAGCTACGCTATAATGCGTACATACACACCTGAGTACAATGTCCTGAGGCCGTGCCCTCTCCACATACAGCGGCAGTGGTAGCAGTGTTCGTCCCTCAGCGTGGCCTCTCAGGGTCACCACCCTGCTCCTCAGCTTCTCCAGGTGCCTATGGATGTCATCAGACACCACCCGCGGCCAGTCCTCATGGTTCAGTCCGTTGGACAGCACACACACCAGCACCTATGCAGTACACACAAGCTGTTTTAACTGTGGACAAACACACCATGCATTCTTCCTTTGTCCTGCCAGCAGTACTCTGAGTTGGAAAACCCACATCTCCACACACATCACACATGCCACCTGTATAAGTGTATAACTTGGACACTTTACACTCACACACACACACACACACACACACACTATCCCACCTCAGAGATGACAACAGGTAGGTGCTCCATGGGGTATCCAGGCACTTCCCCCAGCTGGAGTTGGTGTCTAAAACCTTGGCGGGCGATTCTCTTCACGCCCCTCTTTAGCACACACAGCAGCTTGGTCTTCCATGGTGGGGACGTCTTCACAGATGCAAAAACAGTAGGAATGCTTTCAGCACTGAAAGCACTAGAAATAAGTAGTGACTTATTTCAAAAAATGTGTATGTTAGATGGAGTGTAGATAGCAAGCCCATGAGATTTTGTTAAAGACTTATATGACTGCATGTCAGCATATTGTCTTGTTTAAGAGCTAAATTCACTTTTCAGTATGTAATTGTATGTGCATGACAGTGTTTATATAAACATTCTCAGGATGTGGGGCATTTTGCTGCTATCTGTTTTTTTTTTTTTTTTAAATGAATTGTGTCTTCATACCACCCAGGCAAACAATGTGCCTCATCATCAGCCACTCTGCACATGTCATCATTGTTCCACAGTATCTTTACCTCAGGGATATTGGTATACAGAATTTCTAATATACAGTGCATACAGGAAACAAGAGATGAACTACACCATTAAATATTTACTCAAGGCTATAACTATAATTGAATTTGCCTACAAAATGTACTTTATCTAAGATGGGGAGATGAAAAGGAAAATGACACATGTTTATGAAAGCAGGTGCCTGAACTTTTCATAAACTCAGTTTATGCCTGTGTGTATTTCTTACCTGAGCATCCCCTGCATGCAGTGTCCCTCCAGGTCCAGTGAAGAGCAGCAGCCTGTTGGTCCAGATGTGGTCCAGGAAATCCAGTATAATCTTCTGGTTCTCCTCTGCTCCAATGAAGCGGTTCCACTTATCCGTCTTCACTCGCAGCACACAGAAGGCCTGCTCCCGAAGGAAGTCCACCCTCTCGTCTGACAACACCACCCCAGCTTTGAGAGAGGGCTCCTGGGCGACACGCACTCCTCCAGCCCCTCCGCTGCCTAAACCTCCGCTGTTACTGCTCGTGCCGGTGGCATCAGCCATGAAGACTCAGCTGGCGGGGAAAAGAAATAAGTAAAGGCTACTACTACTTGATTCAGTGTGTAGGGGATGTGAACCCAGAAAAGAGAATCACGCTGAGTGAGATAAAGGTACAAACTCACCTCAGTCCTTCTTGTCAAGATCAGAAGCTATAAATGGATGTTTCCCCAATCATAACAATGATGCACTGTTTATACTGTCCCATCTTTATGGATCATCTCTCTTCTCCAGCTCTGAGGTCTATCGGCTGGGTAAGTGATACACACCTTGATGGACAGGTTAACTTGTCACTGTGACAGTGCAGCATGGGCTGGCTTCACTATCCTGCATGGTGGAGGCTGTTTGTGTAAGCCTGTATGGCCTGCAACCCAATCCTGTAACCTGAGCCTTCAGAGGAGACCTAACTACAGTGACACCTCCAGGACAGGTAATGATATAGCCCCTTTGATGCACTTATAAGGTTTTCAGTGTTATAGCAGTATATTACTTTGTCTTTTTTTATTGGTAACAAATAGTAAATACTATAATCTGTGAAATTACCAGTTGTATGTCTGTGTATGTGTGTTAGAGGGCAGAACAATTCAGAATTTTTTCATTGTTTGGGATTTCTAATTTTAATATGTGGAAGAACATGTGGCAGCTGCTACTGAAAAGAGAGGGAGATTTTCTAGTCAAACAGTAGGAGAGGTCTTTTGTGTGCCCTCTTCTACTAAACTATGCAATGTGTATTGTCACCACATGGGGGCAGTGTGGTACAGTGTTTCTGACGACACCCTTCAACTGTAATCCAAAGTGACCCTAGCCATGACATCCTATTACACATGTTATGCCATTTATATAAAAACATGGAAAAATGGGACATTTCTCTAACTGTGTTACTTAAAATACCAGAGCAATGATTACCCTTTTAAAGATCCTTGAGTTTAACCTTAATACATGGATGTATAATCATATCCCAATTTAGAATGGGCTGACTGGAGAAGGCAGAGCTGACATTTGAGTGTATCTCTAACCTTATGGTCATACATTTGATCCATATCTAGGGATATGCAGTGCTTGCAAATGGATAACACAAGCATCCCTTCAGTAGGACGCTTGTCAAAACCTAATGATTTAACGGCAGGACTATTCCTACATAGTGTACAAATGCAGTTTAACCATTCCCCATTAGAATATACAACATTTCCTTGTTCATACAGCTACTTCAATTTCTGTAATCACTCCCCTTTGGCTTAATGTTCGCTTTTAAACACTGGGTACAATTGATGGAGGTGACTTTTTACTTCACATGACGTATATATGTGTAATGGATGTATATGACCTTTGGTTTTATTTTTAATATAAGTATTCAGCATTCATCAGCAGTGAATATTTCCATTGTTCACAACTCTGTCTATACCAGCCAGTAATCCATGGCCGTTCTCCAAGGGAATTTGTCCTTTCTGAAATCTGTAATTCCAAGTGAATGCATGTGTGTGTTTGTGGATGTTTTTTGTGTGGATGTTCTTTACACACATTCATTGTGTGTGTGTGTGTTTGTGTCATGCAGCTTGAATGAATGTCCGTTGTATGGTATGCAAGGGTGAATTTTTTGTTGCTATTAATGTACGCATGTGTGTATGTGTTTCTGCTATTATATGCCTACAAAAGTGTGTGATTGAATGTGTGGGGCTTGTGTGTGTATGCCTGTCCAGAGCCCAAGGCTAGTGAGGGGGTCCCTTGGGTGTCTCCACACACACTGTATCTAAGCCCATTTGAGCCTGCTGACAGCAGGAGCATGACTGCCCATCTCTCTGACCTCATGCCCAATGTCAGCGCTGCTCTGCAGGGATGGAGGGATGGAGGCCAGAAAAAGAGATCTTAGGACAACGGGGGGGCAAGAGGAGCAGGAGAGGGAGCCAATGGAGAGACAAAGGGGAAAAAAGAGAGGGTGTATGCAGGGGTGGAGAACGAGGAGGGGCAGCGAGCTTACAGAATACAAATCAGACAGAGAATAGAGTGATGAAGGAGCAGAAGAGCAACAGCAGAATAGAGATATACACTTGGCCAGCTATTGGTGATAAATATTCAAGAGTAGTTCTGAACAGAGTCATTGCTGAGTAATGTAAACAGGAGGAGTAAGAGGGCAAATGGAAAAACGTATCCTCAGGCAATATTTAAACTCCCAGCTCTTGACTGTAACTGAAATATCACCTTTAAGTGGATGTAATATTCTGCTCCAATGTAGCATAGCAAAGCACCAGCTAAACTCTTTTTTAATCTCTTAGCAATGTAGTTTCAACCTGAAGCGTCTCCCTCATTTCTTTTCTCCTCCTCTGTTTCTCCACCTCTCCTCCTCGCTCTCTCCATTTGCCGTTGCCATGACTACGTGTTGCTTGACGATCAGACTGCCGCTCTTGAGTCCAGAGCTTCAGCCTGGCTCGCTCTCTGTCTCTCCCCTCAACCGCTCCACCACTCCTCTCCTCATCACCCTTTCCCTGTCCTCAGTCAGGGGAGGAAATTACATGTAGATGAGCTTGAGGTCTCTGTATCTTTCAACCGCACACACACACACACACACACACACACACACCATGATGACCATCATCTCTTCAGGAACTGGGTGTCTCAATCAAGTCTGCACTTTGGTACTACTCACCATGGCCTTTTTCATTTTGTCTTGTAGTCTCCGGGGGAAAACGACAGATTCATGTATTTCTGAAGCTGTTGGACTCAGGGGAGGCAGAGAAATGGATGACAAAGGAGGACAGAGACGAGGGGGGAAAAAGCAAGAACAGAGAAGCAGAGAGAAAAATGTCACCAGGGAAAGAGAGAAACTGAGACAGTGACAAAGATGGCAAATGCATCCACGCTGTCACAGACACACACACACACACACACACACACACACACACACACACACACACACACACACACACACACACACACACACACACACACACACACACACATGATGATAATTTCGGAGCTTCCCTCCTGTTGCTGGCTGACTACCCATGAAACCTTACCATGGCTGGTGATTGCCATGTATGTGCTTGTGTGCATGTGTCCAGATGGTGCTGACCAGCAGTCCCTCCCAGGGTAGGTGAAGTAAATGGAGCGATTACAGTAATGACCGACACACACATCTGTCACATACCTCTGCATGGCTGCCAGCTCTTTAGGACACACACACACGCACACACACACGCACACGCACACACACACACACACACGCAAAAGCACTATTGGCTGAGATCTGTGGAATTGGTTAGAGCAAGCAAACCCCATCATAATGTGCATTTTATCTGATGCTAATGTATGTACAATTTAGCAGTTTGCTATTTTATATCAGAGTGAAAATGTTAAAATGTAAGCAGCTAGTCAGTTTGGATGAAATGGGACCCCTCTTGTCAAGGTGATTCGGCTTAATCCCTCTCAGTGTCTCGTTCTAAAACACCTGTTACTATTCCTCTTTCTGTCTCTTCATCCCCACTCCACTTTGCAACCGTCCTCCTCTCCCTTTCATCACTCCGATCTGACCCACTGCAAAATTGACCCCCCTCCTGTCCTTCCATTTTTCCTGTTTCTACGTCTTTGGTGTTTTTCTCCAGCCAGAAATGAGTCAAGAGAGGGGGACAATTTGGACGAGCCACCAGGGGCAGGCGTTCTCTTTGTAGTTAGGAGAAAAGGCAGAGAGTCACCAGCAAGCTCTTCCTTATCAGACCTCTCCTTTGTTCTGCAAAGGTCTCTCTCCTCTGTCTGGACTCAGTGATATTTGAGAGGCAGGTCCGTGTACACAGGAAGAGGTTAGAGAGCATGGCCAATCTCCCAGGATGTGTGAGTTTGTGTATTTAAGTCCTGAGCTAGCTCTCCTCTGAGTACATCGAGTGTGTGCATGTTTGTGCATTCTAGTTGAGGGGACTCCAGCAACTTGTGTTCAGAAACGCTGAGTCCATGCTGACCACTTACAGGATGTTGTTCACTAAGTCAACACTCAGTGTAAGAGAACACCCTTATTTCACTGGCAAAGTACTGCAGTGTCCCCTCCAAAATCTGCAGATACAGTGTTTTTTGTTAAAAAAAAAAAAAAAAAAAAAAAAAAAAGGACAGCATTGTTCTGTGCTGTGGTAGACACAGGTAGTTTCCTCTTACAGCAAGTTCACGTGGGCGTGCTCTCAGGAGGCTCATTAAGCTTTGCTGAGACAAAGAGATGCACTGGAATTCAAAGTTGGGTACAAAACCTTCCCTGTATGAGGGGGGGAGGTTTTATGTTGGTTTCCAGTCGCACTTAAATCCTGAAGATGGCGCTGTTTCTCTATCAGGCTCCAGAGAATGTCCCCTGGATCTCCCATACCTCATCCTCTTGTTGCTTATGAATACCCATATAAGCTCTGGGGAGACGTGTATTATGTGTGCTCCTTGTCAATAGCTGAATTGGATTAGGCATAACTCCACTGTGGGCATATAGTAAACATATTGCTATAGGTATTCACACAGATACTAGTACACACAAACCAGTAGAAGTGTGTTTGCAGATACAGACTCAGACACACACACACAGTGAATGTTCCCTTGGTCTTTGACATAGAGAGAAAGTATTATTTCTATTGATTTATCATCATCTGCTCACCTCAGAGATATTAAGACGATATAACAATAAAAGAGGAGTGAAATACACATGGGTAACCTCTGAACAAATACAAATTGCACATATCTGGTCATCTCCAGTGGTGGATATCATTTTAAGAGCATTGAGAGCTGGAGAGGTGATGGAAAAAAGACACACACACACACACACACACACACACACACACACACACACACGATGTGATTAGATATAGAGTAGTACCATACTGTACCCTATATCTTTTTCACGCTCAGTGGTTTAGCCAAATGAGCCGAAAGTAGGGAATTAGATACACTGACACACTAACTGTACCACCATTCTCCTTTCAAATGACTACACTACTTTGTCTGATTGGCTGCCACAGTGCTTGGCCATTACACGTGAAGACGTGCTAATGAAGGTAGACAGAGGGGAAATGATATACTGAGGTTTCACTCTGGTGAATAAGATTGTAGGGTGCAGAGTCTGATTGTCTGTCATTTTGGTGCCATTCATTCGCAATTACTGCAGTGGCCAGCAGTTAGTTTAATGTTGCATATAGGTTAACTGTGGTGCTGTCCGATGTCCTTATTAGCCAAAGGATGCTCTTGTTCTTCTAGTGTTATTGTATGGAAAGTGGACATCTTTGCACTGAAATGTTTTGGGAAACTCTGAGTAATTGTTAGCTGAGTGCAGAGTTTAGGCCACAGGCAGGGTTGGCTCGTCACGAGAACAGGGCTTCAAGCTGCCCTCCACACAGTTGTCATGTGGTGTGTGTAGTCTGCTCCAAAGACCACTTGGATGTTGTTACGTTTTTTTTTATGATGCTTGACTACCAAAGAGGGAATTCTCTCAGCCACAGAGCAAAATCTTTGGTAGGGATTCAACGTCTTGCTCAAGGACACTTCAACAGGGCAGATGCTTGTCTCCCTCTGGGTGAAGGATGCTCTTTCTGCTCACTAAACCAGCCCTGCTAATCAAACTCTACCGATTGTAATTCAGTTGGTCGGTCAGTCCACCACTTTGGTCCAGACATTTATGGTTCCCAGAAGATGAATCCATTTGACTTTGGTGATCCCCTGACTTTTCCTCTAACTCCAACATGATGTTCACATTTGTGGTTTTGAATCAAATTTCTCGACAAATGTTGGATGAATTGGCATGAATTTTGGTACAGACATTCATATCCCCTTCAGGATGAATTGAAATAACTTTGGCGATCTATCAACATTTTTATTTGACCAATACTTTGGTTTATGACCAAATACATTCCCATAGGCTCAGCTGTACTTTTTGTTTAGTGTTAATTATTAAATGTTAGCATGTTAACATGCTAAACCAAGATGGTGAACCTTGTAAAGATTGTTCCTGCTAAACATCAGTGTGTTAACATTGTCATTGTAAGCATTTAGCCCAAAGCACCTCATGTAGCCCCTGGGGTGGCTGTAGCTGTAGAAAGCTTAATGGTGAAGATGGAGCCTGATTATAAAACATGTGAAGTCTAAGAATATTAATGCAGCTGTCTAGAAAGATGGAAATTGAGATGATGCATAAAAATGCACTCACTAACAAACAAACAAACAAATGTCATCGATCAGGGTTAAGCTTTGATCTCTGTGTGAGAGCATGCCGTGGCCGATCGATAACTTTAATTTGGCCTCAAGTGTGCGTTTGCACGATTCTGTCTCCCTCCACGCCTCTCTCCCCTCTACACTTTTCATCCATACTCGCACAGTCATATTCTCCCTCTTCTCAAACCCTCACAGACAGAATTAAACACACACACACACACACACACACACACACACACACACACACACACACACACAGCAGCCTGATTAGGTGAGCCACAGGGGTTAGGCCTAATGACAAACAAACTCAGTGTGTGCACAAACACCTCAGCTCCTCAGATGAAATATAGATTTTCTTCTGTCCCAAAAGCTGATGGGTATTAGGTGAAGGTATGTGTGTGTATGTGAGTGAGTGTGTGCATGTATGCTTTTGTGTGTGTGTGCGTAATCTTGTTCTCCAGATTGTTGTGTATGGAAAGAGGAGACACCAGGGAAAAGCATGTAAGTGATTGGACACTGCTTTGTTACTGTTAAAGACCCTCTCTCCAGGGAAATAGTGGGTTAAATAATGTGTTTTCTGCTTTGTGTGTGTGTGTGTGTGTGTGTGTGTGTGTGTGCACGCTGTAAGGTGTGTTTGTCTGATGGATTAATAAGACTTGTTTTATCCCAGGGGAAATGCATTGGTATTGTTTTTACTGAAGACAAGTCCTTCAAGATTACTCAAAATTTGCCTGATGAGTGTGTGTGTGTGTGCTTCTACTTCATACTTT